>CM033476.1:122852047-123047048 GCA_019447015.1 Hymenochirus boettgeri
GTTTACATGTGTGGTTCTGAATATGATTCACTTTCGAACTAACAAGCTGAATGAAATATAAAACAATCTGTAAGTCGACCTATGAAAAACTAAACTTTAAGTCCAGTTCATCTAACTGAATACAACAGATACCGTGACCTGGATGGATGAATATTACAGATATACCGTGAAATACCTAGAAGATTTGCTTGAAACAATTTTACCAGATACACCAAAATAGAGAGAACTCTAGACAGAGCCCACAGACTGTTCAAACCAAAAAACGCCCCCCAAACAGCACCCAGAGATGTGATAACAAGATTCTTATTTTTTCAAACTAAAGAACAAGTGATGTCAATCTCAAGAAATAAAAATAACCTGCCAAGCAAATATGCCCATCTACAATTCTATGCAGACCTTTCACCACAAACCATGCAACTAAGAAAGACTTTCCAAGAAGCTACTGAGATTCTTAGATTCAACTCAATAAAATACAAATGGGGATTTCCAGTTCGTCTGATCGTAACTAAAGACAACAAAACATACATCTTCAACACTCCTAGAGAAGCCGTTATCAAAGCCCAAGAATGGAAACACAGCTAAAAAACTGCCTGCTACAACCTCCAGATAAGTCAAAACCAATATTAACTATAACTTGAGGTTTGCATAACCATAACGTAAGGAACTACCTAAAATCCTTACATACCAACCCAAGATCTCTCTAAAGTTGGGAAAGAATACTGTTTCAGAACCTTTAAGAACTCTAGACAGAGCCCACAGACTGTTCAAACCAAAAAACGCCCCTCAAACAGCACCCAGAGATGTGATAACAAGATTCTTATTTTTTCAAACTAAAGAACAGGTGATGTCAATCTCAAGAAATAAAAATAACCTGCCAAGCAAATATGCCCATCTACAATTTTTTGCAGACCTTTCACCACAAACCATGCAACTAAGAAAGACTTTCCAAGAAGCTACTGAGATTCTTAGATTCAACTCAATAAAATACAAATGGGGATTTCCAGTTCGTCTGATCGTAACTAAAGACGACAAAACATACATCTTCAACACTCCTAGAGAAGCCGTTATCAAAGCCCAAGAATGGAAATTAAACATTCCCCAATCCATCAAAAATCAACTGAAAGATTCCCACAACAACGGAAAAATCCAACAAGAATGGAAACACAGCTAAAAAACTGCCTGCTACAACCTTCAGATAAGTCAAAACCAATATTAACTATAACTTGAGGTTTGCACAACCATAACGTAAGGAACTACCTAAAATCCTTACATACC
This sequence comes from Hymenochirus boettgeri, assembly GCA_019447015.1. Taxonomy (NCBI): domain Eukaryota; kingdom Metazoa; phylum Chordata; class Amphibia; order Anura; family Pipidae; genus Hymenochirus; species Hymenochirus boettgeri. Next base: position 122,853,323 of record CM033476.1, read on the forward strand.
AATCCAAGATCTCTCTAAAGTTGGGAAAGAATACTGTTTCAGAACCTTTACAAGACAACGGTTTGAATGTTTTCACTGTTATTACTGTTTTTACTGTTTAATGTTTATAGTTACTTACTTTAGATAACATAACTGCTAATACACTATAATGTTAAAGTTCTATTTACTGTCAAGTAAAGAGTCAATATTGAATCACTTGAAAGCCTACTAAAATAGCAAAACAAAGTAATACCCTAATATATACTGGTCACACTGAACCTAACCACATAAATCTGTGACATAAATGGGATCCTGGGTAGAAACAGAAACAAAATTCGAACAAAACTACAGGCCACACAAGGTGAATAACCCCATAGATCCCATCCCAATACCCACTATAGAAAAAACTCTAAACCTAAATCGATGTCTATGGATATGATAGTGGTTATAGTAATATATACAAAAGATGACATTTCTGATCAATTCAGAAGCTTCTCAATCAAATAAACAAGATTGAGTGGACTAATCAAGTCCTACAGCTAAAACATCTCCCCCATAGACACTAAAACATATCCATAAGTTTACTTGTCTCCCAGAGATAAGGCCAATAACGCAACGATAAAGAGCAATGCCCGACCCGAAACTTACAGACTAAGCTTAAGTCAATCTAGACCAGACATAATAAAAACAAGGACCTGTTTTAAAAATAACAACAATTCCAGGTGGCAAATAGCCCTCTATAAATCTAGATATCTTTTGATGACTAGGAAATGTTTACTGACCCTTAGTGGTTTTAGTATAACTATATTATTCATGTGTTTATTGATTAGTTTATGTTTTATATGTTTTATATGTTCTATATGTTTTTTATGTTTTTTAAGTTTTATGTTTACCAATTGTGATGTATCTGCTCAGCCTCAGTCGCCTCATTCCCATACAACCTCCAAAAACAATGCAAATACTCTCCTGTCGCCAAATATACCCCCAAAAACAGGGATCTATATAATTACACTTGCACCAGATAAGATCCTAATTAAGGCACCTAAACAACTCCATAACAAAAAAAACCCAACACACTCTAATGGGGATTAAGATACAATCCTATAATGTTAGGGGGCTCAACTCCCCTCAAAAATCTCTATGATTACGAAAAAATGCTTAGAAGAGTGAAAGCCTCATCCTACGCCCAAGGAGGTAAAGCAAACAGAAAACTAGCCAACAGAATCAAAAACAAACTAGCCAACTCTAAAATCTCATTTATCATTGAAAAAAACAGCAAGATAATAAACCCCCAAGAAATATCCAACCAATTCAGTATATTCTATTCTAAATTATATAACCTGGCAGAAAATGAAGAAGTAAAAAAACCCAACAAAGAAATATTTGAATCATTCTTCAACTCAATTAAATTACCGACAATTACAACCGACCAAAAAGAATATCTAGACAAACCAATATCCCAAGAGGAAATAAGTAAGGTCATCAGAACAGCCAAACTCAACAAATCCCCAGGAGAAGATGGGTTTACCAATGAATACTATAAAACTTTTCATACAACCCTAACCCCATACTTGCAAACTACGTTCAACAAAGCTATAGAAATCCAGACATTCCCCAAAGAAATGCTGAAAGCCATAATAATCCCAATCCCAAAACAAGGGAAAGACCCATTACTTCTTGGAAACTACAGGCCAATCTCCCTCCTAAACAATGATCTCAAACTATACTCAAAGATACTGGCCGAAAGACTTAAAAACATACTACCATATCTTATTCACTTAGATCAGGTAGGATTTATCAAAAATAGACAATCAACAGACAACACAAGAAGAATTATTGACCTCATAGATTGGGCCAACCACAACAACATCTCTTCGCTATTCTTATCATTGGACGCTGAAAAAGCCTTTGACCGTCTCAACTGGCAATATCTAAATTATGTACTTGAAAAATTCGGAATACAAAACTCCTTCAAAAAAGCAATTCTGGCGCTATACACAAACCCCTCGGCAAACGTTTACATATCCAATATGCTATCAAACCCATTCAATATCTCGAACGGAACAAGACAAGGATGCCCTCTGTCCCCACTAATCTTTGCCATGGCTATGGAACCCCTGGCACAAAAAATAAGAGCAGACCCGAATATCACAGGAATCCAAATCAAATCCTCTTCTCACAAAATAGCACTCTTCGCAGACAATGTTATTCTAATTGTCACAAAACCAATCACTTCATTAATACACATCTATAAATATCTACATCAATTTGGCTTATTATCATACTATAAAATTAACGGGAAAAAATCCCAAGTCATGGAAACCAATCTTTCAGGGACCTTAAAAATATTTCTTTCAAGTAAATACCAATTCAAATGGGATTCCAATGAAATAACCTATCTAGGTATCAAAATACCAACCAACCTTGAAAAACTATTTCAAGCCAACTTTATCCCGCTAATAGAAAAACTAGAAAACCAGACAAGAAAATGGAGAAATATGATGCTATCACTGATGGACAAAATAATGGCAACTAAAATGATAATTCTTCCTCAATATCTATACATCTTCAGATCACTCCCAATAGACATCCCAGAATCCTATTTCTCTAGAGCACAAAAAAACATAACCCAATTCATATGGAACAAGAACAAAGCAAGAATCAACAATCAAATCATGGCTAAAAATCGTAAAACAGGCGGACTAGCAATACCAATACTAAAAGACTACCACCAAGCAACAACCCTAGATCAAATAAGATATTGGTGGAAAAGTAAGACAAACAAAAACTTATGGTGCGAGATAGAAGAAAAAATGTGTCAACCCATGGATCTGAAACAAATAATGGGAGCAACGCTCCTAGAAGACAAGCAGATAACCCTCCCTTATATCTTACCTCAATCATCCATCAAAACCTGGAAAAACATCCACAAAAAACAAAACTTCCTAGCTCCACTATATGACTTCATACCTATCAACAGTCTCGAAATACTCATCCCAGACCTACATACCCAATGGGATCAACATCAACTAAAAACAATAGATCAATTATACCATCAAGGAAAACCAATCCCATTCCTTACACTACAAAGCAAATATCAGCTTAACCCGAATGACTATTTTAAACATATCCAAATAATTTCCCTGCTCACAACCTCTAAGACAAATTGGAAATCGTCGAAAGAAACAACAGAATTACAATTTATAGCCCCCACCATTCCTCCAAAAGGAATAACAACCTTCTACAACCTGATAAACAACAAAAATATTTTTATCAAACTCAGACCATATATAAAATGGGAAGAAGACTTAGGGAAAATATTCACTGATGAACAGTGGACAGAAGCAGCCAATACTCCCTTTAAACTCTCAAGATGTTCACAACATTGGGAAACTTCAAGAAAATTAGTATTGAGATACTATAGAACCCCCACTACAATAGCAAATTGGAACCCCAAATACTCACCGCTGTGTTGGAGATGTGGGGAAACCAGAGGAACCCTTCTCCCTCTATTCTGGACCTGCAGGAAAATAAGGAAAACTTGGAACAAATCCCAGCAAATACTCACATCCATACTGCAAAAACAAATTACTCTTACTCCCGAAATGGCTCTCCTAGGGATAAATCTCTACCAACTCCCCAATAACCAACAAACTATCATTTTCCATACCACAATAATTATCCTCCAATATATTGCCAGAAACTGGCTAACCACGAAAATCCCCACCATCACATATATACTGAGAAATCTTAATACCAATATGCAATATGAAAAACAATATGCCATAACCCAACTTAATTTCCACAAATTTTACAAAAAATGGGAATATTGGTATACCGACAATAGATCCCTATATCAATAAATATCAATAATTATCAATAAGTGCCTATAATAACAATAATAACACAATTCCAAGAGAGTCAAGAGGTGAAGAGATGCATAATTTGGCGGCTGAGACGACATACAATATACTTTATTTCTTTTTTTTTTTAAGTACTCTTGTTAATTTCTTTTATCCTCCTTGTTTACCCTACCTCGATTATTTTAATGTATTTATACTTTTACTGTATTTCAACCTGAACCTATCCGTGAAACTCATACTTTCTAAGCAAGAAAGCGTATATGAATATATATATGTATGCACGGATGAAAAACTTCTAATAAAAATTGAATGATTTAAAAAAAAAAAATATTACAGATGTACCGTGACCTGGATAAATGAATATTACAGATGTACCATCACCTGGATGAATGAATATAACAGATATACCATGACCTGGATGAATGAATATTACAGATGTACCATGACCTGGATGAATGAATATTACAGATGTACCATCACCTGGATGAATGAATATTACAGATGTACCATTACCTGGATGAATGAATATTACAGATATACCATGACTTGGATGGATGAATATTACAGATATACCATAACCTGGATGAATAAATATTACAGATATACTGTGACCTGGATGAATGAATATTATAGATATAACGTGACCTAGAAGAATGAGTATTACAGATATGAATATAACAGATATACTGTGACCTGGATGAATGAATATAACAGATATACCATGACCAGGATGAATGAATATTACAGATATACCATGACTTGGACTGATGAATATTACTGATATACCATGACCTGGAGGAATGAATATTACAGATATACCATGACCTGGATGGTTTAATATTACAGATATACCGTGACCTGGATGGATGAATATTACAGATATACCATGACCTGGATGAATGAATATTACAGATATACCATGACCAGGATGAATGAATATTACAGATATACCATGACTTGGACTGATGAATATTACCATGACCTGGATGAAGGAATATTACAGATATACCATGACTTGGATGAATGAATATTACATATATACCGAGACCTAAATGAATGAATATTACAGATATACCGTGACCTGAGGAATGAATATTCTAGATATACCGTGACCTGGATGGATGAATATTACAGATATACCGTGACCTGGATGAATGAATATTACAGATATACCGTGACCTGGATGAATGAATATTACAGATATACCGTGACCTGGATGAATGAATATTACAGATATACCATGACCCTGGATGAATATTACAGATATACCATGACTGGATGGATAATATTACAAGATATACCGAACCGTGATGATGAATATTACAGATACTATCACCTGGATGAATAATATTACAGATATACCATGACCTGGATGGATGAATATTACAGATATACCATGACCTGGATGGATGAATATTACAGATATACCATGACCTGGATGAATGACTATATACAGATATACCGTGACCTGGATGAATGAATATTACAGATATACCATGACTCTGCATGATGAATATTACAGATATACCAGTGACCTGGGATGAATATTACAGATATACCATGACCGGATGAATGATTACAGATATACCGTGACCTGGATGAAGAATATTAACAGATTACCGGACTGCGTGAATGGAATATTACAGATATACCATGACCTGGATGGATGTCTATTACAGATATACCATGACCTGGATGAATGAATATTACAGATATACCATGACATGACATGACAAATACAACCGTGACCATAGATTAATGATCGACCATAGAATATGATTGCGGTAATGTGTGATAATTTACGGTGATACCGCTGGTTTTAAAATATGGCCCACAGTTCTAGCATTAGTGTTTAGAAGTGCAATCCATTCTTAACAAATTAAATCTCAATTCTTTGCCTTTTGATCCAGATACAAAATCTTTATCCAGAATTTCCTCCAAAGCGCAGAAAAATTTTTCATGACGGGACACAAGGTCAGTTATTACGTGTTTACTGATGACATTAACGCCATTCCCAACATCAACCTGCGAGAAGGGAGGAGCTTGGAGGTTCTGAAAGTTACTGGCTACAAACGATGGCAAGATATCACCATGAGACGCATGCAACTGATTCGCGACCTTATTTCTGAAAGAGTCATTAATGAGGTGGACTACATTGTGTGTGTAGATGTGGACTTTGAATTTAGAGACAGTGTTGGGGTGGAGATATTAAGTGATATTTTTGGTGTCTTACATTCTGATTATTTCGAAAAAAAACGTCAAGCTTTTACATATGAGCGAAGGGATATTTCTGCAGGCTACATTCCTAACGATGAAGGAGATTTTTACTACATTGGAGGGTTTTTTGGCGGGACAGTAAAAGAGGTCTACAAACTGACCAACCACTGCCATAATGCAATGATGCAAGACAAAGCAATAAATATTGAGGCCCTCTGGCATGATGAAAGCTATGTAAACAGGTACTTCCTCTATCACAAGCCTACTAAAATCCTCTCTCCAGAATATACCTGGAATTACTTTTCTGGTAACCCTGCTGTTGTAAAAAGAAAAAGAGTTGTTCATGTCCCAAAACAATACAGTGAAGTCCGAGACTAACCCAACAGCAGAACAGCTGGGGTTTTATCTGTTTCTGAAGGTTTTTATTAAAGGAGAACGAAACCCAATTTTTTATACTCCAGAATCTGAAAACAACCCCCCTAAAAACACAAATAAACTGTAAAATGCCACTTTAGTAAACTCTGTTAAAGTAAATGTAAGCCTGTTAAGAACTGGATGAAGTATCTGTGTGTATGGGCAGTGTCAGGCCACACCTCCTGACCTCAGTCACATGCTTCCTTGCTTTATCTGTCCTGTAAAAGGATTGGCTAGAGATTATTAATGGGTGTGACCAACTATAACAAGTTTGTGCCATAGCTAAGGACTGAGCATGTGCAGAACATAATAGTCGTTGACCAAACTGTGTGATACTAGAATGCTGAGAAGTAAAGCACAAACCATATGTTATTTAGGTAAATTTCCCAATCCCTTGTATCAAAATGAGAGGTAAGACACAGATTACTGGTTTTATATCAAGGTGTTCTGCCTTCTGGTTCAGTGTTGTTCTGTGGCTTTAGTTGCCCTTTAAGTCAGTCTTGAGTAGTGATGGGCCAGTTCGCAGATCCGAACCCGGATCCGCAGCGGATTTACCTCGTTTGCGAACGGCGGATATCACGGATTTTCCGGTTTTCCGCCTTCCAAACTTTTACGAACCGCGTTTTTGAAAATTTTCGAAATTACGAGGATTTCTCGTATTTTCAAAAATACGAGAAATCCTCGAAAATTCTAAATTTCGCGGATTTTTCACATTTTTGGACGGAGCATCCCACATTTTCGGGTCCGTATTTTCGAAGAATTCTTGTATTTTCGAAGAATCCTCGTATTTTCGAAGAATAGATTTTGGCGAACTTTCATTTTAATAGGTTTTAATGGGTCCGCTTGCGGATTTTCGAATTTTCACATTTTTGCGAAAATTCTCGGATCCTTGAGCGGACCGGATTTTGCGAAGTTCGGACATCTCTAGTCTTGAGTAGATATCGGGCAGGTCACACAGTAGTTACTTGACAGAACTGAAAGAAGGACTAGATTAATCTCTGAGCATGTGTATCTGGGTCTGTGACCCACTTGGTAAAAACCTGCAGAATAAATCTCCAAAATGCTGCTAAGTTTAGAAGTGAAAGTTACAGACATCTGATAAGCTGGGTATACACATGCAAGATGACAATCTGCAAGATTAGATAGAAATATCCCTCTATACACAGTAAAAAGCATAGGGAGAACGCTTGGGACTGCAAATTCTTCCCTGCCACGGCCAAGAAGACCACGTCCAAGGAATATTTCAGGCATCTCTGAGCAGCAGGGAGGCCAATGATAAACATTCATAAATATGCTACACACACTAACAATAACGGGACAATATCGTTGGATCTGACCGTATCGTCCCTTTATCGTTAATGTGTGTTCTAAACCAGTTTGTGATTATAGAACTGATACAGAGTGATTTATATTTTTAGCTTTAGTCTTTGTTTTATTTGCCTGCCTATTAATTGCCTATTCCATAAATTTAGACGCAGTCTGAACCTTTTTTAAGTCTGCCTATGAACTATATACGATATATTTCTATATGTAGGGGGGTTCAAGTTTCAAAATATCTCTGATTTCCTGCATTATTGCAAAAAAAATGGGTGTTGTAAAATGGGGAAAACGTGTTTCTATTGATTTTTAAAAGCCTAAGTCTTCAGAAAACACTAAATTAAAATAAAAATCGCTACAATATTAACTTGTTCAACTTTTTTTTTGCCCTTAACTATATCTCCCAACCAACTCCTGTTTTTGTGAAGATCTTTGATCCAGGGGGGCCTGGGTAAGGATTTCTTGGTCCAAGGTGGGGCTTGGGTTATCAGGCCAAACACCCCACCTCCCAGAATTTGGGAGATATGCATTTAACAGCACAGTAACCCCAATGTGATAATTAAGGAAAGTTGACACATGCAAATGGATGGGCACAGCTCATAACAGCAGAAGACTGCTAGAGTTTAATAATATAACAAAATAATAATGAAATATACATGGAAAGTTTTTCTGTATTGTCAATTCCAATTTTGTTTTTCCACATAGGGGGCGATTTTAAGGATAGCAAAATACATTGGGTTAAGGCCTCGGGATCAGTTAATAATGGATGAGCATTTTCCTCGGCCGTGGTTATCTCCCTGAATATAGAGGGAGTTGCATGAGGCTGGGGGAAATCGGCAGTCCCGAGCATTCTCCCTATGTTAAGGAAGTAACAATCAAGCATGTGTGTGTATCCAGCTATAGTCTGAGACAGGGGGACTGAAAGGCTTTTCATTTCCATATTTACTCCTCTTTTTCTTTAGCACATGAAGATACAACTTAATTGGCTGGAGCATTTCCAATGTAAAGGGATGTGAGCTTTGCATGAGGTTTGGAATTTGCAGATGCAACATTGTAAAAATCTACAATAAATACAAATGTACCTACATAATTAGCAGTCAAAGATGAAAAAATCCTGTGTGTATTAAACTGGCCATATACAAGCCAATATTACAAAAGATCCATGACTTGCCCATTCATTTCCAATCGGTGCATCATCAGTTGTTTCTTGGTTTATGTGGTAAAAGTTAAAGAACCAGGAGAAGGTACCGTAGAATTATAATATATATATATAAGTATAAATTGAACGTGTCCTGGCAGGGGAAAGGGAAAGTAAATACTGATAGCAGAATAAATAAGGGTGGAAGAATTAATAGAGATAAAAGGGAAAGGAATAAATACAAAGAGAACAAGCGAGCAGGGGTGCAACTACCAAGGGTGCAGAGGGGGGGGGCATCTTTTTACTTTCCCTATTGAAGATATGGCGGCACCACCCAGAAAACCATGGGAAATAAGGTAGGATGGGGACACCATCATAGTTTTGCTGGGGGGGTTGTAATTCCACTGCAAGCGAAAAATTGGTATCAAAAGATCTCACCTTGGGTGACATTTTCTGGCTCTTCGCATGAATTTATAGTGCCAAATATTATAGTGTTATAATTTACAGAATATTAAGGGCTCTTGTGTACTATAGAGTTGGTAAAATTGCAGCTTATTATCTAGTTCTCTGCATCGTAACTCTCAACTGAACTTTTATATTGCGGCTGATTCGATATCCAGCATTGCACATTTTAAATAAATGTCAGAGGTTTGTTTTTCTGTTAAAAAAAAAACATTTATAGTATCAAACCTTCTGTAAACGGTAAGATAAACCTAACTTACACACGGTCTGTTTACCTTTAATGCTAGGACTTCTCTTGTTATTGCAATACAAAGCTCAGAGTCAGAGATTAAATATTATATCAAATGTAAATTAAGATAAAGACATTGCAATCACATTTTCTTTCAATTTTATCATAACAACTTGTGAGATAAAAGTATATCCCGGATTTCCTTTGAATCAGATCCCACAAGTCATTCTGAATTGAGAAAGCCAGTCAGATGACTAGCGAAACGTGTTCAGGAACTAAACTTCAAGTCCAGTTAATACAAATGAAAACAACAGATATACCATGACCTGTATGAATGAATATTACAGATATACCATAACCTGGATGGATGAATATTACAGATTAACCATGCCTGATGGCTAATATTACGAATATACCGTGACCTGGATGGATGAATATTACAGTATACCATGACCGGATGAATGAATATTACAGATTACCTGACCGGATGAATGATATTACAGATATACCATGACCTGATGGATAATATTACAGATATACCTTGACCTGGATGATGAATATTACAGATATACCTGACCTGGATGAATGAATATTACAGATATACCTTGACCTGGATGGATGAATTTACAGATATACCTGACCTGGATGAATGAATATTACAGATATACTTGACCTGGATGGTGAATATTACAGATATACCGTGACCTGGATGAATGAATTTACAGATATACCGTGACCTGGATGAATGAATATTACAGATATACCATCCTGGATGAATGAATATTACAGATATACCGTGACCTGGATGAATGAATTTACAGATATACCATGACCTGGATGGATGATTTACAGATATAACGTGACCTGGATGATGAATTACAGATATACCGTGACCTGGATGAATGAAATATTACAGATATACCATTCCTGATGATGAATATTACAAGATATACCGTGACCTGGATGGATGAATATTACAGATATACCAGACCTGGATGAATAATATTACAGATTACCATGACCTGGATGAATAAATATTACAGATATACCATGTCCTGTATGAATGAATTTACAGATATACCATGACCTGGATGGATGAATATTACAGATATACCGTGACCTGGATGGATGAATATTACAGATATACCATGACCTGGATGAATAAATATTACAGATATACCATGACCTGGATGGATGAATGAATATTACAGATATACCGTGACTGGATGGATGAATATACAGATATACCCATGACCTGGATGAATGAAATTACAGATATACCGTGACCTGGATGGATGAATATTACAGATATACGTGACCTGGATGGATGAATATTACAGATATACCGTGACCTGGATGGATAATATTACAGATATACCATGACCTGGATGAATGAATATTACAGATATACCATGACCTGGATGAAAGAACCTTCACAATGCCTGGAAAGTGAACACAATGTAGGTGAAAGGCTTTGGTTGCTGTATGACTTGCTGTGCAGAGCAGTACGATCGAACAATTCTTAAGTACAGGAGTGTTGTGGGATTCTGATCGCTAGACAGACTTATACAGTTAACCCTGAAAAATCTATTGCATTTTATAATTTTACCCGCTTGTAAAGAAAAATAAACTTTAAACTTTTTACCTACTGATCAGGGGGAAATGTTAACAGGTATATTTAACTGCAATCTTCACACCATCTTCATAGTGATATCAGATATAAGGCTCAAAGTCTGGCTTTAATATCATGGCACTTGTCAGGGTGTTGGTAAGTGCAGGGTTATTGTTTTAAAACAAGCTTGTTAATGGCATGCATGCTTACCTGCAATTTAGAAAAGGCACTGTAATCTTACCCAGATCTGTAGGCCGGGAAATGCAATATAAGTTATGTGAATGTTTTCATTCTGAACATTTAAATTATGTTTAAGCCATCAGAGGAACCATTGTGTACATTTTCATGAGTTCTGGAAAACCTAAATGTTATAGGGCCAGTGACAACCAAAAACGTAAACAATTTATGTGTATTGGCTTCCTGTGCAGTAAAATATTTTTACTGGATGTTTTTATTGTGGCAAGTTTAATATCTGTTCAGTCCTCAAGACATCTTGAAACTTTAACATAAACACCCCTCTTTTTCTGTTCAGTTGTTTTTTCCAATTGAGCATTAGATAACTTAATTTTCATGATTCAGGATAGAGCCCTACAAAGTAATTCACTTAAGTGTATTTAAGTGCAAACAGTGCTGGCTATGTTGGAGTATTCTGTATACGGTAAGCATTAGACATCCATGTTTAGGTAGCTTTTATAATACTTTCCTGTGTGGCATAAAGTAGAACTTTTATTTGGAGCCATCATTAAAAATATACTTTAGATGCCTAACAGAGAGGAAGTGTTCTATAGGAAGTGGCACCCATAGCTTGAAGAATATATTGATTGTTATTATAACTGAAGGGATTAAAGACATACAAGGGATTAAATGAAAGCTGCAAGTGCTTGGCTCCAGTGGTGTTATTATTTTGCTTACTGTTCTGAGTATATACAGATCATGTATTGCCCCCAGAGACTCTACATGGCCAACATAGTCAGGGCTAAAATGCTGTCCTAGGAATGGGCCTGGCAGCCCCAACCCCGGAACACCAACTCCCCTCCAGAATGCCCCCTAACCCTGCCAGGATTTTTGTGTCTTTAGGCTCCTGAGATGTAAATGCGACCCTGACTTTATACAGTACTTGTAACATTTAGTATTTGTACTTGTATGTACAGTAGGCTGTGAAGCAAAATTTGTTTTAGTCAAACTATTTTTTTTTACAAAAATTTGTATAGGTCAGGGTATAATATTGAAAGGTTTGGTTATTTTTATTTGCAAGGGTTTAAAACACATTTAAAGGGAATGTTCACCCCCGAAATCAACTTTTTCTGTAGTGTAGGGACCCCCCTCCCAACCCTAACCGCCATGTTTAAACCATAAAAAATAAACTTACTTACCTTCGTTCCCTCGGCCTCCAATGCTACTTCCGGTTACAGAGTAGCATTAGGGGTCAGACCGGCAGCCACATCAGTGATTGGCCAATCACAGACACGGCTGCTGGCTATTGAGTTAGCCGAGGGAACGAAGGTTGGCAAGTACGTTTCTGGGCACTTTTAAACATAAGGTTAAGGTTAGGAGGGGGATCCCTACAATACAGAAAAAAAGTTTATTTTTTACACTATCACTTAAGAGATGACAGATCCGGAGGTTGGGTCCTCCAGGAGGACGGAGAATGGGCAGAAACCTTTTTACACACATAAAGGTTCCTACTCTTCAGTTTCCAGGACTTTGACTAGACACTGCAGGAGAACCATATGGTGCAGAAAAGAAAGGTAAGGTTTTTTTAGCACTACACAGTGGGGCCAGCAGTGGATAAAATTTTAGTTTTTGGGGTGGACATGCCCTTTAAAGGACAATATTGGTTTAACTCACCCAACTGCTAATAAAAGTAAAATGTATGTTCATAAATGCAAGAAGTCTGTCTGGAAAAACTAATAGCTTTAAAGAAAAGGCATGATGTGATCGGTATAGCAGAAACATGGCTAGATGATTCACATGACTGGACAGTCAATATTGCAGGATACTCCTAATTTAGACATGACAAAGTTAATAAGAAAGGAGTATGTATGTTAAGAATTGAAGCCAAATTTATAAGATGAGGTTATAGATGGGGTTATAAAATGATAAGGCAGAAACAATATGGGTGGAGATGTGTACAGGAAGCAAGAAGGTGGGTAAGTTAATTGTTGGTGCATAAGCCGCCAAATGCCAGTGAGGAAGTGGAAATTAATCTCCTTCTGCAGTGGGTGAAGGCTGCTGATATGGGGCATGTTCTGGGTATGGGGCATGTTTTGGTTATGGGGGATTTCAATTCCCTAACATAAAGGAGCTGTCTTGCCTCCCATCCTTCAATAAAAGATGCAGGAGCCCAATATTCAATGTACAAGTAGTATGGCGGCTCCTACCTAAGCATCACCTGTTTGTCCCCCCACAATAGTCAATGTACAAGTAGTATGGCAGCTCCTAACTAATTATCACCTGTTTGTCCCCCCACAATATTCAATGTACAAGTAGTATGGCAGCTCCTACCTAATCATCATCTGTGTTTGTCCCTAAGCATCTCTCCAGGTGCAGTTATGAGAACAAACCAGCAGTTACTACCTGCTGACAGGGTCACTGTAATCTATGGCAGCCTGCTTGGTCTCCCACAGGCTATTGACATTACACTCGGGCAGGGGACACATTGGGCCCTGAGGTAAATCTACCCAGTTTCTGTTCCAGGAACCCGTAAAGGATTCTGGGTGTTTGGGATCTCGCGTCGCTAGGGAGCGGGAACGCCGTGGGGAATCCAAGTAGATCTCGCGATGTTTTGTCGCCAAGGCAACGGCGCGACGCTCAGCGCTGGAGAAGGCGTGGCTTAGCCGGGGTCACTTGTGGGATCTCCTTACAGGTGGGTCGTTCCCCATCAAAGTTCTGTTTGCTAAGAAGTGGGGCGATTGAAAGTGGTGGTAAAGGGGATCATGGGACTTATATGAGAGAAAGGAAAGTGAATCTCTAGAGATGTTTGTATCTCTGTTTCATTGGGCTCCAGATGTTCTGGCAACTACAACTCCCATCTTTTCTTGGTTTTGCAGGGCATGCTGGGAATTGTAGTTTCCAAAACACCTTAAGTGCCATGGGCCCTGGAATTATTTAGATCATTTTTGTATTGAAACAGGTGGTATAGAGGATGATGGGACTTGTAGTTCTGCCTAATCTGTCAGGAAGGGAAGTGGATTTGTATCTGTGTTTCATTGGGCACCAGATGTTTTTAGGAAACTACAACTCCCAGAATGCCTTGGTTGCATTTTTTTTACAAAGGTTTCCATGAGTGACTGTAGAGATGCCATAGTGAAGCATATAACATATTTCACACAGCTGTATGTTTATCAAGGAATAAAAATGGGTCCCCAGAGAGGCTGCAAACTAACCATCATATTTAGTTGCACTAATTAAAATCTTTTTAAAATGATGGGTCAGATATCTTTCCACACAAATGATCAAACAGTATCAACAAGTGAGGATAATATATGCCCATTTCTTTTTTCTTTGGTGTACTGAGCATGTCCATACTCACTGGGCAAGGGGCAAAGCTGGTTGTAGTGAACACCAGGATCTCTAATAATAAGTGATATATTGCATTATACAGAGGGCTCATCTGTTACTTTGGATGTTATACAGGGGGTAGCATAGACAACCTTCAGAAAAACACATTTTGTCTACAGTTATCTTGTAGGTTACAGGTTGTGGTTGTTTTTTTTTTTTTCATCATCTGATTCCTGTTGCAGATCCCACTTTTCCTTCATGTTTCATCACATTCAGCACCAATAACCAGACAAGATGGCAGTAGTGGGACAGATTCACACAGTTCCTAGCGGAAAAGTCTACAGGCAACTTTTTGATGCAGAGGTGGGAATATGACATTATAAATAGCACAAAATAATTAAAAGCAAACTTATTGTTACGTATGAGTTACGTATTTAATTATTAGGTAGTACCAGTTCATTAAATGCAATGCTGTATGAATACACTGAACCATCAATTCTGACCAGCCTTTCAGCACGCTGATTTTATATGTTTTGTTTTAAAGGCAAAAGGTGGCAATTCTAATCATGTGGTTGTTATAGAAACGTGCAGTGTTGGACTGGATAGTTAGGGCCCATCAGGAAATCAGAGACCAGGGGCCCACCTAACATTTCACATCTCTATTATCACTCATTTACATATATGTCTTACTCAGCACAGAAGAGCGAATCTTAAAGGACATCTTCACTCGCCAAAACCAGGCCCCGTCATTAGAAAGTACCCAGGGTGAGGACCCAAACCGCACTGACCTCACCCTTGGGTTTACTTTCTTACTCTAGATTTACTCAGTTCTGAAAGAAGCGTGTCTTCTCATTGGCCGGATCGCGAACCTTGAAGTGGGTGCGGAGCACCGAAGGAAACTTTAGGTGAGTAAATCTAGAGTTAAAAAGTGAACCCAGGAGTGAGGGCAGTGCGGTTTAGGTCCTCACCCTGGGTACTACAGATGGCACGGATAACAGGAGCTGGGTCTAGGTGAGTATAATTGTCCTTTAAGGATAAATGACATACGTTTGAAAATTGTAATGTCAGCATCTTGGCAAAGGAACAGGATTGGTTCAAGAGAGGTGACACGGAGGCCATTTATGTCAAAATAAAGAAACCAAGCCGCAATAGAGGTGGTCCAGTGGTTGACACCAACTGTCTGCCATGTACAATGTTGTTTTGAAGCCTTTTTTAAGCTTCGTACAGACGTACGATTTTGTCCGCAACCCCGACCACGACGGACGGCTGTTTCGGATGATAATCGCGCGTGTGTACGCGTTGAGTCGGGGGTCATTCATTAATCTGCCATATCCTTTAATCTGTAGTTTATGACAGCCGTGACATTGAACGATATCGTAAACACAGAGATTTGTTATTATTGAAGTTAGGAGAACTTTATAAAATAACTGGTGGGTCAGTGAAAATAATTTGCTTGTTGTAATGAGAAGCTAAAAATACTCTCAACAAGTCGTGTTCACCCCTCAGTTGAAAAATGATAAATACCCTCCAAACTCCATAAAAAAAAAGTTTTTTAGTTAGAAAGCTAGCAGACTTAGGAATAATCTGTTATGCAGCAAATTTGTGTTTTACTCCTTCCCTCCGCCACTTAAAAGTGTCTGCCTTCTTTTCAAGCTCTCCAAGCTTTTTACATGCTCAAAGGAGCAGCTAGGGGAATAGCTTTTAGTCATTGACAGTGATGTCATCTGTTACACCCATGACTGCTAACCAGAAGTACGAGGAAGCAGAAAGAGGGTAACAAAACATCAGGAGACATTTCAGGTTAGACTTACATCTCTCACTTTTCTAACTGTTGCAGTTTAAGAGTTTGTGGGTGAATTACCTGATGATCAGTGGGCAGAGGTGTGTATAAATAATGTACTTTATTACATTGAATTGTTTTTCCCTACCCAAAACCATCATCAGGTTCAGCTAGTACGCTCCCTTGAAGAGACACGGGCCAAAATCGGGCAACATGGTTTTACCGTGGAATTTGGGAAGATTCCTTCAGTTGAAGTTCGTGAACATACAACAGGATATGAATTTCATCACCGGAGCTTGTGAGTAGACACCATTTCCCGCAATTAGCTTCCATCCAATCAGATATCCTATAGATACATGTCACACGTGGACTCTAGATTTTGGTCAGGGTTTAAAAGGGAACTGTGGTCTCTATACATGTGGCTCTTATCATTGGACCCTTATCAAAATATACAGGAAGATTCAATAAAAGTTCTTATCGTTAATAATGGTGCTAATTTTGCCCCAACCAATCAGATGTTAGCTTTCAAATGTTAAATAACATCTGATTGGTTGGGGCAAAATTAGCACCATTCTAAACGATAAGAACTTTTATTGAATCTCCCTGATAGTCTTATAAAACGGCTTTAAGTCCATATATAATTCATATTACTGTACTATAGGGTCAGGTCAGACGCATTATACGGCTCCACAGCCACTTTCTAAGAGACTTACAAATCCACAATCCACTACCTTTGTCTCCCCAGCTGCTGCTGCTATGTGACTTTTCCATTCACGAGCAGCAGTGGAGGTCTGGTAATGGCCGTCAGCCATAGGCCGTGACGTCACTGTCACAGTTGTAACTGATGGCCTTCCCAAGAAGTAGAAGGAAGCCACTGCAGTGGTTCGTGGATTTATCAGTATAATCTCTAGTTCTGGGAGCATTATTAAAAAGTTTCAGCATAATGTAACTGGGGTTTTAATTTTCTAAATTGTTCTTCCAGGGATGGACATACCCTTTAATCCTTATTACTGTGTGATTAGTTGGAAAATGATTTGGCACAGTTGACATGTCCTTTAAGTATAGTCACAATCGAATAACTTATGCATTGTATGCATATACAATGCGTTTAATAGGGAGAAGATTCCATCACCTGTAAAGATGAAGCAGGAATCCGAGGATGAAATTGCTGCAAGGGAAGTCAGAGGCCTTCGCGATGTTATTGGTAATTATGTTAATTTCCTGTGTTTCATTCAAATAAACTCGTATGGCAGCAGCAAAAATAAGGTAAAAAAAAAATGTCAATGTTTAGTTATAAAGGGCATTAAATGGAAGCTAAATATATGCAGACAGCCCTTGTACTGTTTAATAAATAAAGGGGTTGGGATAATAAAAGGTGCAAAAGCTTGTCTGTGCTATTCAACTGCCGCAGCCAATCAGATGTTTTCTAACTGCAGTGACCCAGTAAGAAGCTAATCTCTGATTGGCCTCTGAATTGAATAGGCAAACTTTTGCAAGTTTTGTTTGTGTGGTTTGTTTAGTACTTTACAGTAGAACCTTTCAATCCAGTAACCGTAATATTCCAGAGGGGCAATAATCCAGTTTTCCTCAGCTATGAAAATTCCCATGTTGCCATAGAGCTGACTAAATTGTGCCTGCAGATAAGCACTGCAAAGGAGTATGGGTAACACCGCTTCCCAGCTTGGTGAGCTAAGCGATCCAGGTTTTACCTCTGTTAATGTTTTATATATACAGTATATGTGTATTAAGCACATCTGGCATTGTTTATCCTAGAGGAGAATTCAGAAAAACAATTTATTTTTTCTTAGTTCCTGAAAAGGCAGATACAGGAATTATTCAACGAATTGCAGCAAGTAGGCAGCAGAGACACCATGCAGTCATGTCTAACCTGTCCAAGGATTTGGCTGATATCAGCCAGGTAAGGTTCATTTTAAAACCTCTCACACCTTTAACCGAACTCACCTTGTAAAATAATCATCTTTTATTTTATTATCTTAGGAGATGGAGATTTTGGTTTTAGACACTGGGAAAATCCTGCAAGAAAAAATAGCAGAGTCGGATACAAGAATAGAGGAATTGTTCCAGAAACTGGAAAGCGTTAGCAGCAGTGCAACCATAAAAGTAGGTTTGTAGCTTTAATCAGTAGCTGCTCTGTATATCTCGGATAACCAGTATCAGGGTCTGTTCTCAGCTTGTTCTCTACTAGAGATGTTCGAAACGGATGAGTTTCGTCCTGTTTTCTTAAAATTTATCTGTAAGTTCGAAGATTCGAAAACAGACCCATAGAAGTCTATGGGAGAAAAAATTTGAAAGTTTCTATCGATTTTAAGGATGAAATAGTAATAGTAGGTTACTGTAAATAACACAGGGACCTGGGGAATGGTCTGGGGAACTGTAAATAGAACCAAAACTCATTTAAAAACGATTTCAAGCTTCCACATTCTATTTTCGAGGGTTACCGAAATCGAACGCTACTTTCGAGGATAACCGATATTACAAATTCGAGGGCTACCAAAATTGGCTTGTACATTCGAGGGTTACCGAAATCGCACGATACTTTCGAGGGTAACCGATATTACAAATTTGAGGGTTACCGAAATCGGCTTGTACATTCGAGGGTTACCGAAATCGAACGCTACTTTCGAGGATAACCGATAATACAAATTCGAGGGCTACCAAAATTGGCTTGTACATTCGAGGGTTACCGAAATCGCACGCTACTTTCGAGGGTAACCGATATTACAAATTTGAGGGTTACCGAAATCGGCTTGTACATTCGAGGGTTACCGAAATCGAACGCTACTTTCGAGGGTAACCGATATTACAAATTCGAGGGTTACCGAAATCGGCTTGTACATTCGAGGATTACCGAAATCAAACGCTACTATCGAGGCTTACCGATATTACAAATTCCAGGGTTACCGAAATCGGCTTGTACATTTGAGGGTTACCAAAATCGAATGCTACTTTCGAGGGTTACCGATATTACAAATTCGAGGGTTACCGAAATCGGCTTGTACATTGGAGGGTTACCGAAATCAAACGCTACTTTTAAAGGGTTACCGATATTACAAACTTTTTCTACTAATTTTCGATAATCATCTAATTTCGGTTTCGATAAAAATCGGAAACTCAAAAAATTCGGGTTTCGTTAATTCCGGGAGTTCTAAAAGTTTTGTGGGGACTTGGAAACCCTTGGATTCGATTCGAAACTGGGTTCTATTAGAACCCACAGTACATCTCTATTCTCTACCAGTGGGTCTTGGCAAGACGAGAGGTCTTTAGATGATCCGGGTGAAGAAAAGTGTCATGTGTTGTGCCCATAATGCACTCAATGTCCATAAGCTTTAAAACACGTTTACCAGACTGAAACTGACATCAAATGGTCTACGGCTCACGTTCTCCCTGGTTCCTTTATCCTCCGTAGCTCAATCATATCACCAGCGTTCCAGTGACAATGGGGTCGCTCCTTCCCCGCTTGTAAATCTAAAACATCAGAAAAAAGTGCAGTAGTCTTACACGTTTCAGGCGCAGGCCCTTAATCATAGACTGAGTTCTTACATGGTTAGATACACCCCTTTATACACAACAAATCCAATTAAAAACATTCAATTAGTGGTATCCAACCACCCACAAATTAACCCTTCACCATCAGTATAATCACAATCATTGCACAGTATATATAACATTCCAAGTGTATAGAGATAATATAATACAGATTAATCCATACACATATAGATCTAATTGCTTATAATTACTATCTAACAAACCAAGATAGTTTAACGCCGATTCTTTTCGATTTGATTATGATATCAACTTAATTTAACAACACAAGGGTTAATTTGTGGGTGGTTGGATTCCACTAATTGAATGTTTTTAATTGGATTTGAATTCCAGGATGACTGAAATTTCCACATTTTTGATTTTCATATTTTTAGTAAAAAAAAATAAAGTCCAAAAAATTTGAATTTAGAAAGCTCCGAAAGTTTCGTTGGAACTTCGAAAACCTCCTGATCCAGTTTAAATCGGGTTCTATTCCCTAGTGGTATTAGAATATGAGAATATTTATATTTGAGTTTCGCTTTTGTTTTGTAGGTTTTAAATGAAACTTGGGATAAAGTGACCCAGGAATCCGCCCACATAAGACAGTCTATCCAAAGCACAGAGACCAATCTACTTCTCCTAGAAGAAAAGAGAGCAAATCTGGTAAGAAGAAGATTTAGCTCATGTCAAGAGAAAACCATTTTCTAAACATACAGAGCACTGTCCTCCAATCCAATGAATTGTTCTCTCTTTATCAGATTTCCCAAGTGCTGAAGAAATTCACAGCTGTCTTAAAGGATATTTGCCATCTTATGCCCCCCGATGTAAACAGAAATATAGATAATAAAGCTATGGTGAGTGATTTCATCTAATCAACAGTGCCTTAGCTAATCACAGGAGTGGACGCCGGATAACCCCTTCCTGCGGAGGTAACCTTGAGAGGTTGAGTTTTATAGCCATTTCCAGACACATAGTAAAATTTAGTTTGGGGGTGGGCATACCCTTTAATTCTTAAAAAAAAATATTTATTGATTTTTGACGATTAATCACGATCAGGCCATTGAAATCTATAAACCACTAAACACAACATTGTTTACCGGTGAAATTAAAGTCTTTTTTGTGTATTATTTTTGGGTTCCTGTCTGTTAATTTAGATGATTAACCAGGCAATCCTAGCTAACCACAGGGCTGTGGCAAGATTAACTGTTAATCTGATGGAAGCCAACTTAAAGAGAGAAAATATCCAGTTCTCAAGGTGGGAAAATCTGAAGAAATCCTGGAAGTTTTGCCAGTTAGAAAAGGTTATGAAGGAATTTAGGTGAGTGTGGTCAATATTAAAAGGATAGAATTCTGTTTTAACGTGAATTCGTTGCGGTACGAGACTAAGGCCCCATTAGGCAGTGCACAGGAATCGCAGCTCAATCACAATATCGCGAGATTCTTCTGTGCTAACCTGTGCACGCGCTGCGATTCCCTTGATTTAGCCCTCATGTGATGAGCACCAAAAATTGTGCTGTGAAAAGGGTCCTACCACCCCCTAGCCCTTAATGTATTCTTTTTATTGTGTCTACTTGTATAAAGTTAGGATTCTGAAATAGATAGGACTACAGCAAAAATCTAGCCAATCAAAATATTGAGATAGTGAAAGAAACCAATCAGAAAACCAGAAGAAGCAACTGTTACGAAAGTGCCTAAGCTAATAAACAAAACAACCAAATACGTCTTTCTCTTGGTTATTCTTGGATTGGATACTATGGTCGGTCTTCATATTTAAAGGGGAGATTTGAAGGCTACACTACGCTAATAATAATAAAAATAATAATACTTTACTGTATACATAATGATGTATTTACTAAGCTAAATATATACGTGAATCCTTTTACAGTGATATATCTTGCTGAAGCTGTTGGAAGTTGCACAGTTAGAGACCTCCATGTTTCAGTTACATAAATGCTTAGTAGTGTTGTATTCCCATGGTGCTTAGTTCCATAGGGACTGTTGTGTGTGGGATGTTCTGAAATCTTTATTCTCCTGCAATACAGCTTTCAAAAGAAAAAACAATTCTATGGCTACAGACATTTCAAACACAATTTAAAGGCAATCCTTTACCTCTTCCTTTGCTGTGGTTGCTGGGTGATTTATGAAAATAACCTGTGGGTACTAGGGGCCAACACCCATAATCCACATTAGCTGTGTCACTACGCATGCTCTGTAGTGCTCAATACATTAAAACAAGAAAGCTGCACCCTTGCTTCCTAGAAGCTGACAGCCAATCATTTAACAACACAGAAATTCTCCCTGACACAGAACAAAGATTTCATTGGTGTAAACATATTTAAATGCTCCTGTCCCTAACAGTAATATATTCCTTTGCATATTTTACAAAAAAGTCAGGGAAAATAAACCTTCAACCTGTAATCTGTATTGCTAAAAACAGAGCTTTATACCGCTAACCCAACAGAGATACTATATGGAACACTAGTTCATGTAAAATATCATGTAAAAAAGTAATTTGCTAGAAACATCATAGGAAAAAAAATAAAAAGTAAGTCTGGGCTTTTGAACCTGTGCCCTTGTGGGCTGTGTTTTTCTAAAGTGCTTTAGCAGGTAAACCACCACAGCATATGCAAAGAATACAGTTACATTATAAACTGTTACATATATAAACTGCAGGGTAAAAAGCAGCTTTCAAAGGGACTTACGCATTTTTGTGGAGAAATCTGTATAGAAAATACTCTTAGAAACAGTGAATACTGGGGTCAGGGGGTGTGGCTCTTTGATGACTACATGGGCTGGTAACAACATTGATGAATTCTTAAAGAATCTATTACTTACATGTACTAAATACAACTTTCTAAAGAGGAATCATACAATGTATAGGTGTTCTGGGGAGAAAACGCTTTCACATGATGGTTTTGTTCAGCTTACGTAGGTACTCTAACTATGTTTTCTTAATTGCCAGTTTAAACCTAACTTAGCTAGCTTGTGCTTTTCAAATCCATATGCACAGTTTTTGGTATACATGTAATGCGGTACTGGTCATCCACGGCCAAACAATTGTCCATGCATGAACCAATTCTCGTCTGGAATCATGAAGGGATCCTTGTGTCTGTACTTAGCTTAAAGGGGAACTAAACCACATTTTTTTTATTATAAAATACCACTCCAGTATATGGCATTAAATTAAATGTAACCCCTTAAGGGAAATGGATAATATAAGGGACTGGCCACACTTCTCGCAATCGCACACAATTGCGCGTGGGATTCCGGTGCGTTTTTCATGTGATTGCGCTTGCGTTGCTGCGATTTCTATCATTTATATTTCTATATATAATAAAAACGCATGTGTGGCCTAGCCCTAACTGTGTATGTGCAATGTTTGGCCACACCTCCTTGTTAAAGCAATTATGGTTCCGGTAACACTCCTGACCTCAATTGCATGATCCCCTGCCTAACTCGGACTGTAAGAGGATTGGCTACAACTATTAGGGGAAGTGGTCTGCTATAACAAGTTCCTGCAGTAGATTCGGAATGGGCATGTGCAAATAACATAATGGTCTGTGACCAAACCTGGGAAATAAAGCAAAAACTGCATAGTTTGTAGGTTAAATTTCCCATCACTGTCTCTAAACTCATGAACATCCTGATTCTATGTTGTTGTGAGTCTCTAGTTGTCTTTTAAGTCATTGCTATTAGAAATGTGTGATACCCGTTGGCTGCAGGAGTGGGATCAAAGATGGCAGCACCCATGGGACAACATTAAAACCTCTGATCTTCGAAATGTCCTGTGCTAGTTTACACCAAATGCAACACACCCATCATGTTCCATCTTCTGTTAACTTTGACTGGCTTAACAATACATAGCAGACACATTTCACAGTGCAGAGATATCCTTTAAAGGACAACTAACGCCTCAGAACAACACTGAACCAGAAGGCAGAACACCTTGATATAAAACTAGTAATCTGTGTCTTACCTCTCATTTTGATACGGGCGCTGGGAAATTTACCTAAATAACATATGGTTTGTGCTTTATTTCTCAGCATTCTAGTATCAGACAGTTTGGTCAACGACCATTATGTTCTGCACATGCTCAGTCCTATGCTATGGCAGAATCTTGCTACAGTTGGCCACACCCATTAATAATTTCTAGCCAGTCCTTTTATAGGACAGATAAAGCAAGGAAGCATGTGACTGAGGTCAGGAGGTGTGGTCTGACACTGCACATACACACAGATACTTCATCCAGTTCTTAACAGGCTTACATTTACTTTAATACAATTTACTGAAGTGGGATTTTATAGCTTATTGGTGTTTTTAGGGGGGTTGTTTTCAGATTCTGAAGTATAAAAATTTGGGTTTAGTTCTCCTTTAATCTCTCAAACCTGTGTGTAGCCCCTAATGATGAATAGTTATTTTTCACACCGCACAAGCAAAACACCTACTGTACATAGCAGGATCACCTGTGTATAGCTACTTTTTACAGGCCCCACCCATTTATCCAACATCCATGAATTGTGTCACATGGTATAACTGAATCAGTGAAGATAAAAAAAACATGGCTGCCTATGACAATCACAACATAATCACTTAATTCAGACTGTTCCGGTAAACAGTTTTCTGTATTTGTTTTCTAGAGGATTTTCGGAGAATGAAGTGAAACATTTCCCTGTGAGGTTCCAACAGGCAGCCAGTCTGCTACTCAACTCGCATGGTTCTCTAAAGGAAAAGAGACTTCAGATTGTGCATTCAGCCAGGTACTGGTTTCAGTGGGATTATTCGATACGATCCTTATAACCATGGGTGTGTCTACCGGACGGGACAGTTTCCATCTAGAATATGACACAAACCTTTAGCCACACACAGGATAAATTATGCACAATTTAAAGGGCAAGTCCACTGAAAAAAAAAACGTAGATCCAAAATGTAAATTACCCCCCAAACCCCACATTCGTGTTATTCACATTTTCAAAAGACGCTCCTGAAATTCCTTTCCTGAACAGGTCCCTTGTCAATCCTACTCTGCCTCTGCTGCTGACAGACGCTCCACTTCCTGGTTGCGGCTGTCAGTTAAGCTGCGACATGTCGCCATGCACAATCGCCTGGGACCAGGAAGTAAAGCATCTGTCGGTGCAGAAGTCCCCCTGCTTTTGCTCGAAACAGGAGCATTGGGCGGCACTTGGAACAGGTCAGATAAGAAAGGTCAGGAGCGTTTTTGTAAGCTGTGAATATAGTGAAAGTGGGGTTTTAGTGGGGGGGGGGGGTAATAAACATTCTGGAACAAAGTTTTTTTTGTGAACTTGCCCTTTAAACCTTTTAATTTCAACCAGTTATTCTTCTTGCAGGAAGTTCGTACCTCCATCTTGTAATAAAACCGAACTGACCAAGTGGTGGGAATCTTTGGAAGCTGTGAACAATCAGGCTGGTAAGTGAAATGCCTACTTCAAAAGAACATTTAAAATATCTATAATTTACTTGGAGGTAGGAGATACTGTTTCTACCTCCCATTCTACTATTTCTACCTCCCATTCTTACTTTAAACGGATGTTTATAGTGAAATATAGCCACACTAACAGCTCCCCACGCCCATTAGTTCCACAACTTAAATCCTATCTCTAACGTGGTTAGTGGCTTTTAAACAAGAACCACAATACGCCAATAAAAGATCTCATAATTGTTTGGGTTTTTTTCATTTTTAAAACCTGTGCATACAGTTATACTCTATCTTTACACTACCTAATAAACCATTCTTACTCCTCACATAGAATCTTCTGACGGGCAGTACTTTGACAGACTCCATAAACTGAAGGAGGAAATCTGGCAAAAGATTAAACTGGAGGCAAAACATTGTAAAGTAAGTTCATTGGCGCAATCGTGAAAATGGCAGTAAAATAGTATGTGGCAGTTTTGTGCGACGTTGCCTCAGTGGAGTGGCAATTGGGTTGAATTTCCGATTGCGCTGAATTATCTCAGGATGTTATAGTATTACATATTCTATTATAGTGTCTGTGTAATCTCAGGATATTATAGTATTACATATTCTATTATAGTGTCTGTGTAATCTCAGGATATTATAGTATTACATATTCTATTATAGTGTCTGTGTAATCTCAGGATATTATAGTATTACATATTCTATTATAGTGTCTGTGTAATCTCAGGATATTATAGTATTACATATTCTATATTATGTCTGTGTAATCTCAGGCGTTATAGTATTAAAATTCTATTATAGTGTCTGATCTCAGGACGTTATAGTATTACATATTCTATTATAGTGTCTGTGTAATCTCTGGGATATTATAGTATTACATATTCTATTATAGTGTCTGTGTAATCTCAGGATATATAGTATTACATATTCTATTATAGTGTCTGTGTAATCTCAGGATATTATAGTATTACATATTTATTTATAGTGTCTGGTAATCTCAGGATATTATAGTATTACATATTCTATTATAGTGTCTGTGTAATCTCAGGATATTATAGTATTACATATTCTATCATAGTGTCTGTGTAATCTCAGGATATTATAGTATTACATATTCTATTATAGTGTCTGTGTAATCTCAGGTATTATAGTATTACATTTTATTATAGTGTCTGTGTAATCTCAGGATATTAGTATTACATATTCTATATAGTGTCTGTGTAATCTCAGGATATAGTATTAATATTCTATATAGTGTCTGTGTAATCTCAGGATATTAAGTATTACATATTCTATTATGTGTCTGTGTAATCTCAGGATATTATAGTATTACATATTCTATATAGTGTCTGTGTAATCTCAGGATATAGTATTACATATTTTATATAGTGTCTGTGTAATCTCCGGATATTATAGTATTACATATTCTATTAAGTGTCTGTGTAATTCCAGGATATATAGTATTACATATTATATAGTGTCTGTGTAATCTCAGGATATTATAGTATACTATTCTATTATAGTGTCTGTGTAATCTCAGGATATTATAGTATTACATATTCTTATAATAGTGTCTGTGTGTAATCTCAGGATATTATAGTATTACATATTCTATTATAGTGTCTGTGTAATCTCAGGATATATAGTATACATTCTATTCATAGTTTGTTGGAATTCAGGTATTATAGTATTACATATTCTATTATAGGTCTGTGTAATCTCAGGATATTATAGTATCTAAATCTATCATTAGTTCTGTGTAATCTCAGGATATTATAGTATTACATATTCTATTTAGTGTCTGTGTAATCTCAGGATATTATAGTATTACATATTATTATAGTGTCTGTGTAATCAGGATATTATAGATTCATATTCTATTATATGTCTTGTAATCTCAGGATATTATAGTATACATATTCTATTATAGTGTCTGTGTAATCTCAGGATATATAGTATTACATATTCTATTATAGTGTCTGTGTAATCTCAGGATATATTAGTATTACATATTCTATTATAGTGTCTGTGTAATCTCAGGATATTAAATATTACATATCTATTATAGTGTCTGTGTTGTATCTCAGGATATTATAGTATTACATATTCTATTAAGTGTCTGTGTAATCAGATTTAGTATTACATATTCTATTTAGTGTCTGTGTACTAGGTATTATAGATTACTATCTATATAGTGTCTGTGTATCAGGATATTATAGTATTACATATTCTATATAGTGTCTGTGTAATCTCAGGATATTATAGTATTACATATCTATTATAGTGTTGTGTTAATCTCAGGATATTATAGTATTATATTCTATTATAGTGTCTGTGTAATCTCAGGATATTATAGTATTACATATTCTATTATAGTGTTCTGTGTAATCTCAGGATATTATAGTATTACATATTCTATTATAGTGTCTGTGTATCTCAGGATATTATAGTATTACATATTCTATTATAGTGTCTGTGTAATCTCAGGATATTAAGTATTACAATTTCTTTATAGTTGGCTGTGTAATCTCAGGATATTATAGATTACTATTCTATATAGTGTCTGGTAATCTCAGGATATTATAGTATACATATTTATTATAGGTCTGTGTAATTCGGATTTATAGTATTACATATTCTATTATAGTGTCTGTGTAATCTCAGGATATTATAGTATTACATATTCTATTATAGTGTCTGTGTAATCTCAGGATATAGTATTACATATTCTATTATAGTGTCTGTGTAATCTCAGGATTATAGTATTACATATTCTATTATAGGTCTGTGTAATCTCAGGATATTATAGTATTACATATTCTATTATAGTGTCTGTGTAATCTCAGGATATTATAGTATACATATTTATTGTAGTGTCTGTATATTCAGGAATATAGTATTACATATTCTATTATAGTGTCTGTGTATCTCAGGTATTTGTATTACATATTATAGTGTTGTGAATCTCAGGTATTATAGTATTACATATTCTATTATAGTGTCTGTGTAATCTCAGGTTAAAGTATTACATATTCTATTATAGTGGTCTGTGTAATCTAAGTGGTATTATAGTATTACATATTCTATTATTAGTGTCTGTGTAATCTCAGGTATTATAGTATCATATTCTATTATAGTGTCTGTAATCTAGGATATTAGTATTACATATTATCATAGTGTCTGTGTAATCTCAGGATTATAGTATTACATATTCTATTATAGTGTCGTGTACTCAGGATATATAGTATTAATCATATTTGGTTTTGAATGCTATTTATCTAATTAAAATTTTTCTATCATAGTGTTGTGTAATCTCAGGAGATTATAGTATTACATATTCTATTATAGTGTCTGCTGGTAATCTCAGGATATTATAGTATTACATATTCTATTATAGTGTCTGGTAACTCAGGATATTATAGTACATATTCTATATAGGTCTGGTAATCTCAGGATATTATAGTATTACATATTCTAT
Organism: Hymenochirus boettgeri; assembly: GCA_019447015.1. NCBI lineage: Eukaryota > Metazoa > Chordata > Amphibia > Anura > Pipidae > Hymenochirus > Hymenochirus boettgeri. Next base: position 122,882,290 of record CM033476.1, read on the forward strand.
CTATAGTGTCTGTGGTAATCTTAGGATTTATAGTATTACATATTCTATTATAGTGTCTGTGTAATCTCAGGATATTATAGTATTACATATTCTATAGTGTCTGTGTAATCTCAGGATATTATAGTATACATATTCTTTATAGTGTCTGTGTAATCTCAGGATATTAAGTATTACATATTCATTATAGTGTCTGTGTAATCTCAGGATATAGTATTACAATTCTATTATAGTTGTCTGTGTAATCCTCAGGATAATAGTATTACATATTCTATTATAGTGTCTGGTAATCTCAGGATATTATAGTATTACATATTCATATATAGTGTCTGTGTAATCTCAGGATATAGTATTTACATATTCTATTATAGTGTCTGTGTAATCTCAGGATATTATAGTATTACATATTCTATATAGTGTTGTGTAATCTCAGGCTATTATAGTATACTATTCATCATAGTGTCTGTGTAACTTCAGGATATGATAGTATTACATATTCTATATAGTGTCTGTGTAATCTCAGGAATATAGTATTACATATTCTATCATAGTGTCTGTGTAATCTCAGGATATTATAGTATTACATATTCTATTATAGTGTCTGTGTAATCTCAGATATTATGTATTAACATATTCTATATAGTGTCTGTGTAATTCAGGATTATTAGTATTACATATTCTTTATAGGTCTGTGTTATCTCAGGATATATAGTATTACATATTCTATTATAGTGTCTGTGTAATCTCAGGATATTATAGTATTACATATTCTATTATAGTGTCTGTGTAATCTCAGGATATTATAGTATTACATTCTATTATAGTGGCGTGTAATCTCAGGATATTATAGTATTATATTCTATTATAGTGTCTGTGTAATCTCAGGATATTATAGTATTACATATTCTATTATAGTGTCTGTGTAATCTCAGGATATTATAGTATTACATATTCTATATAGTGTCTGTGTAATCTCAGGATATTATGTATTACATATCTATTATAGTGTCTGTGTAATCTCAGGATATTATAGTATTACATATTCTATTATGTGCTGTGTAATCTCAGGATATTATAGTATTACATATTTCATTATAGTGTCTGTTAATTCAGGGTATTATAGTATTACAATCTATTATAGTGTTGTGTAATCTCAGGGTATATAGTATTACATATTCTATTATAGTGTCTGTGTAATCTCAGGATATTATAGTATTACATATTATATAGTGTCTGGTAATCTCAGGATATTTAGTATTACATATTCTATTATAGTGTCTGTGTATCTCAGGATATTATAGTATTACATATTCTATATAGTGTTTGTGTAATCTCAGGATATTATAGTATTACATATTCTATTATAGTGTCTGGTAATTCTAGGATTATAGTATTACAATTCTATATAGTGTCTGTGATCTCAGGATATTATAGTATTACATATTCTATTATAGTGTCTGTTGTAATCTCAGGTATATAGTATTACATATTCTATATGGTCTTGTGGTAATCTAGGATATTATAGTATACATATTCTATTAGTGTCTGTGTAATCTCAGGATATTATAGTATTACATATTCTATTATAGTGTCTGTGTAATATCAGGATATTATAGTATTACATATTCTATTATAGTGTCTGTGTAATCTCAGGATTATAGTATTACATATTCTATCATAGTGTCTGTGTAATCTCAGGATATTATAGTATTACATATTCTATTATAGTGGTCTGTGTAATCTCAGGATATTTAGTATTACATATCTATATAGTGTCTGTTAATCTCAGGATATATAGTATTACATATTCTATATAGTGGCTGTGTAATCTCAGGATATTATAGTATTACATTTCTATTATAGTGTCTGTGTAATCTCAGGATATTATAGTATTACATATTCTATTATAGTGTCTGTGTAATTCAGGATATTATAGTATTACATATTCTATTATAGTGTCTGTGTAATCTCAGGATATTATAGTATTACCTATTCTATTATAGTGTCTGTGTATTCAGGATTTATAGTATACATATTCTATTATGTGTCTGTGTAATTCTAGGATATTATAGTATTACATATTCTATTATAGTGTCTGTGTAATCTCAGGATATTATAGTATTACATATTCTATATAGTGTCTGTGTAATCTCAGGATATTATAGTATTACATATTCTATTATAGTGTCTGTGTATATCAGGATATTATAGTATTACATATCTATTATAGTGTCTGTGTAATCTCAGGATATTATAGTATTACATATTCTATATAGGTCTGTGTAATCTCAGGATATATAGTATTACATATTTATTTTAGTGTCTGTGTAATCTCAGGATTATATAGTATTACATATTCTATATAGTGTCTGTGTAATCTAGGGTATTATAGTATACATATTCTATTATAGTGTCTGTGTAATCTTCAGGAGTATTAAGTATTACATATTCTATTATGTGTCTGTGTAATCTCAGGATATTATAGTATACTATTCATTATAGGGTCTGTGTAATCTCAGGATATTATAGTATTACATATTCTATTATAGTGTCTGGGTAATCTCAGGATATTATAGTATTACATATTCATTATAGTGTCTGTGTAATCTCAGGGTATTATTAGTATTACATATTCTTTATAGTGTCTGTGTAATCTCAGGATATTATAGTATTACATATTCTATTATAGTGTCTGTGGTAATCTCAGGATATTATAGTATTACATATTCTATCTTATAGTGTCTGTGTAATCTCAGGATATTATGTATTACCTATTCTTATAGTGTCTGTGTAATCTCAGGATATTATAGTATTACATATTTATAGAGGTCTGTGTAATCTCAGGATATTATAGTATTACATATTCTCTCATAGTGTCTGTGTTGTGTAATCTCAGGATATTATAGATATACATTTCTATTATAGTGTCTGTGTAATCTCAGGATATTATAGTGATTACATATTCTATTCATAGTGTCTGTGTAATCTCAGGATATTATAGTAACATATTCTATCATAGTGTCTGTGTAATCTCAGGATATTATAGTATTACATATCTATATAGTGTCTGTGTAATCTTAGGTATTATAGTATTACATTTCTATTATAGTGTCTGTGTAATTCAGGATATTATAGTATTACATATTCTATATAGGTCTGGGTAATCTCAGGATATTATAGTATTACATATTCTATTATAGTGTCTGTGTAATCTCAGGATATAAGTATTACATATTCTATTCATAGTGTCTGTGTAATCTCAGGATATTAGTATTACATATTCATATCATGTGTACGTGTATCTGATTTAGTTTACATATTTATTATAGTGTCTGTGTAATCTCAGGATATTATAGTATTAATATTCTATTATAGTGTCTGTGTAATCTATAAGTAGTTTAATATTCTATTATAGTGTCTGTTTAATCTAGGAATTATAGTTATTACATATTCTATTATGTGTCTGTGTAATCTCAGGATATTATAGTATTACATATTCTATCATAGTGTCTGTGTAATCTCAGGATATTTAGTAGAACATATTCTATATATGTCTGTGAATCTCAGGTATATAGTATTACATATTCTATATAGTGTCTGTGAATCTCAGGATATTATAGTATTACATATTCTATTATAGTGTCTGTGTAATCTCAGGATATTATAGTATTACATATTCTATATAGGGTCTGTGTAATCTCAGGATATTATAGTATTACATATTCTATTATAGTGTCTGTGTAATCTCAGGATATTATAGTATACATATTCTATATAGTGTCTGTGTAATCTCAGGATATTATGTATTACATATTCTATTATAGTGTCTGTGTAATCTCAGGATATTATAGTATTACATATCATTATAGTGTCTGTGTAATCTCAGGATATATAGTATTACATATTCTATTATAGTGTCGTGTAATCTCAGGATATATAGTATTACAATTCTATTATAGTGTCTGTGTAATCTCAGGATATTATAGTGTTACATATTATATTATAGTGTCTGTGTAATCTCAGGATATTATAGTATTACCATTCTTTATAGTTGTCGTGTAATCTCAGGATATTATAGTATTACATATTCATTATAGTGTCTGTGTAATCTCAGGATTATAGTATACATATTCTATTATAGTGTCTGTGTAATCTCAGGGTATTATAGTATTACATATTTATTATAGGTCTGTGTAATCTCAGGGTATATAGTATTACATATTCTATTATAGGGTCTGTGTTAATCTCAGGATATATAGTATTACATATTCTATAGTGTCTGTGTAATCTCAGGATATTATAGTTTACATATTCTATTATAGTGTCTGTGTAATCTCCGGATATTATAGTATTAATATCTCATTATAGTGTCTGTGTAATCTCAGGATATATATAGTATACATATTCTATTATAGTGTCGTGTAATCTCAGGATTTATAGTATACATATTCTATCATAGTGTCTGTGTAATATCAGGATATTATAGTATTACATATTCTATTATAGTGTCTGTGTAATCTCAGGTATTATAGTATTACATATTCTATCATAGTGTCTGTGTAATCTCAGGATATTATAGTATTACATATTCTATTATAGTGTCTGTGTAATCTCAGGATATTATAGTATTACATATTCTATCATAGTGTCTGTGTAATCTCAGGATATTATAGTATACATATTCTATTATAGGGTCTGTGTAATCTCAGGATATTATAGTATTACATATTTCTATATAGTGTCTGTGTATCTCAGGATATTATAGTATTACATATTCTATATAGTGTCTGTGTAATCTCGGATATTATAGTATTACATCTATTTATAGTGTCTGTGTATCTCAGGATATTATAGTATTACATATTCTATTTTATAGTGTCTGTGTAATCTCAGGATATTATAGTATTACATATCTATTATAGTGTCTGTGTAATTCAGGATATTATAGTATTCCATATTCTATATAGTGTCTGTGTAATCTCAGGATATTATAGTATTACATATTCTATTATAGTGTCTGTGTAATCTCAGGATATTATAGTATTACATATTCTATTATAGTGTCTGTGTAATCTCAGGATATTATAGTATTACATATTCTATTATAGTGTCTGTGTATCTAGGATATTATAGTATTACATATTCTATTATAGTGTCTGTGTAATCTCAGGATATTATAGTTATTAATATTCTATTATAGTGGTGTAATCAGGATATATAGTATTATATTCTATTATAGTGTCTGTTAATCTCAGGATATTAGTATTACATATTCTATTATAGTGTCTGTATTATCTGGATATTATAGTATTACTATTTATTATTAGTGTCTGTGTAATCTCACGGATATTTAGTATTAATATTCTATTATAGTGTCTGTGTAATCTCAGGATATTATAGTATTACATATTCTATTATAGTGTTGTGTAATCTCAGGATATTATAGTATTACATATTCTATTATAGTGTCTGTGTTGTAATCTCAGGTAGTATAGTATTACATATTCTATTATAGTGTCTGTGTAATCTCAGGGGTATTATAGTATTACTATTCTATTATAGTGTCTGTGTAATCTCAGGGTATTTAGTATTACATATTCTATTATAGTGTCTGTGTAATCTCAGGGTATTATGTATTACATATTCTATTAGTGTCTGTGTAATCTCAGGATATTATAGTATACATATTCTATTATAGTGTCTGTGTAATCTCAGGATATTATAGTATTACATATTTATTATAGTTTGTTGTGTAATCTCAGGGTATATAGTATTACATATTCTATATAGTGTCTGTGTAATCTCAGGGTATTATAGTATTACATATTCTATTATAGTGGTCTGTGTAATCTCAGGATATTAAGTATACATTCTATCATAGTGTCTGTGTAATCTCAGGATGATATTAAGTATTACATATTTATTATAGTGTCTGTGTAATCTCAGGGGATTATAGTATTACATCTATTATTATAGTGTCTGTGTAATCTCAGGATATTATAGTATTACATATTCTATTATAGTGTCTGTGTAATCTCAGGATATTATAGTATTACATATTCTATATAGTGTCTGGGTATGTACTCAGGATATTATAGTATTACATATTCTATTATAGTGTCTGTGTAATCTCAGGATATTATAGTATTACATATTATCATAGTGTGCTGTGTAATCTAGGAATTATAGTATTCATATCTATTATAGTGTCTGTGTAATCTCAGGATATTATAGTTACATATTAATATATCAGGTCTGTGTAATCTCAGGATATTATAGTATCATATTCTATATAGTGTCTGTGTAATCTCAGGATATTATAGTATTACATATTCTATTATAGTGTCTGTGTAATCTCAGGATATTATAGTATTACATATTCTATATGTGTCTGTGTAATCTCAGGAATTATAGTATTACATATTCTATTATAGTGTCTGTGTAATCTCAGGATATTATAGTATTACATATTCTATTATGGTCTGTGGTAATCTCAGGATATTATAGTATACATATTCTATTATAGTGTCTGTGTAATCTCAGGATATTATAGATTACATATTCTATTATAGTGTCTGTGTAATCTCAGGATATTATAGTATTACATATTTCTATTATAGTGTCTGTGTAATCTCAGGATATTATAGTATTACATTTCTATTATAGTTCTGTGTAATCTCAGGATATTATAGTATTACATATTTATTATTAGTGTGTGTAATCTCAGGATATTATAGTATTACATATTCTATTATAGGTCTGTGTAATCTCAGGATATTATAGTATACATATTCTATTATAGTGTCTGGTAATCTCAGGATATTATAGTATTACATATTCTATTATAGTGTCTGTGTAATCTCAGGATATTATAGTATACATATTCTATATAGTGTCTGTGTAATCTCAGGATATTATAGTATTACATATCTATTATAGTGTCTGTGTAATCTCAGGATATTATAGTATTACATATTCTATTATAGTGTCTGTGTAATCTCAGGATATTATAGTATTACATATTCTATTATAGTGTCTGTGTAATCTCAGGATATTATAGTATTACATATTCTATTATAGTGTCTGTGTAATCTCAGGATATTTAGTTACTCTTATTATAGTGTCTGTGTAATCTAGGATATTATAGTATTAAATTCTATTATAGTGTCTGTGTAATCTCAGGGTATTATAGTATTACATATTCTATTATAGTGTCTGTGTAATCTCAGGGTATTATAGTATTACATATTCTATTATAGTGTCTGTGTAATCTCAGGATATTATAGTATTACATATTCTATCATTATGGTCTGTGTAATCTCAGGGTATTATAGTATTACATATTCTATTATAGTGTCTGTGTAATCTCAGGATATATAGTATTACATATTCTATTATAGTGTCTGTGTAATCTCAGGATATTATAGTATTACATATTCTATTATAGTGTCTGTAATCTCAGGATATTATAGTATTTATCATTTCTATAGTGTCTGTGATCTCAGGATATTATAGTATTACATATTCTATATAGTGTCTGTGTAATCTCAGGATATTATAGTATTACAATATTCTATTATAGTGTCTGTGTAATCTCAGGATATTATAGTATTACATATTCTATTTATAGTGTCTGTGTAATCTCAGGAAGGATATATAGTATTACATATTCTATTATAGTGTCTGTTAATTCAGGATATTATAGTATTACATATTCTAATAGTGTCTGTGTAATCTCAGGAGATTATAGTATTACATATTCTATTATAGTGTCTGTGTAATCTCAGGATATTATAGTATTACATATTCTATTATAGTGTCTGTGTAATTAGGATTATAGTATTACATATTCTATTATAGGTCTGTGTAATCTCAGGTAGTATAGTTAATATTCTATTATAGTGTCTGTGTAATCTCAGGATTTTAATAGTATTCATATTCTATTATAGTGTCTGTGTAATCTCAGGATATTTAGTATACATATTCTATTATAGTGTCTGTGTAATCTCAGGTATATATAGTATTACATATTCTATTATAGTGTCTGTGTAATCTCAGGATATTATATTACATATTCTATTTATAGTGTCTGTGTAATCTCAGGAATATTATAGTATTACATATTCTATTATAGTGTCTGTGTAATCTCAGGATTATTATAGTATTACATATTCTATATAGTGTCTGTGTAATCTCAGGATATTATAGTATTACATATTCTATATAGTGTGTGTAATCTCAGGATATTTATAGTATTACATATTCTATATAGTGTCTGTGTAATCTCAGGATATTTAGTATTACATATTCTATATAGTGTCTGTGTAATCTCAGGGATATTATAGTATTACATATTCTATTATAGTGTCTGTGTAATCTCAGGATATTAAGTATTACATATTCTATTATAGTGTCTGGTAATCTCAGGATATTTAGATACATATTCTATTATAGTGTCTGTGTAATCTCAGGATATTTATAGTATTACATATTCTATTATAGTGTCTGTGTAATCTCAGGATATTATAGTATTACATATTCTATTATGTGTCTGTGTAATCTCAGGATATTATAGTATTACATATTCTATATAGTGTGTCTGTGTATCTAGGATATATAGTATACATATTCTATATAGTGTCTGTGTAATCTCAGGATATTATAGATACATATTCTATTATAGTGTCTGTGTAATCTAGGATATTATAGTATTACATGATTCTATTATAGTGTCGTGTAATCTCAGGATTTATAGTATTACATATTCTATTATAGGGTTGTGTAATCTCAGGATATTATAGTATTACATATTCTATCATAGTGTCTGTGTAATCTCAGGATATTATAGTATTACATATTCTATTATAGTGTCTGTGTAATCTCGGATATAGATACATATTTCATAGGGTGTAATATAGGTTTATTTACATATTCTATTATAGTGCTGTGTAATCTCAGGGATTTATAGTATTACATATTCTATTATAGTGTCTGTGTAATCTCAGGTATTATAGTATTACTATTTCTATTATAGTGTCTGTGTAATCTCAGGATATATAGTATTACATATTCTATTATAGTGTCTGTGTAATCTCAGGATATTATAGTATTACATTATTTATTAGTGTCTGTGTAATTCAGGATATTATAGTATTACATATTCTATTATAGGTCTGTGTAATCTCAGGATATTAGTATTACATATTCTATATAGTGTCTGTGTAATCTCAGGATATTAATAGATTACATATTTATTATAAGTGTCTGTGTAATCTCAAGGATATTCTATATTACATATTCTATTATAGTGTCTGTGTAATCTCAGGATATTACAGTATTACATATTCTATCATAGTGTCTGTGTAATCTCAGGATATAGTATTACATATTCTATTATAGTGTCTGTGTAATCTCAGGATATTATAGTATTACATATTCTATTATAGTGTCTGTGTAATCTCAGGATATTATAGTATTACATATTCTATCATAGTGTCTGTGTAATCTCAGGATATAGTATTACATATTCTATTATAGTGTCTGTGTAATCTCAGGATATTATAGTATTACATATCTATTATAAGTGTCTGTGTAATCTCAGGTATTATAGTATTACAATTCTCTTATAGTGTCTGTGTAATCTCAGGATATTATAGTATTACATATTCTATTATAGTGTCTGTGTATCTCAGGAGATATAGTATTACATATTTATTATAGTGTCTGTGTAATCTCAGGATATATAGTATTACATTCATTATATAGTGTCTGTGTAATCTCAGGTATTATAGTATTACATATTCTATATAGTGTCTGTAATCTCAGGATTATAGTATTACATATTCTATATGTGTCTGTGTAATCTCAGGTATGATAGTATTACATATTCTATTATAGTGTCTGTGTAATCTCAGGATATTATGTATTACATATTCTATATAGTGTCTGTGTAATCTCAGGATATTATAGATTACATATTCTATTATAGTGTCGTGTAATCTCAGGATATTATAGATTACATATTCTATTATAGTGTCTGTGTAATCTCAGGATATTATAGTATTACATATTCTATTATAGTGTCTGTGTAATCTCAGGATATATAGTATTACATATTCTATCATAGTGTCTGTGTAATCTCAGGATATTATAGTATACATATTCTATTATAGTGTCTGTGTAATCTCAGGATATTATAGTATTACATATTCTATATAGTGTCTGTGAATCTCAGGATATTATAGTATTACATATTCTATTATAGTGTCTGTGAATCTCAGGATATTATAGTATTACATATTCTATTATAGTGTCTGTGTAATCTCAGGATATATAGTATTACAAATTCTATTATAGTGTCTGTGTATCCAGGATATATAGTATTACATATCTATTAAGTGTCTGTGTAATCTCAGGATATTAGTATGACATATTCTTTATAGTTCTGTGTAATCCAGGATTATAGTATTACTATTCTATTATAGTTGTCTGTGTAATCTCAGGATATTATAGTATTACATATTCTATTATAGTGTCGTGTAATCTAGGATATTATAGTATTACATATTCTATTATAGTGTCTGTGTAATCTCAGGATATTATAGTATTACATATTCTATTATAGGTGTCTGTGTAATCTCAGGTATTAAGTATTACATATTCTATTATAGTGTCTGTGTAATCTCAGATATTATAGTATTATACATATTCTATCATAGTGTCTGTGTAATCTCAGGATATTATAGTATTACATATTCATATAGTGTCTGTGTAATCTCAGGATATTATAGTATTACATATTCTATTATAGTGTCTGTGTAATCTCAGGATATTATAGTATTACATATTCTATATAGTGTCTGTGTAATCTCAGGATATTATAGATTACATATTCTATTATAGTGTCTGTGTAATCTCGGATATTATAGTATACATATTCTATTATAGTGTCTGGTAATCTCAGGATATTATAGTATAGATTATTCTATTTATAGTGTCTGTGTAATCTCAGGATTATTATAGATTACATATTCTTTATAGTGTCTGTGTAATCTCAGGATATTATAGTATTACATATTCTATTATAGTGTCTGTGTAATCTCAGGATATTATAGTATTAATATTCTATTATAGTGTCTGGTAATCTCAGGATTTATAGTATTACAATTCTATTATATATAGTGTCTGTGTATCTCAGGATATTATAGTATTACATATTCTATTATAGTGTCTGTGTAATCTCAGGATATTATAGTATTACATATTCTATTATAGTGTCTGTGTAATCTCAGGATATTATAGTATTACATATTCTATTATAGTGTCTGTGTAATCTCAGGATATTATAGTATTAATTCTATTATATGTCTGTTAATCTCAGGAATTTAGTATTACATATTTCTATATAGTGTCTGTGAATCTCAGGATATTGTATTACATATTATATTATTTTGTCTGTGTAATCTCAGGGTATTATAGTATTACATATTCTATTATAGTGTTCTGTGTAATCTCAGGTTTATAGTATTACATATTCTATTATAGTGTCTGTGTAATCTCAGGGTATTATAGTATTACATATTCTATTATAGTGTCTGTGTAATCTCAGGGTATTATAGTATTACATATTCTATTATAGTGTCTGTGTAATCTCAGGATATTATAGTATTACATATCTTATTAGATGTCTGTGTAATCTAGGATATTATAGTATTACATATTCTATTATAGTTCTGTGTAATCTCAGGATATTATAGTATTACATATTCTATTTAGTGTCTGTGAATCTCAGGATATTATAGTATACATATTTATTATGGTCTGTGTAATCTAGGATATTATAGTATTACATATTCTATTATAGTGTCTGTGTAATCTCAGGATATTATTAGTATTACATATTCTATCATAGTGTCTGTGTAATCTCAGGTATTATAGTATTACATATTCTATTCTAGTGTCTGTGTAATCTAGGATATTATAGTATTACATATTCTATTATAGTGTCTGTGTAATCTCAGGATATTATAGTATTACATATTCTATATAGTGTCTGTGTAATCTCAGGTATTATAGTATTACATATTCTATTATAGTGTCTGTGTAATCTCAGGATATTAGTAGTATACATATTCTATATAGTGTCTGTGTATCTCAGGATATAGTATTACATATTCTATTATAGTGTCTGTTAATCTCAGGTATTATAGTATTAATATTCTATTATAGTGTCTGTGAATCTCAGGTATATAGTATTACATATTCTATCATAGTGTCTGTGTAATCTCAGGATATAGTAGACATATTCTATATAGTGTCTGTGTAATCTCAGGATATTAGTATTACATATTCTTATAGTGTCTGTGTAATCTCAGGATATTATAGTATTACATATTCTATCATAGTGTCTGTGTAATCTCAGGATATTATAGTATTACATATTCTATTATAGTGTCTGTGTAATCTCAGGATATTATAGTATTACATATTCTATCTAGGTCTGTGTATCTCAGGATATTATATATTACATATTCTATTATAGTGGTCTGTGTAATCTCAGGAATATAGTATACATATTCTATCATAGTGTCTGTGTAATCTCAGGATATTATAGTATTACATATTCTATATAGTGTCTGTGTAATCTCAGGATATATAGTATTACATATTCTATCATAGTGTCTGTGTAATCTCAGGATATTATAGTATACATATTCTATATAGTGTCGTGTAATCTCAGGATATATATAGTATTACATATTCTATTATGTGTTTGTGTAATCTCAGGATATTATAGTATTACATATTCTATTATAGTGTCTGTGTAATCTCAGGATATTAAGTATTACATATTCTATTATAGTGTCTGTGTAATCGGATATTATAGTATTACATATTCTATTATAGTGTCTGTGTAATCTCAGGATATTATAGTATTACATATTCTATTATAGTGTCTGTGTAATCTCAGGATATTATAGTATTACATATTCTATTTATAGTGTCTGTGTAATCTCAGGATATTATAGTATTACATTTCTATTATAGTGTCTGTGTAATCTCAGGGTTGATATATATTACATATATTCTATTATAGGTTCTGTGTAATCTCAGGGTATTATAGTATTACATATTCTATTATAGTGTCTGTGTAATCTCAGGATTTATAGTATTACATATTCTATATTAGTGTCTGTGTAATCTCAGGATATTTAGTATTACAATATTCTATTATAGTGTCTGTGTAATCTCAGGATATTATAGTATTACATATTCTATTATAGTGTCTCTGTAATCTCAGGATATTATAGTATTAAATATTCTATTTATAGTGTCTGTGTAATCTAGGATATATTAGTATTACATATTCTAATAGTGTCTGTGTAATCTCAGGATATTATAGTATTACATATTCATTATAGTGTCTGTGTAATCTAGGATATATAGTATTACATATTCTATATTAGTGTCTGTGTAATCTCAGGATATTATAGTATTACATATTCTATTTAATGGTCTGTGTAATCTTAGGATATTATAGTATTACATATTCTATAAGTGTCTGTGTAATCTCCAGGATATTATAGTATACATATTCTATTATAGTGTCTGTGTAATCTCAGGATATTATAGTATTACATATTCATATAGGTCTGTGTAATCTCAGGATATTATAGTATACATATTCTATTATAGTGTCTGTGTAATCTCAGGATATAAGTATTACATATTCTATTATAGTGTCTGTGAATCTCAGGATATTATTAGTTTACATATTCTATCATAGTGTCTGTGGAATCTAGGATAATATAGTATTACATATTCTATTATAGTGTCTGTGTAATCTCAGGATATTATAGTATTACATATTCTATTATAGTGTCTGTGTAATCTCAGGATATTATAGTATTACATATTCTATTATAGTGTCTGTGGTATCTCAGGATATTATAGTATTACTATTCTATTAAGTGTCTGTGTAATCTCAGGATATTATAGTATTACATATTCTATTATAGTGTCTGTGTAATCTCAGGTATATATAGTATACATATTCTATTATAGTGTCTGTGTAATCTCAGGATATTATAGTATTACATATTCTATTATAGTGTCTGTGTAATCTCAGGATATTATAGTATTACATATTCTATTATAGTGTCTGTGTAATCTCAGGATATTATATTATACATACTTATAGGTCTGTTTAATCTCAGGATATTATAGTTACATATTCTATTAAGTGTCTGTTGTAATCTCAGGATATTTTAGTATACAATATTCTATTATAGTGTCTGTGTAATCTCAGGATATATAGTATTACATATTCTATTATAGTGTCTGTGTAATCTCAGGTATTATAGTATTACATATTTCTATTTAGTGTCTGTGTAATCCAGGGTATTATAGTATTACATATCTATTTAGTGTATGTGGTAATCTCAGGGTATTATAGTATTACATATTCTATTATAGTGTCTGTGTAATCTCAGGAGTATTATAGTATACATATTCTATATAGTGTCTGTGTAATTCAGGATATTAAGTATACATATTCTATATAGTGTCTGTGGTATTAATCTCAGGTTATTTTAGTATTACAATCTATATAGTGTCTGTGTAATCTCAGGATAATTATAGTATTACAAATTCTATTATAGTGTGTGTAATCTTCAGGATTATTATAGTATACATATTCTATTATAGTGTCTGGTTATCTCAGGATATTATAGTATTACATATCTATCATAGTGTTCTGTAATCTCAGGATATATGTATTACATATTCTATTATAGTGTCTGTGTAATCTCAGGATATTATAGTATTACATATTCTATATAGTGTCTGTGTAATCTCAGGAATTATAGTATTACATATTCTATTATAGTGTCTGTGTAATCTCAGGATATTATAGTATTACATATTCTATATAGTGTCTGTGTAATCTCAGGATATATAGTATTACATATTCTATATAGTGTCTGGTAATCTCAGGATATTATAGTATACATATTTCTATATAGTGTCTGTGTAATATTGGATATTATAGTATTACATATTCTATTATGTGTCTGTGTAATCTCAGGATATTATAGTATTACATATTCTATCATAGTGTCTGTGTAATCTCAGGATATTATAGTATTACATATTCTATTATAAGTGTCTGTTAATCTCAGGATATTATAGTATTACATATTCTATATAGTGTCTGTGTAATCTCAGGATTTATAGTATTACAATTCTATTATAGTGTTGTGTAATCTCAGGATATTATGTATTACAATCTTATAGTGTCTGGTGTAATCTCAGGATATTATAGAGATACATATTCTATCATGTGTCTGTGTAATCTCAGGTATATAGTATAATACTATTCTATTATAGTGTCTGTGTAATCTCAGGATATTATAGTATTACATATCTATTATAGTGTCTGTGTAATCTCAGGATATATAGATTACTATTCTATTAGGTCTGTGTATCTAGGATTAAGTATACATATTCTATTATTGTGTCTGTGTAATCTCAGGATATTATGAGTATTTACATAGTATATAATAGTGTCTGTGTAATCTCAGGATATTATAGTATTACATATTCTATTATAGTGTCTGTGTAATCTCAGGATATTAGTATACTATTTATCATAGTCTGTGTAATTCGGATATATAGTTTACATATTATTAAGGGTCTGTATGTGGAAATCTAGTATATTATTCTATCATAGTGTCTGTGTAATCTCAGGATATTATAGTATTACATATTCTATTATAGTGTGTGTTAATCTCAGGATATTATAGTATACATATCTATTTATAGTGTCTGTGTAATCTAGGATATATAGTATTAATATTCTATTATAGTGTCTGTGTAATCTCAGGATATTATAGTATTACATATTCTATATAGTGTCTGTGTAATCTCAGGATATATAGTATTACATATTCTATATAGTGTCTGTGTAACTCAGGATATTATAGTTTACATATTCTATATAGTGTCTGTGTAATTCAGGATATTATAGTATTACATATTCTATTTAGTGTTGTGTAATCTCAGGATTAAGTATTACATATTCTATTATAGTGTCTGTGTAATTCAGGATATTATAGTATTACTATTCTATTATAGTGTCTGTGTAATCTCAGGGTATTATAGTATTACATATTCTTATAGTGTCTGGTAATTCAGGATATATAGTATTACATTTCTATCATAGTGTCTGTGTAATCTCAGGATATTATAGTATTACATATTCTATTATAGTGTCTGTGTAATCTCAGGAGGATTATAGTATACATATTCTATTAAGTGTCTGTGTAATCTCAGGATATTATAGTATTACATATTATATATAGTGTCTGTGTAATCTCAGGTATTATAGTATTACATATTCTATATAGTGTCTGTGTAATCTCAGGATATTATAGTATTACATTTCTATATAGGTCTGTGTAATCTCAGGTATTATAGTGTACATATCTATTTAGTGTCTGTGTATTCAGGATTATAGATTCATATTTATTATAGTGTCTGTGTAATCTCAGGATATTATAGTATTACATATTCTATCATAGTGTCTGTGTAATCTCAGGAATTATAGTATACATAATTCTATTAGGTCTGGTAATCTCAGGATATTAGTATTAATATTCTTCATTAGTGTCTGTGTATTGTAATCTAGGATATTAAGTATTACATATTCTATTATGTGTCTGTGTAATCTCAGGATATTATAGTATTACATATCTATTATGTGTCGGTGTAATCTCAGGATATTATAGATTACATATTCATATAGTGTCTGGTATAACTCAGGATATATAGTATTACATATTCTATTATAGTGTTGTGTAATCTCAGGATATTATAGTATTACATATTCTATTATAGTGTCTGTGGTAATCTCAGGATATTATAGTATTACATATTCTATTAAGTGTCTGTGTAATCTCAGGAATTATAGTATTACATATTCTATTATAGTGTCTGTGTAATCTCAGGATATTATAGTATTACATATTCTATTATAGTGTCTGTGTAATCTCAGGATATTATAGTATTACATATTCTATCATAGTGTCTGTGTAATCTCAGGATATTATAGTATTACATATTCTATTATAGTGTCTGTGTAATCTCAGGATATTATAGTATTAATATCTATCTATAGTGGTCTGTGTAATCTCAGGATATTATAGTATTACATATTTTATTATAGTGTTGTGTTAATCTCAGGATATTTATGTATTACATATTCTATTATAGTGTCTGTGTAATCTCAGGATATTATAGTATTACATATTCTATTATAGTGTCTGTGTAATCTCAGGATATTATAGTATTACATTTATTATAGTGTCTGGTGTAATCTCAGGATATTATAGTATTACAATTCTATTATAGTGTCTGTGTAATCTCAGGATATATGTATACATATTCTATTATAGTGTCTGTGTAATCTCAGGTATTATAGTATTACATATTCTATATAGTGTCTGTGTAATCTCAGGTATTATAGTATTACATATTCTATTATAGTGTCTTGTGTAATCTCAGGGTATTATAGTATTAATATTCTATATAGTGTCTGTGTAATCTCAGGATATTATAGTATTACATATTCTATATAGTGTGTGTGTAATCTCAGGATATTATAGGATTACTATTCTATTATAGTGTCTGTGTAATCTCAGGAGTATTATAGTATTACATATTCTATTATAGTGTCTGTGTAATCTCAGGTATTATAGTATTACATATTCTATTATAGTGTCTGTGTAATCTCAGGATATTATAGTATTACATATTCTATTAGTGTCTGTGTAATCTCAGGATTTATAGTATTACATATTCTATTATAGTGTCTGTGTAATCTCAGGATATTATAGTATTACATATTCTATTATAGTGTCTGTGTAATCTCAGGGATATTATAGTATTACATATTCTATATAGTGTCTGTGTAATCTCAGGATATTATAGTATTACATATTCTATATAGTGTCTGTGTAATCTCAGGATATTATAGTATTACATATTCTATTATGTGTCGTGTAATCTCAGGATATTATAGTATTACATATCTATCATAGTGTCTGTGTAATCTCAGGATATTATAGTATTACATATTCTATTATAGTGTCGTGTAATCTCAGGATATTATAGTATTACATATTTATATAGTGTCTGTGTAATCTCAGGATATTTAGTATTACATATTCTATTATAGTGTCTGTGTAATCTCAGGATATTATAGTATTACATATTCTATATAGTGTTGTGTAATCTCAGGATATTATAGTATTACATATTCTATATAGTGTCTGTGTAATCCAGGATATTATAGTATTACATATCTATTTATAGTGTCTGTGTAATCTCAGGATATTATAGTATTACATATTCTATTATAGTGTCTGTGTAATCTCAGGATATATAGTATTACATATCTATTATAGTGTCTGTGTAATCTCAGGATATTATGATTACATATTCTATTATAGTGTCTGTGTAATCTCAGGATATTATAGTATTACATATTCTATTATAGTGTCTGTGTAATCTCAGGATATTATAGTATTACATATATTCTATTAGTGTCTGTGTAATCTCAGGATATTATAGTATTACATATTCTATTATAGTGTCTGGGTAATCTCAGGATATTATAGTATTACATATTCTATTATGTGTCTGTGTAATCTCAGGATATTATAGTATTACATATTCTATTATAGTGTCTTGTGTAATCTCAGGATATAAGTATTACATATTCTATTATAGTGTCTGTGTAATCTCAGGATATTATGTATTACATATTCTATTTAGTGGTCTGTGTAATCTCAGGATATATAGTATTACATATTCTATTAGTGTCTGTGTAATCTCAGGATATTATAGTATCATATTCTATTATAGTGTCTGTGTAATCTCAGGAGATATTTATAGTATTACATATTCATTAGTGTCTGTGTAATCTCAGGATATTATAGTATTACATATTCTATTATAGTGTCTGTGTAATCTCAGGATATTATAGTATTCATATTCTATTATAGTGTCTGTGTAATCTCAGGATATATAGTATACATATTCTATATAGTGTCTGTGTAATCTCAGGATTATAGATACATATTTATATAGTGTCTGTGTAATCTCAGGTTTATAGTATACATATTCTATTAAGTGTCTGTGTAATCTCAGGTATTATAGTATACATATTCTATTATAGGTCGTGTCTGTGAATCTCAGGGTATTTAGTATTACATATTCTATTATAGTGTCTGTGTTAATCTCAGGGTATTATAGTATTACATATTCTATTATAGTGTCTGTGTAATCTCAGGATATTATAGTATACATATTCTATTATAGTGTCTGTAATCTCAGGATATTAGTTTACATATTCTATTATAGTGTCTGTGTAATCCAGGATATTATAGTATTACATATTCTATATAGTGTCTGTGTAATCTCAGGATATTATAGTATTACATATTCTATTATAGTGCTGTGTAATCTCAGGATATTATAGTATTCATATTCTATTATAGTGTCTGGTAATCTCAGGATATTATTAGTATTACATATTTTATTATAGTGTCTGTGTAATCTCAGGATATTATAGTATTACATATTCTATATAGTGTCTGTGTAATCTCAGGATATATAGTATTACATATTCTATTATAGTGTCTGTGTAATCTCAGGATATTATAGTATTACATATTTCTTATAGTGTCTGTGTAATCTCAGGATATTATAGTATTACATATTCTATATAGTGTCTGTGTAATCTCAGGATATTATAGTATTACATATTCTATTATAGTGTCTGTGTAATCTCAGGATATAGTATTACATATTCTATTATAGTGTCTGTGTAATCTCAGGATATTATAGTATTACATATTCTATTATAGTGTCTGTGTAATCTCAGGATATTATAGTATTACATATTCTATTATAGTGTCTGTGTAATCTCAGGATATTATAGTATTACATATTCTATTATAGTGTCTGTGTAATCTCAGGATATTATAGTATTACATATTCTATTATAGTGTCTGTGTTAATCTCAGGATTATTATAGTATTACAATATTCATTCGTGTCTGTGTGAATCTCAGGATATTTATAGTATTATATTCTATTATAGTGTTGTGTAATCTCAGGATATAGTATTACAATATTCTATATAGTGTCTGTGTAATCTCAGGATATTAGAGTATAATATTCTATCATAGTGTCTGTGTAATCTCAGGATATTATAGTATTACAATTCTATTATAGTGTCTGTGTATTCAGGATTATAGATTATCAGATCTATTATAGTCTGTGTAATCTCAGGGTATTATAGTATTACATATTCTATTATAGTGTCTGTGTAATCTCAGGGTATTATAGTATTACATATTCTATTATAGTGTCTGTGTAATCTCAGGGTATTATAGTATTACATATTCTATTATAGTGTCTGTGTAATCTCAGGAATTATAGTATTACATATTCTATTATAGTGTCTGTGAATCTCAGGATATTATAGTATTACATATTCTATATAGGTCTGTGAATCTCAGGATATTATAGTATTACATATTCTATTATAGTGTCTGTGTAATCTCAGGATATTATAGTATTACATATCTATTATAGTGTCTGTGTAATCTCAGGATATTATAGTATACATATTCTATATAGTGTCTGTGTAATATCAGGATATTATAGTATACATATTCTATATAGTGTCTGTGTAATCTCAGGATATTATAGTATTACATATTTCTATTATAGTTGCTGGTAATTCAGGATATATAGTATTACATATTCTATTCATAGTGTCTGTGTAATCTCAGGATATTATAGTATTACATATTCTATTATAGTGTCTGTGTAACTCAGGATATTATAGTATTACATATTCTATTATAGTGTTTGTGTAATCTCAGGATATTATAGTATTACATATCTATTATAGTGTCTGGTAATCTCAGGATATTATAGTATTACATATTCATTTAGGTCTGTGTAATTCAGGATATTATAGTATACATATTCTATATAGTGTCTGGTGTAATCTCAGGATATTATAGTATACATATTCTATTATAGTGTCTGTGTAATCTCAGGATATTTAGTATTACAATTTATTATAGTGTCTGTGTAATCTCAGGATATATATAGTATTAATATTCTATTATAGTGTCTGTGTAATCTCAGGATATTATAGTATTACATATTCTATTATAGTGTCTGGTAATCTAGGATATTATAGTATTACATATTCTATCATAGTGTCTGTGTAATCTCAGGATATAGTATTACATATTCTATTATAGTGTCTGTGTAATCTCAGGATATTATAGTATTACATATTCTATTATAGTGTCTGTGTAATCTCAGGATATTATAGTATTACATATTCTATTATAGTGTCTGTGTAATCTCAGGATATTATAGTATTACATATTCTATTATAGTGTCTGTGTATCTCAGGATATTATAGTATTACATATTCTATCATAGTGTCTGTGTAATCTCAGGATATAGTATTACATATTCTATTATAGTGTCTGTGTAATCTCAGGATATTATAGTATTACATATTCTATTATAGTGTCTGTGTAATCTCAGGACGTTATGTAAGGTTGGGTACACACAAAGGGACTATTTTTCCTGACCGAGCGCTCGGCCGGGACAAATGTCTGTCGATCGCCCATGATTTACCGACATGTTCAATCGCCCATGATTTACCGACATGTCCAATCGTCCATTCTGGATGAACGGACAATCGATATCGGTCGCGGCGGTGGCCGAAAGTGGCGCAGATTTTTCAGCCACGGAATTATCGGTCGATTGGGCTGAAAAATCTGCACGTGTGTACCCTGCCTAAAAAGTGTGAATTTAATCCCTAAAACCCCCCATACAGGGGATCGATTTTGAGCGATTTTAACATTTGGATCAGATCGCTTAAAAAGTCGAAACCTGTTTTCCCGGAAAAATGAAGATCTGGCCAATCTCTAAGCAGGTTTCAAGCTAAACTCTGCAGAAAGATCAAAGCCTCAAGGTGAGGAACTTCGAGTGGTTCTTGTGATCGGTTTTCCAATCATTGCTTGAATGTCTGTCCGTGTATAGCTTGTTCATTACTGATCTATTTATGTTACACAGGATCAGTTGGTGAGTCTGGATATTTGTACAGAGGAGGAAGCTGGGAAGGCAGTAGATAAAGAACTCGAGATATTCACACATCAGATTCAGCTGGAAATTAAGGAGGAGCAGGAGCGATGGGAAGTAGGTTTACCGTCTACTTTTTTTAATTTGCTTTATTTAAACAAAGTTCCATCCCCAATTTGCCATTTAACATTAGTGGCTTTGGAACCAGCTATAGGAACATTTCTAAAAAAAAAAATTTACAAACAAATGTGATGTCAGTTTTAAGCTGGGTGCACACTATACAATCCTTTCTCCTGACCTACCGTTCGAGGCTTTCAACCGGTCGGCCAGGAGGAAGGACTGTCTGTCACGGCAAAAGCAGCTGGGTCCGACAGTTAGGCGCGACTGATCGTGTGGTCCATAGAGGACCGCACGATCGTTTGTGATTTTCCGACCCATCTGATTGTTCGTTCGCCTGATTCGGACAAACAAACGGTCACGGCTGCAAAAAGCCGTCATACAATAATTCGGCCAGACCAATCGAAACACTGAAATGTCGGTCAGTCGGGCTGAATTATTGTATCGTGTGTATCTAGCTTAAGTCCCTCCCCTCCTCCCTTATTGGAGAGATCTTGCTTCCCAGGAAGCTTGGTGGACCGCTAAACAGAGGAGTGTGGGAGCTGCTTATGTCACCTCATCTCATAACTTTTAGAAAGTTTATGACTGAAATTCATAATGTTGGATCCAAAAAAGTATCCTTAAGTTTAGTTCTCCTTTAAATACACGTATAGCCTTAAGATATATGTTACGATGCCAGGGCTATAAAATTCCTTCCTTTCTTCAATTGCCGTGAAACCCTTTTTGTTTTTTCAGAAAACACTGATGAATATATCAAAGCTCAGGGATCTTCAAAACCAGGCGTTGTTCCGATTCTCTATTGATGCCGTCCAGCTGTGGGATGTAATTAAACTCGGCCTATCACAACAAGAAAAGGATCTGCAGCTAAAACTGGACCAATGTCGCCTCAAGTATAACAGTGAGAACAAGGTACTGGAACTCACAACGCATTTCTCAACAAATATGGAGTGCCTGCACTTGGGGAGTTTTTTTGAATAAGTTACTGTAGAAGATATCAGCAGTAGCAGATACCACTCAGACAAGCACAGCTAGGTCAGCATCTTAAGGGCAAGGAAAAGCATCAGAACAAGTTCTCTATTCTGTCATCGCAGAAAACCTCAAAAGGAGACAAACTAACTTGGAGACAAAAGGAGGGAATTGTCACGTTACCTAACAATAAATATTTAAATACGTTTAAAAAAGTTATGTCTCTTTTTCAAGCTCTCCAAGCTTTTTTACAAGCTCGCACAGGCTCAAAGTAGGCAATAGGGGAATAGCAATCAGTCATTGGCTGTGATGTCTCTCACATGACTGACAGCTGCTAACCGGAAAAACCTGGAAACAAAAAGAGAGGTAACAGAACATCAGACAGTATTTCGGGCTAGACTTACATCTCTCAGATAATGATTTTTAAATCATTATCTTTTTTAATTTTTAAGTATTTTATAGATTTGGGGGCTAGTTTACATATATTTCATTTTTCATTTGAGGGGTTGATTTGCCCTCTAAGGCAAAAACACTAATATAAAACAAAAACATTCATTTGTAAATGTACTAGGTGATAATATAATATGTATTTTAATACAGAATTATAAAGACAGGAAAATCTTTTACTAAAGTAAACAGTCCAAACACCTTCTCACCCCTCCCCTTAGTACAAGGTAGTGGATTGGAGAGCTGCTCTCACTCACTTTCTTTCCCTGGATGAACAAAACTGAGCATGTCCAAGCCATTATACAGGGGGGTGGGTGGGAAAAGCATAATATTTATAATGTCTAGGGAATCAAAGCTGCAACCTCAGGTACTCTGTCTTTATACCATTATCCCAACAGAGCTTCTAAATTTGTAGAAACTTTCAGGGAGATTCAATAAAAGTTCTTATCGTTAAAAATGGTGCTAATTTTGCCCCAACCAATCAGATATTATTTAACATTTGAAAGCTAACACCTGATTGGTTGGGGAAAAATTAGCACCATTTTTAACGATAAGAACTTTTATTGAATCTCCCGGTTTATCTTTTCCTAGAAACAAACATTAAAAAGCCTTCAATTTCAGTTGACTATTTTGTATTGTTTCATTAGTAAGTCAGAGGATTTGGACCTAAAACTTAATGGGCTATGAGTTTCTAAAACATAGTATTTGTATGTTAATCCACCAGAGCTTCAACAAAGAAAACAGGAATATTACAAATGTAGTATTTTGCTAGAAACAGAAAAGGCAGCAAAATCCATTTGAATTGCTTCAGGAAGGCTGTATGCAATTCATGCTGGCTGGAAAATAAACTGCAGGGTATCAAGCAGCTAAAGGCACTTCTTTATTGGTTTGGAGACATCTAGAAAATGCTCTCTGCATAGACACAGTAAATAATGTGTTATGGGGGCGTGGCCAATCGGTGCTCATGCTCACAACGCTTTTTGAAGACTACATGGACTGTGAGTTGTACTGGCAACAACATGGAAGGAATCTCACATGCACATAGAATGATCTTACAATGTGTAGGTGTTCAGGGGAGGAAAGCGTTCACATTGTATATAAAATAATAAAGTTTAATAATCTAAAAAGTACCTTTAAGGGATTATTCAAAACTGTAGCCCCACCCCCATGACTGGATTAATGGATATTAATCTTCCTCAATTCACACAGGCCCGAGAAGCAAACTTGGACAAGATACTGGACAGGCTGAGGCAGGAAAGCACAGAGGAGGCTCTACGTTCCACAATGGCCAAAGTGTTTTCCTGCTTGGAAAATATCAATTCAGGGTCAGTAATTTGTATTGTTCAAAAAAAATCCTTAAATGCTTTAACCTTGATTTTTGTTTTTCATAAAAAAAAAAAACCTGTAAGCTTTTCGTCTCCACAAGGAGGTGGGTTAACGACAAGGCACCAGCAACGATGGTGGGGCATTTAAGAAGAGGTGTTACAGTTGGCCGGTGCTATTCTACAGCAACCAATCAAATGTTAGCTTTTTAACTGCTGTTAGATAATATCTGGTGGGATCCACAGTACACACAAACCTTTACTACTCTTATTACATAAACCCAACTGCAAAAGTGAACTATTCCTTTAATGCATTGATTGAAGACAGGGAGGTTAAGGCGCTATCCCTTACCTTCCGTTCTTCAAATCGATGCCTCGGCGGAGCAAGGAATGATGGTAGAAGGCATAGCTCCTTAACCTCCTAGTCTTCAATCAATGCATTAAAGAAGTAGTTCTCTTTTGTATTCCTTTAACCCATGTAAGGCTTCCAAATGCCTAAGGGATAAGGGTGGCTTGATACGGGCAATTCATCATGTTACAGTATTGTTTAGCATTATGTTAAGCTCAAAAAAAACATCTGACAGCTTAAAGGAGAACGAAAGTCAAATAATAAATTAGGTTCAGGTGATTCCTGATTCCTTCTGCTGCTACAAATTTTAATTTCTGAATGCAAATTCCAATTGTTGATGCTTCCTTTCTTCCTGTTTCCCATGGTTCTTTGCTGGTGATGATATAAGCTTATAGGAATTGTGTCAAGTATGGATTTGGCTCGCATGGAGGTGCTACCAGAAGCAAAGGTGCTTGGGAAGAAAAGGAAGAGCAACATCAAAAATAACATCCATGTTTATATGCCTAATAACATTAAGTTGTGTCAGCATGTTAACAGTGCCAGGAATAATCATTAAAGTGTGTAAACGAGAAGCAAAAGTTATAAAATAATGCATATTTCTGACTATCAGCCTGGCTCATTAATCCCAAATAGGCAATCTATCACACACCTGACATTAATTCAGTGGGAACTTCCTGACGGGTGGCTTTCTTGTGATCGATATAGGCTTTTTCCATGGGTTTAATATTTGACTGGGGGACTGTTATTTTAAAACCTTGGGGATTCTCCTTTAATACATGCTTTTTTTTACCAGATACAAGTCCTATCATTCAGACCAAGTCAATGTGATGGATTCCTACCCTGCCATGGTGCTAAAGGAACTGATCTCCTACAGTTCTGCTGTTAGCAAATATTTTGGAGTCAAAGAGGTTTACGGGGAGGTAAGTGGTTTTCTAAAAGCAACTGTCACTATACTGGCGCTATATAAATCCATAATAATAAAGTAGATAATGTACCCCCTACTGTAAATTATAAGGATATTCAATGTTACCGAGCAGTTCTATGGCCATATGGACATACCCATGCTTTTATAAAGCAGAACTCCACGGTGACATCTGATATCTCTACATTATCTTTTATGTACCCTCAATTATAACAATATTTTGTTACAGTTGGGTCTCATAGAGACCCATTAAGGGGGTATATTTTAATAATAAATATAACTAACCCAATAGAATGATGGGTAAGTGGGTGGGGCCTGTAACAATCTGTAGTAGTTTTTCCATCTGTGTTTATACCATGTTACACATTCAATCTCTAGAATGTCTGTGAATGTTGAATGACTGTAGGTTTTTTCTTTGCTATTTCCCCTATACTCTGGACAAACAGAATAGTGGGTGACTAGATGGAGATTATAATAAAGCAGATATTGCCCTTAAAAAGAATAGACAAATAATGGACCACTGTAGGATCACTAACATGTACAAAAATACATGTTAGTGTGGCCACACTAGCACTAGTGTGACTCCACCCATTGCCTGTGCTTCTCAACATTGCTTGATTGGCCGTAACGTTGGCCACCCATTCTCTAGTCAATGACTAAAACCTGTATTGGTTTGTTCACAGAAGAGTGGTCTAGGGCCACCATTAATATAAGATTTTGCAGATTTATTTGGAAGATATTGCCTTTGGTTTTCCAGGCTAGTGGCAGTCCATTAACGGGTATTGCTTCCTGGTTGATATGGAAGTAGGTACAGACACTGCCAATAAAAAACAGCGGTTTGCCAACATGTTTGTTTTTACATTTTTTAGAAATCGATTAAGATAAAAACTCTCATCCAATCAGAAAACAAGGATAACCAGGAAGTTATCAACAGCCAATTAAAAGTAGCAGGCAATGAGGCAGAGTCTCTCGGTACAGATGTTTCTCCCATCTCCGAACAAACAGTGGGCACAGAGAAAGATAAAGACACAGCAGACAATTCAGATTTATATCAGACCCCTAATCAGGAAGGAATGGGGCATTTAAATGGAGCTGCCAATCACACACTACAGGTAAGTCAATAAAATTAAATTGAATGATTGATTTGCTAGGCCTCTTTAAACAATTAAATGTGTCTTTAAAATAACCTGATCATTGACGCTTCCTGTTTTTGAAAAAACCCAAGTACATGTAACTTGTTTCTAGAAAATGCTACTGATGGTTCATTTAATAAGTTACTTGCCAACTCGCATTTATTATACAGACGTTACAGCTGTAACAAATAAAACGTTGTGTGATTTCCCAGGATTTCAATCCTTGTCATGTATGGGAACACAATAAAATGTTTACATGTTACATTTACCAGGTTTTCAGTGGCTCAGCCAATCATAATTGTCCCTACCTACAGACCAGGTGAGCAGACCTTGTGACAGCAGGGAGGCCCAATCTTACTTTCCCTATTACAAATACAGCCTCCCTCCAGAAAACCACTGTAGATAAAACAGGGAAGGGGTCACTATCATAGTTTTGTTGGGGGACTGTGACTTCTAGTTACACCACCTTGCTAAGCTATCAGACACCTACAAATAACAAAAAATAGTAATACTTTTGTTTGTCTGTACGTTATTGCAGTTTTCCCCAACGGAATGTGAGGTCTTCATGACGTCTAGGGGTAATAATTACACTGTCATTCATTCAACATCAGAAGGTTACAATGATGTGCCTGAAATTTCGGAGCAGTCAGAGACTGACAACATATTCATAACTGAATGCACCTTAGAGGTTAAGGGCCCTTTAAACCAGGACGTATTGTTAATACCTCAGGAATTCTTTTCAACCATAAAAAACAGGTAAGTGTATTGAGGCGCAAAATTAATAATTAACGTCATTTTTATTGGTTAACTGAGATGAAGAAATTATTAAATTAGTTCATGCACAATAATAGAGAAATAGCCAGAGCGCTACTTGACCACTAGGGGTGCTCTTGGTTTATGTACAATGTATCTACAAAGAAAAACAAAATTGCTTTTTTATGTGTAAAGAATCAATGTATAGATGACTAATCAAGGACTGCGTGCCTTTTACATTTCTTATGGTGGCCAAACTTCCAAACATTCCACCAACTTCCTACTATTCTGCAGTTGCTAGGGCACAGAAAAGGCAGCAAGAGAGAATCAAGGGATCATGTACTGGGAAGTATATTTAGGAGCGTCTAGAAGAATTTTTAACTTGCCCTTTAAAGTTTTTTTTTCCCATTTTAGCATCCGATTTGGGTTCTACGAGCACCTAGAGAATTGGTTCGATGAAACAGTTTCTGCTTCCCACATAATTGTCGCTGCTAAGAAGGAAGAATTAAACTCGGAGTTAAAACTTCTCTACCGCTTGCATAAGCCAAGGAGCCAACGGATTGAAATGGACGTACACAATGTCAGGGCTGGTGGGTTTGGTTTATCGTTTGACTTTCCAGTTTATGATTTGGTCTGATTTTTTTCAATAACATTATTATATATAATCCTTTATTTGGAAAGGTTATACAAACCCACCTGCCAACATTCCCCTTTAAATTGGGACACTATAGAGAAACACATTGCACAGAACTGTGCTAAGATCAGGTCATTCTGCATTCTCCTCCCCTGCAGCTCTGGACTATGTTATTTCTATAAGTGTAACTATTAAAGTTGTGATATGAGAAATGCATTGCACAGAGCTGTGCTAAGATCAGGTTCACTTCATTCTCCTCCCCTGCAGCTCTGTACTATGTTATTTCTATAAGGTTAAATATTAAAGTTGTGATATTGAGAAATGCATTGCACAGAGCTGTGCTAAGATCAGGTTCACTTCATTCTCCTCCCCTGCAGCTCTGTACTATGTTATTTCTATAAGTGTAACTATTAAAGTTGTGATATTGAGAAATACATTGCACAGAGCTGTGCTAAGATCAGGTTTACTTCCTTCTCCTCCCCTGCAGCTCTGTACCATGTTGTATCTATACCTTTCTACTTACAGTACAGAGTACATTAGGCACATGCTTAGGGGCCCTGATTGCAGGGATGGCTGTTAATCTCTCCCTTTTTTTAATCCCCATATGTGTTTTTCAGCATGTTTTTAAAGCATATGACAGCTTTGCGATACAGTTAAAGGGCATGTCCACCTTAAATATTAATTTTTAATATATTGCAGATCATCCCTGCCCACCCCTAACCGCAGAGTTAGATCTTTAAAAAAATGATTAGAACTGTACTTACAGCCCTTCACTCCCGTGGCGCACTGATCCGGCTCCCTGCTTGCCGGAACTTGCAAGTAGGGGCCGGACCGTCATCCACGTCTGTGATTGGCTGAGAGGCAGCTAATCACAGATGGGCTGCCACCAATGGAGAGCATCACGGGAGCAAAGGGCTGTATTTTTTTAAATATCTAACTCGGCGGTTAGGGGTGGGTAGGGGGGATCTACCATATGGAGCAGAGATGTAAGGTAAGGATATTTTAACACTACACAGTGGGGCCAGTAGTGGGTTAAATTTTAGTTTTGGGGGTGGACATGTCCTTTAATATTATAACACCCAATCCAAGATTAGGGAAAGAAAACTACAGAGATCCAAACGGTCTCCCTGAGTATGAAATTGCAAATACAAACCAGCACCACACAATAAGTTATGGTCGGATCAGATCTCTTACCTTGATATATAAACATATCATATGGGTAGTGCCTGGGAACACGCCTACTTCCCAACATGGCACCATAACATCATCACGGCCTTTTTATATATGTAATTAACCATAAATCAACCTGGTATATATCCCATCAGACAAGTCTCCCACAAATGTTAAAAAGAATGCAAATTTAGTACATGAAATCACCCACATAAAAATATCCCCACACTATGACAAATAACATGAGATCAGGTCACGTGTACACGGAATAAAATATAGTAAATACGATGCCCGGTATAATACCTATAGAGCTATCATTTCAGTATTAATATCCATTGAGCATACGAGCCGTATGGTGCCATGTTGGGAAGTAGGCGCCTTTAATATTATAAACTGGCTTATCAACTTTTTTTTGCAGTCCACAGTTTCAGCATAAAACAGTCTATTTTCCCTCCCTTTCTACAAAATTGGCTGTAGTTTGGGGGTGTGGCCTGTGGACGGAGCTTTACTAAACCTCCCCATGTGGCACGACCCATCCCAATATGAAATACACATTCTTGTTTATAGTGGTGCTTATTAGTGCTGCTGGTGTTTAACCCATAACCCCATTGACAGTTGTTTCTTATATTCTTTGTCTGAACATTAGTGTAATTTTCCTTACCATAAAAATGCCCCTGACAATGTGTCCTTAACATTTTCCCGTCCCAGCGGAACTGATTCTCCATTCAGAGAGAGTAGATCGTCACTGTGATGGGGTAAACCAGGCCCTATTCAATCTGAAGGGAGAGAGTTCGGTGCTCATTGAATCCATGAAGCAACAGACGCTCGAGTTCCGAAACAAGATCCGAGCCATGGAGGGGGCGTTCCTGGGAGCGAAGAAATCCGACAAGTAGGTATTGTTCATGGGTGGGATTGGAGGCAAGGCCCCTGACTCCCTCCAAGATCTCTTCTGCGATCAGTTGTTTTAAACATAAATGTTCGGGTTCGGTCTTTTAAACATTTCCGCGATCAGTTGTTTAAAAGATTGGACCCGAACTTCCGGTTCAGTTCTTTTAAACAGCTGATCGCACCTGTTTCATTCATGCGCGCGATCAGCTGTTTAAACCGGCTGATCGCAGAAGAGATCTTGGTTTTGTTGCGGGCCCTACTACTGTCCGGACCCCGCCCGGGGTTATTTAACTGTAATTTAAGATTGGTGGTTATTAATCCATATTGCTGTGTGATTCGTTAAAAAATGATTGGCAGTTTACATGTCCTTTAAACTGGGAGGCAGACCCTAAGTGCTGGAAATGTCACAGGAAAAAACACCCTGCGGCCCCACTAGCAGCGCACAGAAGTTAGCAATGTCGCTTCTATGCGCTGTGCTTCTGGCAATTTTACCTCTATCTCAGCGCATGCGATACGGACCAAAAATTATAGTCACATAATGGGGCCATTCAAATGCTACCACATACATGCGCTCCCACTAGCAAAGGGAGGAGTGTGCTCTTTTTAATAATATTTTATATTGCCCATTACTGGAAACTATCATTCTTCACAAAAACCACCACTGTACCATTGTTTTGTTAATCTCTTAACAAATAGTTTGTTGATCTTAAACAATAGTGTAAGAGCAAGGCACTTGATTGACAGATGAAATGTAAGATGTTTTAGATTGGATATCTAAAGATATAGGGTTTTTAGATATCCAATCTAAAACATCTTACATTTCATCTGTCAATCAAGTGCCTTGCTCTTAAACTATTGTTCTATGAGCAGTTTTGCTGTAGCTGGAATGGTGATAGAGTTTTGACAGTTGGTTTGTGGGGAAAAAAGTCAGGTCAGATGGAAGTGGGAGTGGTTAAGATTCAGGGGGTATACTGCTCCTGAGTGAAACGTACTGAATTGAAGGCATGCAGCAACACACACACCTCAGAGTAAGTGCTACTTACAAGTATTTATTTTATAGATTAAAATGAGGAAGTCATTTTTTTCAGTATAGTGTCCCTTTAAAAGATCTTCCCTTTACAAAGGCAGCATGCACACTATTGTCTCTCTTGCAGGTGTTCCCTTTTCCCTTTTCAATAAAATAGATCATTTTGCCAGGATTTCTCTCTGTCTCTGCTACAGAAGTTTTTATTATTCTATTGTTTACTCTGTAATCTTCCGATTCAGGCTTCTTGCCCTGACTCAGTCCCTACCCTCCGTCCTGGATAATCACGTCAGTGGGGTTCAGACGTCCATGCGGAATTATCGCCAGTACGTTGAGGAGATGCTGGGAAAACTGCGGGATACAAACTCCGATTTTATCAAGTCTTTCAGGTGACTGTCATTAACTTTAGTTCCCTATCAGCTTATGAAAAATGTTAAATAAAGCAAAGAAGCCTTTGTAATGGTCCTATACAGACAGATTTAGGGGAAAGCCCATTGGGATGCTTGCGTGTGGCCTGGCAAATACACTGCACTGATCTACCTTCTATACTCATTACAGGAAGCAATTGTGTGGGCCACACACGTGATCTTATTGTCTCCCTCTACTGGTAGGAAAAGGAAATGGTATTGATAGACCCCCCAATGCCAACAGTGATAATTAGTCTGTAAAGAGGTCTGTGTATACTTGAATAGGCAGGAAAATTAAAGGCTAACTTAACCAGACACTTTATTATGCTAGAAGTGAATAAGGTGATTATGAAGAGTGGGATTTTACTGAAATACTTCATAATGCAACGCTAAAGCAATCAATATGGCAGCTCCAAGGTAAGGGTGTAAACGTAAATATGAAAATGCCCCTAGTGCAAAATAAACTGCCCTCCTTACAGTATCTTTAAGACATGGGGTAACTTTTTTTAGCATGTGTAATATCTGTTTGTTTTTTACCCATTACTTGGTTTTGGGTCTGCATGAAATAATTGCAAACACTGAATTTGTTTGGACGTGGTGTTGCCATACAGATTGTTTTCCGAGGGAGGAAACTTTTCTCCGGATGAAGTTGAAACTTACCGTAAAAAATTGCATGAAGCATCAGACACCATTGCTTCTTTTGAAGGCACCATCATGGTCGATTTAGAGGGGCTGGAGTCTGTTTGTTTAGAGCAGGTATGTTTCCAGAACCAAGCATTAAATATGTAACATTTTTAAAAATGTATTTACACTGCCCTTGCCTTGTGCTGTAGCAGCACCTAGTGGCATTTTGTGGAAGTGCAGTAGACTTCATCACTTTTTATCAAGGGTTATGCTTTAAAAATTCACAGGGTTATTCAAAAAAAGTTCTTATCTTTAAAAATGGCGCTGATTTTGCTCCAACCAATCAAATGTTAGCTGTTAAATACGATCTGATTGGTTGGGGCAAAATTAGCACCATTTTAAACGATAAGAACCTTTATTGAATCTCCCTGTCAGCCACATCTCTGATGAGGGCAATTGATGCTTCTCTGCCAAGTGATTGCTTTTTATACAGTTATTCTCCATTTCTATTCTTTTTCACAAACCTTTCCAGTGCGTTGTATTACGACCCTGGGAATTTTATCTCTTGCTATTTTCCCTCATTATTTCCTCTCTTCCCCAGGCAACCGAGATTGTCAAAAAGTATGAAGAAAAATTCAACAATTTAACCACAGACACAATTTTCTTAGAAAATATCCAGAAGCTTCTAACCAACCTGCAAGTCAAGATCAAAACACTGGTAATAGAACTATCCTAAGATAAGAAGCCTATAAACATATATAAGTGACTTTTGTAACCTACGATAGAATCAAGGTTAATTAACTGGCCTCCCTGGCGCCCTACCCAAACCTTTGCATATTTGCGATAACCAATTGATTGTTTCTAACTGCAGTGCACTAGTAAAAATATCTAAGAGCTGATTGGTTGTGATGGAATAATGAGAGATGAGCTGGGTAGAAACTCGTAATATCTTCCTGTATTCTCTTTATATAGGTGGTGGACAGTAATTTCCAAACAGAGCAAATAAACTCTTACATAGATAAACTCCAGAAGAATATAGAGGCCTGCGCTCATCCAAATATGGACAAACAAGTAAAAATATTTTTATTACTTTCAATTAGTTCCAGATAAACAAGAAACATCTAAAAATAAATATGGAGATGAAAGATTAAATGTGGCCTGAGTGTGTTTATAACTTTCTCTTCCTTTTTTGTTGTTTGGGTTCTGTAGACCGTCACAGCTGAGGAATTACTTTCATTTGTGAAAACCCTGATGGAATCTTTATCCAAGAGAAGTTTATACCTGTCCTGTCTTCTAGTAAGTCAATGCACCTGACCCCATATCGCTATATCTGTCTCTCTCCTTCTATCATTCTGACTTTTTCACTATCTGTGACTTACGATATAAACCCAAACAATGTGTAATAGGCAATCACAGTTGGACTGCTGCACGATGAATTTCCAGTTAACCGATCCTTATGATTGGATAGCTACAGATTGCCTGACTGCGTACTGTATAATCATGCCCGTTCATTACATTTCCATGCACGTTTACCATGTAGCAAGGGAATATCCAAGGTTAAAAGGAAATGTTGATACATATTAATGTTATGTAAATGAACCATTTACCATCAAACCTATCTCACTTTATGGCATTCTGACATGTGAACATTCCAATGGTCATTCGCGAACATGCACCTACGGATAATGAATCTGGGCACATTAACATTAATCTTGTGTATTGCGGTTTCAGTATCTGGAGCCTTTACTTTACAGTATATATAAATCCATTAGAACTGCTATTTTATGGTTTGCGTGTGTATTAAAGGATAAATAAACAGGTCAGATTTGTACTTAATTGTCCCCAGAGACCTAAAATATTTGTATATTTATATTCTCGGTTCCAGTCACGTTACATGTCTGTTCAATTTCTCCATCGCCGTTTGCATAGCTTAAAGTCATCTTTTTTTTTTTTTTTTTAATTTGGTGAAGCTGTCATACTGCTTGCTCTGTCAATAAAAATCACATAATGCTTGTTTGGTTATTGGTAAACAGACTAATTTCTCACCTCTTATAAATGGGAAACCACTTGTTAGGTCACACTGAGTAAATATACTTAATACTAACTGGTCTGTGTTAATAATTTTGGACACAATTAGGAACCCAGGCAGATTTGCCCTGAATCCCCATTGCAAGGCCCCATTGCTACAGCATCTCGCACTGATACGTCCCTGCGACCAGACAGTAAAGGGGTCCCCTCGCCCACCCCTGAAAACATTCTGATACCCAGCAGAATCGGAAAACTGGCTTTAGATGACCCGGTCATGACGGTGATCAAGAACATAACAAGGTGTGCGCATAGAGGGAGAAAATGTTATTAAAGAGAAGGGATTGTTTAGAATCTTTCAAAAATATTTAAGGGGATGAGTTAAATGGACCAGCAAACCACTAGTCTGGTACAGGAGAATGATAGCTTCCAGGAATATTCCTGTCCACTCTATAGACTGTATAAAGGGCAACTGTGGTTCAAAATTACTTAAAGGGAAAGTCCAGCCCCAAAATGAAAACTTACATACAGGTAAATCCCCCCCAAACCCTAGACGTTAATAGTTTGAAATGTGAAATATATAAGTCTAACCTGAAATCCTGCACAATGTCCTGTTTCCCCTGTTTCTGCTTCCTGGTTCTTCCAGTTAGTAACTGTCAGTTATGGATTTGACAGTTGACATCACAGCCAATGACTGAATGTTAATCCCCTGTCTGCCTCTTCTGAGCATGCCCAGGCTCAGTACAGGCTCAGTACAGGTTTCTAAATTGCTCAGTTTCCATGAGGCATCCATAAGCATAGCAGGCATACAGTAATGAATTCAGAGGACAAACTATGATATATCAACATATTTTATAGAGGCCATTCTTTGTAGATGATGTTATTTTGAGGGTGGAGTTGTCCTTTAAAGTCTTAACTCACACCTAACTGGGAATGTAAAGCCTCTATTTTATTTTCTCTTTTTAGGACAAAGCAAACAGATTCCCTAATCCACCCTGAACAAACCAGCAACCCTCCACACGCAGGTACAGGTAAAGGGTTAATGCTAATTACCCCAGTTTGGCTCCTCAGTTAAGGGAACCATCTAATAGAACTGGAGAGAGTTCGCAGAAGGGCAACTAAATTAGAAAGGGGAATAGAGGAGGTTGACTGTGTACATTATATAAATTAGGGTTCTATACAATGGAGTAAGAATGTAAAACTCGTTAGGTCCATTGTATAGTTTGAAGAGAGGGCCGGATGGCTTTTTATAAACAGAATTCAGTGCTCTTATACATACAAATCTTCTTTACGTTAGATGATCCAGGGAACAGTCTAATTGCCTATTGGAAGCAAAGTGGAAATGAATTTCATGGACAAGACATGTATTTTTAGACTGTAATCTTTGGGGGCCACACTGATTTATACAATGACATTTGATGGTAGAATGGTGGACCTGTGATTATTTTGCAGTGCATAAAGCTATGATAAAACTCCTTTAAGGGGCTAAAATATGGCTTCATAAAGGGATGCGATCATACCTTTAGATATTTTGCTTTGTTGGGTACAAGATGCATAAAGTTTATAAAGTTTTTTTTCTCTCCCTAATAATCTAGTGCCCAATCAGATTGTTCCTGTTGTGCCGCATCCTCCACCAGCGCAGCCAACTGTTACTCGACCAAAGAAAAAGAAAATCCAATCAAAGAGCAGTGAGAATATCAACCAATCAGTTTCAGTTACCAGGTAAGATCCATATAACAGACACTGCCAATCATGTTCTACTTTCCATTATAACAACAAAACCAGGAAAGCTTTAATTCCAACCTTTTCTTGAAGGTTTAAAGGTGAAGTTCAGTGCAAATACATAAACTTTTAAGAAAAAAAGAGCAGTATTTTTCCATCCTAATGACCTTAATCTTATTTTTTATATTTCTTTGCAGTGTCCGGAAGCTTGCAAAGCCTAGCAGATTTGACAAGAAGTACCAGGTGTTTGGAGAAAAGCCTATCGATTCCGAGTACGTTCTATGATAAGAAGATGAATGGGTTATTAATTCAGATCCCTATTCTCATATAAAATCTTGTATGATCTTTATTTATTTTTCTCAGCAATTTGAAAGGAAAGCTGACGTCCGTACTGTGGGAGAGTAATGACATCCTGCTCTACCTTGCCGAGGTATTACCACCCCATTTAATTAAACAGATAAAGTCCACAATGGAGAAAAGCTTTCACGTTAAATGTAAAAAAAAAAAATCTCCACTGGTTTTCTATTTAGTTTTATTTAGGAGCAGGAGGTAAAGGAGCTGTGTCTTGCCTCCCGTTCTACAATAAAACGATCAGGTGCCAGGAACGAAGGGAAGGAACTGATTGCTTGCTCCTCCGCTGCTTCATCTGGCAGGTCCCAAGGGACTCTATGTGCGTGCACATCGCATTTGCCCATACACATAGACTAAGTCCGTTGGATCCTGTCAGATGAAGCAGTGGAGGAGCTTAAGTTCCTTCCTTTCATTCCCGGCTCCTGAAGTATTTTTATATTGATGTCTCCACACCAGTATAGAAGCCCCTGCAGTTTATTGGTCAGCCAGCATGAGTGGCACAAATAACAGCCTACCAGGAACAAATACTAAATAGTCAGCTGATTTTACTGCCTTTTGTTTCATTCCAGTTAGTTCCTAGCAAAAGATAACATTTCTAAATGTGCATATATTAGCTCTGGTAGGATAGTAGACTAATGCTTTGCTTTTAGAAAAGAAACCTCAATTAGCAGGTTTAAATATACCCTTACATCCTACCTATCTGGTAACCAGCACAGTATATGGTATCTATATATCTATATATGATAAATCTACCCTTACATCCTACCTATCTGGTAACCAGCACAGTTATTGGTATCTATATATCTATATATGATAAATCTACCCTTACATCCTACCTATTGGTAACCAGCACAGTATATGGTATCTATATATGATAAATCTACCCTTACATCCTACCTATCTGGTAACCCGCACAGTATATGGTATCTATATATCTATATATGATAAATCTACCCTTACATCCTACCTATCTGGTAACCCACACAGTATATGGTATCTATAAATGATAAATGTATCCTTACATCCTACCTATCTGGTAACCAGACAAGTATATGGCTCTATATATCTATATATAAAAATCTACCCTTACATCCTACCTATCCGGTAACCAGCACAGTATATGATATCTATATATCTATATATGATAAATCTACCCTACATCCTACCTATATGGTAACCAGCACAGTATATGATATCTATATATCTAATATGATAAATCTACCCTTACATCCTTCTATCTGGTAACCAGCACAGTATATGGTATCTATATTATATATGATAAATCTACCCTTACATCCTACCTATCCGGTAACCAGCACAGTATATGATCTATTAATATGATAAATCTACCCTACAATCCTCCTATCTGGTAACAGCACAGTATATGGTATCTATAATCTAATATGATAAATTACCCTTACAATCCTACCTATCTGGTAACCAGCACCGTATATGGTATCTATATATCTATATAGATAAATCTACCCTTACATCCACCTATCTGGTAACCAGCACAGTATATTGGTTATCTATATATGATAAATCTACCCTTACATCCTACCTATCCGGTAACCAGCACAGTATATGATATCTATATATGATAAATCTACCCTTACATCCTACCTATCTGGTAATCTCAGTGAGAGAAGCAGCGAGTGACGTATGAAATGCTGATAGCCTCTGAAACACAGGCCCGCAGGGGATAATGCAAAACCTTACTACGGTTTGTGCATTTCTAATTGCAGTGTTGGCTGTTTGGCTCTATAACCCCAGACACACAGTCTGTTATGACCACCACACACAACACACACCTACCCAGACACGACCACACCACCAGGCCCACACAGTCTGTACTGCACACACACACACACACCTACCCAGACACGCACACACCTTACCCAGACACACAGTCTGTTACTGCACACACACACACACACCTTACCCAGACAGCCCCACACCTGTACCCAGACACACAGTCTGTTACTGCACACACACACACAACCTTACCCAGACCAGCACAACACCTTACCCAGACACACAGTCTGTTACTGCACACAACACACACACCTTACCCAGACACGCACACACCTACCCAGACACACAGTCTGTTACTGCACACACACACACACACACACCTTACCCAGACACGCACACACCTTACCCAGACACAAGTATGTTACTGCACACACAGACACACCTTACCCAGACACACAGTCTGTTACTGTACACACACACACCTTACCGAAACACAGTTGTTACTGCACACACACACCACCTTACCCAGACACACACACACCTTACCCAGACACACAGTCTGTTACTGCAACACACACACACACACACACACACACAACCTACCCAGACACGCACACACCTTACCCGACACACAGTCTGTTACTGCACACACACACACACACACACACACACCTTACCCAGACACGCACACACCTTACCCAGACACGCAGTCTGTTACTCACACACACACACACACACCTTACCAGACACCACAACACATACCCAGACACAAAGTATGTTACTGCACACACAGACACACCTTACCCAGACACACGTCTGTTACTGTACACACACACCTTACCCAGACACACAGTCTGTTACTGCACAAACACACACAACCTTACCCAGACACACACACACCTTACCCAGACACACAGTCTGTTACTGCACACACACACACACACACACACCACTACCCAGACACGCACACACCTTACCCAGACACAAAGTCTGTTACTGCACACACAGACACACACCTACCCAGACACACACACACCTTACCCAAGACACACAGACACACCTTACCCAGACACACAGTCTGTTACTGCACACACACACACACACACCTTACACCAGACACACACACACCTTACCCAGACACACAGTCTGTTACTGCACACCACCAGACCTTACCCAGACACACAGTTTGTTACTGCACACACACACACACACACACACACCACACACACCTTACCCAGACACACAGTCTGTTACTGCACACACAGACCTTACCCAGACACACAGTCTGTTACTGTACACACACACACACACACACACACACACACCTACCCAGACACACACTGTTACTGTACACACACACACCTTACCCAGAACACACAGTCTGTTACTGCACACACACACCTACCAGACACCACTTGTTACTGTACACACACACACCTTACCCAGACACAGTCTTTACCGACCACACACCACCTTACCCAGACACCACAGTATTTACTGCACACACACACCTTACCCAGACACACAGTTTGTTACTGTACACACACACACACACACACACACCACACCTTACCCAGACACACAGTCTGTTACTGTAGACACACACACCTTACCCAGACACACAGTCTGTTACTGCACCACACACACACACACCTTACCCCAAACACACACACACACCTACCGACACACAGTCTGTTACTGTACACACAGACCTTACCCAGACACACAGTCTGTTACTGTACACACAGACCTTACCCAGACACACAGTCTGTTATGCACAACAACACCTACCCAGAACACAGTCTGTTACTGTACACACACACACCTTACCCAGACACACAGTCTGTTACTGCACACACACACCTTACCCAGACACACAGTCTGTTACTGCACACACACACACCTTACCCAGACACACAGTCTGTTACTGTACACACCACACCTTACCCAGACACACAGTCTGTACTGTACACACAGACCTTACCCAGACACACAGTCTGTTACTGTACACACAGACCTTACCCAGACACACAGTCTGTTACTGTACACACACACACCTTACCCAGACACACAGTCTGTTACTGTACACACACACACCTTACCCAGACAACAGTCTTTACGACACACCACCTTACCCAGACACACAGGTTGTTACTGACACACATACACCTTACCCAGACACACACAGTCTGTTACTGCACACACACACACACCTACCCAGACACACCGTCTGTTACTGTACACACAGGACCTTACCCAGCACACAGTCTGTTACTGCCACACACAACCTTACCCAGACACACAGTCTGTTATGTACACACACACACCTACCCAGACACCCATGTTACTGTACACACACCTACCCAGACACACAGTCTGTTACTGCACACACACACACCTTAACCAGACACACAGTCTGTTACTGTACACACACACACCTTACCCAGACACACAGTCTGTTACTGTACACACAGACCTTACCCAGACACACAGTCTGTTACTGCACACCCAACACACCTTACCAGACACACAGTCTGTTACTGTACACACACACACCTTACCCAGACACAGTCTGTTACTGCACACACACACCTTACCCAGACACAAAGTTGTTACTGCACACACACACACCTTACCCAGACACACAGTCTGTTACTGCACACACACACCTTACCCAGACACACAGTTTGTTACTGTACACACACACACACACACCTTACCCAGACACACAGTCTGTTACTGTACACACACACACCTTACCCAGAACACAGTCTGTTACTGACCACACACACCTTAACCAGACAAGTCGTTACGTACACACACACCTTACCCAGACACACAGTCTGTTACGTACACACACACACCTTACCCAGACACACAGTCTGTTACTGTACACACACACACCTTACCCAGACACACAGTCTGTTACTGCACACACACACACCTAACCCAGACACACAGTCTGTTACTGCACACACACAACAACCTTACCCAGACACAAAGTTGTTACTAACACACACACCTTACCCAGACACACAGTCTGTTACTGACACACACACACACCTACCCAGACACAGTCTGTTACTGCACACACACACACACCAGACCAGCTTGACGTACCAACACACACACACCTTACCCAGACACACAGTCTGTACTGCACACAACACACTTACCCAGACACAAGTCTGTTACTGTACACACACACACCACCCAGGACACACAGTCTGTTACTGCACACACACACACACACCTTACCCAGACACACAGTCTGTTACTGCACACACACACATACCCAGACACACAGTCGTTACTGACACACCACACCTTACCCAGACACACAGTCTGTTACTGTACACACACAACACCTTACCCAGACACACAGTCTGTTACTGCCACACACACACACCTTACCCAGACACACAGTCTGTTACTGACACACACACACCTTACCCAGACACACAGTCTGTACTGCACACACACACACAACACACCTTACCCAGACACACAGTCTGTTACTGCACACACACACACCTTACCCAGACACACAGTCTGTTACTGTCCCACACACCACCTTACCAGACAACAAGTCTGTTAACTGCACACCACACCACACCTTACCCAGACACACAAGTCTGTTACTGTACAACCACACACACCTTACCCAGACACACAGTCTGTTATGTACACACACACACACACACCTTACCCAGACACAACAGTCTGTTACTGCACACACACACACCTTACCCAGACACACAGTCTGTTACTGTACACACACACACCTACCCAGACACACAGTCTGTTACTGTACACACACACACACACACCTTACCCAGACACACAGCTGTACTGCACACACACACACCTTACCCAGACACACAGTCTGTACTGTACACACACACAACCTTACCCAGACACACAGTCTGTTACTGTACACACACCACACCTTACCCAGACACACAGTCTGTTACTGCACACACCACCTTACCCAGACACACAGTTTGTTACTGTACACACACACACAACACCACCTTACCCAGACACACAGTCTGTTACTGTACACACAACACCTACCCAGACACACAGTCTGTTCTGTACAACACAACCTTACCCAGACACACAGTCTGTTACTGCACACAACACAACCTTACCCAGACACACAGTCTGTTACTGCACACACACACACCTTACCCAGAACAAGCTGTACTGTACACACAACACACCTTACCAGACACACAGTCTGTTACTGCACACACACACACCAACCTTACCCAGACACAGTCTGTTACTGCACACACACACACCTTACCCAGACACACAGTCTGTTACTGTACACACACACACCTTACCAGACACACAGTCTGTACTGTACACACACACACCTTACCAGACACACAGTTGTTACTGCACACACACACCTACCAGAACACACAGTCTGTTACCGTACACACACACACCATACCCAGACACACAGTTGTTACTGTACACACACACACCTTACCCAGACACCACAGTCTGTTATGTACAAACACACCTTACCCAGACACACAGTCTGTTACTGTACACACACACACCTTACCCAGACACACAGTCTGTTACTGTACACACACACACCTTACCCAGACACACAGTCTGTTACTGCCACACACACACACTACCCAGACACACAGTCTGTTACTGTACACACACACACCTTACCCAGACACACAGTCTGTTACTGTACACACACACACACACACCTTACCCAGACACACAGTCTGTTACTGTACACACACACACCTTACCCAGACACACAGTCTGTTACTGTACACACACACACCTTACCCAGACACACAGTCTGTTACTGCACACACACAACTACCAGACACACAGTCTGTTACTGCACACACACACACCTTACCCAGAC
This sequence comes from Hymenochirus boettgeri, assembly GCA_019447015.1. Lineage (NCBI taxonomy): Eukaryota > Metazoa > Chordata > Amphibia > Anura > Pipidae > Hymenochirus > Hymenochirus boettgeri. The sequence continues at coordinate 122,925,983 of CM033476.1, forward strand.
ACACAGTCTGTTACTGCACACACACACACCTTACCCAGACACACACACACCTTACCCAGACACACAGTCTGTTACTGTACACACACACACCTTACCCGACACACAGTCTGTTACTGCACACACACACCACACACCTTACCCAGACCCACAAGTTGTTACTGTACACACACACACCTTACCGACAACCAGTCGTTACTGCACACACACACACCTTACCTTTAACTGATCAGCATTTTGGTCGATTCCCGCTGTCTTCTTCTGCCTTAACTCCTCTTGTTGGCAGATCTCGTCCCGTGCTTGACGGCTCTCGGGGTGGCCCAAGTTGGTCTCAGCAAACTCTTCAGCTTGTCCTAGATACAGAAAGTAGGAGAAGCGTCTTTAAGCACACCAGAGAAATAAGAGAAGCACAAAGACTGGAGGTTTCCATGAAAACTTCAACAGTCTGTCCAGTGTTATTACTGTGCTCCAACCCAGAGACCACAGCAGGGTATAGGGAGGGGTGCTGGGCTATTATTGGCATTTAGCTAATACAATACACAGACAATATGGAGTCACCCTTGCTCAGGCCTGTTAATGGCAGAAGACAAATGCTTCTTAACAAGATTAGTCTAATGGGAACTTTGCATTATACAGGGATCAGCTCTTCTTTTTAAAAGCCAATAGTCAAATGGCCATTCTTTCTGTAGGGGGTTTTACATTGGGTTAACATGTGAGCCCATAGCACCTTGGTGAGCTCCCAGCACCGTAGATCTTGGTAAAGTTTTGCCGGATATGGTTACTGTCCTCCTGTAGCTTTTCTAGAAGTTTCCTCCTGTGGCTCTCGATGACCAACGTGGGGACTCACCCACAAGCTTCTCAAAAACATTCCAGCTGCCCCCGAAACTCTAACAGGTAAACAGGGAAGTAGATATGAAAATAACATTAGAGGGAAAGAAGAAATAGGGGGTGATTGAAATTTCTAAGATACCAAGGGCCTTCATAACAATAATGCAATTCCATCTACAGCAACCAATCAGATGTAATTAATTAAATGTTTCTAACTGTAGTAGACCAGTAAAAGCTATCACCTGATTGGTTGACTGCTCAGGAAATTTTTGCCAGGGCCCAATGTAATCTATTGATAATTTCTATTTCCTATTGATGCTTGTGTCAGACTTGCAGGTTCGCAATACTGGATAGATGATCCATTTTCTTTAACGCCAGCAGGCAGTTGTTGTGATATTTCCAAGGCTTGCTTCTCGTAAGATTGCAGTTTCAGCACCAGCAAGTCTGCAACTCCTCAAACGTGTCCTGTAGGAGATCTGTCCGCCCGTGTTACGTCTGTCTTTCTTTTTATAGAACTCCTGATTGAAGGCGAGAGGTAATTGGTACACACAACAAAAGTAATATATTATTTTTTACACATGTAAGCATAACATTAATCCACTACAATTCCCAGTACTCTGTTATTTCTTAAAAAAAGTAACTAAAGGCAAGTGATCCTTGTGTAATATAATATTTTACTATAGGCTGTTTTTACCTGATAGGTGCACTGCATGCTGGGAAATAAATGCCTCTGATTAAAAAAATCAGTTGTCCTAATATAGCACATTCACAAAATAGAGTAAGCCGAGTCAACTCTCCTATTGCTGTGGATGCTGGATGATTAGAAAAGAGCTGCGGGGTACTAGGGCCAGCTCCATAATCTACCTCTTTGTTAATGGAAGTCTAAATATATGCAGTACACTGCACATGCTCTCTAGTGCACAGCAGATTAAAACAAGGAAGCTGGAGCCTTGCACCTTGGAAGCTGTCAGTCATTCATTCTACAGCAAAGAGATCCTGCCTCTCTATGACACAGAACAAGGATTTCATTGTAGTGTTTTTGAAATATATTTTAACCCTGTCACTGGCAGTTATATAGTCCATTGCTTTTTGTACAAAAAAAGAATCATTTTTGTAAAGGAATAATTTACTTGAAAAGTGAACTATTCCTTTAATGTATTGATTGAAGACCAGGAAGTTAAGGAGCTAATGACTTACCTTTCATTCTTCAATCAATATCTCAGAGCCAGGGACAAAGATAAAAAAACATAACTTTATTCATATATATATATAGATTATAAACACCATATACTGTGCTGGTTACCAGATAGGTAGGATGTAAGGTAGATTTATCATATATAGATATATAGATACCATATACTGTGCTGGTTACCGGATAGGTAGGATGTAAGGGTAGATTTATCATATATAGATGTATAGATACCATATACTGTGCTGGTTACCGGATAGGTAGGATGTAAGGGTAGATTAATCATATATAGATATATAGATATCATATACTGTTGCAGGTTACCGGTAGGTATGATGTAAGGGTATTATCATATATAGATGTATAGATACCATATACTGTGCTGGTTACCAGATAGGTAGGATGTAAGGGTGATTGATTTATATATATAGATATATAGATACCATATACTGTGCTGGTTACCGGATAGGTAGGATGTAAGGGTAGATTTATCATATATAGATATATAGATACCATATACTGTGCTGGTTACCTGATAGGTAGGATGTAAGGGTAGATTTATCATATATAGATATATAGATATCATAGACTGTGCTGGTTACCGGATAGGTAGGATGTAAGGGTAGATTTATCATATATAGATACCATATACTGTGCTGGTTACCGGATAGGTAGGATGTAAGGGTAGATTTATCATATATAGTATACCATATACTGTGCTGGTTACCGATAGGTAGGATGTAAGGGTAGATTTATCATAAATAGATATAGAGATCCATATACTGTGTGCGGTACCGGATAGGTAGGATAAGGATAGATTTATCATATATAGATAATATAGATACCATATACTGTGCTGGTTACCGGATAGGTAGGATGTAAGGGTAGATTTATCAATATAGATAAATAGATATCATATACTGTGCTGGTTACCGATAGGTAGAGGATGTAGGTAGATTATATTATATAGAATATAGATACCATATACTGTGCTGGTTACCGATAGGTAGGATGTAAGGGTAGATAATCATATATAGATATATAGATACCATATACGTGCTGTGGTACCAGATAGGTAGGATGTAAGGGTAGATTTATCATATATAGATATATAGATACCATATACTGTGCTGGTTACCAGATAGGTAGGAGTAAGGGTAGATTTATCATATATAGTATATAGATACCATATACTGTGCTGGTTAAATGGGTAAACAGCCAGTATGCTGGTATATATATATGATAAATCTACCCTTACATCCTACCTATCTGGTAACCCGCACAGTATATGGTATCTATATATCTATATATGTTAAATCTACCCTACATCCTACCTATCTGGTAACCCACACAGTATATGGTATCTATATATGATAAAGTATCCTTACATCCTACCATCTGGTAACCAGCACAGTATATGGCATCTATATATCTATATATAATAAATCTACCCTTACATCCTACCTATCCGGTAACCGACAAGTATATGATATCTATATATCTATATATGATAAATCTACCCTTACATCCTACCTATCTGGTAACCAGCACAATATATGTATCTATATTCTCTATATGATAAATCTACCCTTACATCCTCCTATATGGTAACCACACAGTATATGGTATCTATAACTATATATGATAAATCTACCCTTACATCTACCTATCCGGTAACCAGCACAGTATATGAATCTCATATATGATAAATCTACCCTTACATCCTTCCTACTTGGTAACCAGCACAGTATATGGTATCTATATATCTATATATGAAAATCTACCCTTACATCCTACCTATCTGGTAACCAGCACAGTATATGGTATCTATATATCTATATATGATAAATCTACCCTTACATCCTACCTATCTGGTAACCAGCACAGTATATGGTATCTATATAGTTAATATGATAAATCTACCCTTACATCCTACCTATCTGGTTACCAGCACAGTATATGGTATCTATATGATAAATCTACCCTTACATCCTACCTATCGGTAACCAGCACCGTATATGGTATCTATATATCTATATGATAAATCTACCCTTAATCCTACCTATCTGGTAACCAGACACAGTATATGGTATCTATATATCTATATATGATAAATCTACCCTTACATCCTACCTATCTGGTAACAGCACAGTATATGGTATCTATATATCTATATATGATTAATCTACCCTACATCCTACCTATCCGGTAACCAGCACAGTATATGGTATCTATAATCTATATATATGATAAATCTACCTTACACCACCTATGGTAACCAGCACAGTATATGATATCTATTTATTCTATATGATAAATCTACCCTTACATTACCTATCCGGTAACCAGCACAGTATATGGTATCTATATATCTAATATGATAATCTATCCTTACATCCTACCTATCCGGTACCCAGCACAGTATATGGTATCTATATATCTATTTATGATAAATCTACCTTACATCCTACCTATCCGGTAACCAGCACAGTAATATGGTATCTATATATGATAAATCTACCCTACATCCTACCTATCCGGTAACCAGCACAGTAATGGTATCTATATATGATAAATCTACCCTTACATCCTACCTATCGGTAACCAGCACAGGCTATGATATCTATATATCTATATATGATAATCTACCCTTACACCTACCTATCAGGTAACCAGCACAGTATATGGTACTATATATCTAATATGATAAATCTACCCTTACATCCTACCATCCGGTAACCAGCACAGTATATGGTATCTATATATCTATATATGATAAATCTCCCTTACATCCTACCTATCTGGTAACCAGCACAGAATATGGTATCTATACATCTAATATGATAATCTACCCTTACATCATACCTATCCGGTAACCTGACAGTATATGATATCTATATATCTATATATGATTAATCTACCCTTACATCCTACCTATCCGGTAACCAGCACAGTTATGGTATCTATACATCTATATATGAATCTACCCTTACATCCTACCTATCGGTAACCAGCACAGTATATGGTATCTTATATATCTATATGATAAATCTACCCTACATCTACCTATCTGGTAAACCAGCACAGTATATGGTGTTTATATATCTATATATGATATTGATAAAGTTATGTTTTTCTATCTTTGTCCCTGGTCCTGAGATATTGATTGAAGAATGAAAGGTAAGTCATAGCTCCTTAACTTCCTGGTCTTCAATCAATACATTAAAGGAATAGTTCACTTTTCAAGTAAATTATTCCTTTACAAAAATGATTCCTTTTTTTGTACCAAAAAGCAATGGACTATATAACTGCCAGTGACAGGGTTAAAATATATTTGCAAAAACACTACAATGAAATCCTTGTTCTGTGTCATAGAGAGGCAGGATCTCTTGCTGTAGAATGAAGACTGACAGCTTCCAAGGTGCAAGGCTCCAGCTTCCTTGTTTTAATCTGCTGTGCACTAGAGAGCATGTGCAGTGTACTGCATATATTTAGACTTCCATAACACAAAGAGGTAGATTATGGAGCTGGCCCCTATACCCACAGGCTCTTTATAAATCATCCAGCATCCACAGCAATAGGAGAGTTGACTCGGCTTACTCTATTTTTGTGAGAATGTGCTATATTAGGACAACTGATTTTTTTAATCAGGAGCATTTATTTCCAGCATGCAGTGCCACTATCAGGTAAAAAACAGCCTATAGTAAAATTATTATATTACACAAGGATCACTTGCCTTTAGTTACTTTTTTAAGAAATAACAGAGTACTGGGAATTGTAGTTGGATTAATGTTAGCTTACATGTGTAAAAATAATATATTACTTTGTTGTGTAGAACAATACCCTCTCGCCTTCAATCAGGAGTTCTATAAAAAGAAAGACAGACGTAACATCGGGCGGACAGATCTCCTACAGGACACGTTTGAGGGAGTGTGCAGACTTGCTGGTGCTGAAACTGCAATCTTACGAGAAGCAAGCCTTGGAATATATCACAACAACTGCCTGCTGGGTATAAGAAAATGGATGATCTACCAGTATTGCGAAATGCAAGTCTGACACAAGATCAATAGGAAATAGAAATTATCAATAGATTACATTGGCCCTGGGCAAAAATTGCCTGAGCAGTCAACCAATCAGGTGATAGCTTTTACTGGTCTACTACAGTTAGAAACATTTAATTACATCTGATTGGTTGCTGTAGATTAGGAATTGCATTTTGTTATGAAGGCCTTGGTCTTAGAAATTTCAATCACCCCCTATTTTCTTTTCCCTCAATGGTATTTTCATATCTACTTCCCTGGTTACCTGTTAGAGTTTCGGGGGCAGCTGGAATGTTTTGAGAAGCTTGTGGGTGAGGTTCCCACGTTGGTCATCGAGAGCCACAGGAGGAAACTTCTAGAAAAGCTACAGGAGGACAGTAACCATATCCAAAACTTTACCAAAGATCTACGGTGCTGGGAGCTCACCAGGTGCTACTGGTCACATGTTAACCCAATGTAAAACCCCCTACAGAAAGAATGGCCATTTGACTATTGGCTTTTAAAAAGAAGAGCTGATCCTGTATAATGCAAAGTTCCCATTACTAACTGTTAAGAAGCATGTCTTCTGCCATTAACAGGCCTGTAGCAAGGGTGACTCCATATTGTCTGTTTATGTATGCTATAGCCAATAATGCCCAGCACCCCTCCTATAACCTGCTGTGGTCTCTGGGTTGGAGCACAGTAATAACACTGGACAAGCGTTGAAGTTTTCATGGAAACCTCCAGTCTTTGTGCTTCTCTTATTTCTCTGGTGTGCATTAAACGACGCTTCTCCTACTTTGTATCGTAGGACAAGCTGAAGAGTTGCTGAGACCAAACTGGGCCACCGCAGAGCCGTCAAGCACTGGACAGATCTGCCAACAAGAGGAGTTAAGGCGAACGAGGGAGACAAGCGGGAATCGACCAAATGCTGATCAGTTAAAGGTAAGGTGTGTGTGTGTGCAGTAACAGACTGTGTGTCTGGGTAAGGTGTGTGTGTGTACAGTAACAGACTTGTGTCTGGGTAAGGTGTGTGTGTGTGTGTGCAGTAACAGACTGTGTGTCTGGGTAAGGTGTGTGTGTGTACAGTAACAGACTGGTGTCTGGGTAAGGTGTGTGTGTGTGCAGTAACAGACTGTGTGTCTGGGTAAGGTGTGTGTGTGTGCAGTAACAGACTGTGTGTCTGGTAAGTTGTGTGGTGCAGTAACAGACTGTGTGTCTGGGTAAGGTGTGTGTGTGTGCAGTAACAGACTTGGTCGGTAAGTGTGTGGTCAGAACAGCTGTGTGTCTGGGTAAGGTGTGTGTGTGTACAGTAACAGACTGTGTGTCTGGGTAAGGTGTGTGTGTGTACAGTAACAGACTGTGTGTCTGGGTAAGTGTGTGTGTGTGTACAGTAACAGACTGTGTGTCTGGGTAAGGTGTGTGTGTGTGCAGTAAACAGACTGTGTGGTCTGGGTAAGGTGTGTTGTGTACAGTAACAGACTGTGTGTCTGGGTAAGTGTGTGTGTGTACAGTAACAGACTGTGTGTCTGGGTAAGGTGTGTGTGTACAGTAACAGACTGTGTGTCTGGTAAGGGTGTGTGTGTACAGTAACAACTGTGTGTCGGGTATGGTGTGTGTGTGACAGATAAGACTGTGTGTTGGTAAGGTGTGTGTGTGTGCAGTAACAGACTGTGGTGTCTGGTAAGTGTGTGTGTGTACAGTAACAGACTGTGTGTCTGGGTAAGGTGTGGTGTGTGCGTAACAGACTGTGTGTCTGGGTAAGGTGTGTGTGTGTTGCAGTAACAGACGGTGTGTCTGGGTAAGGTGTGTGTGGGTGTGCAGTAACAGAGTGTGTCCGTGTGTGGTGTACTTGTGTCTGGGTAAGGTGTGGTGGTGCAGTAACAGACTGTGTCTGGGTAAGGTGTGTGTGTGTGCAGTAACAGACGTGTGTGTCTGGGTAGGTGTGTGTGTGTACAGTAACAGACTGTGTGTCTGGGTAGGTGTGTGTGTGTAAGTAAAATGGTGTCTGGTAGGTGTGTGTGTGTGTGGTACAGTAACAAACTGTGTGTCTGGGTAAGTGGTGTGTGCAGTAACAGACTGTGGTCTGGGTAAGGTGTGTGTGTGTACAGTAACAGACGTGTGTCTGGGTAGGTGGTGTGTGTACAGAACAGACTGGTGTGTCTGGGTAGGTGGTGTGGGTGCAGTAACAGACTGTGTGTCTGGGTAAGGTGTGTGTGTGTGTGTACAGTACAGACTGGGTCTGGGTAAGGTGTGTGTGTGTACAGTAACAGACTGTGTGTCTGGGTAAGGTGTGTGTGTGTGCAGTAACAGACTGTGTGTCTGGGTAAGGTGTGTGTGTGTGTGTGGTACATAACAGACTGTTGCGTGGTAAGGTGTGTGTGTGTACAGTAACAGACTGTGTGTCTGGGTAAGGTGTGTGTGTGTGCAGTAACAGACTGTGTGTCTGGGTAAGGTGTGTGTGTGTACAGAACAGACTGTGTGTCTGGGTAAGGTGTGTGTGTGTGCAGTAACAGACTGTGTGTCTGGGTAAGGTGTGTGTGTGTGTGTGTACAGTAACAGACTGTGTGTCTGGGTAAGGTTGTGTGTGTACAGTAACAGACTGTGTGTCTGGGTAATGTGTGTGTGTGTGCAGTAACAGACTGTGTGTCTGGGTAAGGTGTGTTGTGTGTACAGTAACAGACTGTGTGTCTGGGTAAGGTGTGTGTGTGTACAGTAACAGACTGTGTGTCTGGGTAAGGTGTGTGGTGTGTGCAGTAACAGACTGTGTGTCTGGGTAAGGGTGTGTGTGTGTGTACAGTAACAGACTGTGTGTCTGGGTAAGGTGTGTGGTGTACAGTAACAGACGTGTGTCTGGGTAAGGTGGTGTTGTGTGCAGAACAGACTGTGTGTCTGGGTAAGGTGTGTGTGTGTGTGTGTACGTACAGACTGTGTCTGGGTAGGTGTGTGTGTGTGCAGTAAGACTGGTGTCTGGGAGGTGTGTGTGTGTGCAGTAACAGACTGGTGGTCTGGGTAAGGGTGTGTGGGTACAGTAACAGACTTTGTGTCTGGGTAAGGTGTGTTGTGTTCCAGTAACGACTGTGGTCTGGGTAAGGTGTGTGTGTGTGCAGTAACAGACTTGGTCGGAATGGGTAGAGGTGTGTGTGGTTCAGTAACAGACTGTGTGTCTGGTAAGGTGTGTGTGTGTACAGTAACAGACTGTGTGTCTGGGTAAGGTGTGTGTGTGTCAGTAACAGACTGTGGTCTGGTAAGGTGTGTGTGGTACAGTAACAGACTGTGTGTCTGGGTAAGGTGTGTGGTGTGTGTGTGACAGTAACAACTGTGTGTCTGGGTAGGTGTGTGTGTGCAGTAACAACTGTGTGTCTGGGTAAGGGTGTGGTGTGTGCAGTAACAACTGTGTGTCTGGGTAAGGTGTGTGTGTGTACAGTAACAGACTGTGTGTGTCTGGGTAGGTGTGTGTGTGTACAGTAAACAGACTGTGTGTCTGGGTAAGGTGTTTTGTGTGTGTGCAGTAACAGACTGTGTCTGGGTAAGGTCTGTGTGTACAGTAACAGACTGGGTGTCTGGTAAGGTGTGTGGGTGTACGTAAAAACTGTGTGTCTGGTTAAGGTGTGTGTGTGTGCAGTAACAGACTGTGTGTCTGGGTAAGTCTGGTGGGTGTGTACAGTACAACTGTGTGTCTGGTAAGGTGTGTGTGTGTACAGTAACAGACTGTGTGTCTGGGTAAGTGTGTGTGTGTTCCAGTACAGACTGTGTGTCTGGGTAAGGTCTGTGTGTTACAGTAACAACGTGTGTCTGGGTAGGTGTGTGTGGTGTGCAGTAACAGACGTGTGTGTCTGGGTAAGGTGTATGTGTGTACAGTAACAGACTGTGTGTCTGGGTAAGGTTGTGTGTACAGTAACAGACTGTGGTCTGGGTAAGGTGTGTGGTACATAACAGACTGTGTGTCTGGGTAAGGTGTGTGTGTGTACAGTAACAGACTGGTGGTCCTGGGTAAGGTTTGTGTGTACAGTAACAGACTGTGTGTCCTGGGTAAGGTTTCTGTGTAAGTAAAAGACTGTGTGTTGGGTAGGTGTGGTGGTGTACAGTAACAGACTGTGTGTCTGGGTAAGGGTTGTGGTGTGCAGTAACAGAATGTGTGTCGGGGTAAGGTGTGTGTGTGTGCAGTAACAGACTGTGTGGTCTGGTAAGGGTGTGTTACAGTAACGACTGGGTAAGTGTGTGTGTGGGGCATAACAGACTGTTGTGTCTGGGTAAGGTCTGTGTGTACAGTAACAGACTGTGTGTGGGTAAGGTCTGTGGTAATACAGATGTGTGTCTGGGAGGTGTGTGTGTGTGTTTGGGGTAAGGTGTGTGTGTGTGTGTGCAGTAACAGACTGTGTGTCTGGGTAAGGTGTGTGTGTGTCTACCGTAAACAGACTGTGTGTCTGGGTAAGGTGTGTGTGTGTGTGTGTGTGTGTGTGTGTACAGTAACAAACTGTGTGTCGGGTAAGGTGTGTGTGTGCAGTAACAGACTGTGGTGTCTGGGTAAGGTGTGTGTGTGTACAGTAACAGACTGTGTGTCTGGGTAAGGTGTGTGTGTGTACAGTAACAGAATGTGTGTCTGGGTAAGGTGTGTGTGTGCAGTAACAGACTGTGTGTCTGGGTAAGGTGTGTGTGTGTACAGTAACAGACTGTGTGTCTGGGTAAGGTGTGTGTGTGTGTGTGGTGTGTGTGTGTACAGTAACAAACTGTGTGTGCTGGGTAAGGTCTGTGTGTGCAGTAACAGACTGTGTGTCTGGGTAGGTGTGTGTGTGTGGTGTGGTGTGTGTGTGTGTGCATAACAGACTGGTGGTCTGGGTAAGGTCTGTGTGTGCAGTAACAGACTGTGTGTCTGGGTAAGGTGTGTGTGTGTCTGGGTAAGGTGTGTGTGTGTGTGTGTGCAGTAACAGACTGTGTGTCTGGGTAAGGTGTGTCTGTGTGTCTGGTAAGGTGGTGTGTGTCTGGGTAAGGTGTGTCTGTGTGTGCAGTAACAGACTTTGTGTCTGGGTAAGGTGGTGGGTGCGTGGGAAGGTGTGGTGTGTGTGTGTGTGTGTGTGCAGTAACAGACTGTGTGTCTGGGTAAGGTGTGTGTGTGTCTGGGTAAGGGGTGTGTGTGTGTGTGCAGTAACAGCTTTACGTGTGTTGGTAAGGTGTGTGTGTACAGTAACAGACTGTGTGTCTGGGTAAGGTGTGTCTGTGTGTGCAGTAACATACTTGTGTCTGGGTAAGGTGTGTGCGTGTCTGGGTAAGGTGTGTGTGGTGTGTGTGTGTGGAGTAACAGACTGCGTGTCTGGTAAGGTGTGTGCGTGTCTGGGTAAGGTGTGTGTGTGTGTGTGTGTGTGTGTGCAGTAACAGACTGTGTGTCTGGGTAAGGTGTGTGCGTGTCTGGGTAAGGTGTGTGTGTGTGTGTGTGGTGGTGTGCAGTAAAGACTGTGTGTCTGGTAAGGTGTGTGTGTGTCTGGGTAATGGTGTGTGTGTGTGGCAGTAACAGAACTGTGTTCTGGGTAAGTGTGTGTGTGTACAGTAACATACTGTGTCTGGGTAAGGTTTGTCCTGTGTGTGCAGTAACATATTTGTGTTGGGTAAGGTGTGTGCGTGTCGGAAGGTGTGTGTGTGGGTGGTGTGCAGTAACAGACTGTGTGTCTGGGTAAGGTGTGTGCGTGTCTGGGTAAGGGTGGTGTGTGTGTGTGCAGTAACAGACTGTGTGTCTGGGTAAGGTGTGTGCGTGTCTGGGTAAGGTGTTGTGTGGTGTGTGCAGTAACAGACTGTGTGTCTGGGTAAGGTGTGGTGTCTGGGTAAGGTGTGTGTGTGTGTGTGCAGTCATAACGAACTGTGTGTCTGGGTAAGTGTGTGCGTGTCTGGGTAAGGTGTGTGTGTGTGTGTGCAGTAACAGGACTGTTGTGGGGAAGGTGTGTGCGTGTCTGGGGTAGGTGTGTGTTGTGTGTGTGTTGGGGTGTGTGTGTGCAGTAACAGACTGTGTGTCTGGGGTTATAGTAGCCAAACAAGCCAACACTGCAATTAGAAATGACACAACCGTAGTAAGGTTTGCATTATCCCCTGCGGCCTGTGTTTCAGAGGCTAATCAGATTTCATACGTCACTGGCTTCTTAATGATATGATAAATCTACCCTTACATCCTACCTATCTGGTAACCAGCACAGTATATGGTATCTATATATCTATATATGATAAATCTACCCTTACATCCTACCTATCTGGTAACCAGCACAGTATATGGTATCTATATATCTATATATGATTAATCTATCCTTACATCCTACCTATCTGGTAACCAGCACAGTATATGATCGATACTCCCCCGATATATGCTCATGATCATATAATGAATATGTTTAATCTACTCTCTTACATTCCTACCTATCGGTACCAGCACAAGTAGGTATCTATATATCTATATATGATAAATCTACCCTTACATCTCTACCTACTGGTAACCAGCACGTATATGGTATCTAATATCTAATATGAATAATCTACCCTTACATCCTACCACTGGTACCAGCACAGTATATGGTATCTATATATCTATATATGATAAATCTACCCTTACATCTACCTATCTGGAACCAGACACGTATATGGTATCTATATATATATATGATAAATCTACCCTTACATCCTACCTATCTGGTACCAGCACAGTATTAGGTATCTATATCTATAAGATAATCTACCCTTACATCTATCCTACATCTGGTAACCAGCACAGTATATGGTATCTATATATCTAGATATGATAAATCTAGCCTTACATCCTACTTATCTGGTAACCGGCACAGTATGTGGTATCCATATATCTATATATGATAAATCTACCATTACATCCTACCTATCTGGTAACCGTCAAAGTATATGGTATCTATATATCTATATATGATAAATCTACCCTTACATCCTACCTATCTGGTAACCGGCACAGTATATGGTTTCTATATATCTATATATGATAAATCTACCCTTACATCCTACCTATCTGGTAACCAGCACAGTATATGGTATCTATACATCTATATATGATAAATCTACCCTTACATCCTACCTATCTGGTAACCAGCACAGTATATGGTATCTATACATCTATATATGATAAATCTACCCTTACATCCTACCTACTGGTAACCAGCAAGTATATGGTATCATATAATCATATATGATTAATCTACCCTTACATCCACCTATCCGGTAACCAGCACAGTATATGGTATCTATATATCTAATATGATAAAATCTACCTACATCCTACCTATCGGTAACCAGCAAGTATATGTATCTATTATCTTAATTGATAAATCTACCCTTACATCCTACCTATCGCGTAACCAGCACAGTATATGGTATCTAATATCTATATATGATAAATCTCTTACTCCTACCTATCTGGTAACGCCACAGTATATGGTATCTATAATCTATATGATAAATCTACACTTACATCCTACCTATCCGGTAACCAGCACAGTATATGGGATCATATATCTAATAGATAAATCTACCCTTACATCCTACCTATCCGGTAACCAGCACAGTATATGGTATCTATATATATATAATCTACCCTTACATCCTACCTAACGGTAACCAGCACAGTTATGATACTATATATCTATATATGATAAATCTACCCTTACATCCTACCTATCGGTAACAGCACAGTATATGGTACTATATATCTTATATGATAAATCTACCCTTACATCCTACCTATCGGTAACCAGCACAGTATATGGTATCTATATATCTATATATGATAAATCACCCTTACATCCTACCTATCGGTAACCAGCACAGATATGGTATCTAAATCTATATATGAAAATCTACCCTTACATCCTACCTATCCGACGTAACACTGCCACAGATAGATATCTATATATCTAATATGATTATCTACACTTAACATCCTACCTATCCGGTAACCAGCACAGTATATGATATCTATATATCTATATATGATTAATCTACCCTTACATCCTACCTATCCGGTAACCAGCACAGTATATGGTATCTATATATCTATATATGATAAATCTACCCTTACATCCTACCTATCTGGTAACCAGCACAGTATATGGTGTTTATATATCTATATATGATATATGATAAAGTTATGTTTTTTCTATCTTTGTCCCTGGCTCCTGAGATATTGATTGAAGAATGAAAGGTAAGTCATAGCTCCTTAACTTCCTGGTCTTCAATCAATACATTAAAGGAATAGTTCACTTTTCAAGTAAATTATTCCTTTACAAAAATGATTCCTTTTTTTGTACAAAAAGCAATGGACTATAAATCTGCGATCATACCTTTAGATATTTTGCTTTGTTGGGTACAAGATGCATAAAGTTATAAAGTTTTTTCTCTCCCTAATAATCTAGTGCCCAATCAGATTGTTCCTGTTGTCCGCATCCTCCACCAGCGCAGCCAACTGTTACTCGACCAAAGAAAAAAGAAAATCCAATCAAAGAGCAGTGAGAATATCAACCAATCAGTTTCAGTACCAGGTAAGATCCATATAACAGACACTGCCAATCATGTTCTACTTTCCATTATAACAACAAAACCAGGAAAGCTTTAATTCCAACCTTTTCTTGAAGGTTTAAAGGTGAAGTTCAGTGCAAATACATAAACTTTTAAGAAAAAAAGAGCAGTATTTTTCCATCCTAATGACCTTTATCTTATTTTTTATATTTCTTGCAGTGTCCGGAAGCTTGCAAAGCCTAGCAGATTTGACAAGAGTACCAGGTGTTTGGAGAAAGCCTATCGATTCCGAGTAGTTCTATGAAGAAGATGATGGGATTATTTAATTCAGATCCCTATTCTCATATAAAATCTTGTATGATCTTTATTTATTTTTCTCAGCAATTTGAAAGGAAAGCTGACGTCCGTAATGTGGGAGAGTAATGACATCCTGCTCTACCTTGCCGAGGTATTACCACCCCATTTAATTAAACAGATAAAGTCCACAATGGAGAAAAGCTTTCACGTTAAATGTAAAAAAAAAAATCTCCACTGGTTTTCTATTTAGTTTTATTTAGGAGCAGGAGGTAAAGGAGCTGTGTCTTGCCTCCCGTTTACAATAAAAACGATCAGGTGCCAGGAACGAGGGAAGAGGAACTGATTGCTTGCTCCTTCGCTGCTTCATCTGCGCAGGTCCCAAGGGACTCTATGGCGTGCACATCGCATTTGCCCATACACATAGACTAAGCCGTTGGATCCTGTCAGATGAAGCAGTGGAGGAGCTTAAGTTCCTTCCTTTCATTCCCGGCTCCTGAAGTATTTTTATATTGATGTCTCCACACCGTAGAAGCCCCTGCAGTTTATTTGGTCAGCCAGCATGAGTGGCACAAATAACAGCCTACCAGGAACAATCCTATATAGTCAGCTGATTTTACTGCCTTTTGTTTCATTCAGTTAGTCTAGCAAAAGATAACATTTCTAAATGTGCATATATTAGCTTGGAGGATAGTAGACTAATGCTTTGCTTTTAGAAAAGAACCTCAATTAGCAGGTTTAAATAAACCTTACATCCTACCATCTGGTAACCAGCACAGTATATGGTATCTATTATTATATATTGATAAATCTACCCTTACATCCTACTATCTGGTAACCAGACAGTATATGGTATCTATATATCTATATAGATAAATCTACCCTTACATCCTACCTATTGGTAACCAGCACAGTATATGGTATTCTATATATGATAAATCTACCCTTACATCCTACCTATCTGGTAACCCGCACAGTATATGGTATCATATATATCTATATATGTTAAATCTACCCTTACATCCTACCTATCTGGTAACCACACACAGTATATGGTATCTATATATGATAAATGTATCCTACATCCTACCATCTGGTAACCAGCACAGTATATGGCCTTATAGATCTATATAATAAATCTACCCTTACATCCTACCTACCGGTAACAGACACAGTATATGATTTCTATAACTAATATGATAAATCTACCCTTACATCCTACCTATCTGGTAACCAGCACAATATAGATATCTATATATCTATATATGATAAATCTACCCTTACATCCTTCCTATTCTGGTAACCAGACACAGTATATGGTACTATATATCTATATATGATAAATCTACCCTTACATCCTACCTATCCGGTAACCAGCACAGTATATGATATCTATATAGATAAATCTACCTACATCCTTCCTATCTGGTAACAGCACAGTATATGGTATCTATATATCTATAATGATAATCTACCCTTACATCCTACCTATTGGTAACCAGCACAGTATTGGTATATATATATCTATATATGAAATCACCCTTACATCTACTATCTGGTAACCAGCACAGGATATGGTATCATATATTTATATATGTAAATCTACCCTTACATCCTACTATCTGGTTACCAGCACAGTATATGGTATCTATATATGATAAATCTACCCTACTCCTACCTATTGGTAACCAGCACAGTATATGGTATCTAATATCTATATATGATAATCTACCCTTACATCCTACCTATCTGGTAACCAGCACAGTATATGGTATCTATATATCTTATATGATAAATCTAACCTTACATCCTACCTATCTGGTAACCAGCACAGTATATGGTATCTATAATCTATATATGATTAATCTACCCTACATCCTACCTATCCGGAACCAGCACAGTATATGGTATCTATAATCTATATATGATAAATCTACCTTACATCCTACCTATCGGTAACCAGCCACAGTATATGATATCTATTTATCTATATATGATAAATCTACCCTTACATTCTACCTATCCGGTAACCAGCACAGTATATGGTATCTATATATCTATATATGATAAATCTATCTTACATCCTACCTATCCGGTAACAGCACAGTATATGGTTATCTATATATCTATTTATGATAAATCTACCCTTACATCCACCTATCCGGTTACCAGCACAGTATATGGTTATCTATTATGTAAATCTACCCTTACATCCTAATATCCGGTAACCAGCACAGTATATGGTATCTATATATGATTAATCTACCCTTACATCCTACCTATCCGGTAACCAGCACAGTCTATGATATCTATATATCTATATATGATAAATCTACCCTTACATCCTACCTATCAGGTAACCAGCACAGTATATGGTATCTAATATCTATATGATAAATCTACCCTTACATCCTACCTATCCGGTAACAGCACAGTATATGGTATCTATATATCTATATATGATAAATCTACCCTTACATCCTACCTATCTGGTAACCAGCACGAAATGGTATCTATACATCTATATATGAAAATCTACCCTTACCTCATACCTATCCGGTAACCTGCACAGTAATGAATCATATATCTATATATGATTAATCTACCCTTACATCCTACCTACCGGGAACCAGCACAGTATATGGTATCTATACATCTATATATGATAAATCTACCCTTACATCCTACCTATCCGGTAACCAGCACAGTATATGGTATCTATATATCTATATATGATAAATCTACCCTACATCCTACCTATCTGGTAACCAGCACAGTATATGGTGTTTATTTATCTATATATGATATATGATAAGTTATGTTTTTTTATTTTTCCTGGCTCCTGAGATATTGATTGAAGAATGAAAGGTAAGTCATAGCTCCTTAACTTCCTGGTCTTCAATCAATACATTAAAGGAATAGTGCACTTTTCAAGTAAATTATTCCTTTACAAAAATGTCCTTTTTTGTACAAAAAGCAATGGACTATATAAGCCAGTGACAGGGTTAAATATATTTGCAAAAACATACAATGAAATCCTTGTTCTGTGTCATAGAGAGGCAGGATCTCTTGCTGTAGAATGAATGACTGACAGCTTCCAAGGTGCAAGGCTCCAGCTTCCTTGTTTTAATCTGCTGTGCACTAGAGAGCATGTGCAGTGTACTGCATATATTTAGACTTCCATAACACAAAGAGGTAGATTATGGGAGCTGGCCCCTAGTACCCACAGGCTCTTTTTATAAATCATCCAGCATCCACAGCAATGGAGAAGTGCTGGCTTACTCTATTTTTGTGAATGTGCTATATTAGGACAACTGATTTTTTTTAATCAGAGGCATTTATTTCCCAGCATGCAGTGCACCTATCAGGTAAAAACAGCCTATAGTAAAATTATTATTACACAAGGATTACTTGCCTTTAGGTACTTTTTTAAGAAATAACAAGAGTACTGGGAATTGTAGTTGGATTAATGTTATGCTTACATGTGTAAAAAAAAAATATATTACTTTGTTGTGTAGTAACAATACCTCTCGCCTTCAATCAGGAGTTCTATAAAAAGAAAGACAGACGTAACATCGGGCGGACAGATCTCCTAAAAGGACACGTTATGGAGTGTGCAGACTTGCTGGTGCTGAAACTGCAATCTTACGAGAAGCAAGCCTTGGAATATCACAACAACTGCCTGCTGGGTAAAGAAAATGGATCGATTTATCCAGTATTGCGAACCTGCAAGTCTGACACAAGATCAATAGGAAATAGAAATTATCAATAGATTACATTGGGCCCTGGGCAAAAATTTGCCTGAGCAGTCAACCAATCAGGTGATAGCTTTTACTGGTCTACTACAGTTAGAAAACATTTAATTACATCTGATTGGTTGCTGTAGATTAGGAATTACATTATTGTTATGAAGGCCCTTGGTATCTTAGAAATTTCAATCACCCCCTATTTCTTCTTTTCCCTCTAATGTCATTTTCATATCTACTTCCCTGTTTACCTGTTAGAGTTTCGGGGGCAGCTGGAATGTTTTGAGAAGCTTGTGGGTGAGGTCCCCACGTTGGTCATCGAGAGCCACAGGAGGAAACTTCTAGAAAAGCTACAGGAGGACAGTAACCATATCCGGCAAAACTTTACCAAAGATCTACGGTGCTGGGAGCTCACCAAGGTGCTACTGGGCTCACATGTTAACCCAATGTAAAACACCCCACAGAAAGAATGGCCATTTGACTATTGGCTTTTAAAAAGAAGAGCTGATCCCTGTATAATGCAAAGTTCCCATTAGACTAATCTGTTAAGAAGCGTTTGTCTTCTGCCCATTAACAGGCCTGTAGCAAGTGTGACTCCATATTGTCTGTGTATTGTATTAGCTAATAGCCAATAATAGCCCAGCACCCCTCCCTATACCTGCTGTGGTCTCTGGGGTTGGAGCACAGTAATAACACTGGACAGACTATTGAAGTTTTCATGGAAACCTCCAGTCTTTGTGCTTCTCTTATTTCTCTGGTGTGCATTAAAACGACGCTTCTCCTACTTTCTGTATCTAGAACAAGCTGAAGAGTTTGCTGAGACCAAACTTGGGCCACCCTGAGAGCCGTCAAGCACTGGACGAGATCTGCCAACAAGAGGAGTTAATGCAGAAAGAGGAGACAGCGGGAATCGACCAAAATGCTGATCAGTTAAAGGTAAGGTGTGTGTGTGTGCAGTAACAGACTGTGTGTCTGGGTAAGGTGTGTGTGTGTACAGTAACAGACTGTGTGTCTGGGTAAGGTGTGTGTGTGTCTGGGTAAGGTCTGTGTGTGTACAGTAACAGACTGTGTGTCTGGGTAAGGTGTGTGTGTGGTACAGTAACAGACGTGGTGTCTGGGTAAGGTGTGTGTGTGTACAGTAACAGACTGGTGTCGGGTAAGGTGTGTGGTGTGTGCAGTAACAGAACTGTGTCTGGTAGGTGTGTTGTGTGTGCTAGTAACAGACTGTGTGTTGGGTTAAGGTGTGTGTGTGTGCAGTAGTAACAGAATGTGTGCGTGGGTATAGTGTGTGGTGTGTAACGTAACACTGTGTGTTGGGTAAGGTGTGTGGTGGGTGGGGGTAGTGTGTTGTGAGGTGTGTGTGTACGATACACAGACTGTGTGTCTGGGTAAGGTTGTGTGTGTGTACAGTAACAGACTGGGTTGTCTGGGTAAGGTGTGTGTGTTGTGTGCAGTAACAGACTGTGTGGGGTAAGGGGTGTGGTTACGTACAGACGTGTGTTGGGTATGGGTGTGTGTGTGTGTACAGTAACAAACTGTGTGTCTGGGTAAGGTGTGTGTGTGCAGTAACAGACTGTGTGTCTGGGTAAGGTGTGTGTGTGTACAGTAACAGACTGTGTGTCTGGGTAAGGTCGTGTGTGGCAGTAAAAGACTGGTGTCTGGGTAAGGTGTGTGTGTGTACAGTTAACAGACTGTGTTCTGGTAAGTGTGTGGTGTGTGTGTGTACAGTAACAAGATGTGTGTCTGGGTAAGGTTGTGTGTGCAGTAAACAGACTGTGTGTCTAGGTGTTGGTGTAAGGTTGTGTGTGTGTTGTCAGTAACATACTTTGTGTCTGGGTAAGGTGTGTGTGTGTCACAACAGACTGTTGTGTCTGGTAAGGTGGTGTGTCGTACATGTAGCAGACTGTGTGTCTGGGTAAGGTGGTGTGTGTGTGTGCAGTAACACTGGGTGTCTGGGTAAGGTGTGTGTGTGCAGTAACAGACTGTGTGTCTGGGTAAGGTGTGTGTGTGTACAGTAACAGACTGTGTGTCTGCGGTAAGGTGTGTGTGTGTGTGTGTGTACAGTAACAAACTGTGTGTTGGGTAAAGGCTGTGTGTGCAGTAACAGATGGGTCTGGGTAAGGTGTGTGTGTGTACAGTAACAGACTGTGGGTCTGGTAAGGTGTGTGTGTGTACAGTAACAGACTGTGTGTCTGGGTAAGGTTGTGTGGGTGTCTTGTGTGTGTGTGTGTAGTAACAAGTGGTGTCTGGGTAAGGTTGTGTGGTGACAGTAACAGACTGTGTGTCTGGGTAGGTGTGTGTGTGTGTCTGGGTGGTGTGTGTTGTACAGTACAAACGACTGTGTGGGTCTGGGTAAGGGTTGTGTGTGCAGTAACAGACTTGTGCTGGGTAAGGTGGTGTGTGTTGGGTAGGTGTGTGTGTGTGTGTGTGTGTGTGCAGTAACAGAATGTGTGTCTGGGTAAGGTGTGTGTGTGGTGTGTGTGTGCAGTAACAGACTGTGTCTGGGTAAGGTGTGTGTGTGCAGTAACATGTGGTGTCGGGTAGGTGTGTGGTCGGGTAAAGGTGTGTGTCTGGGTAAGGTGTGTGTGTGTGTGCAGTAACAGACTGTGTGTCTGGGTGAAGGTGTGTGTGTGTGTGCAGTAACATACTTTGTGTCTGGGTAAGGTGTGTTGTGTGTGTGTGCAGTAAACACTGTGGTGTCTGGGTAAGGTGTGTGTGTGTGTGTGCAGTAACAGGACTGTGTGTTGGGTAAGGTGTGTCTGTGTGTGTGCAGTAACAGACTGTGTGTCTGGGTAAGGGGTGTCTGTGTGTTTGCAGAAACAGACTGTGTGTCTGGTAAGGTGTGTGGGTCTGGGTAAGGACTGTGTGTGTGTGTTGTGTGCAGTAACAGACGTGTGTTATGGGCTAAGTGTGTGTGTCTGGGTAAGGTGTGTGTGTGTGTGCAGTAAGAAGGGTGTCTGGGTAAGGTGTGTGTGTGTGCAGTAACAGACTGTGTCTGGGTAAGGTGGTGTGGTGTAGTAAGGTGTGTGGTGTCTGGGTAGGTGTGGTGTGTGTGTGTGCAGTAACAGACTGTGTGTCGGGTAAGGTGTGGTGTGGAAGGTTGTGTGGGTGTGTGTGTGTTGTGTGCAGTAACAGACTGTGTGTCTGGGTAAGGTGTGTGCGTGTCTGGGTAAGTGTGTGGTGTGTGTGTGCAGTAACAGACTGTGTGTCTGGGTAAGGTGTGTGTGGTAGTGGTGTGGGTAAGTGTGTGTGTGGTGTGTGATGTCAGTAAACAGACTGTGTGTCTGGGTAAGGTGTGTGCGTGTTGGGTAAGGTGTGTGTGTGTGCAGTAACAGACTGTGTGTCTGGGTAAGGTGTGTGTGTGTACAGTAACAGACTGTGTGTCTGGGTAAGGTGTGTGTGTGTCTGGGTAAGGTGTGTGTGTGTGTGTGTGTGTGTGTGTGTGCAGTAACAGACTGTGTGTCTGGGGTTATAGTAGCCAAACAAGCCAACACTGCAATTAGAAATGACAAACCGTAGTAAGGTTTTGCATTATCCCCTGCAGGCCTGTGTTTCAGAGGCTACTCAGCATTTCATAACGTCACTGGCTTCTCTCACTGAGAAATTACTGCTGGAAATGGATGACGCCCTGACAGTGGATGACGTCCTACCTGCTGGTGAGTGAGGGTTTGGCAGCATTACACAGACTACCCAGAAGCCACTTCTCTGTGCATAGACCTTATTTAGAGCCAAACAGCATTATCCGATTTCAGCCCCTTTTTGTCTACATCTCCTGGTTCACAGCTAGACTTAGCTTAGTGTGTCTCACTGGTACTGAGAGCGGCTGTCCAATGAGATTTACCAAGGGTTAACGCAGCTTTAAGACACAAATAACAGTGGTTGCGGTGTTACACAAGATGCAACTGTCGCAACTAATATACCGAGCCGACAGCAGCTTTTTTGGACAAAATCTTAGCAAATAGCTGGCGTTACAGGTTGGGAATGGTTTAACACCATACGCTGTGCACAGAGAGCATGGCCTAAAGGGGGCAGTAGAGAGTGATATTGTCTCTCGATAGACAGCCCTAATTGTTTTTGCACGTATTACAAAGAAGAAGACATGCCATTAGAATGGCTGTGTTACTATAGACAACTAATGTACCTGTCTGTAAACCAATCACCTGTGTCACTTGTACAGACGTCCAAATTCCAAAGGAAAAATTATCCACATTGATCAGGAGAAATCGAGCAGGACGTCCCTTGGATGGTGCAGAATTCAAACCACTGACTGAAGGAAGCAGCAGGTAATATCAATAGGCATTACAGGGAGGAATAGCCACTGGTATAACAGTCATCAAACAGTGCAGCACAACTATAAGGTCTAGGATAATGGCCACTGATAAGGGTCGTATTGGTAGTTACCGGCTGGAACAGGATAACTATTATATTTATGTATTTCCGCCATATTGAATACCCAGATATCCCTGGAATTTACAATAGATTAACAATTCCTACTTGGAAATAATACCGGATAGGTTTCATGATCAAGTCTTGCCCAGTGGCTGTTTTAACCATCACAATCATAGCAGAGCAGGATAAATCACATAATCACAGCAGAGCAGGATAAATCACATAATCACAGCAGAGCAGGATAAATCACAATCATAGCAGAGCAGGATAAATCGCATAATCACAGCAGAGCAGGATAATCATAATCATAGCAGAGCAGGTAATCGCATAATCACAGCGAGCAGGATAAATTCATAATCATAGAGCGAGCAGGATAAATCACATAATCACAGCAATCAGGATCAATCATCAGTCATAGCACAGCAGGATAAATCACATATCACAGCCAGAGCAGGATAAATCATCATCACGCAGAGCTGATAACACATAATCACAGCAGAGCAGGATAAATCATAATCATAGCAGAGCAGGATAAATCGCATAATCACAGCAGAGCAGGATAAATCATAATCATAGCAGAGCAGGATAATCGCATAATCACAGCAGAGCAGGATAAATCATAATCATAGCAGAGCAGATAATCACATAATCACAGCAGATCAGGATAAATCATAATATAGCAGAGCAGGATAAATCACATAATCACAGCAGAGCAGGATAAATCACATAATCACAGCAAGCAAGAAACGCATAATCGCAGATAAATCATAATCACTAGATCAAGCAGGATAATCACATATCCAGCAGCATCAGGATAAATCATCAATCATAGCAGAGCAGATAATCACATAATCACAGCAGAGCAGGATAAATTCATAATCACAGCAAGCAGCGATATCAATAATCATCAGAGCAGATAAAAAATCGCATCAATCCAGCAAGCGGATAAATCATAATCTAACAGAGCAGGATAAATCCAAATCACAGCAGCAGTAAATCTAATATAGCCAGAGCAGGATAAATCACATAACACGCAATCAATAAATCATATCATAGGAGCAGGTAAATCACTAATCACAGCCAGAGCAGGATAAATCACAATCTCACAGGCAGACAGTATAAATCCGCATAATCGATATCACAGACAGGATAAATCAGAATCATAGCATATCAGGATAAATCACATAATCACAGTCGAGATCAGATAAATCATAATCATAGCAGAGCAGGATAAATCACATCACACGCAGAGCAGGATAATCATAATCATAGCAGCAGAGCCAGGATAAATCACATAATCACAGCAGAGCGGATAAATCACACTATCACAGCAGCAGGATAATCCATAATCATCAGCAGAGCAGGATAAATCCATAATCACAGCAGAGCAGATAAATCATAATCATAGCAAGCAGATTATCTAATCACGCAGAAGGATAAATCATACTCATACAAGCAGTATAATTCATATCACAGCAGAGCAGGATAAATCATAATCATAGCAGAGCAGGATAAATATCATAATCACAGCAGAGCAGGATAAATCACTTAATCATAATCATAGCAGAGCAGGATAAATCATAATCATAGCAGAGCAGGATAAATCATAATCATAGCAGAGCAGGATAATCATATCATCACAGACATATCAGGCATAAATCACTTAATCATAATCAGCAGCAGAGCAGTATAAATCACAATCATACGCATGAGCAGGATAATCACTATCCAACACAGCAGAGCAGATAAATCACAATCTACAAGCATGATAAATCCATATCCTGCATAGGCAGGAGTAAATCACATCATACAGAGCAGGATAAATCACTTAATCATAAAATCCGCAGGAGCAGGATAATCAACAATCATACCAGAGCAGATAAATCACTTAATCACAATCATAGCAGAGCAGGATAAATCACAATCATACCAGAGCAGGATAAATCACTAATCACAATCAGAGCAGAGCAGCGATAAATCACAATCATACCAGAGCAGGATCAATATCCACTTAATCACAATCATAGCAGAGCAGGATAAATCACAATCATACCAGAGCAGGATAAATCACTTAATCACAATCATAGCAGCACAGGATAAATCACTTAATCATAATCACAGCAGAGCAGGATAAATCACTCATACCAGAGCAGGATAAATCACTTAATCATAATCATAGCAGAGCAGGATAAATCACAATCATACCAGAGCAGATAAATCACTTAATCATAATCATAGCAGAGCAGGATAAATCACTTAATCAACATAACACAGCGAGCAGGATAAATCACAATCTACCACGAGCAGGATAATCACTTAATCAAACAATCATAGCAAATGCAGATAAATCACAATCATACCAGAGCAGATAACACTTATCACAATCATAGCAGAGCGATAAATCACATCTACCATAGCAGGATAAAATCACTTAATCATAATCAAGCAGACAGGATAAATCACAATCATACCAGAGCAGGATAAATCACTTAATCATAATCACAGCAGAGCTGGATAAATCACAATCATACCAGAGCAGGATAAATCACTTAATCATAATCATAGCAGAGCAGGATAAATCACAATCATAGCAGAGCAGGATAAATCACATAATCACAGCAGAGCAGGATAATCACATAATCACGGCAGAGCAGATAAATCACAATCACGGCAGAGCAGGATAAATCACTTAATCATATCATAGCAGAGCAGGATCAATCACAATCATAGAGCAGGATCAATCACAATATTTAAGCAAAGCGATAATCAACTTAACATATCATAGCAGAGCACATAAATACACTAATCACATAGAGCAGGATAAATCACAATCATCGCAGAGCAGATCAAATCACATGATCATCAGCAGAGCGATAAATCAAAACATAGCAGAGCAGGATTAAATCATAATCATAGCAGAGCGGATAACATCACAATCACACGCAGACAGGATAAATCACTAACATAATCAGCAGAGCAGATAAATCACAATCATACCAGAGCGGATAAATCACTTACATATCCCAGCAGAGCAGGTAAATCACAATCAACCAGAGCAGGAATAATCACTTTAATCACAATCATACATAGCAGGAATACAATCACAATCATACCCAGTAGCAGGATAATCATCTTAATACAATCATCAGCAGAGCAGGATAAATCACAATCATACCAGAGCAGAATAATCACTAATCACAATCATGCAGCAGTCAGGATAAATCACAAAATCATATCCCAAGGCCAGGAATAATCACTTAATCATAATCATAGCAGAGCAAGGATAATCACACACAATACCGTAGCGGATAAATCACTTAACATCATATCCTAGCAGAGCAGGATAAATCCAATCATACCAAGCAGGATAAATCACTTAATCATAATCCATCGCAGAGCAGGATAAATCCCAATCCATACACAGAGGCAGATCATCACTAATCATATCACGCAGCGGATAAATCCAATCACAGAGCAGGATAAATCCAACATAATCAAAGCGAGCAGGCAAGTCACAATCATAGCAGAGCAGGATAAATCAACTAATCACAGCAGAGCAGGATAATCACATCATCACGCAGAGGATAAATCACAATCACGCCAAAGCAGGATAAATCACTTAATCATAATCACTATGCAGACGCATCGATCAATCACATATCAGACGAGCAGATAAATCACAATCAATCACTCATAGCCAGCAGGATAAATCACATCAAATCAGATCAGAGCAGATAAATCCACTAATCACAGTAAGCAGGTAATCACAATAGAAGCAGATCAAATCACTACATAAGCATGGAGAATCAAAATCATAGCAGGCAGGATAAATCATAATCATAGCAGAGCAAATCACATAATCACATACAGAACATCAAATCAAAGCAGAGCAGGATATCTAATCTAGCAGAGATATAAACCATGATCATAAGCAGAGCAGGATAAATCATAATCATGCATAGAGATTTCAGCAGAGCAGGATAAATCATCATCATAGCAGAGCAGAGCAGATCAAATCACATATCATAGCAGAGCAGGATAATCATAAATCATAGCAAGATAAAAAAATCATAGAGAGAGATAAATCATAATCATAGCAGAGCAGGATAAATCATAATCATAGCAGAGCAGGATAAATCATAATCATAGCAGAGAAGGATAAATCATAATCATAGCAGAGCAGATAATCATATCATAGCAGAAGGGATAATCATAATCATAGCAGAGCAGATAAAATCATAATCATCAGCAGAGCAGATAAATATCAAGATCACAGCAAGCAAGGATAAATCAGAATCACAGCATCAGCGATAAATCATATCATAGCAGGCAACTGATAATCATAATCAAATCAGAAAAGAGAATTCTTTGAAATAACATTTGTGGGCTGATGCGGTGGATTGTGCACAAGGTAAATATACTCACCTACGATCCTGTAAGTTAAGCAGAAGGCAGCAGGGGAACGAAGGCTGGTAAGTACATTTCCGGGTGCAACAGGGTATATACGATGGTACCTTTCGTTTGTAGGGTCTCTCCTCCACTGGACCGTCAGCCAGTAAATTACCAATTTTATTGCTGCTCACAGGGGACCCGTGAGTACTGTAAACCTTGCAAGGTCGAGGTTTATAGCCATTTCCTACCAAAGTTTAGTTTGGGGGGTGAACATACCATTTAAATGAATAAACGTCATCTATAGATGGGATGGGTTTATTATGACATTATCAGGTTACCATAACCACCAACGTTATCTCTTTCAGGGATTCTCAAATGGTGTACCTCCAGATGTTTGAAAACTATAACTCCCAGCATTCCCTTGCTTGCCTTTGTAGTTGAGGAATGCTGGGAATTGTAGTTTTCAAACATCCTGAGTAGCTAATTGACTGGGTCAAGCACACCTTGATCCCTTACAGCATCACAGACATTTGTTCTTATTTTAATCCTACAGAGTGTGGTCAGGAATCACAGTTATAGATCCTACAGACCCCAAACCACAGGGCGAAGCCGGAATTCATATCACAGCATCGGTAACCACCTGTAAGACGACTCTTGGCCATGTCTCTGCTGTGGATGCTCGGGATTCTGCTTACTCGGTAGATTTTAATCTATAATTTTGCCAGTGTTCAGTAGGGGAGTTATAGTGACATGGCTAATTGTCATACATATATGTACACATATACTAGGTGATATATCAGAACCTAAGGTTTACTGTATGTTGGATGTAGGTAAATATTGGGCCGTTACAGTACATTTTCCAATACTCCGTATTATATACTGTAAATATTCTATAAATGTCTAATCGATTCTCCTATAATATTACATTCTGTCTGAATAATAACCATGATGTCACTTCCTGTCAGATGGTATACCAGACATCAGCCATGTTGGATTCAGCCACATAAGCTTATGAAACAGGAAATGTAGCTTTCTTGCATTATTGTGTAAACATGGAGTCTTAGTTAATCCAGTTCTAATGTAATGTGTAGAGCTGTATGGAAGTCAGTTGGACAATTACCATAAGCCTCTCACTTTTGCTCTTTTGCAGAAGTTTTTACAGGACGTTGAATTGGAACTTTCCAATATACAGGAGGAAACCAAACGGAATCACTTCGAGGCTCAGCGCTGGAAAGAATGGTGGATCCAGTCTGTGCACAATATAAAGGGATTGTACATGTGACTAGATTATCTGTCCCTATTGGTCGGTAGCTGTTAGGCCTTTGTATTTCACCGTCAACAGCCACGTGACGTTCAATAAATATTCTATTTAAGTAAATACGTGAAATTGCTGTTCTTGGAAAAACTTTCTATTAAATCTCCAATCACAGAATATTAGTTAGAAATCAGTCATGCAGAAATGTTTTTTTCTCAGTATGTGTTGGAGTTGCCAAATAATTATTGAAAACATCCAGCAATAAACAGAAAGTGGAGAGTTCCACTTCTAGTCGACCAGTTAACTGTACAGGAAACCAGGGCTGCTACAGGACAGGAAACTACACCAGTCACCATCTCCTATGGACCAGAAGCAGAGGTGACAATGACATTCATCCTCAGCAGGAACAGAAAGTAACTACTCAGAGTAGCATAAAAACCACAGCAAAGGTGCACAGTTTCTATATAGACTGTACTTGGCGACAAGGTAAAACTATGTCTAGCACAGGCGTAGGAACATTTCAAGGACTAAAATCTGTATTAATAAATTCTTCCACAGTACTGGCTTCCTGTTTGCAGGACCCCTAATAGTGTCTGTTAAGGTCTCAGTCCCTGGGTCTATTCAGTTGCTGGAAAAGATCGGAGCATGCTTGACCCAACCAACAGCCAATCAATAGAAATTACTTTAAAGGGATAATGTTATCTTCAAACAACTGTGTCCTTTATGTAAAAGAGCTCTATACCTTCCAAACAAGCCTAGGATCAAGTCTGTAGCTTCTCTGGGTCTTAAAGGGCAACTGTGGTGTCAAAACAAGTTAGGGTTAAATGAAAGCATACAGTATCCTTTCACATGAGCCAACAACACATCTCTGGCTGGAACCTGTAAGGAATTTCATTGGGGTGAATGTTCAAACTTCCTGATTCCAGTAGGTTGAGTGACATCACCTGACCTCTGCCCCGCCCCTCCACCCCAGGGGAGCAGCATGCTCAGTTAAGACTTAATGCTGGGGAAATCAGGAAGTACCTGGGTAAAAAAATGACAGTTGAGAAAGAAAGCCTGTTAATGCAGGCTAAGGCTGGTCACATGACTACTAGCTGGTTACATGGCTGAAAACAGGAAGTATTCAACCAGGAAGTAATGTTGCTGAACCTTTCTAGCAATAATTTCTCACAAATTTTATGTAGAGATGTGATTTAGGTTTTATTTCGAAGGTACGATCAGAAAGTCAGGATAAACCAGGAAGTGTGTGACTGTCACATGATGCGCTGTGTAAGATGCCAACCAACTGATCCCCCCCCCACACACACAAAAACCCAATGACCTTTTCTGTAGCTATTTAAAGACAGTTACAGCAGTAGGATACAACTGGGCATGCTCAGTGCCTGTGGCAAGTGGGTCAGAGCAATGGTGCTGTCACAGCTCGCAGTGCTAGCTGGAAAGACCACCCTTTATACAAATATAGGTTTGGATGGATTGCAGCTTGAAGCATGGTCCTGGAGCAGTTTTAAAGGTAGGAATGTACTCTATGTAATAACAGTCATTCGTATGTAGACCACAGTTATCCTTTAAGTAACATTGCAAGGTAGTAGTGCATTCTGGGAAGAATCTGAAATAGCAGCTCACTACTGACAAGAGCAATGCATAGCAAAGGGTACAAAATCACTTGCTATATGTAATATAGATAATTTGGATAATCATTTTTTTCCACTGAACGTAAGTTGCTAATCTGCATAGAAAGTGCTTGTGAAGGTTCTCATTCATCCAGGTCATGGTATATCTGTAATATTCATCCATCCAGGTCACGGTATATCTGTTGTATTCAATTAGATCAACTGGACTTGAAGTTTAGTTCTTGAAGACGTTTCGCTAGTCATCCGACTGGATCTCTCAATTCAGAATGACTTGTACAAGAATCTGTGGCAATTATGTACCCTGGAAATTCCCAATTAGCATATCACAGCCAGGTGTTAAGGGCGTGATTGGATAGTGGCTAAGAGGTGTTATAGGAACGCCCAGAGTAAGGTGTTAAAACAGCATTGTACATGGCAGACAGTTGGTGTCGAACCCCCCCACCTCTATTTAGGCTTGGTTTCTTTATTTTCACATAAATGGCCTCCTTAACACCTCTCTTGAACCAGACACGTTCCTTCGCCAATATGTTAATTCTGGATTCTTATAGCAGGTAAGGAGATCTTGTTCAAATCCTTCAATCGCATTTTATATGTATGTACGTTATTTTTTTATTATTATTGTGGATTTATATAGCGCCGACATCTCCCGTAGCGCTTTACAATTCCATGTATACATTCACATCAGGCCCTGCCCCAAAGAGCTTACAATCTAAGCAGATTTATTTGACACATACAACCTATCAGTATGTCTTTATGATTGTGGGGGAAACCGGAGTGCCCGCTGGAAACCCAGGCAAACACGGGGAGAACATACAAACTCCTTGCAGATGTGTCCAAGGGTGGAATCGAACTCAGGTCTTCAGCACTGCAAGACATCAGTGTTAACCACTGAGCCACCGTGCTGTATGTATATGTTTATTTCTATAGCGCCACTTGGGGATGCAGCGCTGTACAATATAGAATACAAAATGTCATACAAGGGGGGGACAGTGAATAAGTATGAGCCTCATGAAATATACAAGTGCTTGAAACATGTAACATGAGGAAAGAGGTCCCTGCCCCGTAGAGTTTACAATCTGCTTGGGTGTGTAACATACAGATACATAGGAAAGGGTGGAAGTGCCATAGTAATAACTGGTGCATTGTCAGCCATCCTATACTGTGCTGTGCTCAGAGAGATAGGATGAGAGGTTAGATTTAAACTTGTTTATTGAGGTTTCTTTACGTAGAGAGAGGGGAATAAAATTCGAGGACGGGAGCCCCAAGAGAGAAAGATTTAAGGCGAAAAAAGGAGTATGAGTGGGGGGGTTATACTGGAAGATACTGGAAGGTTTATTACAGGAACATATTCTAGAGTATGTTACAAGGACTGACCTTATAAGTATTACATCCAGCATGGATATATGGGGAACAGATCTTGTCAAACAAACTTGCTTAGTTTTATGAGGAAGTGAGTAGGAATTTGGACACTGGCATAGCAGTAGATTTAGTTTACTTGGATTTTGATACAGTCCCCTATAGGTGACTTATGTATAAGGTCTGCTTGGCTTGGGAGGCACATTTGTAAACGAATAGAATTTTGGTTAATGGATAGGATGCAGAGAGTTGTTATTGGGGTTTCATCAATGTGGATTTAAGTTCTAAGTGGGGTAATGATTGGGAAGTGGGTATTGTCAGCAAGGTCTGTGTTTGCAGACGACACAAAACTGTCAACCATTAAAAGCTACAGAAGATGGGCAATTGTTGAAGGTGGATCAGTATCGGTTGCTCTGTGCTGTTTCTGTGCCTGCAGCTAGCTGCTGTTTGTGCTGTCTGTTACTGGAGTCTCAATGTGACACTGTGCCTACATCTCTACCCTTAAAAAAAAATAAAATAACGGTCACTAGTCAGTTACCTGCTCCGCCCGCACTTTATTAGAGGCAGTACATTACTAACCAGATATTTAAGGATAATTATTGTCCCTATTCTGGCATAGTAAGCTGGCTCCTCCCTCCATGCAGTCAATCAAGGCAGTGACAACTGACATCACAACCAATGGTTGACTTGTTCCACCTGCTGCCTCTTTTGCACATGCTTATGGTAATAAAAAGCTCACTGAGCTGATTACAAATACATGAAATAATAAATAACTTACAATTCACCGGTGTTGTTGTAAAGGTGGCCATGCCCTTTAAAGGGCAACTGTGGTCTCTAATCAACTTAGGTTTAAAGAAAAGCCTGCAGTGTTTCCTTTAAAATGAACCCTGGATCACATCATCGGCTGCAGCCTGTGAGAAATTCTATTGCGGATAATGTTCAGAATTTCTGCTTCCAGTAGCTTGAGTGACATTACCGGACGCTCTGATCCACTCCATAGACTTCAAAAAAAAAATTGACAGTTGAGAGAAGGGATTATTAAGGGACATTAAAAACTATTAACGTGTGGTAATATGCACGCATTCCCGAATTTCACGTCATTCACACCATGAATATTATTATTATTATTATAAGAAACACAAGGACTGTTTTTTCCACTCAGTGGGCCTCATTTCCCCAGAGCCGCAATTTCTCAGAGTAAACAAGCCGTACGTGATTCAGTATTGAGTTTTCGCCTCACGGTGAATTGGGAAATTATCTTGCTATTGCAAAACTTTTGCATTTCTCATACTTGCGCACTGGATCAATAAAGTAGCCAATGGGCTGGGGGAAAGGTAGAAAGCCTGTTATATGGATCCAGTGTGCAAGTATAAGAAATACAAAAGTTTCCTAATGGTAATTCCAGACTGGGGTTACCTTGACGTGGTTGGAAGGCTTTACATTCATGTGATCACAGTAATGTATACTAAAACCCCTTTGTTTATAATGTATGGCAGTGTGCAGATAATATGATATTGTATGGGGCCTAGGAATGTGCATTGATTAACTTTTCTATGTTTATATATATAGATATACTGTATATACAGATAATATAATATTGTATGGGACCTAGGAATGTGCATTGATTATCTTTTCTATGTTTATATACAGTATATCTATATATATAAACATAGAAAAGATAATCAAATTTTGCGTGTGTTGCCGCCATATTCCTAGTGTGGCCTTTAACCAAGATCTTTTAAAGCTAACGTACCTGTCTTTCAGTGCACTTTAATCAATTTCAGCCTGTTAATAACGAGTTACTCGTATCCTTTAATCCTTGTTAGGTGAAAGCTGAATATCTCATGAGTATATATTAAGGTCACTGTTAGTGGTTGGTTTGTTGGTTGTGGGGGGTTGGATCTGGTTGTGTGGTCTCTGGGGTCTAATGCTCAAAACTCTTTCTGTACCCATCTCATCCTAACTGTGGCCATCAATTGATATGGAGATCAAGGAAACCAACAATCTTGTATTATTCCATTAGTATTACGCACTCGAGACTCAGTGGAGCTCGTCCCACGGGACCAGCGATTACACATTCACATCGGAGCAGTAACAAAGCGGTGGAATTCTTCCCTCGAACGCTTCTCTAATTGTCTGAAGATCTTCGACTCAACGAATGAACTTCACAACTACACGTGATGAGTTTTTAAGAACAATCAAGAAGAGCATCATTGTGTTGACCCACTACCATGCCCTACACCTCCTGGTTGGTAGCAAATAAGAGTCAATACTGTAAGCCCACAGTAATCCTAGAACATAACGATGGGTTTAGTTTATTAACTGGGGGGAATAAACTAGCTGGGATTGGAGGGATCATATCCTCTTGACATGAAGGGGCAATCATGAATAAGTAACTCAGAGTTGTCCTGCCTTTTTATACTGTCCCTCGCACTGATAACAGCGGCCCACGATGCTGTTAATACAGGGAGTGGGGCCCCATGGCCTTAACTAGGTTTAAGACCACAATTGCATCTTTTGCCCTGGAACAGGTCACCCAGCCACAGGTGGACATCTCTTAGACAAAACCTGAAACATAGTGAGTTCACAATTTAGAACAAAAGAGAAGCATGTTACAATGTGTAGCCTTAGTGGCAGGGTTGTTATTCATGACCCAGAGAGAGGTTTCTGCGCAAAGCTGGACCATAGGTGGGATCATAAGATAATTTACCCCAATCCAACTTCTAGAGTTGTTTAAGAACTTTGCCTCCCTTTTTAGAGTTACATACTCTCGTGCCCAACCCTATATTGGCCGTTTACAACTGATCGGTAGCTGCTCTTCCCTGCCCAACCCATGGCCCAGAGTCCTAGGTATGAGAAGGGTTTCAAAGGGGAGTTCACTTGTCCGAAGAGGTTTTCAACTCCTTAGCTGCTACTAGGGAGTAAAGCTTGGCTTGGGAAATCTAGAGGCCTTAAAAAGGCCCTAACTACCCCAACCTATAATAAACCAAGACAAACATGCCAACTTAACTGCTATACGGAATATATAATTATCAATTATTATTAAAATAATATAGCCCTGTACTGCCCTATATCAGCAGCAAGGTAACTCTAGGTAGATATGTTCTGGTTGTAGTTTTTAGTTTAATGGTGTCAGGCTCTGATAAATAAAAACACAGGTTATTCCATAGAATTCTTATGATCTCGTTAAATGGTGCAAATTTTTGCCCCAACTCAATCAGATCTTATTTACATTTGAAAGCTAACATCTGATTGGTTGGGGTCAAAATTAGCACCATTTTAAACGTGAATTTTATTGAATAAACCTCTGAAAATGTGCAAAAAAACACACACGATTTTTGTTTTCTCCCCTTTAACACGCGCCAGGCCACCGTTCAGTAGGGAAAACAATCTTAATTCTCCTCATTCGCTCCATCTGTTTTTGTCCCATATGTGCATCTGGATTCTTATTCCTGCAGAGGTGAGCGCTTAATTATATTTACCATATTACACCCACTCCTGTGTTTACATAGGCCGGTCGCCCATTACAAATACATCAAACCACAAGCTGACACATTTGTGAAGTGAAGACAGTCCCAAAGTGTTTTGCATGAAGGGCATATGACCCTATTAATATCACCTGGAATAGCAAATGACACTGTACCTTGTTTATGGTTGTTGTGATTGCCAGTATTTATGTGTATGTGTGATTTTAATTCATAGTGGGTATTTAAAGCAGACACATGTACTTTACTACAATATAATATACTTATAGACAGTATAGGTAGTAGAAAAGACCAAAATCTGTGATATGTTAAATCCGCTTCGCTCTAGCTACAAACGCATCCCCCTACTTATCTTCTCGTCTTGTCCCTATTTTCCTGGCGTGCCGCATCCTCAAAAGGGAACCTTTTCACAAACCCCCAACTAACACTCGCCTCCCACCTTAACCATTCTCTCTTCTTGCTCCTACCTTTTATAACTCTCTCCCTCTCTCGCTTTCGCCTGGGTTACATCACATTTACATACTTTCCCATCTAGCGTGTATATCCTACCTTTATAACCTCTCCCTCTCTCGCTTTCGCTGGTACATCCATTAATACTGTTCATCTAGACTGTATACCTACCTTTATACTCTCTCCCTCTCTTCGCTTCCTGGTGACATTCCACATTCAATACTTTCTCATCTAGACGGTTATCCTACCTCTTATACACTCTCTCCCTCTCTCCGCTTCGCCGGTGACATCCATTAATACTTTCCCATCTAGACGTTTCAATCCGCATTACCTTTATACTCCCTCCTCTCTTCCGCTTCGCCTGGTGACATCCAATTAATTACTTTCCCATCTAGACTGTTATCCCTACCTTTATACTCTCTCCCTCTCTCGCTTCGCCTGGTGACATCCATTAATACTTTCCCCATCTAGACTGTTATCCTACCTTTATAATCTCCTCTCCTCTCTCGCATTCGCCTGGTGAATCCATTAATACTTCCCATCTAGACTGTTATCGACCCTTTATAAAACTCTCCCTCTTACAAAACCATCTCCTCCAGGTAACTCTCTCCACCCTCCTCGAAACCTCTCCCTCCTCTCCCCCTCATTCTCCTCCCCCTCTCTCCCTCCTCTCACAACTCCTCCTCCCTCCTCGTCTCCCCTCCTCCTCTCACTCCTCCTCCTCTACCCCTCCTCTCTTCTCCCTCAGGCAACTCTCTCCTAAACTCTCTCCTCTCGCCTCTCCCCTCTCTCCCTCCCCTCCTCTCTCCTCTCTCTCTGAACTCTCTCCTCCTCTCTCTCGCTCCTCCTCTCGCCTCTCTCTCCTCCTCCACTCCTCCCTGCCTCTCTCTGCTTACTCTCTCCCTCTCCCCTCCTCACTCTCGACTCTCTCCTCTCCTCCTCACTCTCCTCCCCTCTAACTCTCTCTCACTCTCTACCTTCTCCTCATCTACTCCATCTCTCTCCTCTTCCTCCTAATCCACATCCTTATAACTCCCTCAACTCTCCTCTCTCCGCCCTCTCAACTCGCCAAACTCCCCCTCTCTCCAACTGGCTCTCCTCTTCTCTCTCCCTTCGCTCAACTCTCTCTACTCTCCTCCCCCTCCTCCCGCCCCTCTCTCCTCTCCTCTCCGCTCACCTCTCCTCTCTCTCCGCTCTCTCGTCTTCTCCTCACTCTCTCCCTCAGCTCTCTCCTCGCTCCTCGCTCTCTCTCCTTCTCCTCTTCCTCTCTCCTCTCCCACTCTCCCTCCCTCTCATCGCTCCTCCTCTCGCCCCTTCTCTCTCCTCTCTCCTCTCTCTCCCTCGCTCATCCTCTCTCCTCTAACTCTCTCCCCTCCTCTCTATAAACTCTCTCCCTCCTCCTCTTCCTCTTCCTCTCCTCCCCTCCTCTCTCTCTATAACTCCTCTCCAAACTTCTCTCTCCTCTCTCTCTCCTCTCACTCTCCTCTTCTTCTCTCAACTCTCTCTCTCCTCTCTCCTCGCTCTCCTCCCTCTCTCTCTCTCACTCCTCCTCCTCTACCTCTAACTCTCCTCTCCTCTCTCCTCTCTCGAACTCTCTCCTCCACTCTTAAAAACTCCCCTCCTCTCCTCCTCTCCTCTCAACTCCTCCCCCCCTACTCTCCCGTCCACCTGTATCATTCTCCCTCCTTCAGGCATCCCACCCGGGGAACCCCACTATCTACCGCACACAGCCCACAAAGCCGCCGTCCCCACTCACCCCCAGCGCGTCCTCGCTTCGCCTGGGGTGACATCCATTAATCTTTCCCATCTAGACTGTTATCCTACCTTTAAACTCTCTCCCTCTCCTCGCTTCGCCTGGTGACATCCATTAATATTTCCCATCTAGACTGTTATCCTACCTTTATAACTTCTCCTCTTCAAATCCCTCGTTCTCGCCGCTTCGCCTGGTACATCCATTAATACTTTCAACATCTAGACCTGTTTTATCCTTAACCTATTATAACTCTCTCCCCTCTCGCTTCGGCCTGGTTGACATCCATTAATACTTTCACACGAGAACTGTTATCCTACCTTTATAACTCTCTCCCTCCCTCCACTCGCTTAGCCGGGTGAAATCCATTAATACTTTCCCATCTAACTGTTATCCTCCCTTTATAAACGCTCTCCCTCTCTCGCTTCGCCTGGTGACATCCCTTAATACTTTCCCCATCTAACTTTATCCTACCTTTAATAACTCTCTCCCCTCTCTCCTCCGCTTCGCCCGGTGACAAATCCAGTAATACTTTCCCATCTCTAGACTGTTTCCTACCCTTTATAACTCTCTCCTCTCCCGCCGCCCCTCTCTCCTCTCGCTTCGGCCTGGTGACATCCTAATACTTTCACAATCTAGACTGTGTAGCCTACTTTATAACCTCTCCCTCCCTCTTTCCTTTCCTTCGCCTGGTGACACCTTTTACTACTTTCCTCCATCTAGACTGTTTTATCCTACCTTTATAACGCATCTCCCTCTCTCCTCTTCGCCTGGTGACACATCCTTAATACTTTTCCCCATCTAGACTGTTATCCGAACCTTATAACGCTCTCCCTCTTCTCGCTTCGCCATGGTGCCAATCCATTAATACTTTCCCATCTAGACGGTTTTCCTACCTTTATAACTCCTCTCCCTCCTCTCTCCTCGTCGCTTCGCCTTGTGACAATCATTAATACTTTCCCATCTGACTGTTCTCCTACCTTTATAAACTCTCTCCCTCTCTCCAGCTTCGCCTGGTGACATCCATTAATACTTTCAATCTAGACGGTTTCTCCTACCTTTAAACTCTCTCCCTCTCACTCACTCGCTTCGCCTGGTGACAATCCATTAATACTTCCCCCATCTAGACTGTTATCCACCTTTATAACTCTCTCCCTCTCCCTCCTCCCCTCTCTCTCTCCCCTCGCTCGCCTGGTGACAATCCATTTAATATTTCCCATCTAGACTGTGTATCCCTAACTTTTAACTCTCTCCCTCTCTCGTTCGCCTGGTGACATCCATTAATACTTCCCAATCTAGACTGTTATCCTACCTTATAACTTCTCCCTCTCTCACTCCTCCGCTTCGCCTGGTGGGCCAATCCATTATACTTTCCCATCTAGACTGTTATCCTAACTTTATAACTCTCTCCCTCTCGCTCGCTTCGCCTGGTGAATCCATTAATATTTTCCCATCTAGACCTGTTATCCTACCTTTATAATCTCTCCCTCTCTCACCGCTTTCGCCTGGTGACAAATCATTAATACGTTCCCATCTATCACTGTTTTCCCTACCTTTTATAACTCTCTCCCTCTCTTCTCCTCGCTTCCGCCGGGTGACATCCATTAAAAATACTTTTCATCACATTAGACTGTGATCCTAAACCTTATAACTCTCTCAAACTCCGTCCTAACTCTCTCCCTCTCTTCCTTCGCCTGGGACATCCCTTAATACTTTCCCATCTAGAAGACGTCGCGTTCTCCTACCTTTATAACGTCCATCCCTCTCCTCCTCTAAACTCTCTCCCTCTCCCTCTCGCTTCGCCTGGTGACATCCATTAATACTTTCCCATCTCGACTGTTTGCTCCTACCTTATAACTCCTCTCCCTCTCTCGCTTTCGCCTGTGACCTCCGATTAACTTTCAAATCTAGACTGTTTCTCCTACTTTCTGAGCACCACATATTTATCGTTATAAACTCTAACGTCAGGGATCTTCATTCATTCCTAATGTGTCAAGGAATTGCAGCACTTATATCAATTTATCCAAAATGTGTAATGGTATGTATATATATATAATATAATATATAAATCTATCTATATTATATCTTATATACAAACTAGAAAAGATTAATCAATGCATATTCCTGGGGCCCCTAACATCATATTACTGCCACCACTGGCATACATTATAAACACAGGGGTTTTAAGTATACATTAACTGTGATTAAATGATGAAAAGCCTTCCAACACTTCAAGGTAACCCCAGTCTGGAAGTCCCTAACGTCCTAACCTTTATTACTTTAATAATGATTAGCAAACTTTGCATGTTCTCATTCTTACACGACGGATCCATATACAGGCTTTCTCTCACTTCCTTTCCCTCCCCCAGCCCTTTGCTGTTACATGAGGGTAGAAGGCCATCCCGTGCTTTATATTACAGCCTAGGACGCGCCCATAAAAGGTTAACGATTAGCAACGTTTTGCTAATCGTAATTGAGTAACTGTAGCAGTTTAGGACCTTCCAGACTGGGGTTAACCTTGAACTTTGTTGGAAGCTTTTCATTCATGTATACAGTAATGTTCCTACAACCCCTTTGTTTATAATGTATGCCAGTGGTGCAGATAATATGGATTTGTATTGGGCCTAGGAATTGGATTGATTATCTTTTTTATGTTTATAATGTAATGCCGCGGCATATATATGATATTGGTATGGGCTAGGGAATGTGTTGATTAACTTTTTCTGTTTCCTTCATGGTATGCCATTGTGGCAGATAATCTATATTGTATGGGGCCTAGGAATGCATTGATTATCTTTTCTATGTTTATATGTATGCCAGTGTGCAGATAATATTATTATTGTATGGGGCCTAGGAATGTGGCATTGATTATCTTTTCTATTTTTATATAATGTAATGCCAGCGTGCAGATAAATATGATCTTGTTTGGGCCTATGATGTGGCATTGATTATATTTTCTATGTTTATAATGGTATGCCAGTTGTGCAGATAATGTGATATTGTTGGGGCCCCAGGAATGTGGCCTTGATTATCTTATTCTATGTTATAATGTTATGCCAGTGTGCAGCTACTATGATAATTGGATGGGGCCTAGGACTTGCATGTGATTAATCTTTTTCTATGTTATAATGTATGCCATGTAGCAGATAATGTGATAATGTTATGGGGCCCAGGAATGTGGCTTGATTCTTCTTTTCTATGTTTAAATGTATGCCAGTGTGCAGATAATATGATATGGTATTGGGCCCGGAAGTGCATTGATTATCTTTTCTATGTTTGTATAAAGTATTGCCCGATCCAGTAGCACTTCCCGCCTACATGTATGTAATTAGCCTCAACTGCTTGCAACTGTTCCCCTATGTTTGTATACTCTGTTTTTATAATGTACAGCGCTGCGTACCCAGTGGCAACTTTATAAATACAATTATACATAATAAATTTCAATCACGTTGCTATAGCTGGATTTCATTGTAGATGCTTAATTGATAAAAAAAACATTTGCCTTTATTCTATGTTTATTGATTGATTACAGAACAGTTTTTTGAAATTTTTTCTTTTTCTGACATGAGTAAAAAAGTGGGTCGTGACGCATTCTTTAATAATATTCCTTTTAAAAAATGTATAAATTTATAAATGTCTTTACTCACTTGTGTCTTCTGTTTAGTATGGACGTTTTGTTTGGGGGGCCGCTCCGTGTGCCATCCTGCCGCCAATGTATGGGATCTTGGAGGGCAGCCGCCCCATTGGGACCTATTTATGTGTCAGGTGTGAGTGGGTTGCCCATTTGGAAATCTCGGTACAGAGTCTAAGGGGGGTGTAACTTGCAGCATGGCATGACTTGGCAAACCTTGTGAAATGCAGTACTGCAGGGGCCAGTAAACTGGTGGGGTGAGATGGGGCAGATAAGGTGGAGAGGAAGATAGAATTTGTAGAGGTCACAGGGGAAGTCGGGGACGGAAGATAGGGGGCTTCTTCCCAGCTTGTCATCCCAACAGATTGTCCATTTTAGGTGAAGATGTTGAGGACGATGGCTGCGAGGCAAGCATGTATGGAGCGGGCCTTTCCTTGAGCACCCCGGGGACGGCCATCTCCAATACAAAGGTAGGGAGAACTGGGGGGCTAGGAAGGATAGACCGGGTGGTATGGTAGGGGATTCCTATTATTAGAGGGTAGATAGGGTATCTGAAGCTGTCGGCCAGAACCCTTCTGCCGCACAGTGGTTGTCCTGCCTTTGTGCTGGGTTCGAACTGTGGTGGATCGTGTAGACAGATTTTGGGTGGGGCTGGGAGTGACCCGGCGGTCTTTGGTTCACATTGGTGCCAATGAACAAAAGTTAAGGTGGAGGTGAGGTCCTTAAAAAAATGATTTCCTGAGAATTAGGGCCAGTTAAAAGCAAGACCTAAAGGTAGTGTTTTCAGAAAGACTACCTGGCCGCCACGTGCGACGCTAGGGAGGCAACGTGGGGGAGCTCAGGAGTAATAAATGCGTGGCTAAGAGCGTGGTGTAGGAGATGGGGTTGGGTTTTTAGAGAACTGGGGCTGACTTTTCTGTTGGCTACAGGCTCCTTTCTATGTGACGGATTGGCACTCAATGGTGTGGTGCAACTGTTTTGGGGGGAGAAGATGGCTGGGGTGTTGGCGATCTTTTCAAACTAGGTATGGGGGGGGAGGGAACTTTTACTACACGGGGTCAAGAGAAGTTAGGGAATCTGGGGGACGAGTAACGACCCGTCAGGGAGAGAAGGATGAGGGGGGCAGCATCGAGGATCAGGGCAGTACGACCCTGTATGGAATAAATCAATTGATAATCTAAAATGTATGTTTCAATGCAAGGAGTCTGGCTGGAAAAACCGGCAACTTTTGAAATCATACGTTAAAGGCCAAAAAGGTATGATGTAATTGGTATAAGCAGAATCATGGCTTAATGGATTCCACATCGACTGGACAGTAAATATTGAAAGGGTACTCCTTATTTTAGACCTGACCGAGTTCATAATAAAGGGAGGAGGTGTATGTATGGTATGTTAAAATGAATTGAAGCAAATTTAAAAAATGAATAGATGGGGGAGCAAACGATGCGGCAGAACATTATGGTTGGAACTGTGTACAGACGCAAAATGTAGGTAAATTAATTGTGGGTGTGTTTATAAGCCCCCAATGCCGGGGCGAGGAAATGAATCTCCATATATGCATTGCGAAGGCTGCTGGTATGGGGCAATGTTCTGGTTATGGGGGTAATTTTTAAACTACCCTGAAATAGATTGGAGTAATGGAACTGCCAGCACCTCAAAGGTATAAAGATTCCTTAATTTCTATATGATCATTTTCTTTCACAGATGGTAGAAGTTCCTACTAGAAAGAATGCGTTGTGGGATCTTATATCTAATAATCCGACTCATTTTGGAGATTAAGGTAATGGGAAGCTTAGGAATAGTGAACCATGATATAGGTCATTTAATATAGGTTGAGAAAAACTAAAGTGCACTGCTTAACACAAACTTTTAATTTAGGAAAGCTAATTTTACTGCTTTTTAAGGAATCGCTCCTGCTCATAGACTGGGGGCACTGTTTTCTAGGTAAAGATACTGAGCAGATTGTGGACCCTTTTAAAGGGAATTAAACTAATAACCTTTCCAAATCGGTACCTTTAGGAAACCAGTGTAAAAATTAGGCCACTCCTGCATGGCTTAATGCTCAGGTAAAAATGGAAATGGAAAAAAAGAAAGGGCTTTTAAAATTTTGAAAGCAGAGCACAGACAGGCTTACCGGACTTCAAAAGTTGTAATAAAGAGTGCAAGAAAGCAATTAATTAGCTAAAATAGAAAATGAAACACGGATTGCCGAACAAGCAAGTCAACCCAAGATGTTTTTTAAGTAGATCAATGGTAAAAAATGAGGACTGAGACATGTTGGACATTCAATATGGAGCTGAGGTGGTTGTAGAGGCATGCCGAAAAGGCTAATCTCTAAACAGTTTTTTTACAAAACATCATCGTTTTTACTGTTGAGAATCCTTACAGTAGGGGATATGTAACCAATGTGCAAGGGAGGAATGAAGAGTCTTCACATTGGATAACAGAGGTTGGTACGGAATCATTAGACAAAGTTATATCAATGACAGCTCCAGGACCATATGGATTGCATCCTAGGATTTTTAAAAGAGCTTAGTTCCGTTTCTACTAGCAAGACCACTGTGTCTTCTCAATCTTTTCAGATTTTCCGCTTTTGT
Source organism: Hymenochirus boettgeri (assembly GCA_019447015.1). Classification (NCBI taxonomy): domain Eukaryota; kingdom Metazoa; phylum Chordata; class Amphibia; order Anura; family Pipidae; genus Hymenochirus; species Hymenochirus boettgeri. The sequence continues at coordinate 122,969,509 of CM033476.1, forward strand.
CTGGGGATGATGCCGCTGATTGGAACAAAGCCAATGTATACCAATATTCAAAAAAGGTAAGTCGTTCACAGCCTGGTAACTATAGACCTGTAAGCCTAACATCGTGTAGGGAAGAGGTGATGGAAACTTTGGTAAGGGATCATAATCCTTGACTTGTCTCCAGAATCATTTATTATAGAGTCAGCATGGATTTATGAGAAATAGATCATGCCGACAAATTTAATTGGTTTTTATGAAGAGTGAGTAAGAAGTTAGATTCAGGCACAGCCAGTGGATGTGGTATATTTGGATTTTGCAAAAGACTTGATACTGTGCCACATATGCGACTAATGTATAAACTGAGACTGTGGCCTGGAAGAAAAACATTTGTTCATGGATAGAGAACTGGTTATGTAAACCGCAAACATAGAGTGGGTGGTTTATGAGCTATCATCTATTGGGCTAAAGTTCTAAGCGGAGTTCCTCGGGTTCTGTACTGGGGCCGCTTCTGTTTAATCTGTTTATAAATGACTTAGAAGGGGCATTGAGAGCAATGTCCTGTGTTTGGCTGATGACACTAAATTATGCAGAGCTTTGGAAACTTCCAATGATGTGCAAGTGCTGCAGCAGACCTAGAATAGATTATCAAAATGGGCAGCAGAATGGCGATGAGATTAATGTTGATAAATGAAGGTGATGCATTTGGATTAATAATCCCTGTGGCCTACCTACACCATAAATACTCTGTGTTAAGTGCAATCTGCAATGGAAAAAGTATTTGGGGGTTCTGGTGATTAACGACTTAGCTGTAGCAACCAAGGCAGGTAGCACAGCTAGCGCTACAAGACTTGTCTTGTAAATAAGAGTTGAATGGAATCAAGAGAAAAAATATTATTCTCCCTCTTTCAAGGCAACTGGTAAGGCCACATTTGGAATATGGGTGCGTTTTGGAATCCCATATACAAAAGGGACATCTTGGAAATTAGGCAGTTCAGAGACAGGGCACTAAATTAATAACGTGGAATGGAGGGGCTTGAATATGCAGGGCAGATTAGACAAGTTAGGGCTTTTTAACATTGGGAGTGGCGGTTGCGTGGGGACAATGATACCCTATACAAATCTATTAATGGCCCTAACATTGACCTCTCTGGTGGCATTGTTTTCAATATAGGTCATATCAGATGACCGTGGCCATCCTTTAAGGTTGGAAGAAAGAAGTTTCATCTTCAAGTTAGGAGAGGTTTCTTTAAAAGTGAGAACGTTGAAACTGTGGACTGTTCTTCCCGCAGAGGTGGTATGGCATTCATTGAATAACTTTAAAAAAGGCCTGGAAAGTTTCTAAAACTCAAAGAATATTGAGAATTACTGTATAATGCATATAGATGGGTTGATTCCAGGGGATATTTCCGATTGCCGTTTGGAGTCGGAAGGAATTTTTATCCCCCCCTTTTTTCAGCTGGGGTTTTTTGCCTCCTCTGGATCAACTGTTAGGATAAAGGGTTAAAAAAAAAAAAAAACAAAAAAAGGGAAGAGGTTGGACTTGATGGACGAATTCTTTATTCAACCTTATTACTATGTTACTATGTTACTATGTATGTTACTTAAATCAGTTTTCATTGGTCGGAGGTTAAACAACCACCTGGGATGTTTTTATCTGAAGGAAGTCATGCTTCACGTTTAGACAAAGACTTAATAAATATTCTATTAATAGTGTAACGGAATCAGGTTTAGCCCCTACAGGTAGGAAACCACATGGGAAACTGCCATCCTCTGGACAGTGATGAATTTGAGGCTTGTACAGGGACAGACAAACTGACAGGGCAAGTCCGGCCCAAAATACATTTTTCAACATAGTGGTTTTCTCTTACCTTATTTTCCCAATCACATGGTCCGAAATAAAATAAAAAGGTTTTATGTCTCATTTCTAACTCACTTTAACCTGGCTACCTCGCTTCCTTCCTCCTCCTTCTGTCCATATCTTCTACCATGCACGTTACACGTGATGATTTTAAAGCTTTAAGTTGCCCTTTAAATGGACAGCAGAATTCCCTACAGTAGTCCCATACAGTAATAGCAAATCCCAGTATGGATATTACTGTATGGGAATTCTGCTGTCCATTTAAGGGTACCTACGGCAACCATATGATATCCATCCTCTTTGATTCCTGTATTGTTTTGAGCTTTAGTACCCTTTAAATGGACAGCAAGAATGCCATACAGTAATATCCATAACTGGATTTGGCTATTACTGTATGGGAATTCTTCTGTCCATTTCAAAAGCAACTAAGCGTTTCTTTTATTTCTGGGAGTTTGTAGTTTCCAACATTAATGTAACCCCCCCCCCCCCGGGTGTTCGTTGCCTTCTCCTGTTTCCGGTTCCTCTGCTCTGGTTCCTCCACTCTCTCTCTACCGTGTGCTCCGTATCTGTCTGCTGCTGGCTGACGTCACTACTCAATAGCCGTCCTCAATTTTTTCCCAGCGGCGAGTAGTGACGTCAGCCAGCAGAGGATGCAGAGCGAGCGGTTGCCCCAAGAGCAGGTAATGTTTGACTCGAGTATAACTCGAGATACCGTTTTTTCAGGCTATATTTTTTAAGCCTGAAATCTCGTTTTATACTCAAAAAAAGGTGACGCACACCCTCCAAAAATGGATTGTAGCACGGCGCATGCCAAAGCGATTGTTAGTACAAACCGAAAAAACTGAGTTTGTGCTAGCCCTTAACTACAATCTTTACTGTTAACAGCTTAACCCCGATTTCTTGAAAGCTTTCGTCTCCTCTCTCTCTTCCCCAACCCCCCCCCATGCTTCTCTATCCTGTGTGTTCACCGCCAGGGGTCAGCTTTCTATAAATGGGCGTGCGGACAGTGGGAGGAGTTTGATGTCCCGGCGCGCAAGCCTTCTGCGTTCGTGGGCCATATAAATTACACCTGCCGGTTAGTATATAGGATTGTTTTATTTTGCGTGTGTTGCCGGCCATTCTAGTGTGGCCTTAACCAAGATCTTTTAAAGCTAACTACCTGTCTTTCAGGGACATTTTAAATCAGATTTCAGGCCTGTTAATAACATTACTCTATCCTTTAGATCCTTGTCTAGGTGATAATCTGACTATCTATGAGGATATATTAAGTCACTGTTGTGTGACGAGTCGGCAATGCTCAAAACTTCTTACTCCATCTCATCCGAACTGTGGCCATCAATTGATATGGGATCAAGGAAACCAACAGATCTTGTATTATTCCATTAGTAACGCAACTCGGACTATCGGTGGAGCTCCCACGTGGACCAGCGGTTACACATTCACATCGGAGCAGTACAGAGAGCGGGTGGAATTCTTCCCTCTGAACGCTTCTCTATTGCTGAAAGATCTTCGACTCAACGACAGTGGAACTTAACAAGTCACGTTGATGAGTTTTTAAGAACAACGTCAAGAAGAGCATCATTGTGTTGACCCACCAAGGCCTACACCTCCTGGTTGGTAGCAAATAAAGAGTAATACTGTAACCCACAGTATCCTAGAAATACAGATGGGTTTAGTTTATTAACTGGGAATAACTAGCTGGGGATTGGAGGGATCAGTATCCCTTCAATAGAATGGGGCAATCATGAATAAGTAACCAGAGTTGTCCTGCCTTTTTATACTGTCCCTCGCACTGATACAGGGCCCACGGATTGCTGTTAATACAGGGAGGGGGCCCCATGGCTTCCACTAGGTTTAAGACCAATTGCATCTTTTGCCCTGGAACAAGGTCACCAGTCACGAGGTGGACATCTCTTAGACAACCTGAAACATAGTGGTCACAATAGAAAAAAGAGAAGCATGTACAATGTGTAGCCTTAGTGCAGGGTTGTTAATTATGACCCAGAGAGCAGGTTTCTCCAAAGCTGGACCATAGGTGGGATCTATAAGATAATTTACCCACATCCAATCTGAGTTGTTTTAAGACTTTGCCTCCCTTTTTAGAGTTACATCTCTTCTGTGCCCAAACCATTGCAGTTGTACAATGATGGTGTAGCTGCTCCCTGCCCAACCCATGGCCAGGTCTAGGGTATGAGAAGGTTCAAAGGGGAGTTCCTTGTCCGAAGAGGTTTTCAACTCCTTAGCTGCTACTAGGGAGTAAAGCTTGGCTTGGGAAATCTAGAGGCCTTAAAAAGGCCCTAACTACCCCAACCTATAATAAACAAGACAAACATGCAACTTAACTGCTATAACGGAATATAGAATTATCAATTATTATTATAAATAAATATAGCCCTGTACTGCCCTATGATCAGCAGCAAGTAACTAGGTAGAATATGTGTCTGGGTTGTAGTTTAGTTAATGGTGTCAGGCTACTGAGAAATAAAAACATGCAGGTTATTCAATAGAAGTTCTTATACGTTTAAAATGGTGCAAATTTTGCCCCAACCAATCAGATCTTATTTAACATTTGAAAGCTAACATCTGATTGGTTGGGGCAAAATTAGCACCATTTTAAACTTTTATTGAATAACCCTGAAAATGTGCAAAAAAACCCAAACACGATTTTTTTTTCTCCCCTTTAACAGCCCAGGCCACGTTCAGAAGGGAAATAATATTAATTCCTCCTCATTCGCCTCCATTGCCTGTTTTTGTCCCATATGTGCAGTCTGGATTCTTATTCGCTGCAGAGGGTGATGCGCTAATATTATTTACCATATTAACACCCCATCCTGTGGTTACATAGGCGTGTCGACCATTACAACATCATCATCACACAGCTGACATCATTTGTGAAAGGCTGAGCAGTCCCTAAGATTTTGCATTGAAGGGCATATGGACCTATTAATATCACCTTGGAATAGCAATAAGGACACTGTACATTGTGTTATGGTTGTGGGATTGCCAGTATTTATGTGTATGTGGATTTTAATTCATAGTGGGTATTTAAGCAGACAATGTACTTTACTACAATAATCATACTTATAGACAGTATAGGTAAGTAGAAAGAGATCTCAAAATCATTGAATATGTTAAATCCCTTCGCTCTACCAACCGCATCCCCCCTACTTATCTTCTCTCTTGGTCCCTTATTTCCTGGCCGTGCCCGCCATTCCTCAAAAGGGAACCTTTTCACAAACCCCCACTAACACTGCTGCCTCCCACCTTAAAAACCATTCTCTCTTGCTGCTCCCTACCTTTATAACTCTCTCCCTCTCTCGCTTCGCCTGGTGACATCCATTAATCTTTTCCCATCTAGACTGTTATCCTACCTTTATAACTCTCTCCCTCTCTCGCTTTTCGCCTGGTGACATCCATTAACACTTTCCCATCTAGACTGTTATCCTACCTTTATAACTCTCTCCCTCTCTCGCTTCGCCTGGTGACATCCATTAATACTTTCCCATCTAGACTGTTATCCTACCTTTATAACTCTCTCCCTCTCTCGCTTCGCCTGGTGATATCCATTAATACTTTCCCATCTAGACTGTTATCCACACCTTTATAACTCTCTCCCTCTCTTCCGCTTTCGCCTGGTGAAATCCATTAATACTTTCCCATCTAGACTGTTATCCTACCTTTATAACTCTCTCCCTCTCTCGCTTCGCCTGGTGACATCCATTATACTTTCCCCATCTAGACTGTTATCCTACCTTTATAACTCCCCTCCCTCTCTCGCTTCGCCTGGTGACATCCATTAATACTTCCCATCTAGACTGTTATCCTACCTTTATACTCTCTCCTGTCGCCCATCATAAAATCTCCCCATAACGTCTCATCCGACCCCTCGACCTCTCCTCACTCTCCTCATTCTCTCTCCCTTCCGCCTCCGTCATCATAACTCCTCCTCCCCCTACTGTCTATCCTACCTACCTCTTAAACTCTCTCCTCTCTCGCCGCTTCGCTGTGACTCCTTAAACTCAACACTAGTGTACCTAACATCCTCCTATACTCTCTCCTCGTCCTCCCTTCCCTGCCTAACTCCCTCTTCCTCCTCCTCCCTCCTCCTCCTCTCTACCTCTCTCTCTCCGCTCCTCTCCTCTCACTCTCGTCTCCTCCCTCCCTCTCTCGCTCTCTGCCTCCTCACTCCATCTGCTCTCTTGCTTACTCTCTCCTCTTCCTCACTCACTTTACTCTCTCCCCTCTCCTCCTCTCGCCTGGGACCCCATCTAATGACTTCTCACCCTCCCCCTCATCTAAGACTAGTTCCTCCTTTTACCGCTCCCCGTATCCACCCTGTAAGACATCCTCAATCTCCTCTTCCGCCATCTCAACTCGTAACTCCCCCTCTTAACTCTCTCCTCTTCGCTCTCCGCTCGCTGCACTCTCTCTACTACGTTCCCATCTCCGCTTCTCCTACCATACTCTCCGTCCCTCTCCAAATACGGTCTGTCCCTCACTCCTCTCCTCACTCAGGCTCCCTGCTCTTAATCTTCCTCTGCTGTTCCTACCTTAAACTCTCTCCTCTCCTCTTCCTTCTCCTGTCCCACTCTCCTCATCGCATTCATCTCCCCTTCCTCCCATCTTTCTTCCCCCAGCACTCTTCCAACTCCTCCTCTTCATAAACTCTCTCTCCTCGCCATTCCTCTTCGCTGCTGGGTCCCGTCCTCTTCTACTCTCGGTCCAATTTCCGGTCGCTCTCTGTGGTACCATCTCACTCGGTCCTCTTGCGGTGGGTTCCAACTCGTCTCATCTCCTACTCGTCCGCTTCATCCCTTTTCACCCTCTCTTACCTCAACTCTCTCCTCTCTCGCTCTCTCGAACCTCGTACTCCACTTTAAAACTCATCTCTCTTCTCCTCTCAGACTCTCCGTTCCTACTCTCGTCCTTTTACTCTTACTCATTCTCCCTCGCTTCGTGGGACATCTCCAATCCCGGGATAACTCCCACTATCTCTACCCCATCTTACGCCGCGGACATATACTCGTCAAATCGTACTCCCACCTTCACCTCTCCAGCCTCCTCGCTTCGCCTGGTGACATCCATTAATACTTCCATCTAGACTGTTATCCTACCTTTATAACTCTCTCCCTCTCCTTCGCTTCGCCTGGTGACATCCATTAATAATTTCCCATCTAGACTGTTATCCTACCTTTATAACCTCTCTCTCCCTCTTCTCGGCTTCGCCTGGTACATCCATTAATACTTTCAACATCTAGACTGTTTATCCTACCTATTATAACTCTCTCCCCTCTCGCTTCGGCGGTTGACATCCATTAATACTTTCACATCAGACTGTTATCCTACCTTTATAACTCTCTCCCTCCCTCCACTCGCTTGCCGGGTGAAATCCATTAATACTTTCCCATCTAACTGTTATCCTACCTTATAACGCTCTCCCTCTCTCGCTTCGCCTGGTGACATCCTTAATACTTTCCCATCTAGACTTTATCCTACCTTTATAACTCTCTCCCTCTCTCCTCCGCTTCGCCCGGTGTACAATCCATAATACTTTCCCATCTCTAGACTGTTTCCTACCTTTATAACTCTCTCACTCTCCGCTCTCTCCTTCGCTTCGGCCTGGTGACATCCTAATACTTTCAGCAATCTAGACTGTTACCTACCTTTATAACCTCTCCCTCCCTCTTTCCTTCCTTCGCCTGGTGACATCCTTATTATACTTTCCTCCATCTAGACTGTTTATCCTACCTTTATAACGCTCTCCCTCTCTCGCTCTTCGCCTGGTGATCACATTTAATACATTCCCCATCTAGACTGTTATCCCACCTTATAACTCGCTCTCCTCTTCTCGCTTCGCATATGGTGACAATCATTACTACTTTCCCATCTAGACGGTTTTCCTACTTTATAATCTCTCCCTCTCTACCTCTCGCTTCGCTTAGTGAAATCATTAATACGTTCCCATTCTAGAACTGTTACTCCTTACCTTTATAACTCCTCCCTCTCTCCAGCTTCGCCTGGTGACAATCACACATTAATACTTTCAAATCTAGACGTGTTAGTCCCTACACTTTATAACTCTCTCCCTCTACTCCCGCTTCGCCTGGTGGACAATCCATTAAACTTTCCCCATCTAGACTGTTATCCACCTTATAATCTCCACTCCCTCTCCCTCTTCGCTCCCTCGCTACGTGGTTGATCAATCCATTAATACTTTCCCAGTCTGGCTGTTATCCACACTTTTAACTCTTCCCTCTCTCGTTCGCCTGGTGACATTCCATTAATACCTTACCCATCTAGACTGTATCTACCTTATAACTCACTCTCCCTCTCTCACTGCTTCGCCTGGTTGGATCGCATTAAATACATTTCCCATCTAGATGATACATAACTTTATAACTCTGTCCCTTCTGCTGCTTCGCCTGGTGAATCCATTATATTTCCACATCTAGACCTGTTATCCTACCTTTATAATCTCTCCTCTCTCCCGCTTCGCCTGGTGACATCCTTAATACTTCCCATCCTAGATACTGTTTCCTACCTCTTATATAACTCTCTCCCTCTCTTCTCGCTGACTTCCGCCGGTGACACTCTCATTATAAAATACTTTTCATACTAGACTGTGATCCTTAACCTTTGAAAACCCTCTCAACTCCTCCTAACTCTGTCCCTTGCGTTCCTTCGCCTGGGCACATCCTTATACTTCCATTAAGTCCGTTTTACCTATAGACGTTCATCCCTCTCCTTCTATAACTCTCTCCCTCTCCGCTCTCGCTTACCCATGGTGACATCATTCAATACTTTCCCATCTGAGTGTTTCTCCTTACCTTTATAACTCTCTCCCTCTCTCGCTTTCGCCTGTGACCATCCATTAATACTTTCAAATCTAGACTGTTTCTCCTACTTTTGAGCAACCACTATTATACTATAAACTCTTAAACGTCAGGGATCTTCAGTCATTCCTAATGTGTCAAGGAAGTTGCAGACACTTATATTCAATTACCAAAATGTGTAGGTATGGTAGATATATATAATATTTACATATAATATCATAATATACTATCTATATATATATTTATATACAAACTAGAAAAGAATTAATCAAGCATATTCCTGGGGCCCCTACAATATCATATTATCTGCCACATGGCATAATTTAAACAACAGGGGTTTAGTCATACATTACTGTGATTTAGATTACTGAATGAAGCCTTCCAACACGTTCAAGGCTAACCCCAGTCTGGAAGGGTCCCTAACGTCCTAACCTTTTATTACGTTTAATAATGATTAGCAAAACTTTGCATTCTCATTTCTTACACGACGGATCCATATACAGGCTTTCTCCATTCCCCCTCCAGCCCTTTGCTGTTACATGAGGGTAGAAGGCCATCCCGTGCTTTATATTACAGCCTAGGACGCGCCCATAAAAGGTTAACGATTAGCAACGTTTTGCTAATCGTAATTGAGTAACTGTAGCAGTTTAGGACCTTCCAGACTGGGGTTAACCTTGAACTTTGTTGGAAGCTTTTCATTCATGTATACAGTAATGTTCCTACAACCCCTTTGTTTATAATGTATGCCAGTGGTGCAGATAATATGGATTTGTATTGGGCCTAGGAATTGGATTGATTATCTTTTTTATGTTTATAATGTAATGCCGCGGCATATATATGATATTGGTATGGGCTAGGGAATGTGTTGATTAACTTTTTCTGTTTCCTTCATGGTATGCCATTGTGGCAGATAATCTATATTGTATGGGGCCTAGGAATGCATTGATTATCTTTTCTATGTTTATATGTATGCCAGTGTGCAGATAATATTATTATTGTATGGGGCCTAGGAATGTGGCATTGATTATCTTTTCTATTTTTATATAATGTAATGCCAGCGTGCAGATAAATATGATCTTGTTTGGGCCTATGATGTGGCATTGATTATATTTTCTATGTTTATAATGGTATGCCAGTTGTGCAGATAATGTGATATTGTTGGGGCCCCAGGAATGTGGCCTTGATTATCTTATTCTATGTTATAATGTTATGCCAGTGTGCAGCTACTATGATAATTGGATGGGGCCTAGGACTTGCATGTGATTAATCTTTTTCTATGTTATAATGTATGCCATGTAGCAGATAATGTGATAATGTTATGGGGCCCAGGAATGTGGCTTGATTCTTCTTTTCTATGTTTAAATGTATGCCAGTGTGCAGATAATATGATATGGTATTGGGCCCGGAAGTGCATTGATTATCTTTTCTATGTTTGTATAAAGTATTGCCCGATCCAGTAGCACTTCCCGCCTACATGTATGTAATTAGCCTCAACTGCTTGCAACTGTTCCCCTATGTTTGTATACTCTGTTTTTATAATGTACAGCGCTGCGTACCCAGTGGCAACTTTATAAATACAATTATACATAATAAATTTCAATCACGTTGCTATAGCTGGATTTCATTGTAGATGCTTAATTGATAAAAAAAACATTTGCCTTTATTCTATGTTTATTGATTGATTACAGAACAGTTTTTTGAAATTTTTTCTTTTTCTGACATGAGTAAAAAAGTGGGTCGTGACGCATTCTTTAATAATATTCCTTTTAAAAAATGTATAAATTTATAAATGTCTTTACTCACTTGTGTCTTCTGTTTAGTATGGACGTTTTGTTTGGGGGGCCGCTCCGTGTGCCATCCTGCCGCCAATGTATGGGATCTTGGAGGGCAGCCGCCCCATTGGGACCTATTTATGTGTCAGGTGTGAGTGGGTTGCCCATTTGGAAATCTCGGTACAGAGTCTAAGGGGGGTGTAACTTGCAGCATGGCATGACTTGGCAAACCTTGTGAAATGCAGTACTGCAGGGGCCAGTAAACTGGTGGGGTGAGATGGGGCAGATAAGGTGGAGAGGAAGATAGAATTTGTAGAGGTCACAGGGGAAGTCGGGGACGGAAGATAGGGGGCTTCTTCCCAGCTTGTCATCCCAACAGATTGTCCATTTTAGGTGAAGATGTTGAGGACGATGGCTGCGAGGCAAGCATGTATGGAGCGGGCCTTTCCTTGAGCACCCCGGGGACGGCCATCTCCAATACAAAGGTAGGGAGAACTGGGGGGCTAGGAAGGATAGACCGGGTGGTATGGTAGGGGATTCCTATTATTAGAGGGTAGATAGGGTATCTGAAGCTGTCGGCCAGAACCCTTCTGCCGCACAGTGGTTGTCCTGCCTTTGTGCTGGGTTCGAACTGTGGTGGATCGTGTAGACAGATTTTGGGTGGGGCTGGGAGTGACCCGGCGGTCTTTGGTTCACATTGGTGCCAATGAACAAAAGTTAAGGTGGAGGTGAGGTCCTTAAAAAAATGATTTCCTGAGAATTAGGGCCAGTTAAAAGCAAGACCTAAAGGTAGTGTTTTCAGAAAGACTACCTGGCCGCCACGTGCGACGCTAGGGAGGCAACGTGGGGGAGCTCAGGAGTAATAAATGCGTGGCTAAGAGCGTGGTGTAGGAGATGGGGTTGGGTTTTTAGAGAACTGGGGCTGACTTTTCTGTTGGCTACAGGCTCCTTTCTATGTGACGGATTGGCACTCAATGGTGTGGTGCAACTGTTTTGGGGGGAGAAGATGGCTGGGGTGTTGGCGATCTTTTCAAACTAGGTATGGGGGGGGAGGGAACTTTTACTACACGGGGTCAAGAGAAGTTAGGGAATCTGGGGGACGAGTAACGACCCGTCAGGGAGAGAAGGATGAGGGGGGCAGCATCGAGGATCAGGGCAGTACGACCCTGTATGGAATAAATCAATTGATAATCTAAAATGTATGTTTCAATGCAAGGAGTCTGGCTGGAAAAACCGGCAACTTTTGAAATCATACGTTAAAGGCCAAAAAGGTATGATGTAATTGGTATAAGCAGAATCATGGCTTAATGGATTCCACATCGACTGGACAGTAAATATTGAAAGGGTACTCCTTATTTTAGACCTGACCGAGTTCATAATAAAGGGAGGAGGTGTATGTATGGTATGTTAAAATGAATTGAAGCAAATTTAAAAAATGAATAGATGGGGGAGCAAACGATGCGGCAGAACATTATGGTTGGAACTGTGTACAGACGCAAAATGTAGGTAAATTAATTGTGGGTGTGTTTATAAGCCCCCAATGCCGGGGCGAGGAAATGAATCTCCATATATGCATTGCGAAGGCTGCTGGTATGGGGCAATGTTCTGGTTATGGGGGTAATTTTTAAACTACCCTGAAATAGATTGGAGTAATGGAACTGCCAGCACCTCAAAGGTATAAAGATTCCTTAATTTCTATATGATCATTTTCTTTCACAGATGGTAGAAGTTCCTACTAGAAAGAATGCGTTGTGGGATCTTATATCTAATAATCCGACTCATTTTGGAGATTAAGGTAATGGGAAGCTTAGGAATAGTGAACCATGATATAGGTCATTTAATATAGGTTGAGAAAAACTAAAGTGCACTGCTTAACACAAACTTTTAATTTAGGAAAGCTAATTTTACTGCTTTTTAAGGAATCGCTCCTGCTCATAGACTGGGGGCACTGTTTTCTAGGTAAAGATACTGAGCAGATTGTGGACCCTTTTAAAGGGAATTAAACTAATAACCTTTCCAAATCGGTACCTTTAGGAAACCAGTGTAAAAATTAGGCCACTCCTGCATGGCTTAATGCTCAGGTAAAAATGGAAATGGAAAAAAAGAAAGGGCTTTTAAAATTTTGAAAGCAGAGCACAGACAGGCTTACCGGACTTCAAAAGTTGTAATAAAGAGTGCAAGAAAGCAATTAATTAGCTAAAATAGAAAATGAAACACGGATTGCCGAACAAGCAAGTCAACCCAAGATGTTTTTTAAGTAGATCAATGGTAAAAAATGAGGACTGAGACATGTTGGACATTCAATATGGAGCTGAGGTGGTTGTAGAGGCATGCCGAAAAGGCTAATCTCTAAACAGTTTTTTTACAAAACATCATCGTTTTTACTGTTGAGAATCCTTACAGTAGGGGATATGTAACCAATGTGCAAGGGAGGAATGAAGAGTCTTCACATTGGATAACAGAGGTTGGTACGGAATCATTAGACAAAGTTATATCAATGACAGCTCCAGGACCATATGGATTGCATCCTAGGATTTTTAAAAGAGCTTAGTTCCGTTTCTACTAGCAAGACCACTGTGTCTTCTCAATCTTTTCAGATTTTCCGCTTTTGTCTGGGGATGATGCCGCTGATTGGAACAAAGCCAATGTATACCAATATTCAAAAAAGGTAAGTCGTTCACAGCCTGGTAACTATAGACCTGTAAGCCTAACATCGTGTAGGGAAGAGGTGATGGAAACTTTGGTAAGGGATCATAATCCTTGACTTGTCTCCAGAATCATTTATTATAGAGTCAGCATGGATTTATGAGAAATAGATCATGCCGACAAATTTAATTGGTTTTTATGAAGAGTGAGTAAGAAGTTAGATTCAGGCACAGCCAGTGGATGTGGTATATTTGGATTTTGCAAAAGACTTGATACTGTGCCACATATGCGACTAATGTATAAACTGAGACTGTGGCCTGGAAGAAAAACATTTGTTCATGGATAGAGAACTGGTTATGTAAACCGCAAACATAGAGTGGGTGGTTTATGAGCTATCATCTATTGGGCTAAAGTTCTAAGCGGAGTTCCTCGGGTTCTGTACTGGGGCCGCTTCTGTTTAATCTGTTTATAAATGACTTAGAAGGGGCATTGAGAGCAATGTCCTGTGTTTGGCTGATGACACTAAATTATGCAGAGCTTTGGAAACTTCCAATGATGTGCAAGTGCTGCAGCAGACCTAGAATAGATTATCAAAATGGGCAGCAGAATGGCGATGAGATTAATGTTGATAAATGAAGGTGATGCATTTGGATTAATAATCCCTGTGGCCTACCTACACCATAAATACTCTGTGTTAAGTGCAATCTGCAATGGAAAAAGTATTTGGGGGTTCTGGTGATTAACGACTTAGCTGTAGCAACCAAGGCAGGTAGCACAGCTAGCGCTACAAGACTTGTCTTGTAAATAAGAGTTGAATGGAATCAAGAGAAAAAATATTATTCTCCCTCTTTCAAGGCAACTGGTAAGGCCACATTTGGAATATGGGTGCGTTTTGGAATCCCATATACAAAAGGGACATCTTGGAAATTAGGCAGTTCAGAGACAGGGCACTAAATTAATAACGTGGAATGGAGGGGCTTGAATATGCAGGGCAGATTAGACAAGTTAGGGCTTTTTAACATTGGGAGTGGCGGTTGCGTGGGGACAATGATACCCTATACAAATCTATTAATGGCCCTAACATTGACCTCTCTGGTGGCATTGTTTTCAATATAGGTCATATCAGATGACCGTGGCCATCCTTTAAGGTTGGAAGAAAGAAGTTTCATCTTCAAGTTAGGAGAGGTTTCTTTAAAAGTGAGAACGTTGAAACTGTGGACTGTTCTTCCCGCAGAGGTGGTATGGCATTCATTGAATAACTTTAAAAAAGGCCTGGAAAGTTTCTAAAACTCAAAGAATATTGAGAATTACTGTATAATGCATATAGATGGGTTGATTCCAGGGGATATTTCCGATTGCCGTTTGGAGTCGGAAGGAATTTTTATCCCCCCCTTTTTTCAGCTGGGGTTTTTTGCCTCCTCTGGATCAACTGTTAGGATAAAGGGTTAAAAAAAAAAAAAAACAAAAAAAGGGAAGAGGTTGGACTTGATGGACGAATTCTTTATTCAACCTTATTACTATGTTACTATGTTACTATGTATGTTACTTAAATCAGTTTTCATTGGTCGGAGGTTAAAACAACAATGGGATGTTTTTATCTGAAGGAAGTCAATAGCTGCACGTTTAAGACAAAACACTTAATAAAATATTCTATTATAGTGTACAGGAAATCAGGTTTAGCCCCTACAGGTAGGAAACCACATGGGAACAAACTGCTCCTCTGGACAGTGATGAAGTTTTCGAGGCTTGTGCAGGGACAGACAAACTTAAAGGGCAAGTCCGGCCCAAAATCATTTTTCCAAATGTGTTTCTATTACCTTATTTCTCCCAATCACATGGTCCAAATAAAATAAAAAGGTTTTATGTCTACATTCTAACTCACTTTAACCTGGCACCTCGCTTCCTTCCCATCCTTTGTCCTATATCTTCTTACCATGCACGTACACGCTGATGATTTTAAAAGCTTTAGTTGCCTTTTAAAGGACAGCAGAATTCCCTACAGTAGTCCCATACCAGTAATAGCAAATCCCGTATGGATATTACTGTATGGGGAATTCTGCTGTCCATTTTAAAGGGGTATACGGCAACATATGATATCCATCCTCCTTTGATTCCTGTATTGTTTTTGGAGCTTTAGTTACCTTTAAATGGACAGCAGAATTCGCCTTACAGTAATATCCACTACTGGATTGGCTAGTACTGTATGGGAATTCTTCTTCCATTTCAAAAGCAACTAAAGCTCTTCATGTCTTGTTCTTTATTGCTGGGAGTTTGTGTTTCCCAACATTAATGTAAACCCGCCCCCCCCCGGGTTGTTAGTTGCTCTTCATGCTTCTTGGTTCCTCTGCTTGGTTCCTCCACTATCTCTCTCTACCGTGTGTACCGTATCTCTCTGCTGGCTGACGTCACTACTCATACGCCGGCCTCAATTTTCCCAGCGGCGAGAGTGAAGTCAGCCAGCAGAGGATGCAGAGCCGAGCGGTTGCAGACGCAGGTACGATGTTGCTCGAGTATAAACTCGAGATACGTTTCAGGCTATATTTTAGCCTGAAAATCTCGTTTTATACTCAAAAAAAAGGTGAACGCACACCCTCCAAAAATGGAGTTGTAGCACGGCGCATGCCAAGCGATTGTTAGTACAACCGAAAAAACTGAGTGGTGTGCCTAGCCCTTAACTACAATCTTTACTGTTAACCAGCTTAACCCCGATTTCTTGAAAGCTTTGATCTCCTCTCTCTCTCCTCCAACCCCCCCCAGCTCTCTATCCTGGTGTCTCACGCAAGGGTCAGCTTCTATAAATGGCGTGCGGACAGTGGGAGGAGTTTGATGTCCGGCGCCAAGCTTCTGCGTTCGTGGGCCATATAAATTACACCTGCCGGTTAGTATATAGGATTGTTTTATTATTAAGGGACATTAAAAACTATTAACGTGTGGTAATATGCACGCTTTTTGCGTGTGTTGCCGGCCATTCTAGTGTGGCCTTAGACCAAGATCTTTTAAAGCTAACATACCTGTCAGTTCAGGGACATTTTAAATCAGATTTCAGGCCTGTTAATAACATTACTCATATCCTTTAGATCCTTGTCTAGGTGATAATCTGACTATCTATGAGGATATCCTTTAGATCCTTGTCTAGGTGATAATCTGACTATCTATGAGGAATATATTAATGTCACTGTTGGAGAGTCGGCAATGCTCAAAACTTCTTACTCCATCTCATCCGAACTGTGGCCATCAATTGAATGGAGATCAGGAAACCAACAGATCTTGTATTATTCCATTAGTAACGCAACTCGGGACTCCAGTGGAGCTCCCACGTGGACCAGCGGTTACACATTCACATCGGAGCAGTACAGAGAGCGGGTGGAATTCTTCCCTCTGAACGCTTCTCTATTGCTGAAAGATCTTCGACTCAACGACAGTGGAACTTACAACGTCACGTTGATGAGTTTTAAGAAACACGTCAAGAAGAGCATCATTGTGTTGACCCACGCAAGGCCTACACCTCCTGGTTGGTAGCAAATAAAGAGTAAATACTGTAACCCACAGTATCCTAGAAATAACAGATGGGTTTAGTTTATTAACTGGGAAATAACTAGCTGGGGATTGGAGGGATCACCTTTATAACTCTCTCCCTCTCCGCTTCGCCTGGGTGACATCCATTAATACTTTCCCATCTAGACTGTTATCCTACCTTTAATAACTCTCCCTCTCCTCTCTCCGCTTCGCCTGGTGACATCCATTAATACTTTCCCATCTAGACTGTTATCCTACCTTTATAACTCTCTCCCTCTCTCTTCGCTTCGCCTGGTGACATCCATTAATACTTTCCATCTAGACTGTTATCCTACCTTTATAACTCTCTCCCCTCTCTCGCTTCGCCTGGTGACATCCATTAATACTTTCCCATCTAGACTGTATCCTACCTTTATAACTCTCTCCCTCTCTCTCGCTTCGCCTGGTGACATCCATTAATACTTTCCATCTAGACTGTTTATCCTACCTTTATACTCTCCTCCCCTCTCGCGCTTCGCCTGGTGACATCCATTATACTTTCACATCTAGACTGTTATCCTACCCTTTATAAACTCTCTCCCTCTCTCGCTTCGCCTGGTGACATCCATTAATACTTTCATATCTAGACGTTATCCTACCTACCTTTATACTACTCTCCCTCTCTCCTTCCCTGGTGACATCCATTAATACTTTCACATCTAGACTGTTATCCTACCTTTATACAACTCTCTCCCTCTCCACTTCGCCTGGTGACATCCATTAATACTTTCAATCTAGACTGTTATCCTACCTTTATAACTCTCTCCCTCTCTCCGCTTCGCCTGGTGACATCCATTATACTTTCATCTAGACGTTATCCTACCTTTATAACTCTCTCCCTCTCTCACTTCACCTGGTGACATCCATTAACTTTCATCTAGACTGTTATCCTACCTTTATAACTCTCTCCCTCTCTCACTTCACCTGGTGACATCCATTAATACTTTCAAATCTAGACTGTTATCCTACCTTTTAACTCTCTCCCTCTCTCGCTTCGCCTGGTGACATCCATTAATACTTTCACATCTAGACTGTTATCCTACCTTTTAACTCTCTCCTCTCCCTTTTAGATCTACCTCTCTCTCTCTCTCGCTTCGCCTGGTGACATCCATTAATACTTTCCCATCTAGACTGTTATCCTACCTTTATAACTCTCTCCCTCTCTCGCTTCGCCTGGTGACATCCATTAATACTTTCCCATCTAGACTGTTATCCTACCTTTATAACTCTCTCCCTCTCTCGCTTCGCCTGTTGACATCCATTAAATTTCAATCTAGACTGTTCTCCTACCTTTCTGAGCACCAGCAGATTATATTATAAACTCTTAAGGCAGGGATCTCATCATTCCTATGTGTCAAGGAATGCAGCACTTATTTCAATTTATCCAAATGTTTATGTGTATTATATATATATATATATATATATATTATATATATACAAACATAGAAAAGATAATCAAGCACATTCCTGGGCCCCATACAATCAATATCTGCACACTGGCATACATTATAAACAAAGGGGTTTTTAGTATACATTACTGTGATTACTGAATGAAAAGCCTTCCAACCACGTCAGGTAACCCCAGTCTGGAGGTCCTAACGTCTAACCTTTATTACTTTAATAATGATTAGCAAACTTTGCATTTCTCATTCTTACACACTGGATCCATATAACAGGCTTTCTCACTTCCCCCCAGCCCTTTGGCTGTTTACAATGAGGTAAGAGGCCATCCAGTGCTTTATATTAAAGGCATAGGACCTCCCATAAAAGGTTACGATTAGCAAAGTTTGCTAATCGTAATTGAAGTTAAAGGTTAGAAGTTAGGACCTTCCAGACTGGGGTTACCTTGACGTGGTTGGAAGGCTTTTCATTCATGTGATCACAGTAATGTATACTACAACCCCTTTGTTTATAATGTATGCCAGTGTGCAGATAATATGATATTGTATTGGGCCTAGGAATGTGGATTGATTATCTTTTTTATGTTTATAATGTATGCCAGCGTGCAGATAATATGATATTGTATGGGGCCTAGGAATGTGCATTGATTAACTTTTCTATGTTTATAATGTATGCCAGTGTGCAGATAATATTATATTGTATGGGGCCTAGGAATGTGCATTGATTATCTTTTCTATGTTTATAATGTATGCCAGTGTGCAGATAATATATGTATGTTATGGGGCCTAGGAATGTGCATTGATTATCTTTCTATGTTTATAATGTATGCCAGCGTGCAGATATATGAATTGTATTGGGCCTAGGAATGTGCATTGATTATATTTTCTATGTTTATAATGTATGCCAGTGTGCAGATAATATGTGATTTGTATGGGGCCCAGGAATGTGCATTGATTATCTTTCTATGTTTATATGTTGCCAGTGTGCAGATAATATGATATTGTATGGGGCCTAGGAATGTGGCATGATTATCTTTTCTATGTTTGTAATGTATGTCAGTGTGCGATATATGATATTGTATGGGGCCTAGGAATGTGCATTGATTATCTTTTCTATTTTAAAAGTATGCCAGTGTGCAGATAATTGATATTTTATGGGCCTAGGATGGCATTGATTATCTTTTCTATGTTTATAATGTATGCCAGTGTGCAGATAATGTGATTATGTATGGGGCCCAGGAATGTGCATTGATTATCTTTTCTATGTTATAATGTATGCCAGTGTGCAGATAATATGATATTGTATGGGGCCCAGGAGTGCATTTGATTATCTTTTCTATGTTTGTATAAATGTTTGACCAGATCAGTAGCACTTCCGCTAAATGTAATGTAATTAGCCTAACTGCTTGCACTTATCCCCTTGTTTGTATACTCGGTATTTATAATGTACAGCGCTGCGTACCCAAGTGGCACTTTATAAATAAAATTATACAATACATAAATTTCAATCACTTGGCTATAGCTGGATTTCATTGTAAGGCTTAATTAAATAAAAAAAACATTTGCTTTATTCTATTTTATTGATGTGATTACAGAACAGTTTTTTGAAATTTTTCTTTTTTCTAACAATGAAGATAAAAAATGGTAGTGACCATTCTTATAAATAATATTCCTTTTAAAAAATGTATAATGTAATAAATGTCTTAATCACTTTCAAATCAGTTTCATTGGTCGGAGGTTAAAACAACTGGGATTTTTTTATCTGAAAGGAAGTCAGAACTTCACGTTTAGAGACAAACACTTAATAAATATTCTATTATAGTGTACAGGAATCAAGGTTTACCCCTACAGGGTAGGAAACCACATGGGAACTGCCTCCTCTGGACCAGGTGATGAAGTATTCAGCTTGTGCAGGGACAGACAAACTTAAGGGCAAGTCCGGCCCAAAAATCATTTTTCAACATAGTGTTCTACTTACCTTATTTCCCCCATCACATGGTCCAAAATAAAAATAAAAAGGTTTTATGTCTAATTTCTAACTCACTTTACTGGCTACCTCGCTTCCTCCTCCTTCTGTCACTCATTCTTCTTACCCTGCACGTTACACGTGATGATTTAAAGCTTTAGTTGCCCTTTAAATGGACCAGAATTCCCATACAGTAGTCCCATACAGTAATAGCCAATCCAGTATGGATATTACTGTATGGGAATTCTGCTGTCCATTTAAGGTAACTAAAGGCACAATAGATATCATCCTCCTTCTGATTCTGTATGTTTTGAGGCTTTAGTTACCCTTTAATGGACAGCAGAATTCCCATACAGTAATATCCATACGGGATTTGGCTATTACTGTATGGGAATTCTTCTGTCCATTTAAAAGGCAACTAAAGCCTCATTTCTTAGCACTCCAGATGTTCTTTATTTGCTGGAGTTTGTGTTTCCAAACATTAATGTACCCCCCCGCCCCCCCCCCGGGTGTTCAGTTGCCTTCTCCTGTTCCGGTTCCTCTGCTCTGGTTCCTCCACTCTGTTCTCTCAGCCGTGTGCTCCGTATCTCCTCTGCTGGCTGACGTCACCTACTCATCGCCGGGCCTCAATTCCCAGCGGCGAGTAGTGACGTCAGCCAGCGAGGATGCAGAGCGAGCGGTTGTGCCGAGCAGTAAGTGTTTGACTCGAGTATAAATCGAGATACAGTTTTTCAGGCTATTTTTTTAGCCTGAAAATCTCGGTTTATACTCAAAAAAAAGGTGAACGCACACCCTCCAAAAATGGATTGTAGCACGGCGCATGCAAGAGCGATTGTTAGCACCGAAAAAACTTGAGTTGTGTGCCTACGCCCTTAACTACAATCTTTACTGTTACCCAGCTAACCCCCGATTCTTGAAAGCTTGGTCATCTCTCTCTCTCCTCCAACCCCCCCCATGCTTCTCTATCCTGGTGTCTCACGCAAGGGGTCGCTTCATAATGCGTGCGGACAGTGGGAGGAGTTTGATGTCACCGCTCAAGCTTCTGCGTTCGTGGGCCATAAATTACACCTGCCGGTTAGTAATATGATTGTTTTTTTTTGGACTTCCTGTCTTAATAACCACATGGTTAATTTTAGTTTCCTGAAAGAGAGTCTCCTTTCCTTTCAGTAAGATGATCTCTGGTAGTGGCGTTCTGTCTGACCCTCCTTTACTGATTCTTATAGCAGGTAAGGAGATCCTCAATCACATTCTGTATCATATACTGGTGCACAGTGGGAATATGAAAGGTAGTGGGGCCCGCCCAAGCCCAAGCCTGCCAAGATCTCCTAGCCGTGACCAGCTGTTTGGCCGCTTTTAAACAGCTGATCGCACGTATGCAGGAACATGCGCGATCAGCTGTTAAAAAACCGGACCCGAACTTCCAGAACTGAACCGGAAATTCGGATCCGGTCTTTTAAACAGCTGATAGTGCGTATGTTTACTGCATACCCGTGATCAGCTGTTTAAAACGGCCAAACGGCTGGTCACGGCTTAGGAGATCTGCAGGCTTGTCGGGAAGAGGGGGTCGGGGCCTGGCCTCCAATCTCGCGGGTACCGGGATGCAGGTACGCCCCTGAATCTAGGCCAGTCCGATAAAGTTAAAGGACAATTATCCTCACCTCTCCCGTTCCTTTCCCCCCATTCCTACAAAGTATCCAGGGTGAGGACCTAAAGCACAAAGTCCTGCACCACTTACTTGTAATCTCCCTCATCGTGCCGATCAATCCTCCCCACTGGCACTTTCACACAGTCGCGAGGCAGCCAATGGGAAGACGTGCCTGCTAGGAGGCGTGTCTTCCCATTGGCTGTCTCTCGACTGTCACTGACAGTGGAGGATCCGATCGGCCGATGAGGGAGATTACAGGTAAGTAGTGCAGGGCTTTTGTAAAGTACCCTGACTTGACACTGCTGGGGAACTGGAGGGCTGACTTGACACTGGCTGGGGAACTGGAGGGCTGACTTGACACTGGCTGGGGAACTGGAGGGCTGACTTGACACTGGCTGGGGAACTGGAGGGCTGACTTGACACTGGCTGGGGAACTGAGGGCTGACTTGACCGGCTGGTGAACTGGAGGGCTGACTGACTTAATGGTAACCTGACCTCATATGAATCTAATTGTTAACACAGACCAAAGAGATCTTTTGCAGACCGGTACCTGTCAGTTCAGGGACATTTTAAATCAGATTTCAGGCCTGTTAATACATTACTCGATAGAATGGGGCAATCATGAATAAGTAACCAGAGTTGTCCTGCCTTTTTACTGTCCCTCGCACTGATACAGGGCCCACGGATTGCTGTTAATACAGGGAGGGGGCCCCATGGCTTCCACTAGGTTTAAGACCAAATTGCATCTTTTGCCCTGGAACAAGGTCACCAGTCAACGAGGTGGACATCTCTTAGACAACCTGAAACATAGTAGGTCACAATAGAAAAAAAGAGGAAGCATGTACAATGTGTAGCCTTAGTGCAGGGTTGTTAATTATGACCCAGAGAGCAGGTTTCTCCAAAGCTGGACCATAGGTGGGATCTATAAGATAAGTTACCCACAATCCAATCTATGAGTTGTTTAAGACTTTGCCTCCCTTTTTAGAGTTACATCCTTCTGTGCCCAAACCATAGGTGCAGTTGTACAAATGATTGGGTAGCTGCTCCCTGCCCAACCCATGGCCAGAGTCTAGGGTATGAGAAGGGTTCAAAGGGGAGTTCCTTGTCCGAAGAGGTTTTCAACTCCTTAGCTGCTACTAGGGAGTAAAGCTTGGCTTGGGAAATCTAGAGGCCTTAAAAAGGCCCTAACTACCCCAACATATAATTAAAACAAGACAAACATGGCAACTTAACTGCTATACGGAATATAGAATTATCAATTATTATTAATAAATAAATATAGCCCTGTACTGCCCTATGATCAGCAGCAAGTAACTAGGTAGAATATGTTCTGGGTTAGTAGTTAGTTAATGGTGTCAGGCTACTGAGAAATAAAAACATGCAGGGTTATTCAATAGAAGTTCCTATCGTTTAAAATGGTGCAAATTTTGCCCCAACCAATCAGATCTTATTTAACATTTGAAAGCTAACATCTGATTGGTTGGGGCAAAATTAGCACCATTTTAAACGATAAGAACTTTTATTGAATAACCCTGAAAATGTGCAAAAAAAACCCAAACACTGATTTTTTTTCTCCCCTTTAACAGCCCAGGCCACGTTCAGAAGGGAAATAATATTAATTCTCCTCATTCGCTCCATTGCCTGTTTTTGTCCCATATGTGCAGTCTGGATTCTTATTCGCTGCAGAGGGTGATGCGCTAATATTATTTACCATATTAACACCCACTCCTGTGGTTACATAGGCGTGTCGACCATTACATCATCAACACACAGCTGACATCATTTGTGAAAGGACTGAGCAGTCCCTAAGGATTTTGCATTGAAGGGCATATGGACCTATTAATATCACCTTGGAATAGCAATAAGGACACTGTACATTGTGTTATGGTTGTGGGATTGCCAGTATTTATGTGTATGTGGATTTTAATTCATAGTGGGTATTTAAGCAGACAATGTACTTTACTACAATATAATAATACTTATAGACAGTATAGGTAAGTAGAAAGAGATCTCAAAATCATTGAATATGTTAAATCCCTTCGCTCTACCGCATCCCCCTACTTATCTTCTCTCTTGGTCCCTTATGTTCCTGGCCGTGCCCGCCATTCCTCAAAAGGGAACCTTTTCACAAACCCCCAACTAACACTGCTGCCTCCCACCTTAAACCATTCTCTCTTGCTGCTCCCTACCTTTATAACTCTCTCCCTCTCTCGCTTCGCCTGGTGACATCCATTAATACTTTCCCATCTAGACTGTTATCCTACCTTTATAACTCTCTCCCTCTCTCGCTTCTCCTACCTTTATAACTCTCTCCCTCTCTCGCTTCGCCTGGTGACATCCATTAATACTTTCAAATCTAGACTGTTCTCCTACCTTTCTGAGCACCAGCATATTATAGATTATAAACTCTTAAAGGCAGGGATCTCAGTCATTCCTAATGTGTCAAGGAATGCAGCACTTATATCAATTTATCCAAAATGTGTATGTGTATATATATATATATATATATATATATATATATATATATACAAACATAGAAAAGATAATCAATGCACATTCCTGGGCCCCATACAATATCATATTATCTGCACACTGGCATACATTATAAACAAAGGGGTTTTAGTATACATTACTGTGATTACATGAATGAAAAGCCTTCCAACCACGTCAAGGTAACCCCAGTCTGGAAGGTCCTAACCCCCCCTGAGCAGGATAATCATTAATCCAGCACTGAATAAACATAAGCGGAACTAATACAAGAGCCAGGATAAAGCAGAGCTAAATCACATAATCACAGCAGAGCAGGATAAATCACATAATCACGGCAGAGCAGGATAAATCACAATCACGCAGAGCAGGATAAATCACTTAATCATAATCATAGCAGAGCAGGTAAATCACAATCATAGAGCAGGATAAATCACATAATTATAGCAAAGCAGGATTCACTAATCATAATCATAGCAGAGCACGATAAATCACATAATCACAGTAGAGCAGGATAAATCACAATCATAGCAGAGCAGATCAAATCACATGATCATAAGCAGAGCAGGATAAATCAAAAACATAGCAGAGCAGAGATAAATCATAATATAGCAGAGCACGATAAATCACATAATCACAGCAGAGCAGGATAATCAAAATCATAGCAGAGCAGGATAAATCATAATCATAGCAGAGCAGATCAAATCACATGATCATAAGCAGAGCAGGATAAATCATAATCATAGCAGAGAAGGATAAATCATAATCATAGCAGAGCAGGATAAATCATAATCATAGACAGAAGCACGAGCAGATCAAAATCACATATGAATAAGACTAGAGCGGATAAATCTAATCATCAGCAGAGAAGGCATCAAATCATAATTCATAGCAGAGCAGGATAAATCATAATCATTAGCCAGAGCAGGATAATCATAATCATGAGCAGAGCAGGATAAATCATAATCCATAGCAGAGGAAGACGATAAATCATAATCATAGCAAGAGCAGGATAAATCATAATCATAGCAGCAGAACGGATAAATCATAATCATAGAGCAGAGACAGAGATAAATCCATAATCATAGCAGAGCAGGATAAATACATAATCACAAGACAGAGACAGCGATAAATCATAATCACAGCAGAGCAGGATAAATCATAATCATAGCAGAGCAGGATAAATCATAATCAAATCAGAAAAGAGAATTCTTTGAAATAACATTTGTGGGCTGATGCGGTGGATTGTGCAACAGGTAAATATACTCACCTACGATCCTGTAGTTTAAGCAGAAGGGCAGCAGGGGAACGAAGGTGGTAAGCTACATTTCCGGGTGGCAACAGGTATATACGATGGTACTTTCGTTTGTAGGGTCTCTCCTCCCAGGACCGTCAGCCAGTAAATTACAATTTATATTGCTGCTCAAAGAGGGCCCGTGAGTAATGTAAACCTTGCCAAGGTCGAGGTTTATAGCCATTTCCTACCAAAGTTTAGTTTGGGGGACATACATTTAAATGAAAAAAGTCATCTATAGATGGGATGGGTTTATTATGACATTATCAGGTTACCATAACCCCAACGTTATCTCTTTCAGGGATTCTCAATGGTGTGATACCTCCAGATGTTTGAAAACTATAACTCCCAGCATTCCCTTGCTTGCCTTGGAGTTGAGGAATGCTGGGAATTGTAGTTTTCAAACTCCTGAGAGCTATTGACGATGGGTCAAGCACACCTTGTCCCTTACAGCATCACAGACATTTCGTTCTTATTTTAATCTACAGAGTGTGGCAGAGAATCACAATTTATTTTTTTAGATCTACAGACCCCAAACCACGGGCGAAGCCGGGAAATTCATATCACAGCATCGGTAACCACGCGTAAGACGAAACTCTTGGCCATGTCTCTAGCTGTGGCATGTCTCGGGATTCTGCTTAATCGGTGTAGTTTTAATCTATAATTTGCCAGTGTCATGCGGGAGTTATAGTGACATGGCTAATTGTCATACAATATAGTCACAATTACTAGGTGATATATCAGAACCTAAGGTTTACTGTATGTTGGATGTAGGTAAATATTAGGGCCGTTACAGTACATTTTCCAATACTCCGTATTAATACTGTAAATATTCATATAATGTCTAATCGATTCTCCTATAATATTACATTCTGTCTGAATAATAACCATGATGTCACTTCCTGTCAGTTGGTGATACCATACATCAGCCATGTTGGATTCAGCCACATAAGCTTATGAAACAGGAATGTAGCTTCTTGCATTATTGTGTAAACATGGAGTCTTAGTTAATCCAGTTCTAATGTATGTGTAGAGCTGTATGGAAGTCAGTTGGACAATTACCATAAGCCTCTCACTTTTGCTCTTTTGCAGAAGTTTTTACAGGACGTTAATTGGAACTTTCCTAATTACAGGAGGAAACCAAACGGAATCCTTCGAGGCTCAGCGCTGGAAAGAATGGTGGATCCAGTCTGTGCACAATATAAAGGGATTGTACAGCTGACTAGATTATCTGTCCCTATTGGTCGGTAGCGTTAGGCCTTTGTATTTCACCGTCAACAGCCACGTGACGTTCAATAAATTTCTATTAAGTAAATACGTGAAATTGCTGTTCTTGGAAAAACTTTCTATTAAATCTCCAATCACAGAATATTAGTTAGAAATCAGTCATGCAGAAATGTTTTTTCTCAGTATGTGTTGGAGTTGCCAAATCAATTATTGAAAACATCCAGCAATAAACAGAAAGTGGAGAGTTCACTTCTAGTCGAACCAGTTAACTGTACAGGAACCAGGGCTGCTACGAAGGCAGGAACTACACCAGTCACCATCTCCTATGGACCAGAAGCAGAGGTGACAATGACATTCATCCTCAGCAGGAACAGAAAGTAACTACTCAGAGTAGCATAAAAAACAGACAAAGGTGCCAGTTTCTATATAGACTGTACTTGGCAACAAGGTAAAACTAGTCTAGCACAGGCGTAGGAACATTTCAAGGACTAAAATCTGTATTAATAAATCTCTTCCACAGTATTGGCTTCCTGTTTGCAGGACCCTAATAGTGTCTGTTAAGGTCTCAGTCCCTGGGTCTATTCAGTTGCTGGAAAGATCGAACGATGCTCTGACCCAACCAACAGCCAATCAATAGAAATTACTTTAAAGGATAATGTTTATCTTCAAACAATGTGTCCTTTATGTAAAAGAGCTCTAACTTCCCCCAACAAGCCTAGGATCAAGTCTGTAGCTTCTCTGGGTCTTAAAGGGCAACTGTGTGTCAAAACAAGTTAGGTTAAATGAAAGCATACAGTATCCTTTCACATAGCCAACAACACATCTCTGGCTGGAACCTGTAAGGAATTTCATGGGGTGAAGTTCAAACTTCCTGATTCCAGTAGGTTGAGTGAACATCACCTGACCTCTGCCCCGCCTCCACCCCAGGGGAGCAGCATGCTCAGTTAAGACTTAATGCTGGGGAAATCAGGAAGTACCTGGGTAAAAAAATGACAGTTGAGAAAGAAAGCCTGTTAATGCAGGCAAGGCTGGTCACATGACTACTAGCTGGTTACATGGCTGAAAACAGGAAGTATTCAACCAGGAAGTAATGTTGCTGAACCTTTCTAGCAATAATTTCTCACAAATTTATGATAAGAGTGATTTAGGTTTTATTTCGAAGGTACGATCAAAAGTCAGGATAAACCGGAAGTGTGTGACTGTCACATGATGCGCTGTGTAAGATGCCAACCAACTGATCCCCCCCCCACACACACAAAACCAATGACCTTTCTGTAGCTAGTAAAGACAGTTACAGCAGTAGGATACAACTGGGCATGCTCAGTGCCTGTGGCAGTGGGTCAGAGCATGGTGCTGTCACAGCTCGCAGTGCTAGCTCTGGAAAGACACCCTTTATACAAATATAGGTTTTGGATGGATTGCCGCTTGAGCATGCGTCCTGGAGCAGTTTTAAAGGTAGAATGTACTCTATGTAATAACAGTCATTCGTATGTAGACCACAGTTATCCTTTAAGTAACATTGCAAGGTAGTAGTGCATTCTGGAAGAATCTGAAATAGCAGCTCACTACTGACAAGAGCAATGCATAGCAAAGGGTACAAAATCACTTGCTAATGTAATATAGATAATTGGATAATCATTTTTTTCCACTGAACGTAAGTTGCTAATCTGCATAGAAAGTGCTGTGAAGGTTCTCATTCATCCAGGTCATGGTATATCTGTAATATTCATCCATCCAGGTCACGCGTATATCTGTTGTATTCAATTAGATCAACTGGACTTGAAGTTTAGTTTGAGAGTTTCGCTAGTCATCGACTGGATCTCTCAATTCAGAATGACTTGTACAAGAATCTGTGGCAATTATGTACCCTGGAAATTCCCAATTAGCCGCAATCACAGCCAGGTGTTAAGGGCGTGATTGGATAGTGGCTAAGAGGTGTTATAGAACGCCCAGAGTAAGGTGTTAAAACAGCATTGTACATGGCAGACAGTTGGTGTCGAACCCCCCCACCTCTTTAGGCTTGGTTTCTCTTATTTTCACATAAATGGCCTCCTTAACACCTCTCTTGAACCAGACACGTTTCCATCGCCAATATGTTAATTCTGGATTCTTATAGCAGGTAAGGAGATCTTGTTCAAATCCTTCAATCGCATTTTATATGTATGTACGTTATTTTTTTTATTATGTGGATTTATATAGCGCCGACATCTCCCGTAGCGCTTTACAATTCAGCTATACATTCACATCAGGCCCTGCCCCAAAGAGCTTACAATCTAAGCAGATTTATTTGCACACATAACCTATCAGTATGTCTTTATGATTGGGGGGAAACCGGAGTGCCCGCTGGAAACCCAGGCAAACACGGGGAGAACATACAAACTCCTTGCAGATAGTGTCCAAGGGTGGAATCGAACTCAGGTCTTCAGCACTGCAAGACATCAGTGTTAACCACTGAAGCCACCGTGCTGTATGTATATGTTTATTCTATAGCGCACTTGGGGATGCAGCGCTGTACAATATAGAATACAAATGTCATACAAGGGGGGGACAGTGAATAAGTATGAGCCTCATGAAATATACAAGTGCTTGAAACATGTAATGAGGAAAGAGGTCCCTGCCCCGTAGAGTTTACAATCTGCTTGGGTGTGTAACATACAGATACATAGGAAAGGTGGAAGTGCCATAGTAATAACTGGTGCATTGTCAGCCATCCTATACTGTGCTGTGCTCAGAGAGATAGGATGAGAGGTTAGATTAAACTTGTTTATTGAGGTTCTTTACGTGAGAGAGGGGAATAAAATTCGAGGACGGGAGCCCCAAGAGAGAAAGATTTAAGGCGAAAAAAGAGGAGTATGAGTGGGGGGGTTATACTGGAAGATATGGAAGGTTTATTACACGAACATATTCTAGAGTATGTTACAAGGACTGACATTATAAGTATTACATCCAGCCACTGGATATATGGGGAAACAGATCTTGTCAAACAAACTTGCTTAGTTTTATGAGGAAGTGAGTAGGAATTTGGACACTGCATAGCAGTAGATTTAGTTTACTTGGATTTTGATACAGTCCCCTATAGGTGACTTATGTATAAGGTCTGCTTTGGCTTGGGAGGCACATTTGTAAACGAATAGAATTTTGGTTAATGATAGGATGCAGAGAGTTGTTTGGGGTTCATCAATGTGGATTTAAGTTCAAGGTGTTTTGAGGGTAATGATTGGAAGTGGGTATATGTCAAGCAAGGTCGCTGTTTGCAGACGACACAAAAACTGTCAACCATTAAAGCACAGAAGATGGGCAATTGTTGAAGGTGGCATCAGTATCGGTTGCTCTGTGCTGTTTCTGTGCCTGCAGCTAGCTGCTGTTTGTGCTGTCTGTTACTGGAGTCTCAATTGAAACTGTGCCTACATCTCTACCCTTAAAAAAAATAAAATAACGGTCACTAGTCAGTTACCTGCTCCGCCCGACTTTATTAGAGGCAGTACATTACTAACCAGATATTTAAGGATAATTATTGTCCCTATTCTGGCATAGTAAGCTGGCTCCTCCCTCCATGCAGTCAATCAAGGCAGTGACAACTGACATCACAACCAATGGTTGACTTGTTCCATGCTGCCCTCTTTTGCACATGCTTATGGTAATAAAAGCTCACTGAGCTGATTACAATACATGAAATAATAAATAACTTACAATTCACCGGTGTTGTTGTAAGGTGGCCATGCCCTTTAAAGGGCAACTGTGGTCTCTAATAACTTAGGTTTAAAGAAAAGCCTGCAGTGTTTCCTTTAAAATGAACCCTGGATCACACATCGGCTGCAGCCTGTGAGAAATTCTATTGCGGATAATGTTCAGAATTTCTGTTCCAGTAGCTTGAGTGACATTACCGGACGCTCTGATCCACTCCATAGACTTCAAAAAAAAAATTGACAGTTGAGAGAAGGGATTATTAAGGGACATTAAAAACTATTAACGTGTGGTAATATGCACGCTTTTTGCGTGTGTTGCCGGCCATTCTAGTGTGCCTTAGACCAAGATCTTAAAGCTAACATACCTGTCAGTTCAGGGACATTTTAAATCAGATTTCAGGCCTGTTACATAACATTACTCATATCCTTTAGATCCTTGTCTAGGTGATAATCTGACTATCTATGAGGAATATATTAATCCATGTTGGAGAGTCGCGCAATGCTCAAAACTTCTTACTCCCTCTCATCCGAACTGTGGCCATCAATTGAATGGAGATCAGGAAACACACAGATCTTGTATATTATTCCATTGTAACGCAACTCGGGACTCAGTGGAGCTCCCACGTGGACCAGCGTTACACATTCACATCGGAGCAGTACAGAGAGCGGGTGGAATTCTTCCTCTGAACGCTTCTCTATTGCTGAAAGATCTTCGACTCAACGACAGTGGAACTTACAATGTCACGTTGATGAGTTTTAAGAAACACGTCAAGAAGAGCATCATGTGTTGACCCACGCAAGGCCTACACCTCCTGGTTGGTAGCAAATAAGAGTAAATACTGTAACCCACAGTATCCTAGAAATAACAGATGGGTTTAGTTTATTAACTGGGAAATAACTAGCTGGGGATTGGAGGGATCAGTATCCTCTTACAATAGAATGGGGCAATCATGAATAAGTAACCAGAGTTGTCCTGCCTTTTTACTGTCCCTCGCACTGATACAGGGCCCACGGATTGCTGTTAATACAGGGAGGGGGCCCCATGGCTTACCACTGGTTTAGACCAAATTGCATCTTTTGCCCTGGAACAAGGTCACCAGTCAACGAGGTGGACATCTCTTAGACAACCTGAAACATAGTAGGTCACATAGAAAAAAAGAGAAGCATGTACAATGGTAGCCTTAGTGCAGGGTTGTTATTATGACCCAGAGAGCAGGTTTCTCCAAAGCTGGACCATAGGTGGGATCTATAAGATAAGTTACCCAATCCAATCTATGAGTTGTTTAAGACTTTGCTCCTTTTTAGAGTTACATCCTTCGTGCCCAAACCATAGGTGCAGTTGTACAAATGATTGGGTAGCTGCTCCCTGCCCAACCCATGGCCAGAGTCTAGGGTATGAGAAGGTTCAAAGGGAGTTCCTTGTCCGAAGAGGTTTTCAACTCCTTAGCTGCTACTAGGGAGTAAAGCTTGGCTTGGGAAATCTAGAGGCCTTAAAAGGGCCCTAACTACCCCAACATATAATTAAAACAAGACAAACATGGACAACTTAATGCTATACGGAATATAGAATTATCAATTATTATTAATAAATAATATCAGCCCTGTACTGCCCTATGATCAGCAGCAAGTAACTAGGTAGAATATGTTCTGGTTAGTAGTTAGTAATGGTGTCAGGTACTGAGAAATAAAAACATGCAGGGTTATTCAATAGAAGTTCCTATCGTTTAAAATGGTGCAAATTTTGCCCCCAACCAATCAGATCTATTTAACATTTGAAAGCTAACAAATCTGATTGGTGTTGGGGCAAAATTCGCACCATTTAAACGATAAGAACTTTTATTGAATAACCCTGAAAATGTGCAAAAAAACCCAAACATGATTTTTTTTCTCCCCTTTAACAGCCCAGGCCACGTTCAGAAGGGAAATAATATTCATTCTCCTCATTCGCTCCATTGCCTGTTTTTGTCCCTATGTGCAGTCTGGATTCTATTCGCTGCAGAGGGTGATGCGCTAATATTATTTACCATATTAACACCCACCTCCGTGGTTACATAGGCGTGTCGACCATTACATCATCAACCACAGCTGACATCATTTGTGAAAGGACTGAGCAGTCCCTAAGGATTTTGCATTGAAGGGCATATGGACCTATTAATATCACCTTGGAAAGCAATAAGGACACTGTACATTGTGGTTATGGTTGTGGGATTGCAGTATTTATGTGTATGTGGATTTTATTCATAGTGGGTATTTAAGCAGACAATGTACTTTACTACAATATATAATACTATAGCAGTATAGGTAAGTAGAAAGAGATCTCAAAATCATTGAATATGTTAAATCCCTTCGCTCTACCGCATCCCCCTACTTACTTCTCTCTGGTCCCTATGTTCCTGGCCGTGCCCGCCATTCCTCAAAAGGGAACCTTTTCACAAACCCCCAACTACACTTGCTGCCTCCCACCTTAAACCATTCTCTCTTGCTGCTCCCTACCTTTAATAACTCTCTCCCTCTCTCGCTTCGCCTGGTGACATCCATTAATACTTCCCATCTAGACTGTTATCCTACCTTTAAACGCTCTCCCTCTCCGCTTCGCTGGTGACATCCATTAATACTTTCAAATCTAGACTGTTACCCTACCTTTATAACTCTCTCCCTCTCTTCCTTCGCCTGGTGACATCCATTAATACTTTCCCATCTAGACTGTTATCCTACCTTTATAACTCTCTCCCTCTCTCGCTTCGCCTGGTGACATCCATTAATACTTTCCCATCTAGACTGTTATCGACCTTTATAACTCCCTCCCTCTCTCTCGTCGCTGGTGACATCCATTAATACTTTCCCATCTAGACTGTTATCCTACCTTTATAACTCTCTCCCTCTCTTGCTTCGCCTGGTGACATCCATTAATACTTTCACATCTAGACTGTTATCCTACCTTTATAACTCTCTCCCTCTCTCGCTTCGCCTGGTGACATCCATTAATACTTTCCCATCTAGACGTTATCCTACCTTTATAACTCTCTCTCCTCTCTCGCTTCGCCTGGTGACATCCATTAATACTTTCACATCTAGACTGTTTCCTACCTATAACTCTCTCCTCTCTCGCTTCGCCTGGTGACATCATAATACTTTCACATCTAGACTGTTATCCATACCTTTATAAACTCTCTCCCTCTCGCGCTTCGCCTGGTGACATCCATTAATACTTTCTATCTAGACGTTATCCTACCTTTATAAACTCTCTCCCTCTCTCACTTCACCTGGTGACATCCATTAATACTTTCACATCTAGACTTTTATCCTACCTTTATAAACTCTCTCCCTCTCTCACTTCACCTGGTGACATCCATTAATACTTTCAAATCTAGACTGTTATCCTACCTTTATAACTCTCTCCCTCTCCTCGCTTCGCCTGGTGACATCCATAATACTTTCATATCTAGACCGTTATCCTACCTTTATAACTCTCTCCTCTCTCACTTCACCTGGTGAAATCCCATTAACTTTCATCTAGACTGTTATCCTACTTTATAACTCTCTCCCTCTCTCACTTCACCTGGTGACATCCATTAATACTTTCAAATCTAGCTGTATCCTACCTTTATAACTCTCTCCCTCTCTCGCTTCGCCTGGTGACATCCATTAATACTTTCACATCTAGACTGTTATCCTACCTTATCTCTAACTCTCTCCTTCTATCGCTTCGCCTGGTGACATCCATTAATACTTTCCCATCTAGACTGTTATCCTACATTATAACTTCTCCCTCTCTCGCTTTCGCCTGGTGACATCCATTAATACTTTCCCATCTAGACTGTTATCCTACCTTATAACTCTCTCCCTCTCTCGCCTTCGCTGGTGACATCCTAATACTTCAATAACTAGACGGTTCTCCTACCTTCTGAGCACCAGCAGATTATAGATTATAAACTCTAAAGGCAGGGATCTCTCATTCTAATGTGTCAAGGAATGCAGCAACTTATATCAATTTATCAAAATGTGTATGTGTATATATATATATATATATATATTATATATATATATATACAAACATAGAAAAGATAATAATGCAATTCCTGGGCCCATACAATATCATTATCTGCACACTGGCATAATTATAAACAAAGGGGTTTTAGTATACTATGTTGATTACATGAATGAAAAGCCTTCCAACCACGTCAGGTAACCCCAGTCTGGAAGGTCCTAACGTCTAACCTATTACTTTAATAATGATTAGCAAACTTTCATTCTCTTCTTACACACTGGATCCATAACGGCTTCTCACTTCCCCCCAGCCCTTTGGTGTTTACAATGAGGTAGAGGCATCCAGTGCTTTATATTAAAGGCATAGGACCTCCCATAAAAGGTTACGATTAGCAAAGTTTGCTAATCGTAATTGAAGTTAAAGGTTAGAAGTTAGGACCTTCCAGACTGGGGTTACCTTGACGTGGTTGGAAGGTTTTCATTCATGTGATCACAGTAATGTATACTACAACCTTGTTTATAATGTATGCCAGTGTGAGATAATATGATATTGTATTGGGCCTAGGAATGTGGATTGTTACCTTTTTATGTTATATGTATGCCAGCGTGCAGATTTAATATGATATTGTATGGGGCCTAGGAATGTGCATTGATTAACTTTTCTATGTTTATAATGTATGCCAGTGTGCAGATAATATTATATTGTATGGGCCTAGGAATGGCATTGATTATCTTTTCTATGTTTTAATGTATGCCAGTGGTGCAGATAATATGATATTGTATGGGGCTAGGAATGTGGCATTGATTATTTTCTATGTTTATAATGTATGCCAGCGTGCAGATAATATGATATTGTATTGGGCCCTAGGAATGTGATTGATTATATTTCTCTATGTTTATAATGTATGCCAGTGTGCAGATAATGTGTATTGTATGGGGCCCAGGAATGTTGCATTGATTATCTTTTCTATGTTTAAATGTGATGCCAGTGTGCAGATAATATGATATTGTATGGGGCCTAGGAATGTGCAGTGATTATCTTTTCTATGTTTGTAAGTATGTCAGTGTGTGCAGATAATATGATATTGTATGGGGCCTAGGAATGTGCATTGATTATCTTTTCTATGTTTATAATGTATGCCAGTGTGCAGATAATGTGATATTGTATGGGGCCCAGGAATGTGCATTGATTATCTTTTCTATGTTTATAATGTATGCCAGTGTGCAGATAATATGATATTGTATGGGGCCCAGGAATGTGCATTGATTATCTTTTCTATGTTTGTATAAATGTTTGACCAGATCAGTAGCACTTCCGCTAAATGTAATTGTAAATTAGCCTAACTGCTTGCACTTATCCCCTTGTTTGTATACTCTGTATTTTATAATGTACAGCGCTGCGTACCCAAGTGGCACTTTATAAATAAAATTATACATACATAAATTTCAATCACTTGGCTATAGCTGGATTTCATTGTAAGGCTTAATTAATAAAAAAAACATTTGCTTTATTCTATTTTATTGATGTGATTACAGAACAGTTTTTGAAATTTTTCTTTTTCTGAACAATGAAGTAAAAAAGTGGTAGTGACCATTCTTTAATAAATATTCCTTTTAAAAAATGTATAAATGTAATAAATGTCTTTACATCACTTTCAAATCAGTTTCATTGGTCGGAGGTTAAACAACAACTGGGATGTTTTTATCTGAAAGGAAGTCAATAGCTTCACGTTTAGACAAACACTTAATAAAATATTCTATTATAGTGTACAGGAAATCAAGGTTTAGCCCCTACAGGGTAGGAAACCACATGGGAAACTGCCTCCTCTGGACCAGGTGATGAAGTTATTCAGCTTGTGCAGGGACAGACAAACTTAAAGGGCAAGTCCGGCCCAAAAATCATTTTTCAACATAGTGTTCTACTTACCTTATTTCCCCCAATCACATGGTCCAAAATAAAAATAAAAAGGTTTTATGTCTAATTTCTAACTCACTTTACTGGCTACCTCGCTTCCTCCTCCTTCTGTCACTCATTCTTCTTACCCTGCACGTTACACGTGATGATTTTAAAGCTTTAGTTGCCCTTTAAATGGACAGCAGAATTCCCATACAGTAGTCCCATACAGTAATAGCCAAATCCAGTATGGATATTACTGTATGGGAATTCTGCTGTCCATTTAAAGGGTAACTAAAGGCAACAATAGATATCATCCTCCTTCTGATTCTGTATTGTTTTGAGGCTTTAGTTACCCTTTAAATGGACAGCAGAATTCCCATACAGTAATATCCATACTGGATTTGGCTATTACTGTATGGGAATTCTTCTGTCCATTTAAAAGGCAACTAAAGCCTCATTTCTTAGCACTCCAGATGTTTCTTTATTTGCTGGGAGTTGTAGTTTCCAAACATTAATGTAACCCCCGCCCCCCCCGGGTGTTCAGTTGCCTTCTCCTGTTCCGGTTCCTCTGCTCTGGTTCCTCCACTCTGCTCTCTCAGCCGTGTGCTCCGTATCCTCTGCTGGCTGACGTCACTACTCATCGCCGGGCCTCAATTCCCAGCGGCGAGTAGTGACGTCAGCCAGCAGAGGATGCAGAGCGAGCGGTTGCCAGAGCAGGTAAGTGTTTGACTCGAGTATAAATCGAGATACAGTTTTCAGGCTATATTTTTAGCCTGAAAATCTCGGTTTATACTCAAAAAAAGGTGAACGCACACCCTCCAAAAATGGATTGTAGCACGGCGCATGCAAGAGCGATTGTTAGCACCGAAAAAACTTGAGTTAGTGTGGCCTAGCCCTTAACTACAATTCTTTACTGTTAACCAGCTAACCCCCGATTCTTGAAAGCATTGGTCATCTCTCTCTCTTCCTCCAACCCCCCCCCCATGCTTCTCTATCCTGGTGTCTCACGCAAGGGGTCAGCTTCTATAATGGCGTGCGGACAGTGGGAGGAGTTTGATGTCACGGCGCTCAAGCTTCTGCGTTCGTGGGCCATATAAATTACACCTGCCGGTTAGTATATAGGATTGTTTTTTTGGACTTCCTGTCTTAATAACCACATTGGTTAATTTTAGTTTCCTGAAAGAGAGTCTCCTTTCCTTTCAGTAAGATGATCTCTGGTAGTGCGTTCTGTCTGACCCTCCTTTACTGGATTCTTATAGCAGGTAAGGAGATCCATCAATCACATTCTGTATCATATACTGGTGCACAGTGGGAATAATGAAAGGTAGTGGGGCCCGCCACAAGCCCAAGCCTGCCAAGATCTCCTAAGCCGTGACCAGCTGTTTGGCCGCTTTTAAACAGCTGATCGCACGTATGCAGGAAACATGCGCGATCAGCTGTTAAAAAGACCGGACCCGAACTTCCAGAACTGAACCGGAAATTCGGATCCGGTCTTTTAAACAGCTGATAGTGCGTATGTTTACTGCATACCCGTGATCAGCTGTTTAAAAGCGGCCAAACGGCTGGTCACGGCTTAGGAGATCTGCAGGCTTGTCGGGAAGAGGGGGTCAGGGGCCTGGCCTCCAATCTCGCGGGGTACGCGGGATGCAGGTACGCCCCTGAATCTAGGCCAGTCCGATAAAGTTAAAGGACAATTATACTCACCTCTCCCTCGTTCCTTTCCCCCCATTCCTACAAAGTATCCAGGGTGAGGACCTAAAGCACAAAGTCCTGCACCACTTACTTGTAATCTCCCTCATCGTGCCGATCAGATCCTCCCCACTGGCACTTTCAGCGACAGGTCGCGAGGCAGCCAATGGGAAGACGTGCTCTGCTAGGAGGCGTGTCTTCCCATTGGCTGTCTCTCGGACTGTCACTGACAGTGGGGAGGATCCGATCGGCGCGATGAGGGAGATTACAGGTAAGTAGTGCAGGGCTTTTGTAAAGTACCCTGACTTGACACTGGCTGGGGAACTGGAGGGCTGACTTGACACTGGCTGGTGAACTGGAGGGCTGACTTGACTTAATGGTAACCTGACCTCATATGAATCTAATTGTTAACTCAGACCATAAGAGATCTTTTGCAGACCGCGTACCTGTCAGTTCAGGGACATTTTAAATCAGATTTCAGGCCTGTTAATAACATTACTCGTATCCTTTAGATCCTTGTCTAGGTGATAATCTGACTATCTATGAGGAATATATTAATGTCACTGTTGGAGAGTCGGCAATGCTCAAAACTTCTTACTCCATCTCATCCGAACTGTGGCCATCAATTGAATGGAGATCAGGAAACCAACAGATCTTGTATTATTCCATTAGTAACGCAACTCGGGACTCCGGTGGAGCTCCCACGTGGACCAGCGGTTACACATTCACATCGGAGCAGTACAGAGAGCGGGTGGAATTCTTCCCTCTGAACGCTTCTCTATTGTTGAAAGATCTTCGACTCAACGACAGTGGAACTTACAACGTCACGTTGATGAGTTTTAAGAAACACGTCAAGAAGAGCATCATTGTGTGGACCCACGCAAGGCCTACACCTCCTGGTTGGTAGCAAATAAAGAGTAAATACTGTAACCCACAGTATCCTAGAAATAACAGATGGGTTTAGTTTATTAACTGGGAAATAACTAGCTGGGGATTGGAGGGATCAGTATCCAGTCAATGGGCCAATCAGTAACCTGATAAGTAGCCCTTCCACCCAATCAGGGTAATCTTCACTGGGTTTAAAGCCAAACTGTATTTATGAAAATATTATTGAAATTCTACTTTCTAGTCCCCCAGAAAACGTTTCTAGTTTCTGAAATAAGGTCACAGACAATAAGACGGACGCAGTTATTTAGTTATTAACTATAATGTTTAAAGGACATGTTCACCCCTTTCTCCAGATACCTTACCTTTAACTTCTCCGGTCCCTTGACCGTCTTCTGCAGCACTTCCGCATTGCAACCGTCTGCAAGACCGTGAGGAGTTCAAGTTGAGATACCTGGCACCAGGACTGGTTAAGTGGGTGGCGGTCACTATCCCTGCACCCAAACACAGGGCTATGTAACACTGTCGCTCTCTGTTACCCCTTAAGGCCATGCACCGAGCAGATAGCGG
Source organism: Hymenochirus boettgeri (assembly GCA_019447015.1). NCBI lineage: Eukaryota > Metazoa > Chordata > Amphibia > Anura > Pipidae > Hymenochirus > Hymenochirus boettgeri. Next base: position 123,008,885 of record CM033476.1, read on the forward strand.
CTCTCTGTGAACAGTGAATGGGGTTAACCCATTCGGAATCTTGAACAGCAGCTATTTGCTGACATTAAAGCTTCTGCCCTAAGATTCTGTTATATTGGTTGCACCGCTATTTCTGTCTTAAAGTCCTGTTAACCTTTGATACAACCGTTAACGCGGCTTAAAGATATAGCCAATAGCATCTCTCCTTGCATAGCCTTGTTTGTGGGGCCTAGGACTAAGAGTTGAAAATGTGCCATGTGTTCTGAAACCAGCCCACTGATTGTCTCCCCTTTAACAGCCCAGGGATCATTCGAACGAACAGGAATATTCATTTTCCTCTTTTGCTTCATCGCCTGTTTAATCCCCACGATCACAGTTTGGATTCTTATTCGCTGCAGAGGGTGATGGGTAGAGGTGCACAGTAATCACTGTACCAACACCCAATCTATCTTGCGTTCGCACAGGGACATTGACAATGACATCACAGATGTTCAGATGATGTCATTTTTGGAAGGATGAAAGTTCACTATGGATTTTGTGAGACCTGCTGGACTATTGACATAACACTGATAAATAAATGATATGTTATGATGTGCTGTCAATATTTATGTGTTATTTACATGTACAACGTACAATATGTTCGTACTTCGCAAGGGGAAGTAGTATGTCAATAATGTGGCTGTAGCAGGGTTTCAATGCGAGGTCTCGGAACAAGAGAAACTAATTTGCTTTATTTTAGTTTATTACAATTGTTCAGATTTTTTTTTTTCCAGAATAATGAACAGAAAGTCCCAGGGACGTTTTACAATAAATATTCTCTTAAAATAAATATAAATTGTCTTTTAAAGGACTGGCATTAGCTAGAGTGCAAAAGTAGTTCTTGGCAGCAAAATAATAAAATAGCGCCCTCTAGCAGGGGAAAAGGGAAAGTAACAGTGATCTTTATTGCATCGAAACAGGGAGCTGTATTGTGCTAAACTAGACCAAAATAACAAACTGATGAAAGATTCTTGACTCTCTCCGTCTCCCTCTGGAAAACCATTAATAAAACCAGTCCAATAGTTGTCTTGGCTGAAGACTTTATATACTTCATGGTCGGCCTTTTTCAGCAAATTAAAGGGTATGTCCACCCCTAACAAAAACGTTAACTATATTATTTAGTGCCCCAAAACATGGGTTACGTTTTACTTAAAATGTTTAATAATGTTCCCAGAGCGAGTAATCATACTTACAACCTCCACGATCCATCACCGCGGCTCTCTGCTACTTCCTGGGAAAGACAGACACAGTGACGTCACAACCAATGGCTGACTGCCATGACTGGATGAGCCTCCCCTGCTGCTGCTTGAGAACAGAAAAGACACGTAGTAGCAGCAACTATTGTATGTAGAATAATAATTCTGGGAACATTACTAAACAATTTAAGTAAAACGTAACCTATGTTTTGGGGGGTCCGGAGTAACACACAAAGTTTTTATTAGGGGTGGACATACCCTTTAAATACGTTTAGGCCGAGGCCACACTACAACAGGTAGCAGTACGCTCAGACGTTGTGCAAGGCACCAAGCGTGACCAGACCAATTGGCTTCATCAGTATGTCCCCAGAAATGTATATAGCGTTATCTTCCGTAGCGCTTTACAATTACATTACACATCAAGCCCTGGCCCAAAGAGCTTGCAATCTAAGCACATTTATTTGACACATACAACCTATCAGTATGTCTTTATGACTCCTTGCAGATGTGTCCAATTACTAGCCACTGAGCCACCATTCTGGTAATAGAAGGGCATTCCTTAAAGGACCGTACACCGTATTTTTCACTCGCCTTATGGGTTTCTCCTTCCTTGTTCCGTTTGTTTTTATTTTCTGTCATTTGTTAATAGTAGAATTACAGCGGATATACGGAGAACTCTGCAGCCTCAGTGCTCTTTATCTAGTATGTATTCATTATGTATGTATGTATTTTATTTCTTATAAGGGGTTTTTAAGGGGTTAAAATCACACTAACCGACTTACGATTGGTTAGCGTGACCTTAACCCCTAGTTTGCAGAGGCTGCGCAAGTATCGGAAGAGACATTCGCGCCGTAAGCCTATTTACCAGGGCTGCACATCTGTGTGAACATAAGTATTTGATGCCAGGTAATAGCGGGCGTTAAACACGTGCGGGCGAGATTCACCCAGAGCCGGGCAGCGAACAGTAAATCTGCTATGGGGGATTTGCACAGAGGAAGTGAATCTCACAGAAAATCCATTTACAAATGACAGGAAAAAAACAAACAAGGGTAATGAAAACTTACAAGTTAGAAAGACATAAGGTGAGTGGAAAATAGGGTGTACAGGACCTGTATTGGGCATCGCATTGGGTAATCCCAGAAACCAATGCACTGACCCATATGAATAACTAGAACAAAGGCGCCTGTAAGCTAAACTAGTTAAAAGACAAACAAAGACATCGCAGCCCAATGCTTTTATGGGGTGGAGAATACAAGACAAGCTTCTCCCTAATGGGCTACCGTAGACCTGTGCATGTTAAATAAATCTGCGTGCTTGCAGACTAGTGTTAAACAACCAGACAGACACGTTTACACTAAAACACGAACAGTTCATTTAATTTGAAAACTTGTACAAAAAATAAAGTTCCCTGTACAGCAAACAATGGTTCTAAAACTTCTATTAATATCCTGGCGCTCATTGAAATAACATCGCAAGTTTCTCTTGGGTGTTTGAATGACGTTTTACCCCTTTACAACTAAGGCTGGGTACACACCATTACATGTTTGTCCTGGAATGAATCACTGTCGGACCCAGTAGCGTTAAAAGTATCCATGGCCGACAGGTTACAGCATAGGAGACTGTATGATCTGACATGATTTTTTGACATACCTGAAAAATTGGGTGGTATGTACCCAGTCTAAGTGCTAAAATTTGGCAGGGTAGGTACCAACTGGGCAGCCCTCGGGGGTAAGAAGAATAAGGGAGATTTGGGTAAGTAGATCTGATCTAATACAATAGACATCCCCTGTATGGATCCCTGTGCATTGTAGTGTTCTCCCTTTCCATTTAGGCAACCCCGATTTTAGGTTACTAAGGCTATTTAAATTCCAGTCTGGAGAGGTCCAGCATTGTAAGCAAACGCATACTAAACATTAACATTAAAGACAGCCACTGTCACAAATTAAGGTTTTGTATAAAACTGCTTTAAAAACAAAAAAATTACCCAACAGAATTGGTTCACAGTGAACTAGTAAAAAAAAAAACAACCTAAAATGAATTAAAGGAATAGTTCACTCGTGAACTATTCCTTTAATGTATTGATTTAAGACCTGGAGCTTAAGGAGCTACGTCTTACCTCCCGATCTTCAATCAATCGAGCAGGAGCGACGGACGAAGAAACTTACCTTACACTTGATCCACCTCTGCAGCAGTGAAAATTCCAGACCGCTTCCTGTTCAGAGTAACTATAGTGCACATTATCGTGCATGCATGCTATAGTTACTCTGAACCAGTAAGCAGTCGGGACCTGTCACAGCTGCAGTGAAGGATTGCGTGTAAGGTAAATATCTTCTATCTTCTTCTTGATTGAAGAACGGGAGGTAACCCATAGCTCCTTAACCTACGGGTCTGTAATTAATACTTAAAAGGAATAGTTCATTTTTCGGGTGAACTATTCCTTTAAATGATATTGATTAATTAAATAAAAAGTCTATTTCTGCCTATAGTCTATATTTTGTCTCTCCCACTGAACTATAAAAAGTTGCTGTAAACATCTACATTATAGAATACACATTCATTCATTTCCCCCGCCAATCAAATCGCTGCACGGTGAGCAACTAAAACCACCGATACAAATGTACAAATTCCCAATCTATTTGGGGTTTTATGTTTTCTCCTCTGTTGCTTGAGATTCTTCCAATTTTTCATTAACACATTTTTGGAATATTTCATCCCAGGTAAAGGAATTCCTTTTTTCCAACACCTTAAAGAATATTAAAGAAACAGTCCTTTAGCGTTCAGCGAGTTCTCTATAAAGAGCCTTGACCAAGCGCTAAACCAAATGCTTACCAGGTTAGAGAGCTTCTTTTTCTCCAGTTTTCGTTCTAAATTTGGGAGGCAATCCTCATATAACTGACGTAGAATTTCTACAACAAAAAAGAAACCAAAGCTATAAATTATGATTGGAAACAATAAAACAATCGTTGTTTTTTTTTACTGCAAGTATAAAAACATTTTATTAGTTACTGCAGGTTAAACTAACCAAGACTTTGGACCTGCAAGAATAATACAATAAATACACTTGCTCATTAGTGACCAAACAACCAATCTGCACACACACCCTGTACCAGATCGCTGGCAGGCCTCCATCATAATTCCATACAATACAAGGATTGTGGAAGCACCATAATTAGGCTAATTTACAACTACATTTAGCGGAAGTGCTACTGATCTGGTCAAACATTTATACAAACATAGAAAAGATAATCAATGCACATTCCTAGGAGGCCCCATACAAATCATATTATCTGCACACTGCATACATTATAAACAAAGGGGTTTTAGTATACATTACTGTGATCACATGAATGAAAAGCCTTCCAACCACGTCAAGGTAACCCCAGACTGGAAGGTCCTAACTTCTAAGGGTTGGGGGAAGTGAGAAAGCCTGTTATATGGATCCGGTGTGCAAGTATGAGAATGCAAAGTTTGCTAATCATAATTGAAGTAAAAAAGGTTAGAAGTTAGGACCTTCCAACCAGGTTACCACGTCGGTAACCTTGGGGTTCCTTGACGTGGTTGGAAGGCTTTTCATTCATGTCATCACAGTAATGTACGGTATACTAAATCCCCTTTGTTTATAAAGTATGCCAGTGTGCAGATAATATGATATTGTATGGGGTCCAGGAATGTGCATTGATTATCTTTTCTATGTTTATATTATGCAGTGTGCAGATAATATGATATTGTATGGGGTCCAGGAATGTGCATTATTATCTTTTCTATGTTTCAATGTATGCCAGTGTGCAGATAATATGATATTGTATGGGCCTAGGAAGTGCTGATTATCTTTTCTATGTTTATAATGTATGCCAGTGTGCAGATAATATGATATTGTATGGGTCCAGGAATGTGCTTGATTATCTTTCTATGTTTCTAATGTATGCCAGTGTGCAGATAATATGATATTGTATGGGGTCCAGGAATGTGCATTGATTATCTTTTCTATGTTTCTAATGTATGCCAGTGTGCAGATAATATGATATTGTATGGGGCCCAGGAATGGGCATTGATTATCTTTTCTAGTTTGTAATGTATGCCAGTGTGCAGATAATATGATATTGTATGGGGCCCAGGAATGGGCATTGATTATCTTTTCTATGTTTGTAATGTATGCCAGTGTGCAGATATATTGTATGGGGTCCAGGAATGTGCATTGATTATCTTTTCTATGTTTCTAATGTATGCCAGTGTGCAGATAATATGATATTGTATGGGGCCTGGAATGTGCATTGTTATCTTTTCTATGTTTCTAATGTATGCCAGTGTGGCAGATATATTGATATTGTATGGGGCCCAGGAATGTGCATTGATTATCTTTTTTATGTTTATAATGTATGCCAGTGTGCAGATAATATGATATTGTATGGGGCCCAGGAATGTGCATTGATTATCTTTTCTATGTTATAATATATGCCAGTGTGCAGATAATATGATATTGTATGGGGCCTAGGAATGTGCATTGATTATCTTTTCTATGTTTATAATGTATGCCAGTGTGCAGATAATATGATATTGTATGGGGCCCAGGAATGTGCATTGATTATCTTTTCTATGTTTCTAATGTATGCCAGTGTGCAGATAATATGATATTGTATGGGGCCCAGGAATGTGCATTGATTATCTTCTCTATGTCTCCATCATAATTCACATTGTCCATATTCAGTAAATTCAGTCAGATCCAATAGGATTTACTGAACATCGGCAATAATAAGTTGTGACACTGAAAAGATACCGCTGGCGGCATTGCCAATTTGATATTTGGTAAATCCAGTCCGGTGCAATGGGATCTAATGAATATCGTCAGTGTCTATGGATAAGTGGTTCAGCAACTTATGGGGCTGAGGCAGATCAATACAGTGCGCGTCTATGGCCTATACTGTATATACGGATGGATTGTTCCTTTGAATGGCTGCACCGGCAAACTCTATTGGAATGGGATTGTGAGTTTTTGACTGCGGTCACATGTGTATGGGCACAATGGGATAGTAGAATCTTTACACAATTGTATCACAAAAAGAACAGCCGCTACCGTACAAACCTCTTAGTCTTTCCTTCCCGTGCGTAGAAATGTATTTTAATGTGAGTTTTCCAAACTGTACCTGAAGTGTCGACATGGGAACATTCCTGGAAACAGAAACATTAGTCAGTTTGTTCATTCCAGGCCCCGTCTCAGATGAAGCACTTTCTATAGGCAGCCCCAATAGATTGAACTCCTAATGTGCCAATGGAGAATGATACCGTTCCAAGGAGACGAGGGCCCCATCTTTATACATCCTGTAATTACATCTCTGGGGGGAGAGGCGTCTGGTGTCCAAGCTCTACAGCTGTCTGCTTAATGCCAAGCTAAAGGAAGACATGTCTACCAGCCTAAATAGGTGGGAAAGGCCGATTACCATGGTGACTGCTGAGGACTGGGAAGCGACCTCTTGGTATCTCCATTTGCGCTTATCTCTAATCCCACCATCTATCCTATCCCGTATGTCACCCCCCATTCTCAATGAATGTCCCATATTCCATCAAACCCCCCCTGACGACTTTTGTTATTTTCTATTAAACATTCTAATCAATCCTGGCCCTCAGGAGCCTTAGATCGGGTCCCTTTGGTACATGCACCTTGGAGCCATTAAAACCCCTTCCAACTGAATGATCTTTAGGTAGTGATCATTACACGGCCTTCACCAAAGTATGTATTTGAACCCCTTCCCTATGTTACATGATATAGATAGTGTCCCAGGGACACTCCCACATGGAACAATAGGGAAACTATTCTGTGTTGAGCGGTTCCTAGGGGGAGGAGCTATGTTCCAATAATCCTGTGTCTACCAATCAATGCACAAAGAAAATAAAATTACCCAATGAATTCTGCCATGTCTTTCCATTTTATATGACCTTTTTCTTCTGGTCTTTGTTCATGCAACCTGCAAAACCATAGAGAACACGTGAGGGAAAAAACCCAGTGAAGATGCATTACCGGTTTACTGGCAAAGTTACATACAGCCAAACCGGTTATAAGGGCATGTCTACCCTTAAACAAAAAAAAAATCGACTTGTCAGTCATCTGCCCGCAACCCCAACTTTTGTTTTTACCAGTTCATTACATGAATTTGTAACCAGATATTTAATGATAAGTTCTATTCCATTCTGGTAAAGGTATTTGCATCCTCCGTCAATGAGCCTTTTATAAGCTTGAGCATGTGCAAAAGAGACAGCCGGTAAAACAGCAGTCAATCACTGTTTGTGATGTCAATTGTCACAGCCTTGATTGACGGCATGGAGGGAGGGGCCAGCTGTCTCTGCCAGAATGGAAACAATAATAATCCTTAAATATCTGGTTATTAATTCAGGTAATAAAGTGTAAAATATATCATTTGGGGGCAAATAACTAATTTTAGGGTGGACACGCCCTTTAAAGAAGAACAAAAAGGAAACATAGGATCATCTGGAAAAACGAAAGTGAACCAAAGGTGGAAATTTTAACCAGGTCTTTTAACTTTAAAGGGTAACCGTAGAACTGCTTTTATGGTCAAGTGGTCCTGGTTTGCAGTCATTCTAATCGTCTACACTAGGGTACTACAGTACCAGGTTTACAATGTTATACATTATCCAAAAAGGTTAAAATAACCACCAAAACGTATTTAATCATACAACACAAAATAGTAGGTAACACGCACTGTGTATCCACTCACCATTGAATCATTTTAATTTTTGTGTGAACCCCAAAGTCTCCTTTAAAAATATTAATACCCTTGTTCATTCTCAGTAACAGGAGTTTCGACCTGTAAAGGTGAAACAAGCCTCCTTGTTATTTCTGTAAGAAAGTCCGATTCAAAAACACTGAAATTAAAGGTCCTGATCACCCCTTAAAGATGTTAACACACTAAGACCCCATTGTCCCAATACTTATTTTCCTAACCTGAAGTTCACAAGGACCACATCATTTTTAAGGTAAAAAATACAAAGATGTACCAAACTGTCCCATGCGTCTCTGGAGCTCCCTGTAGTGGGCTCACTGCCCAAGCCCTCCCATATAAACATACAAAGCCAATGATGAGGGAGGTTAGAGACGTTGAGCTTAATAAAGTGATAACTAGAATGTTTATTACTCCATCAGAACAAAGCAAAACATTGGCAACGTTTCGAGCCCACAATTAGCCCTTTTTCAAGCCTCTAATTTCTAGGGTATGCAGTAAGCAAGCAGGTAAGAGGTGGAAAAGTTTGCAGCAGCCAACCAGATATTAGCTTTTTACTGGGTTACTGCAGTTAGATAACTTGTGATTGGATGCTGGAGATTAATAGCACAGGGAAACCTTTAATTAAAATCAGCCACACAGCATCTTAAGAGGTTTAATAAAGAGGCTATAAAAGGATATTTTCCTATTCATTTTAAATATCTAAGGCAAACGCTGACCGGTCCAGTCATAAAACATCCCCCACAAACCGCCCAGACTCCACCTCCTATCTATAGCCACACCCCCACTCGAGTGTCCAGTGGGCTGCAATTTTTCCTAAAACAAACTTACCACTTTGATTTACACTGCAATCTATTTCTCGTCTGGACTTTATTCTCTACTTGGGCCCAAGGAATATTTCTCTGAAGATCAGACACAGCGACCGTTTCCGTTCTTTTGTTCTTCGATTTTTTAACGAATTTTTTGACAGCGCCGATCAGTCGGTTTATTTCCTCTGTGCTCCAGAAGCCGGACGTGCTTTCTAGGACAATAAAAATATATATGGACCCCCCTCCTATAAAATAACATCGTTCATTAGACGTGGCTTTTTTTTTTTTGGACTCACTTCGCCTTATCTGCTCAGCCTTCGATTGCAACTGAACGTTACTGCGCTCCATCAGCGATGAGATCTTGGTCCATTTGTTCCCGTGGATCTTCATATAGCGGTTTAGGGTCTTCACTTCCTCCTTTGAGAAACTGCAAAGAGAACAGGAGTTTTCATTCATTCATTCCCAAATCTAAACGACAACCTCAAAACACAAACTGGTTAAATGGCATGTTCACCCCCACACTAACATCTATACTTACCTTCAGGATCTCCAAAAACCTTAAGACGACTGCAATTCTTCTTGAACCTCCCCGGCTGCCATATTGTTCACACTGCCTTTAAAGCTGTAATTTACCAGCTCACGCAGTTGCAAAGGAGGAAGCTGTCAATGATTGTGACATCACCATCATGGCTGACGGCTGTGACTGATGGTTTTTACCCAGAAGGATCAGGAAAAAGACATGAGCTGCCGGCGAGAGTAAAGAAGAATTGGTGTCTTCAGGAACATTGGAGAAATGGAGGGGGTGTGTCCTGTGGGTAAACATAATTTTAGTGGTTTAATTTTAAAATGAGCCCAGCCTCCTACGTCATGTTCATGAGATACGGAAATCCGTGTTTATAACCAGGTCAGCAGAATGACACATTGTTACAATTACACTTTAAAAGCTCTTAGTTTAAAACTAAAGAGAGATTTCAGCTGCATCTTCTGAATGAGATCGGATCATTTTATTCATTGGGATCAATTTTGTTTTTAGGGTCAAGGTTTTTCTTTGATACAAAAATACCTTGTTAGTTTTATAATAACCTTGGGTGATTTCTCGGTCCTTATATGTAAGGATCTATGGATTGTTGAAGATAATATAAGGGATAATGCGCCCCTTACAGTATAATATAAGGATATTACGCCACCGAGGAGTTCCCTGACCATATACAGGACAGGGAACTCCGAGGTCACGTAACATCCTTATATTATAATGTGAAGGGGCGCATTATTTCTTATAATACATAAGTATTGGATTCCTTCATCCCATTCGCATTTTAAATTCTAGCATTGCCCCTATTTCCGCCTTAAATCCCTAAGCTACCTTCTGTAACTTAAACCCAGTAGAAAGGAACATCCCAGCCCAGCATCTATGGGGTTAAACAAATCTTTGTGGAGGAGGAGAGAGACATTGGTTATGAAGTGACAGGAAGCAGCTCCAGCAGGTTCTGTTAGAGAAGTTAACACTGCAAAAAATGCTGAGTCATTGTCCAGGCATGAACACTGGAATGGGCGGAGTAGTGGGATATAAGAAATATAAGAAATGAGTCACTTAGTGACATAGCTGAGTGATTTTTATAAGGATATATACCACTGCAGCTCCCATTATAAAATATCACACTTATGTATTATAATGAGATACTTACCGCCCCTTGGGGCCTGACAAATATTTCTTAACACCTCGGAGATAGATGCTTTGTGTTGGGCGATAAATACCTTCACCTATAGGAACCACCAAAATCACAACCATGAATTAAAATCTCACTACACCGTCAAAAAGATTCTATTAAGGAAATATAAAGTGATAATAAATAACAGCAGTACAGACAGATTTATCAGTGAAAATATCAAACGTTAACGTGTTGATTTAATAGGTGGTAAAAAAAAAAAAAAAAAATGTTACCAGCGTAAATCTGCAGCATCCAATCAGATTTAACCATGCAATATTTCTTCCTGATCGACCGGTCAAAAAGCTGCTCAGTAGATAAACACTACTTTAGCACACTCGTGTCTGATTTTACTATTTAACACTCTCTTGCAGCTCTCATCTACTGACACTTAATTTAATGAACGCAGACTATTTTATAGAAGATATTCGCACTCAAATCCCTTCACCACAGGACAACTCACGCCCCACCCCCTGCAGATCTTTTACCCATCACCCATTCTGAAGTCTCCGACCTTCTGTTGTCTTTGCCACTTATAACGTGTACCCTTGATCTTATGCCCTCCTCTTACTGTGCTAAAACCTCTATACTTGCAGTCAGGATTTCAACAGGGTCATTCAACTGAAACTAGATTGATTTTAAGGCACCGCCGCCTTAAACTTAATCAATCTAAAACTTAATTAATCATTCCCCCCCTAAACTAGGACCTAGTCCTCCCTTCTTAATTCTCTTTTGACAATATGGTTATCAAACCTGTTGAACTTGCAAGCTGCCATGGAGTCATTTTCTTCTTTGCAATATTGCGAAGATCCACCCTTTCCTTTCTCACACCACTGCTAAAATTCTCATCCATGCCCTTATAATCTCCCGTCTTGACTACTGTAACATTCTGTTACTTGGTCTCCCGGCCTGTCATCTCTCTCCTCTCCAGTCTACCTTAAACTAAACTTAATTTATCGGACGTATCCCCTTTGATTGTATACTCTGTATTTTAAACTGTACAGCACTGTGGCACTTTATAAATACAATTATACATAAATACTTCCCTGCTAAATGTATTCTTGTCAGCATAAATGTGAATGGGGACTATTCGGGCACCACAGTTGCCCTGTAAATGCTTACCCGTCCCTTTTAATTGTCAACATAGCAGGCTAATTTTGAACCATTCAAATCAAAGTACTTTATTTAACATGTTTTTTGCTTACAAATTGCCAAATGGTGTGACTCAATTAATACAAGATAAAAAAGATCTCCCGTGCGTCAAGTCAATTAAGTCAACTTAAAGATAAACACACGTTAGAGAAGGGGAAATTATACAAACCAATTTTCTCTCTGAAGTTGAACTTTTTCTTTGTTTCCTGAATGGTCTTTTTCTCTTCTGGGTATTTAGAGGTGTGGAAAAGCATCTCAGCCGAAGGGAGTTTTGAGAGAAACAAAAATTCCCTCACGTTCGTCTCTAGTTGTTCATCTTCCTTGTCTGTGAACCGTCCAAAATTAAAGGGAATGCCTGCAACAAAAATAGGTTGAAAACAGTTTTAAAGGAGAACTACATTGACCAGGAGATTCTAAAACGCAAAGAAGAGCGTCTTACCGAGGTTCAATACACTATTACGTCCATTATTAAATTGCGGGATGGCAGCAAGGTAAGATGCATGTCAATTAAAGTTCCCTTTAAAGGGCATGTCCACCCCCAAAACTGTAATCACCCCAACTACTGGCCCCATTGTGTAGTGTAGTTTAATCTTACCTCACATCCAGTCCATATGGTTCTCCTGTAGTCCCCCCAAAGTCCCAAAAAACTGCCCACCAGGAGGATAGCAGAGCCATATAGGACACTGCCTCCTACATGGCCTCGGAGAAGTTTGGCATGCGTACTGCAGCCCTTCTCCCCTCCCCCCCTCCCCCTCTCTCCCTAGCGTAAATGTTTAATATATAAGATTCCCCAAGGGCTCCCAGCCCAACCGCTATATTTGTATCTTTAGAAAGCTCCCCAAACTTTACTTACCTTCTCTCTTTCTCCGGCGAAGTGAGCTGCCGGAGCCGCGTCCGTGATTGGCTGCCGCCAGCCAATCAAGAGCGGGATGCCGGTCCCGCCCTCTGCTTGCATTTTCCGCGGCAGAGGAAAGAGGGATGAAGAGTTGGGGGACTTTCTAAAGATACAAATATAGCGGTTGGGGCTGGGAGCCCTTGGCGAATCTTATATCAAAAATTTTTATTTTGGGTGGACATCCCCTTTAAGCTATTTTCAAAAACATTTAGAAATGGCACAATCCCCTGAAACAAGTGTAAAAGCCACATTATCCTGATTTTACATCGGGTTACATGGATTTTACACTTGTTTTAATAATATTGGACCTTACTAATAATGTTTAAAAAAAACAGTTAAAATAAAAAGTAACCGAGGCAGAAAGGTAGAATTAGCAATTCCTCTGTAATATAGTTTCTGTACGAACCATCAGTGCAAAGAAAACTGCTTCTTGCCAGACTTACTTAGTGCTTCAGCTCTATCTTTAATACAGGAAGGCCCAGGACATTAACCTGGCAAGGTGACAATTCTACGTGCTGGTGCTAATTTACAAAATGATATAGGGAGGTAGGAACAAATCAATCCTACCTCCCCCGCTCCAGATACTTAAGTTAATTTTTACAGTAGAGTAGTCTTAATAGAATGCGGGTTCCATTGCTATGACGGATATCTGCCTTGAACTATTTTGTCTAGCTACATCTACTATGACATCATCCTTCACTCAATTCTTAAAGGAGAACTAAAGCTCTGAAATCAGCAGCATTTTGTAGAAATCATCTGTTTATTTCGTTCGTTTTACGTTAGACCTGTCACACAATGTTGCTGGTTACAGAATAAATAGATACAACTATCTGCTAGATAGGAATTATAGAATCATGTCAGGGTCAATTACATTATGACAAGTTTTAGTGCAAAAAATAAAACGCAGAAGAACAGTAAAAAAAAATAAAAGGGGCGATTGCCTTACTGGACCTCTGGGATGTCTAGGGGATCGCTCGCCCCTGCCTGCTGTTCAGTTTTCCCGATGTACACAGGACTTCTGTGTTTGTGGTGCAAAAAGAGGTTCATCTGGTTGCTACAGAACAGGAAACACCTTTGCAGCATTGATTGCATCAGTCCCAATGAATGAAAATTCTAGTACTGTGTCCAATCAGAGAAAGTAGAAGGGTAACCCAGGCTAGAGGGGACCGTCACCCTAAAAACTACTACCCACTGTCGTTCATGTACAAGGAGCTTGTGAAATTACACACAGAGATTGAAGCCTCTTTACCTTTTCGTTTGGCATCTTTTATTCTCGCCAAGTCCTGATAGGCCAATGTCTTTACGGTGCTTTTATTCGAAAGGTTGAGATGAGGGAAATACTCCTGAAGAAGATTGAAGTCTTTAGTGGATAAATCTGAATATTTCACAGAGGTTGATGTCCGTTTCCTGGGATGAGCGATCTCTCTGCTCCCTTCCAGTGACGTATCCATCCTTCCAGTACAACACAGGATTTATATCATAACAATGCTAGGTTACTCTCACAAGGGTAAACACATGTCATTTCCTCCTTCCTGGTAGAAGATATACACTTATACGGATAGCTGATCCAGGCTTTGTATAATAAGGCTTTATACTTAAACCAGCAACATTTGGCCGCTGGTTATGTCAGGAACCTGACATTAAAGGAGAACTATACTGCAGAGGGTCAGGCAATGTCACTTAAGTTACTGGAACCACTAAGTTTAATCATTCCCTGCTCAGGTCCCTGTACATAGTGTACGAACTCCATCGGGATCTGTCAGAAGAACAGTGGAGGAAAGCGAGACCAGAGAGTTCCTTCCCTTCGTTCCTGGCTCCTGTATGTTTTATTGAAGAACGAGGTAAGACACAGCTCCTTTACCTCCCGTTCTTCAATTAAACCGATAACCCCATTTCCACAGGGGCGATACCCTTTCAATACAGCTTACGCCTCACTTAAACCTCAACCCAATAACTCTCCACGGTGCTGTTATAATCCAATCCTAGCTCACCTGTCATTGTTACGGTCCAATTGGTCTTCACTTTCATCCTTTTTCTTCTTCTTCTTCTTTGATGTTTGTGGCTCTTCCTGATAAGTATCTCCTGCATAAATAATAATTAGTTAATGGACCCTGCACAGAATCTTACAATTTTACATTTGGGTCCGTGTGTGGAATTCCCATCTCCCAACTGGATTTAGCCATACAGATCCATTACCCATGCTCCCTCTGTCCTCCATTTCCAAAGCTGCACTCTCAATCTCCATATTGGAGCTTCCCATGTGGCCGTCTCCTTCCGTTTCCATGGTTTTGCTCTTTCTGGGGGTGTCACGGTCCCCTTGGTTTTCCTGGTAATCATGGACATTGCGTGTGTAATTTTTCTTTTTCTTCTTATGATCGAGGGTTGAAGTGTCACCTACAAATATAAACATCCTTCACAAACCATCTTAGCTCAGATTTATCAGTTCACATGCTGCACAGGGAAGGCCGTTCCCTTAACTCACAGCCAACCAGCAGTTGTTAGGGGATTATGGGAAATCTCACAGAAAAGCTATTGCTTTCTCAGATAAGTTCAAACGTCAATCATATCTAGTTTTCTGTAACACAAACAGATTCGATTGTAACTTTCCCACCCACCTGACCATCTGAAGCAAAAAAAATGCTTGGTTATGATTGGTCTGTTGTTGAATCTTCTTCAGATTCCTAGGCAAACCAATCTAATTGCCTAACTGAAAGATGAAGAAAAATTGCTCTTGAACAATGGGGCCCACACACGTGTCAATCCTGATTGTTAAATATCGTGCAATCGATAAAACACTTATAGGTGATCAGTTGACTGTTGGAAAATTTCCTGCCCTATCGAGCAAGTGGGGGAAATAATATTGGACTGACCCCAATCTTACAATTGGGACTAGTACATGTATGGCTTGCTAAAGACAATTACATTGGTTCCCCATTAAACAACATATTATCTACAAAATTGTCTCTTTACATTTAAATCCCTTTGCTCTGCTGCTCCTCATTTTCCTTCTCTTTTATCCCCATATGTCCCTGTCCGTACCCTCCAATCATCACAGAACCATCTCCTGTACAGACCCCCCCACTCACACTGCTTCCTCTCGCCTTAACCCTTTCTCTCTAGTGTCCCCATATGTCCCTGTCCGTACCCTCCAATCATCACAGAACCATCTCTTATACAGACCCCCACTCACACTGCCTCCTCTCACCTTAACCATTTCTCTCTAGTGTCCCCATATGTCCCTGTCCGTACCCTCCAATCATGCTTAACAAAAAACTTTTTACTTAGGAAAGCTAATTTATGCTTTTAAAGAACGCCCTGCTCATGATGGGGGAAACGTTTTAGGTAACGATAACTGACGCATGATGTGACCACTTTTAAAGGGATATAAACTATAACCCATTTACAAATCGGTACTGTGTAGGAAACAAGGTAAAAAAAATTAGGTTCCACTCCTGCATGGCTTATGCTCAGGTAAAAGGAAATGGAAAAAAAAAGAAAAGGGCTTTAAAATTGTGAAAGCAGAGGCACAGACGGCTTACAGGGCTCTCAAAAGTTGTAATAAAGAGTGCCAGAAAGCAATTAAATTAGCTAATAGAAAATGAAACCACGGATTGCCGGACCAAAGCAAGTCCAACCCCAAGATGTTTTTTAAGTTATATAAATGGTAAAAAATGAGGACTGAGAATGTGGACCATACATAATGGAGCTGAGGTGGTTGTAGAGGATGCCGAAAGATAATATGCTCAACAGTTTTTACTCGGTTTTACTGTTGAGAATCCTTACCAGTAGGGATTGTACAATGTGCAGGAGGAATTGAAGAGTCTTCAATTGCGGATAACAGAGGATATGGTTAGGAATCAAATTGCCAAAGTTCATATCAATAAAGCGCCCGGACCAGATGATGCATCCTAGGATTTATTAAAAGAGCTTAGTTCAGTTCTAGCAGGAACACTGTTGGTCTCTTATTTCAGATTTCGACTTTGTCTGGGGATGTGCGCTCTGGATTGGAAAAAAACAAAAGCAAGTAATACCAATATTCAAAACAGGAGTCGTTCACCGCCTAGGTGGTATACTATAGACCTGTTAGAAGCCTACAATCAGTGGTAGGAGGTGATGGAAACTTGTTAAGATCAGTATCCTTGACTTTGTTCCAGAGCTCATCTTATTTATAGGAGTCAGCATGGATTTATGAGAAATAGATCATGCCAGACAAATTTAATGGTTTTTATGAAGAAGTGAGTAAGAAGTTAGATTCAGGCAACAGCCAGTGGATGTGGTATATTTGGGATTTTGCACCGCCTTTGATCACTGTGCCACATAGGCCGAATAATGTCTTAAACGCGACTGTTGCGGAAGCAACACATTTGTATTGATAGAGAAGGTTATTGGACCGCAAACGAGAGAGTGGTGGTTAATGGAGATCATCTATGTGGGCTAAATTTATAAGCGGAGTTCCTCAGGGTTCTGTACTGGGGCCGCTTCTGTGTAATCGTTTATAAATGAATTAGAAGGGGGACAGAGCGTTTAGAAGGGGGCATGGAGCAAGGTCTCGTGTTTGTGATGCACTAAATTATGCAGAGCTTTGGAAACTTCCAATGATGTGCAAGTGCTGCAAGAAGACCTAGATAGATTATCCAAAATGGGCAGCAGGAATGGCAGATGAGATTCAATGTTGAAATGTAAGGTGATGCAATTTGGGATTTAATAATCCCTGTTGCCACATACAGCCATTAAATACTCCTGTGTTAAGTGCATTCGAAATGGAAAAGATGTGGGGTTCTGTAGTGGAACGCAGACTGCTGTCGCCCCCCCACACCAAGCCAGGTAGCAACAGATAGAAGCTAGCAAGAATTGTCTTGTTAAAGAGGGGAATGGAATCAAGAGAGAAAAAATATTATTCTCCTCTTTACAAGCACTGGAAGGCCACATTTGGAATATGCGGTGCAGTTTTGGAATCCATATAACAAAAGGGGTAAATCTGGGAAAGTGAGACAGTTCAGAGAAGGGAACTAATTAACTAAGGGGAATGGAGGGGCTTGAATATGCAGGCAGATTAGACAAAGTTAGGGCTGTTTACATTGGAGAAGCGGCGGTTGCGTGGGACATGATACCTCGATACAAATATATTAATGGCCCATACGTGAACTCTATGCGTGCATGTTCACTAATAGGGCTATCAGAGGACTCGGGACATCCTTTAAGGTTGGAAGAAAAGAAGTTTCTCTTCAAGTTAGAGAGGTTCTTACAGTGGAACGGTGAAATGTGAACTGTCCTTCCAGCAGAGGTGGTAATGGCAGTCATTGACTAACTTTAAAAGGCCTCTGGATAGTTTCTAAAACTAAAGACTCTTGCGAATATGGTATTAATGCATATAGATTCTGGTTGATCCAGGGATACTTTCCGATGCCGATTTGGAGTGGAAGACTTTTTTTCCCCCCTTTTGCGCTGGGGTTTTTGCCTTTCCTCTGGATCAACTGTTTAGGTAGGGTTAAAAAAAAAAAAAAAAAAAAAAGTGAATAGGTTGGACTGATGGACCGAATGTCTTTATTCAACCTAATTAGTATGTACTAGTGTTATATGTATGTACTTTCAAATCCGTCATTGGGCGGTTAGGTTAAACAAAAACAAATGGATGTTTTTATCTGAAGAGAAGTCCAATAGCTTCACGTTTAGACAACAGACTTTAATTAAAATATTCATTATAGTGTACCGGAAATCAAGGTGGTTTGGCCCCACAGGGTAGGACCCACCTGGAAAACTGCCTCCTCGGACCCAGGGATGCAGTTATTCAGCTTGTGCAGGAAGACAACGAAAGGGCAAGTCCGGCAAAAAAATCATTTTAAAATAGTCGTTCATTACCTATTTCCCCAATCACATGGTCCAATAAAATAAAAAGGTTTTTATGTCTAATTCTAACGCCACTTCTGGCTACCTCGCTTTCCTCCTCCTTTGTCACTCCTTCTTCTTACCTGCACGTTACACGTGATGATTTGTTAAAGCTTTAGTTGCCTTTAAATGGACAGCAGGAATCCCGACAGAGTCCCATTACAGTTAAATAGCCAAATCCAGTAGGATATTACTGTATGGGAATTCTGGCACTTGCCATTTAAAGGGTAAACTAAAGGCACATAGATATCATCCTCCTTCTGATTCTGTATGTTTTGAGGCTTTAGTTACCCTTTCAAATGGGACAGCAGAAATTACCATACAGAATATCCATATGGATTGGTTAGTACTGTAGGGACTTCTTCTGTCCATTAAAAGGCAACTAAAGCGTTTCTTTATTTGCTGGGGTTGTAGTTTCCAAAACAGTTAATTAACCCCGCCCCCAGGGTGTTCAGTGCCGCTCCTGTTCGGGTCCTCTGCTCTGGTCCTCCACTCTGCTCTATACGCGTGTGTCCGTATTCTCTGGTGGAGACGTCATATCAGGCCCGGTACTCAATCCCGCGCGAGAAGAAGTGACGTCAGCCAGCAGAGGATGCAGAGCGAGCGGTTGCCAGAGCAGGTAAGGGTTGGACTGAGGATTAAATCGAGATACAGTTTTCAGGTATATTTTAGCCTGAAAAATCTCGGTTATATAAAAAAAAGGTGAACGCACACCTTCCAAAAAGGGATTGTAGCACGGCGTATGACAAAAGCGTTGTTAGACCGAAAAAACTTGTGTGTAGTGTGCCTAGCCTTAACTACAATTCTTTTATGTTACCAGCTAAACCACCGATCTTGAAAGGCTGGTCATCTCTCTCTTCTCAACCCCCCCAATGTTTCTCTATCATGGTGTCTCCGCAAGGGGTGTGTCCGCTTCTATAAGGCGGTGCGACAGTTGGGAGGAGTTTGAGTCACGCGCTGCAGCTTCGGCGTTCGTTGGCCATTGGGCCATATAAATTAACTGCCGGTTAGTATATAGGGATAGTTTTTTGGATTCCTGTCTTAATAAACCACATTGTGTTAAGTTAGTTTTCGTGAGAGAGGAGTCTCCTTTCCTTCAGTAAGATGATCTCTGGTGAGTGCGTTCTGTCTGAACCTCCTTTACGGGATTATAGCAGGTAAGGATATCCATCAATCACAGTCTGGTATCATTCTACTGGTTGCACAGGGGGGAATAATGCAAGTAGTGGGCCCGCCAACAAGCCAAGCTGCAAGATCTCTAAGCCGTGACCAGCTGTATGGCGCTTAAACAGCCTGATCGCACGTATGCAGGAAAACATGCGCGACAGCTTTAAAAGACTCGGACCGAACTTCCAGAAACTGAACCGGAACTTCGGAATCGGTCTTTTAACAGCTGATAGTGCGAATGTTTACTGAATACCCGTGATAGCTTTGTTTAAAAGCGGCCCAAACGGCTGGTCACGGTTAGGAAGATCTGCAGGCTTGTCGGGAGAGGGGGTCAGGGGCCTGGCTCCAATTCGCGGTGGTACGCGGGATGCAGGTACCGCCCCTGAATAGGCCAGTCCGATTAAAAGTTTAACGGACATTTTATACTCCACCTCCCTCGTTCCTTTCCCCCCATTCCTACAAAAGTATCAGGGTGAGGAGCTTAAAGCCAAAGTCCTGCACCACTTACTTGAATCTCCTCTCGTGCCGGATCAGATCCTCACGCACTGGCATTTCAGGCGACAGTGTGTCGCGAGGGGCAGCCATGGCAGACGTGCTCTGCTAGGCGGGGTCTCATGGCTGTCTCTCGGACTGCATGACCGTGGGGAGGATACGAGCGGCGCGATGAGGGAGATTACAGGTAAGTAGTGCAGGGCTTTTGTCAAGTACCCTGACTTGACACTGTGCGGGAACTGCGAGGTCTGCTTGACACTGGCTGGGGGAACTGGAGGGTGACTGAACGGGCTGGGGAAATGGAGGGTGACGTGACACTGGCGGGGAATGGAGCGACTTGACACTGCTGGGGGAACTGGAGGGCTGACTTGATTGAATGGTAACCTGCTCATATGAATCTAATGTTAACTCAGACCATAAAGAGATCTTTGCAGACCGCGACCTGTAGTCAGGGACATTTTTTAAAATTCAGATTTGAGGCCTGTTAATAACATTAACTCGTATCCTTTTGATCCTTGTCTAGGTGATACTGATATCTATGAGGATTATTACTGTCCACGTTGGAGAGTCGGCAATGCTCAAACTTCTTACTCCCTATCATCCGAACTGTGGCCATCAATTGAATGGAGATCAGGAAACCAACAGATCTGTAGATCCAATTAGTAACGCACTCGAGGACTCCCGGTGTGCGCTCCCACGTGGACCAGCGGTTACACATTCACATCCGGAGGAAGTACAGAAGCGGGTGATGGAATCTTCCTTGAAAGTTCTCTATTGTTGAAAGATCTTCGACTCAAAGGACAGTGGAACTACAAGTCACGTTGATGAGTTTTAAGAAAACACGTCAAGAAGCGCATCATTGTTGGGTGGACCCAGCAGGCTTACACCTCCTGGACCCGGTTGGTAGCAAATAAAGAGTAAATACTGTAACCACAGTATCTAGAAATAACAGATGGGTTTGGTTTATTAACTGGGAAATACCAGCTGGGATGGAGGATTCAGTATTCAGTCAATTGGGCAATCAGTAACTGATAAAGTAGCCCTTCCACCCAAATCAGGGTAATCTTCACTGGGTTTAACGCCAAACTGTATTATGAAAATATTATTGAAAATTTACTTCTAGTCCCCCAGAAACGTTTCTAGTTTCGAAATAAGGTCACCGACACTAAGACGGGACGCAGTTATTTAGTTATTAACTAAATGTTAAAGGACATGTTCACCCCCTTTTCCAGTACCGACTTAGCTCCCGGTCCTTGACCGTTTCTGCCGCACTTCCGCATTGCAACCGTCGCCAGACCGTGAGGAGTTCAAGTTTGAGATACTGGCACCAGGGACTGGTTAAGGGAGGTGGCCGGGTCACTATCCCTGCACCCAACACAGGGCTATGATAAACACTGTTGCTAGTTACCTTACGGCCATGCACCGAGCAGATAAACCGGCTCTCTGGTGAACAGGTGATGGGGTTAACCCATTCGGGAATCCTTGCACAGCAGCTATTTGCTGACCATTAAAGCTATGCCTAAGATTCTGTCCCTATTGGTTGCACGCTATTCTGTCTTAAAGTCCTGTTAACTTTGATACACCCGTTAACGGGCTTTAAAGATATAGCCATAGCATCTCTCTTGATAGCCGTGTTTGTGGGGCCCTAGGAACTTACGAGTTGAACATGCTTGCCATGTGTTTTGAAACAAGCCACTGATTGTACTCCCCTTACAGCCCAGGGATCTTCGACCGAGAACAGGAATATTCATTTTCCTCTTTTGCTTCATCGCCTGGTAATCCCACGATCCACCAGTTTGGATCTATTCGCTGAGAGGGTGATGGGTAGGGTTCACAGTATCACGGTACCAACAACCCAATACTATCTTGCGTTTGCACCCCAGGGACATTGCATGACATCACAGCTGTCGATGATGTCATTTTTGAAGGATGAAGTTCACTAGGATTTGTGAGCTGCTGGACTATTGACATTAACATGATAAATAAATGATATGTTAGATGTGCTGTCATATTTAGTGTTATTTACATGTACAGTACATATGTTCGTATTCGCAAGGGGAAGCAGTATGTCAATAATGTGGCTGTAGCAGGGTTTCAATGGACCGGTCGCGGAACAAGAGAAACTAATTTGCTTTATTTTAGGGTATTACAATGTTCGATTTTTTTTTTTCCAGGGAATAATGAACAGAAAGTCCCAGGGGACGTTTTACAATAACTTATATATTTCTTAAATACAATATAAAGTGTCTTTTTAAGGACTGGCATTAGGCTAGAGTGACAAAGTAGTTCTTGGCAGCTAAAATAATAAAATAGCGCCTCTGGCAGGGGAAAAGGGAAAGCGAACACCAGTGATCTTGATGGGCATCGAAAAACAGGAGTGTATTGTGCTAAACTAGACCAAAATAACAAACTTGATGAAAGCTTCTTGACTATATCCGTTCCTCTGGAAAACCATATAAACCAGTTCAATAGTTGTTTGGTGAAGACTTTATATAACTTCATGGTCGGGCTTTTCAGCAAATTAAAGGGTATGTCCACCCCTAACCAAAAACCGTTAACTATATTATTTAGTGCCCCCAAAACAAGGTTAACGTTTTACGTAAAATGTTTAAGATGTTCCCAGAGCGAGTATCATACTGACAACCTCCACGAATGCCATCACGCGGCTCTCTGATACTCCTGGGAAAGACAGCCCCCCCAGTGACGTCACAACCAATGGCTGGACTGCCATGACTGGATGAGCTCCCCATGCTGCTGCTTGAGAACAGAAAAGACACGCTGAGTGCAGCAACTATTGTATGTAGACATAATTCTGGGAAAATTACTAAACATTTAGTAAACGTCTACCTGTTTGGGTGGCGGGTCGGTAGGCGTAACACACCAAAGTTTTATTAGGGGTTGGACAAAAACCTTTAACTACGTTTTAGGCGAGCCACCTACAACAGGTAGAGTACGCCGGACGAAATGCGTTCCCTACGCTCCAGACGTTGTGCAAGCACCAAGCTGTGACCAGACCAATTGGTTTCATCAGATGTCCCAGAATTTATATAGCGTTATCTCCGTAGCGCTTACAAGTACCATTCACACCTCAAGCCCTGGCCCAAAGAAGCTTTGCAATCTAAGGCACATTTATTTGCACTAACACTCTGAGTATGCTTTATGACTCTTGCCGCTGTGTCCAATTACTCGCACTTGAGCCACAATTTGGTCATAGAGGGCCATCCTAACGGACCGGACACCGTATTTTCACCGCCCTAGGGGTTCTCCTTCCTTGTTCCGTTTGTTTTATTTCTGTCATTTGTGCATAGTAGGGAATACAGCGGATATACGGAGACACTCTGCGCCTCAGTGCTTCTTTATCTAGGATGTATTATTCTGTATGTATTTATTTTGATGTTTTATAAGGGGTTTTAAAGGGGTTAAACTTCACCACTAACAGACTCTATGATGGTTCGTGTGTGACATTAACCCCTAGTTTGCAGAGGCTGCGCAAGTTATCGGAAGAGACATTCGGAGTAAGCCTATTTACAGGGCGGACAAAATCGCTGTGAACATAAGTATGCTGGCAGGTAATAGCGGGCGTTAACCACGTGCGGGCGAGATTCACCGCAGAGCCGGCAGGCGAACAGTAAATCTGTATGGGGGATTTGCACAGATGGAAGTCCATCTAAGAAAATCATTTTACAAATGACCAGGAAAAAGAAAAAAAACAAACAAGGGGGTAATGAAAACTTACAAGTTAGCAGCATAAGTGAGTGGAAGGAAAATAGGGTGGATACAGACCTGTATGGGCATCGCATTGGGAATCCAGAAACCAATGCACTGACCATATGAATAAATAGAACAAAAGGCCGCCTCTGTAAGCTCCACTAGTTAAAAGACAAACAAGAATCGCAGCCCAATCGTTTTATGGGGTGGAGGAATACAAGACAAGCTTCTCCTAATGGGCTACGCGACCTGTGCATGTTACATAAATTGCGGTGTTTGAGTAGTAATGTTGTACACCGACGACCACGTTTCACAAAACACGAAAGTTCATTTAATTTGAAAACTTGTACAAAAAAATAAAAGTTCCTCTGTACAGCAAACATGGTTCTCAAAATTTATTATATCCTGGCGCCGCATTGAAAATAACATCCGACGTTTTCTTGGGTTGTTTGCATGACGTTTTCCGCCCTTTAAAAACTAAGGTGGGTACACACCATTACATGTTTGTCTGGAGGATGAATCCACTGTCGGACTCGTCAGCGTTAAAAGATCCATGGCCGACAGGTTAACCGGCCATACGAGGACTGTATGATCTGACCATGGATTTTTTGACAACCTGAAACAATTGGGTGGTAGGTACCCAGTTACGTGCTCTAAAATTTGGCAGGGTCGGTAACAACCTGGGCGCCCTGGGGAAGAAGAATAAGGAGCTTTGGGTAAGTCGATCTGATCGATACAATAGAATCCCATGTATGGATCCCTGTGCATTGTAGTTGTTTCTCCCTTTCCATTTAGGCAACCCCGATTTTAGGTTACTAAGGGCTATTTAAATTCCAGTTGGAGAGGTCCAGCATTGTAAGCAAACGCAGTACATAAAATTAACATTCAAGACAGCCACGTCACAAATTAAGGTTTTGTAAAAACTGCTTTAAAAACAAAAAAAATTACCCAAACAGAATTTGGTCAAGGTGAACTAGTAAAAAAAAACAACCCTAAAATGAATTTTAAAGGAAAGTTCAATCGCGTGAATATTCCTTTATGTAGTGATTTAAAGACCTGGAGCTTTAAGGAGCTACGTGTTACCTCCCGTTCTTCAATCAATCGAGCAGGAGCGACGGACGAAGAAAACTTTGTGTGTACCCTTGATCCACCTCTGCAGATTGAAAAAGTCAGACCGTCCGGTCAGAGTAACATAGGCACATTATCGTGTATGATGTATAGTTATCGGAAAACAGTAAGCCGTCGGGACCTGTTACAGCGGCAGTGAAGGATGCGTGTGTAAAGTGTAAGGTCAATATCTTCTATTTCTTCTTGATTGAAGAACGGGAGGGTGGAGGTAAAAACCCATAGCTCCTTACTAGGGTCTTTAATAATACTAAAAGGAATAGTTCATTTTTTGGGGGAACTATTCCTTTAAATGATATTGATTATTTACAATAAAAGTCATTTCGGCCCTATAGTCTATATTGTGTTTCCCACTGAAACTATAAAAGTTGCTGTAAAAATCTACAGTGATAGAATGACAATTCAGTCATTTACCCCCGCCAAGCAATCGCGCACGGTGAAGCAAACTAAAACACCACCGATACAAATGACAAATTCCCAATCTATTTGGGGTTTGTTTGATGTTTTTTCCTCTGTGCTTGAGGTTCTCCATTTTTTCATTAACCATTTTTGGCAATTTCATTACAGGTAAAGAATTCTTTTTTGCCAACACCTAAAGAATATTAAGCAACAGTCCTTTCGAGTTCCGCGAGTTCTTAAAAGAGCCTTGACCAAGCCGCTAAACCCAGAATGCTTACCAGGTAGAGAGCTTTATTTTTCTCCAGTTTTCGTTCTAATTTGGGAGGCAATCCTCAATAACTGACGTAGCATTCTACCAACAAAAAAGAAAACCAACGCTATAATTATGATTGGAAACAATAAAACAATCGTTGTTGTTTTTTCCTGCAGTATAAAAACATTTTATTAGTTACTGCAGGTTAAACTAACCAAGATTTGACCTGCAAGATAATACAAATAATACACTTGCTCATTAGTGACCAAACAAACCAATCTGCACACACACCCTGTAAAAGATCGCTGGAGGCTCACCATCATATTCCATCAATACAGGATTGTGGAAGCCCATACTTAGGCTAATTTACAACTAACATTTAGCGACGGGTACTGATTGGTCAAACATTATACAAAACATAGAAAGATAACAATGCACCTTCTAGGCCCCATTACAATTATCATATTTTATTGCACACTGGATAACATTTAAACAAAGGGGGTTTTATATATACATACTGTGATCACATGAATGAAAGCTTCCAAACCACGTCAAGGTAACCCCCCAGACTGGAAGGTCCTAACTTTACGGGTTGGGGAAGTGAGAAAGCCTGTTTCTCTGGATCGGTTGGGCAAGTATGAGACCTGCCCAAGTTGCTAATCATATTGAAGTAAAAAAGGCTTAAGTTAGGAACTTCCAACAGGTTACCACGTCGGGTAACCTTGGGGTTACCTGACGTGTTGGAAGGCTTTCATTCATGTCAGCACCCGTAATGGACGGATATACAAATCCCCCTTGTTAAAGTAGGCCCGTGTGCAGATAATAGATATGTAGGGGGTCCAGGAATGTGATTGATTATCTTTCTATGTTTATAATGATGCCGTGGTGAGAAATAGGAATTGTTGGGGTCAGGAATGTGCATTGATTCTTCTTTTTATGTTTCTAATGTATCCCAGGTGCAGATAATATGATATGGTATGGGGGCCCAGGAATGGGCATTGATTATCTTTTCTATGTTTGTAAGTATGCCAGTGTGCAGATAATATGGCTATTGTATGGGGCCCAGGATATGGGCATTGATTATCTTTTCTTGTTGTAATGTATGCCAGTGTGCAGAGTATATTGTATGGGGTCCGGAATGATGCATTGATTATCTTTCTAGTTTTAATGTATCCAGTGTGCAGATAATTGATATTGTATGGGCCTAGGAATGTGCATTGCTTATCTGTTCTAGTTTCTACTGTATGCCAGGTGTCGCAGATAATATGATATTGTATGAGGGCCTAGGAATGTGACAACTTGATTATCTTTATTCTATGTTTAAATGTCATGCCAGTGTGCAGATCAATATGATATGTATGGTGGCCCAGGAATGTGCATGGATCTCTTTCTATGTTATAAGGTATCTTAGGTGTGCAGTAATAGATATTGTAATGGGGCCTAGGAATGTCGCATTGAGTATCTTTCTATGTTTCTAATGTATGCCAGTGTGCAGCTAATATGATAGTTGTATGGGGGGGGGGCTAGGAATGTGCATTGTGATTATCTTTCTATGCTTTCTAATGTATTGCCAGTGTGCAGAGAATATGATATTGTATGGGGGCCGGAAGGTGCATTGATTATTTCTTATGTCTCCTTCATAATTCACCATTGTCAGATTCAGTAAATTCAGTCAGATCAAGAGGATTTACTGAAAACATCCGGCGAATTAATAAGTGTGTGACATGACAAGGATACCGCTGGCGGCATTGCCAATTTGCTAGTTAGTAAAATCCAGTCGGTTTTCAAATGGGATCTTGGGAGCTAATGAATTATTGTTTCAGTGTTATGGCTAGTGGTTCAGCCATTATGGGGCGAGGCAGATCTAATACAGTGCGCGGTCTCTGGGCTATTTACTGTATATACGGTATGGATGTTCCTTTGAATGGCTGCACCCCCGGCAAACTCTCTATTGGACTGGATTGTGAGTTTTGTGACTGCGGGTCAATGTTATGGGCACAATGGGATAGTGATAGAATCTTTCAGAATTGTATCACAAAAGAACAGCCGCACCGTACCAACCAGTAGTTTTCCTTCCCGTGCGTAGAAATAGAAATGTATTTTAATGTGAGTTTTCCCAAACTGTACCTTGAAGAGTGATCGCGTGGTCGGGAAAGTCTGGAAACCGAAACAGTAGTCAGTTTGTTAATTCGGAGGCCACGCCTCAGTGAAGCATTTGTCTTATAGGCAGCCCAAATAGATGAACTTCCTAATGTGGCCAATGGAGAATGATACCGTGCCAAGGAGACGAGAGGCGCCCCATCTTTATTACATTCCTGTATTACATCTTCTGGGGGATGAGGCGTATGGTGTCCAAGCTCTAAGCGTCCTGGCTTAATGACCAAGCTAGGAAGACTGTCTACCAGCCTAAATAGGTGGAAAGCCGATTCCAGGTGATGATGCGGGACTGGGAAGCCGACGACGCGGACGTCCTCTGGTAGTCTCCATTTGGTGCTGATCTTCATCCCTACCCTCTATCCTATCCTGTATGTCACTCCCCCATTCTAATGAATGTCCCAATGCCATCAAGCCCTCCTGACGACTTTGTTGTTCATTTTCTATAACACATTCTAAATCTATCCTTGGCCTCAGGACAGGAAGCCTTAGATCGGGTCACTTGGGTACATGCACCCTTGGAGCCATTAAAACCCTTTCAACTCGAATGATCTTTAGGCAGTGATCATTACACGGCCTCCACCAAAGTGAGATTTGAACCCTCCACTTCCTAGTTACATGATATTAGATATGTTCCAGGGACATCCAACATGAACCAATAGGGAAAAAGCTTTCTGTGTTGAGCGGGGTGTGGGGGTGGTTCTAGGGGGGGGAGGAGCTATGTTCCAATCATCCTGGGTCTACCATCTACAATCAATGCACAAAGAAAATAAAATACCCCAATGAAATTAGGCCCATGGGCGTCAATTTTATATGACTGTTCTTCTGGTCTGTGGTCCTTGCAACTGCAAAAACCATAGAGACAGTGAGGGAAAAAAGCCAGTGAAGATGAAACACGGTTTAATGGCCAAAGTTAACCTACAGCAACCGGTATAAGGGCATTGGTACCCTTACACCAAAAAAAAATCGATTGTAATCATCTGCCCGCACCCAACTTTTGTTTGTACCAGCTCATTACATGAATTTCACCAGATATTTAATGATAAGTTTTTATTCATCTCTTGGTTAAAGGTCTTTGCATCCTCCTCAATGGCTGTTATAGGCTTGAGATTGTGCCAAAAGAGACAGCGGTTTAAAACAGCAGTCAATCACTGGTTGTGATTGTCCAATTGTCACAGCTGATGACGGCATGGAGGGAGGGGCCCCAGCTGTCGCGGCCAGAAGGGAAACCAAGAAGAAGCCGGAAAGAGCGGGGGAGAAGGCAGGTGGAGAAAGGGGAAAAAGAGCAGGGGGGAGGCAAGAACGAAGGGGAGGGGGGACACGCCGGTCCGTGAACAGAAGAACCAAAGGAAACAGAGGCTCAGCGGAAAAAACGAAAAGGGAACCAAAGGTGGAAAGGGTAAACAGTACGGAAAGGGTACCGGTTGTAGAACGGCTTGGATGGGCCAAGGGGTCCTGGGGGCAGGCAGGCGAATAGGCACACAGGGGAGGGTACAACAGGACCAGGTTACAATGGTATACCGGAGCCAAAAGGAGTAAAAGCACCACAAAAGAGTGAATAGAAAAACACCTAATAAATTTGTTCTTAGGTATGTTCAATTTAAGGCCCTGTGTATCCACTCACATTGAATCATTTTAATTTTTGTTCGGTGAACCCCCAAGGCTCCTTTAAAATATTAATACCCTTGTTCATTCTCAAGTAAACACGGATGTTTCGGGACCTGTAAGGTAGAAACAAGCCTCCTTGTGATTTCTTTAAGAAAGTCTCGATTCAAAAACACTGATGAAATTAAAAGGTCCTGATCACCCTTAAAGATGTTAACCCACTTAAGACCCATGTCCCAAATACTTTCTTTTCCTAACCTGACGTTCACAAGGACCAACATAATTTTTAAGGTAGGTAAAACACTACAAAAGATTTGGTTTTGTGTACCAAAAGTCCATGCGTCTTGGAGTCCCTGTAGTGGGCTCACTGCCCGCCTCCATTATAAACATACAAAGCCAAGAGTGAGGGAGGTTAGAGACGTTGAGCTTAATAGTGATATAACTAGAATGGTTATACTCACATCAGAACAAAGCCAAAAACAGGGCAACGTTTCGAGCCCACAATTAGCCCTTTTTCCCAAGCCTCGTAAATGTCTAGTTATGCAGTAAGCAAGGGGTGAAGAGGTGGAAAAGTTTGCAGCAGCAGCCAACCAGATATTAGCTTTTACGGGTTATCTGCAGTTAGATAACTGTGATTTGGATGTGGGAGATTAATAGCACAGGGAAAACCTTTAATTAAAATAAGCCCACACTAGCATCTTAAGAGTTAAATTAAAGATAAAGTGGCATTATAAAGGAGAGTTTTCATATCATTTTTTTAATATCTAGGCAGACGCTTGGCCGGTCCCGTAATAAAACAATCCCCCAACAAACCACCAGATCCAAACCTTCCTATTCTATAGCCCACACCCCCACTCGAGTGTGTCCAGGTGTTGGGCGCGGCTTGCAATTTTCCTGAAACAAATTACCTATCTTTGATTTACACTGCAATCATTTTCGTCTGCGGACTTTATTCTCTTACTTGGGCCCCAAGGAATATTTCTTTGAAGATCAGGACACGGCGACCGTTTTTCCGTTCTTTTGTTCTTCGATTTTTTTAACGAATTTTTGACCAGCGCCGATTCAGTCGGTTTATTTCCGCTTGTGGCTCAGAAGCCCGGGAGTTTGCGTATCTAGGACAATTAAAAATATATATGACCCACCTTCTATAAAATTAACATCGGTTCATTGACGTGGCCTTTTTTTTTGTGAGATCACTCGCCTTATTGCTCAGCCTTCGATGCAACTGAACGTTACGCGTCCATCAGCGATGAGATCTTGTCCAATTTGTTCCCGTGGATCTCATATAGCGGTTTAGGTCTTCATTCCTCCTTTGAGAAACTGCTTGCATAAGAAGAACAGAGTTTTCATTAGTCCATTGCCAAATCTAAACGACAAACTCTCAAAACCACCAACTGGTTATTAAGGGATGTTCCACCCCCTCCACTAACATTATACTTACCTTCATGCTCCAAAAACTTAAGACGGATTTGCAATTTTCTTGAACCTCCCCGGCTGCAATTGTTCACCATGTTATCTAAAGCTGTAATTACAGCTCACGCGTGGGCAAAGGAGGAAAGCTGTCAATGATTGTGACATCACATCATGGCTGACGGCTGTCTGTGGGACTGCTGGTTTTTTACCAGGACGCTCAGGAAAAAAAGAAAAAAAAGACCTGAGCTGCCGGGCGAGAGTAAGAAGAATTGGGTCTTCAGGAACATAAACATTGGAGAAATGGAGGGGGGGTGTTGTGTTTGTGGCCTGTTGGGGGTTTAAACATATTTGTAGTGGTTTTTTTTTTAATTTTAAAATGAGCCCACAGCCTCTACGTCTGTTCATGAGATACGGAAATCCGTGTTTTATAACCAGGTAGCAGCAGATGACACACTTGGTTACAATTACACTTTTTAAAAGCTCTGCGTTTTAAAACTAAAGAGAGAATGTCAGCTGCAGCATTTCTGAAGAGGACGGATATTTGATTTCATTGGGATCGAATTTTTTTTTAGGGTCAAGGTTTTTCTTTGATACCAAAAATAACCTTGTAGGTTTATAATAACATTGGGTGATTTCTCGGTCCTTATCTGTAAGGATCTATGAGGGTTGAAGAAATATAAGGGATAATGCGCCCCTTACAGTATAATATAGGATGATTTCCGCCACGAGGAGTTCCACTGACCATTATACAGGAAGGGAACTCAGAGGTCACGTACATCTAGATTATAATGTGAAGGGGCGCAATTATTTCTTATACTACATACTGTATTGGATTTCTTCATCCCATTCGCATTGTAAATTTAGCTATTGCCTATTTCGCCTTAAATGCCTAAGTACTTCTGTAATTAAACCCAGCTAGGAAAGGAACATCCCAGGCCCCAGCCTATTGGGTTAAACAACTCTTTGTGGAGGAGGAGAGAGACATGGTATGAAGTGAAAGGAGAAAGCAGCTCCAGAAGGTTCTGTTAGAGAATGTTAACACTGGGCAAAAAATGCTTGAGTGCATTGTCCAGGCAGCAAATGAACATGGATCATGGGCGGCGTGTGGGATGGATATAAGAACTACGAATGAGTCACTTATTGAATAGCTGAGTGATGAGTGATTTTTATAAGGATATATACCAGTGCAGTCCATTTTAAAATATCACACTATGTATTATAATGAGATACTTACCGCCCCCTTGGGGCCTGACAAATATGTCTTAAACCCGGAGATAGATGCGTTGTGTTGGGTATAATACCTTCCTATAGGGTAACCACCAAATCACACCATGAATTAAAATCTCACTACACCGTCCAAAAGATTCTATTAGAAATATAAGTGATAATAATACGCAAGTACAGACAGATTTATCAGTGAAAAATATCAACGTTAAACGTGTTGGGATTAATAGGTGGTAAAAAAAAAAAAAAAATGTTACCAGCGTAAATCTGCAGCATCCAATCAGATTGAAACATGCAATATTCTTCTGATCGGACCGGTCAAAAAGCTGCTCAGTAGATAAAACACTCCTACTTAGCACCACCACACTCAGAAGCAATTACAAACATAACCACGTGTCTGATTTTATATTAACACTCTCTCTTGCAGCTATCATCCTACTGACACTAATTAATGACCGTAGACTATGTATAGAAGATATTTCGCACTCATACCCTCACCACAAGGGACAACTCACGCCCCACCCCCTGCAGATCTTTTACACATCACCCCATCAGACGTCTCCGACTTTCTGTTGTCTTTGCCACTTATAACGTGTACCGTGATCTTGCCCCTCCTCTTACTGTGCTAAACCTCTTATTACTGCAGTAGGATTTCAAAAGGGTCATTCACTGAAAACTAGATGGCTTTTAAGGGCACCGCCGCCTTAAACAATCTATCTAAACTAATTAATCATTCCCCCCTAAATAGGACCTAGTCCTCCCTTGTTAATTCTTCTTTGACAATATGGTATCAAGCCTGTTGAACCTGCAAGCTGCATGAGTCATTTTTCTTTTCTATATTGAGAAGATCCGCCCTTTCCTTTCTCACACCACTACTCCAAAATTACTCCATGCCCGCATAATCTCCGTCTGACTACTGTAACATTCTGTTACTTGGTCTCTGGCCTAGTCATCTCTCTCCTCTCCCAGTCTACCTTAAACAAATTAATTTAGTGCACGTATCCCCTTTGTTATACTCTGTATTTTAATTATGCACCAGCACTGGGTCCCCAAGTGGCACTTTATCAAGACAATATACATAAATAACTCCCTGCTAAATGGATCTTGTCAGATAAATGGAATGGGGACTATCGGGCACACAGTTGCATTTATGACTTACCCGTCCCTTTTAATGTCAAAATGAGCAGGCTAATTTTTGTCACCCATTCAAATCAAAGTACTTTATTAACATGTTTTGTGCTTGTCTTAAAAATTGCCACAATGGTGTGACTTCATTAATACAAGATAAAAAACGATCCTCCCGTGCGTCAAGTAATTAAGTCACTTAAAGCTAAACACACGTAGAGACGGGGGAAATATAAACCAATTTTCTCTCTGAAGTTGAACTTTTTCTTGTACTGAATGGTCTTTTTCTCTTCGGGTATTTACGAGGGGTGGAAAAAGCATCTAGCCGAAGGAGTTTGGAGAAACACAGAAATTCCCTCCGTTCGTCTCTAGTGTTCATCTTCCTGGTCTGCTGAACGTCAAATTAAAGGACTGCCTTGCAACAAAAATAGGTTGAAAACAGTTTTAAAGGAGGAACTACCCAGTGAACCAGCGACGATTCTAACACGCAAAGGCAGGAGCGTACTTACCGAGGTTCAATACCATATTACGTCCCATTATAAATTGCGGGGGTGGGCAGACCAAAAAAAGGAGCAAGGTAAGAGCATGTCAATTAAAGTCCTTAAAGGGAATGGTCCACCCCCACAAACTATAATCACCAACTACTGGCCCATGTGTAGTGTAGTTAATCCTACCTTCAACACCAGACCCATATGGTTCTCTTTGTAGTCCTCACCCCCCAAAGTCCAAAACACTGCCCACCAGGAGGATAGCAGAGTCCATTATAGGACATGCCTCCTACATTGGCCTCGTAGAAAGTGGCATGGTACAGCCAGCCTTCTCCCCCTCCCACCCCTTCTCCCTAGCGTAAAATGTTTAATATAGAAGATGCCCAAGGGCCCCCGCCCCAACCGCTAATTTTGTATCTTTAGAAAGCTCCCAAACTTACTTTACTCTCCTCTTCCTCGGCGAAGGGAGGCCGGCAGCCGCGTCGTTGATTGGCTGCCGCTCAGGCCAATCACCGAGCGGTGCCGGGTCCGCCCCTCTTTGCTTGCTTTTCCGCGGCCAGAGGAAAGAGGGAGGTAAGCGTTTGGGGGCTTTCTAAAGATTACAATATAGCGGTTGGGGTTGGGAGCCGCTGGCCGAATCTTATATCAAAAATTTTATTTGGATGTGGAATCCCCTTTAAGCTATTTCAAAAAACATTTAGAAATGGCACAATCCTCTGAAACAAGTGTTGTAAAAGCCACATATCCTGATTTGACATCGGGTGACATGGATTTTACACTTGTTGTAATAAATCGGATCTTACGAATAACGTTTAAAAAAAACAGTTCAAAAAAAAGTAACGAGACAGAAAGGTGAGAATTAGCAATCCTCTGTTAATTATAGTTTCTTACGACCCATCAGCGCAAAGAAATGTTCTTGCAGACTTACTAGTGACCCGTCACACTATCTTTAATACCAGGAAGGCCCAGGACATTAACCTGGCAACGCGGTGACAATTGTTACGTGCTGGTGCTAATTACAAAATGAGTATAGGGAGGTGGAACAAATCAATTCACTACCTCCCCGCTCCAGATACTTAAGTAATTTTTCAGTAGAGTAGCTTATTAGATATGCGGGTCCATTGTTATGCGGGATATCTGGCTGATCTATTTGGTCTAGCTACATCTACTTGACATCATCCGACTCAATTCTATAAAGAGAAACTAAAGCTCTGAAATCAGCAGCATTTGTAGAAATTCATCTGTTTATTTCGTTCGTTTACGTTAGACCTGTCACAAATGTTGCTGGTTACAGAATAAAATAGATACAACTACTGTGATAGGAATTATCAGATCATGCGGGTCCAGTACCTTATGACAAGTTTAGTTGCAAAAAATAAAACGCAGAAGAAACCAGTAAAAACAATAATGGGGCGATTGCTCTTACGGACCTCTGGGATGTATAGGGGACGCTTCGCCCCTGCCCTGATGTTTCAGTTTTCCGATTTTCTTACACAGGACTCTGTGTTGTGGTGCAAAAAGAGGTTATCTGGTTGCTACAGAACCAGGAAAATTTGCCAGAATTTTGCATCCGTCCCAATGAATGAATACTTCTAGGACTGTAACGTACGGTGTTCCAATCAGAGTAAGTAGAAGGGTTAACCCAGGCTAGAGGGGACCGTCCCCTAAAAAACTACTATCCCACTGTCGTTCAGTACAAGGCGCTTGTGAAATTACACCACAGAGATTGAAGCCTCTTGACTTTAGTTTGGATCTTTTATTCTCGCCAAGTCCATGATAGGCCAATGTCTTTACCGGTGCTTTATTCGAAAGGTTGCGTGAGGGAAATACTCCGAAGAAGATTGAAGTCTTTAGTGGATTACATCTGAATATTTCACAGAGGTTGATGTCCGTTTTCCTGGGATGAGAGATCTCCTGCTCCTCTTCCAGTGACGTATACATCTTCCAGTACAACACAGGATTAGATAAAGAAACAATGCCTAGGTTACTCTACAAGGGTAAAAACACATGTCATTCCTCCACCTGGTAGAAGATATACACGTATAAGTATAGTGATCAGGCTTGTATATTAAGGCTTATACTTAAAACCAGCAACATTGGCCGCTGGTTAGTCAGGAACCTGACAAAGGAGAACTTATACTGCCAGAGGGTCAGGCAATGTTTCACTTAAGTACTGGAACCCACTAAGTTTATCATTCCTGCTCAGGTCCCTTGTACATAGGTGTACGAAATCCATCGGGATCTGTCAGAAGAACAGTGGAGGAAAGCGAGAGAGAAAGAGGTTCCTTCCCTTTGGTTCCTGGTTCCTGTATGTTTTTATTGAAGAACGAGGTAAGAACAGCTCCGTTAACTCCCGTTCTTCAATTAAACCATAACCCAATTTCCACAGGGGCGATACCCTTTCAATACAGGCATTACGCCTCTACTTAAACCTCAACCCAATAATCTACCATGGTGCTGTGATAATCAATTAGCTCACCTGTCCTTGTACGGTCCAATTGGGCTTCACTTTCATCCTTTTTCGTTCTTATTCTTGATGTTTGGGGCTCTTCCTGATTAAGTATATCCTGCATAATAATAAATTAGTTAATGGACCCTGCACTGAATCTTACCAAATTTTACATTTGGGTCCGGGGTGGAATTCCCACTCCCAACTGGATTTAGCATACAGATTCTTTAACCCATGCTCCCTCTGTCCTCCATTTCCAAAGTGCACTCTCAATCTCCATATTGGAGCTTCCATGTGGCCGTCTCTTCCTTTCCATGGTGTTGCGCTTTCTGGGGTGTCACGGTTTCCCTTGGTTTCTGGTAATATGGACATTGCGTGTGTTAATTTGTCTTTTCTTCTTATGATAGAGGGTTTTTTGAAGTGCACCTACAAATATAAACATCCTGCACAAACCATCTTTAGCTCAGATTTATCAGTTTCAACATGCTGCACAGGGAATGGCCGTTCCCTTAAACTCACAGCAACCAGCGTTGTTAGGGGGAGTATGGGAATCTCACAGAAAAGCTATGCTTTCCTGCAGATAAGTTCAAACGTCAATCTCATAATCGAGTTTTTCGTACACAAACAGATTCGATTGTAACTTTCACACACACCTGACCATCTGAAGCAAAAAAAATGCTTGGTTATGATTGGTCGTTGTTGATCTTCTTCAGAGTCCTAGGCAAACCAATCTAATTGCCTAACTGAAAAGCTGAAGAAAAATTTGCTCTTGAACAATGGGGCCCACACACGTGTCAATCCTGATTGTAAATATCGGCAATCGATTAAAAAAACTTATAGGTGATCAGATTGACTGTGGGTGGAAAAATTTCTGCCATTCGAGCAAGTGGGGGAAATTATATTGGAAGACCGCAATAGTAAAATGGGATGTACATGTTATGGCTTTGCTAAAGGACAATACATTGGTTCCCCATTAAACAACAATTATCTACAAGAATTGTCTCTTACATTTTAAATCCCTTCGCTCTGCTCTCCCTCTTGTCCTTCTTGTATCCCCATATGTACCTGTCCGACCTCCCAATCATCACAGAACCATCTCCTGTAAAGACCACCCCAGTCCACTGCTTCCTTCGCCTTAACCCTTCTCTTAGTGTCCCATAGTCCCTGTCCCGTACCCTCCAATCATCACAGAACCTTCTTAACAGACCCCCACTCACACTGGCTTCCTTCACTTATCCTTCTCTCTAGTGTCCCCCTATGTCCCTGTTGGTAACTCCAATCATCACAGAACCATCTATTATACAGACCACCCCACTCAAACTGCCTCCACTCTACCTTAATCATTTCTCTCTAGTGTTCCCACTATGTCCCTGTCCGTACCCTCAAATCTCACAGAAACCATTCTATACTGACACAACTCACACTGCCCCTTCACCTTAATACGTTCTCTCAGTGTCCCAATCATGTCCATAGTCCGTAACCTCCATCATCACAGACATCTCTGGTACAGACCCCCCCAGGCACACTGCCTTCCTCTCGCCTTCTTAACCCTTTCTCTCTCGTGTCCCATATGTCCGGTCCGTACCGTCCAATAATAACAGAACCATCTTATACAGACCCCCACTCCACACTGCCTCCTTCACCTTAAAACCATTTCGCCTCGTGTCCCCATATATCCCTGTCCGGGACCTCAATTACATCACAGAACCATCTCCTATACAGACCCCCACTCACACTGCTTCCTCTCACCTTAACCCTCTCTCTAATGTCCCCATATGTTCCTGTCTGTACCCTTCAATCATCACAGAACCATCTCTTATACAGACCCCCCCACTCACACTGCCTCCTCTCGCCTTAACACTTTCTCTCTTGGGGCTCCCGTCCTCTGGAATTCTATTCCCCTTTTTCCAAGTCAAGAAACCTCAATAAACAAGTTTAAATCTAATCTCTCATCCGATCTCTCTGAGCACAGCACAGTATAGGACGGCTGACACTGCACCAGTTATTACTATGGCACTTCCACTGTTATTGAATAATCCTGCATAGATAAGGATTTATACCTGAAGCATATACACTATTAATGCACGCTCAGGTGGCCCCCTTATGGGACTCCTGATTACTGTTCCCTTTACTTTATACAGCGATTACTGTTCCCTATACTTTATACAG
>CM033476.1:123047190-123282190 GCA_019447015.1 Hymenochirus boettgeri
CAATCATCCGAAACATCTCTTATACAGACCCCCCTCACACTGCCTCTCTCACCTTAATCCTTTCTCTCTAGTGTCCCATATGTCCCTGTCCGTACCCTCCAATCATCACAGAACTAATCTCTTATACGACCCCCACTCCCACCTGCTTCCTCTCTCCTCTCCTTAACCCTTTCTCTCTAGTGTCCCATATGTCCCTGTCCGTACCCTACCATCACAGAACCATCTCCTGTAACAGACCCCCACTCACACTGCTTCCTCCACCTTTACCTTTCTCTCTATCTCCCCATATGTCCCTGTCCGTACCCTCCACTCACCCAGACCATCTCCTATACAGACCCCCCACTCACACTGCCTCCTCCCACCTTAATCCTTTCTCTCTAATGTCCCCATATGTCCCTTTCCGTACCCTCCGCTCATCACAGAACCATCTCCTATACAGACCCCCACTCACACTGCCTCCTCTCACCTTATACCTTTCTCTCTAGTGTCCCAATATGTCCCTGTCCGTACCCTCCAATCATCACAGAACCATCTCCTATACAGACCCCCCACTCACACTGCTTCCTCTCACCATAACCCTTTCTCTCTAGTGTCCCCATATGTCCCTGTCCGTACCCTGTACCCATCACAGAACCATCTCCTATACAGACCCCCACTCACACTGCCTCCTCTCACCTTAACCCTCTCTCTAATGTCCCCATATGTCCCTGCCCGTACCCTCCGCTCATCACAGAACCATCTCCTATACAGACCCCCACTCACACTGCCTCCTCTCACCTTAATCCTTTCTCTCTAGTGTCCCCATATGTCCCTGTCCGTACCCTGTACCCATCACAGAACCATCTCCTATACAGACCCCCACTCACACTGCTTCCTCCACCTTATACCTTTTCTCTCTAGTGTCCCCATATGTCCCTGTCCGTACCCTGTACCCATCACAGAACCATCTCCTATACAGACCCCCACTCACACTGCTTCCTCCACCTTATACCTTTCTCTCTAGTGTCTCCATATGTTCCTGTCCGTACCCTGTACCCATCACAGAACCATCTCCTATACAGACCCTCCACTGGTAACTGCTTCCTCTCACCTTAACCCTTTCTCTCTAGTGTCCCCATATGTTCCTGTCCGTACCCTGTACCCATCACAGAACCATCTCCTATACAGACCCCCACTCACACTGCCTCCTCTCACCTTAACCCTCTCTCTAATGTCCCCATATGTTCCTGTCTGTACCCTTCAATCATCACAGAA
Organism: Hymenochirus boettgeri; assembly: GCA_019447015.1. NCBI lineage: Eukaryota > Metazoa > Chordata > Amphibia > Anura > Pipidae > Hymenochirus > Hymenochirus boettgeri. Next base: position 123,048,445 of record CM033476.1, read on the forward strand.
CCATCTCTATACAGACCCCCACTCACACTGCTTCCTCTCACCTTAACCCTCTCTCTAATGTCCCCATATGTTCCTGTCTGTACCCTTCAATCATCACAGAACCATCTCCTATACAGACCCCCACTCACACTGCTTCCTCTCACCTTAACCCTCTCTCTAATGTCCCATATGTTCCTGTCTGTACCCTTCAATCATCACAGAACCATCTCTTATACAGACCCCCCACTCACACTGCCTCCTCTCGCCTTAACACTTTCTCTCTTGGGGCTCCCGTCCTCTGGATTCATTCCCCTTTTTCCAAGTCAAGAAACCTCAATAAACAAGTTTAAATCTAATCTCTCATCCGATCTCTCTGAGCACAGCACAGTATAGAACGGCTGACACTGCACCAGTTATTACTATGGCACTTCCACTGTTATTGATAATCCTGCATAGATAAGATTTATACCTGAAGCATATACACTATTAATGCACGCTCAGGTGCCCCCTTATGGGACTCTGATTACTGTTCCCTTTACTTTATCATTCGATTCTGTGTTCCCTATACTTTATACAGCGATTACTGTTCCCTTACTTTATACAAGCTATTACTGTTCCTTACTTATCGCGTTACTGTTCCCTATATTTATCAGTGATTACTGTTCCCATACTTTATCATGATTACTGTTCCCTATACTTTATAGTGATTACTGTCCCTATCTTTATCGCGATTACTGTTCCCTATACTTTATACAGCGATTACTTTCCCTATCTTTATACACGCTTACGTTCCCTATACTTTATTCTGTGTTTACTGTTCCCTTTACTTTATTAGCGATTACTGTTCCTTTACTTATACAGCGATTACTGTTCCCTTTACTTTATACAGCAGCGATTACTGTTCCCTATACTTTATACAAGTGATTACTGTTCCCTTTACTATTATACAGCGATTACTGTTCCCTTTACTTTATCCAGCGATTACTGTTCCCTATACTTTATACACGCGATTACTGGTCCCTATACTTTATACAGTGATTACTGTTCCCTATACTTATACGTGTTACTGTTCCCTTTACTTTATACAGCGATTACTGTCCCTTTACTTTATACAGCGATTACGTTCTTCCCTTTACTTTATACAGTGATTACTGTTCCCTATACTTTATAATACAGTGATTTACTGTTCCCTTTACTTTATACACGATTACGTTTCCCTTTACTTTTATACACAGCGATTACTGTTCCCTTTACTTTATACAGCGATTACTGCCCCTTTACTTTATACAGCGATTACTGTTCCCTTTACTTTATACAGCGATTACTGTTCCCTTTACTTTATACAGTGATTACTGGCCCCTTTACTTTATACAGCGATTACTGTTCCCTTTACTTTATACAGTGATTACTTGTCCCTTTACTTTATACAGTGATTACTGTTCCCTTTACTTTATACAGTGATTACTGTTCCCTTTACTTTATACAGTGATTACTGGTCCCTTTACTTTATACAAGCATTACTGGTCCTTATCTTTATACAGCGTTTACTGTTCCCATATACTTTATACAGTGATTACTGTTCCCTTTACTTTATACAGTGATTACTGGTCCCTTTACTTTATACAGTGATTACTGTTCTCTTTACTTTATACAGTGATTACTGTTCTCTTTACTTTATACAGAGTATATGCCTTGTACCACTGCTACAATAAACGTGTAATAATGAACAGGTATCTGAGTTAAGATGACGTCACTCAATTTCGTACACATCCAAACATCTTTGCCCACTAAACAGAAGGTTTTACTCTTACTCAACAGCAAACTTCCTTCACATTTAAATAAGAGTAAAACCTTGTGTCTCTCTGATTATTACTGTAGAAGGAACAGAGACTTACCCATGTTCTCTCTGTCCACTGATCCCCGCTCGTCCTCCATATTGCTCTCTTCCAGTGTAGTTTTCTTCTTCCATTCCAGGATTTGTTCCATCTTCATATTGTCGTTGCTCCTTCTGGCGGTCCTCAAAATCCGCTTGGTTTTCCCGATAATCCCCTTCCTCTAGGACAACGGACTTTATGTTTGTGTTTCTTCTTTTCTTCCTTCTATATTTATCAAATCTTCATTATGTTGGATAGTCGATGGAGTCACCTAGAATATAAACAATATTCACCGTGTTAATGGGTCATCGTGAGACCTGTCAAACTATCCTAGGTATTTCGGGTCACGCAAACAACATATTATCTACAAAATTGTCTCTTTACATTTAAATCCCTTCGCTCTGCTGCTCCTCATTTTCCTTCTCTTGTATCCCCATATGTCCCTGTCCGTACCCTCCAATCATCACAGAACCATCTCCTGTACAGACCCCCCCAGTCACACTGCTTCCTCTCGCCTTAACCCTTTCTCTCTAGTGTCCCCATATGTCCCTGTCCGTACCCTCCAATCATCACAGAACCATCTCTTATACAGACCCCCACTCACACTGCCTCCTCTCACCTTAATCCTTTCTCTCTAGTGTCCCCATATGTCCCTGTCTGTACCCTCCAATCATCACAGAACCATCTCTTATACAGACCCCCCACTCACACTGCCTCCTCTCACCTTAACCATTTCTCTCTAGTGTCCCCATATGTCCCTGTCCGTACCCTCCAATCATCACAGAACCATCTCTTATACAGACCCCCACTCACACTGCCCTCCTCCCCTAACCATTTCTCTCTATGTCCCCATATGTCCTGTCCTTACCCTCCAATCATCACAGAACCATCTCTTCTACAGACCCCCCCTCACACTGCTTCCTCTCCTCCCTTAACCCTTTCTCTCTATTTCCCATATGTCCCTGTCCCGTACCCTCCATCATCACAGACCATCTCCTTATACAGACCCCCCACTCACACTGCTTCCTCCCACCTTAAACCTTTCATTCTAGTGTCCCCATATGTCCCTGCCCGTACCCTCCGCTCATCACAGAACCATCTCCTATACAGACCCCCACTCACACTGCTTCCTCCCACCTTAAACCTTTCATTCTAGTGTCCCCATATGTCCCTGTCCGTACCCTCCGCTCATCACAGAACCATCTCCTATACAGACCCCCACTCACACTGCTTCCTCCCACCTTATACCTTTCTCTCTAGTGTCCCCATATGTCCCTGTCCGTACCCTGTACCCATCACAGAACCATCTCCTATACAGACCCCCACTCACACTGCTTCCTCTCACCTTATACCTTTCTCTCTAGTGTCCCCATATGTCCCTGTCCGTACTCTGTACCCATCACAGAACCATCTCCTATACAGACCCCCACTCACACTGAGGGAATCTTCACTGGGTTTTTTTAAAGCCAAACTGTATTTATGAAACTATTATTGAACTTCACTTTCTAGTCACCACAGAAAACGGTTATAGTTTCTGAAAATAAGGTCACAGACAATAAAGACGGAAGCATATTTAGTGATTAACATTAATGTTTAAAGGAAAGTTCACCCCTTTCTCCCGATACCTTACCTTTAACTTCTCGGTCCCTTGACCGTCTTCTGCTAGCACTTCCAGCATTGAAACGTCTGCAGACCGTGCAGGAGTTAAGTGAGATACCTGGCCCCAGGAAGGGTTTAAGGGGTGGCGGTCACTATCCCTGCACCCAAAAAACAGGGCTATGTAAACATGTTGCTCCTCGCCGCTACCTTAAGGCCATTGCACCCCCGACCACGCTCCCACCCCGATGCGGCTTCTGTGAACAGTGAATTGGGTAACCCATTCGGAATCTTGACACAGCAGCTATTTGCTGCCATCGCACGGACGTCGACCACCTACCGTAAGACTACAGGAGTTAGATCCTCACGGATTGATGAACACGAACCGAGGAGCACAGAGTAGGGGTATGCGGTAAGAACGGGCAGGTGCGGGAGCGGCAGGTCTCTCCCCACCTCGAGTTAACTTTGAGTAGAAAACCAGCGAAACAGAGACGCCTGGTAGTGGTTATAGACGGTGGCTACGAATAGCAGAGACATCTCTCCTTGATAGCCTTGTTTGTGGGGCCTAGGACTAGAGTTGAAAGTGTGCCATGTGTTCTGAAACAGCCCATGATTGTCTCCCCTTAACCAAGCCAGGGATCATTCGAACGAACAGGGAATATTCTTTTTTCCCTTGCTTCATCGCCTGTTTAATCCCCACGATCAAAGTTTGGATTCTTATTCGATGCAGAGGGTGATGGTAGAGGTGCACAGTAATCATGTACCAACATCCCAACTATCTCTGCGTCGCACAGGGACATTGACAATGCATCACAGATGTTCAGATGATGTCATTTTTGGAAGGATGAAAAGTTCATATGGATTTTGTGAGACCTGCTGGACTATTGACATAACACTGATTAAAATATAAATGATATGTTATGACTGTCGCTGGCAATATTTATGTGTTATTTACATGTACAACGTACAATATGTTCGTACTTCGCACGGGGAAGTTAGTATGTCAATAATGTGGCTGTAGCAGGGTTTCAATGCGAGGCTGGTTCGGAAGGAACAGAGAAAAACTAATTTGCTTTATTTAGTTTATTACAATTTGTTCAGATTTTTTTTTTCCAGAATATGAACAGAAAGTCCCAGGGACGTTTTACAATAATATTCTCTTAAAATAAATATAAAATGTCTTTTAAGGAACCTGGCATTTAGCTAGAGTGCAAAAGTAGTTCTTGGCAGCAAAAATAATAAATAGCCGCCCTCTAGCAGGGGAAAAGGGGAAGTAAAACACGTGATCTTTATGGCATCGAAACAGGGAGCTGATTGTGCTAAAAAGACCAAAAATAACAAACTGATGCAAGATGCTTGACTCTCTCCGTATCCCTCTGGAAAACCATTAATAAAACCAGTCCATGTTATGTCTTGGCGAAGACTTTATATACTTCATGGTCGGCCTTTATTTCAGCCAAATTAAAGGGTATGTCCACCCCCTAACAAAAAACGTATAACTATATTCTTTAGTGCCCCAAAAACATAGGTTCGTTTTACTTAAAAGTTAATAATGTTCCCGAGCGGAGTAATAATCATACTTACAAACCCCACGAATCCATCACCGCGGCTCTATGCTACTTCCTGGGAAAGACAGACACAGTGACGGTAACAACCAATGGCTGACTGCCCATGAACTGGATGAGCCTTCCCCCCCTGCTGCTGCTTGAGAACAAAAGGACACGTAATAGCAGGCAACTATTGTATGTAGAATAATATTCTGGGAACATTACTAAACAATTTAAGTAAAACGTTAAACCTATGTTTGGCGGGGGTCCGGAGTAGTAAACACACAAGTTTTATTAGGGGTGGACAAACCCTTTAAATACGTTTAGGCCGAGGCACACTACAACAGGGGTAGCAGTACGCCGAAAATGCGTTACATACGCTCAACGTTGTGCAAGGCACCAAGCGTGGACCAGACCAATTGGTTTCATCCAGTATGTCCCCAGAAATTTATATTCGCGTTATCTTCCGTAGCGCTTTACAATTGACATACACATCAAGCATGGCCAAAGGATTGCAATCTAAGCCATTTATTTGACACTACAACCTATGAAGTATGTCTTATGACTCTGCCAGATGTGCAATTACTAGCCACCTGAGCCACCATTCTGGGTAATGAAGGGCATTCCTTAAAGGACCGTACACCGTATTTGTCATAGCCTTATGGGTTCTCTTCCTTGTTCCGTTTGTTATTTTCTTGTCATTGTTTATAAGTTAGAATTACAGCGGATATACGGAGAACTACTGCAGCCTCAGTGCCTCTTTATCTAGTATGTATTCATTAGTATGTATGTATTTTATTACGTAGAAGGGGTTTTAAGGGGTTAGAATCACAACTAACCGACTTACGTTGGTTAGTGTGACCTGAACCCCTCGTTTGCAGAGGTGCGCAAGTATCGGAAGAGGACCTCGCGCCGTAAGCTATTTACCAGGGCGCGCAATCTGGTGAACATAAGTATTTGATGCCAGGTAATAGCGGGCGTGAAACACGTGGGGCGAGACTTTCACCCAGAGACGGGCAGCGAACAGTAAATGCTATGGGGGGGATTTGCACGAGGAAGTGAATCTCACAGAGAAAAATCCATTCAAATGACAGGAAAAAAAACAACAAGGGTAATGAAAAATTTACCAAGTTAGAAAGACATAGGTGAGTGGAAACTAGGGTGTACAGGACCTGTATTGGGCATCCATGGGTAATCCCAGAACCATGACTGACCCATATGAATAACTAGAACAACGGGCCTTGTAGCTAAAACTGTTAAAAGACAAAAAAAGACATGCCGCCCCATGCTTTTATGGGGTGGAGAATACAAGACAAGCTTCTCCCTAATGGGCTACGTTAGACCTGTGCATGTTAAATAAATCTGCGTGCTTGCAGAGCTACTGTTGTACAACCAGGGACAGACACGTTTACACTAAAACACGAACAGTTCATTTAATTTGAAAACTTGTACAAAAATAACGTTCCCTGTACACAAAAAATGGTTCTCAAAACTTCTAAGTTAATATACTGGCGTCATTTGAAATAACATCGCAAGTTTCTCTTGGGTGTTTGAATGACGTTTTTACCCCTTTACAACTTAAGCTGGGTACACACCATTACTGTTTGTCCTGGAATGAAATCACTGTAGGAATTACAGTAGCGTTAAAAGTTCATGGCCGGGACAGGTTACGGCATAGGAGACTGTATGATCTGACATGAGTTTTTTGGAACATACCGAAAAAATTGGGTGGTATGTACCCAGTCTAAAAGTGTCTAAATTGGGCAGGGTAGGTACCCACTGGGACAGCCCTCGGTCGGTAAGAAGAATAAGGGAGATTGGGAGTAGATCTGATCTAATTACAATGAAATCCCTGTATGGATCTGTGCATTGTAGTGTTCTCCCTTCCAATTTAGGCAACCCCCGATTTTAGGTTCGAAGGCTATTTAATTCCAGCTGGAGAGGTCCAGCATTGTAAGCACACGCATACTAAACATTAACATTAAGACAGCCATGTCACAAATTAAGGTTTGATATAAAAAAAACTGCTGTAAAAACAAAAAAAAATACCCAACAGAATTGACGTTCACGTGAACTAGTACAAAAAAAAACAACATAAAATGAATTAAAGAATAGTTCGCGTGAACTATTCCTTTAATGTATTTGATTTAAGACCTGGAGCCTTAAGGAGCTACGTTTACCTCCGTCTTCAATCAACGAGCAGGAGCGACGGACGAGAAACTACCTTAACGTGGATCACTCTCAGCAGTGAAAATTCCAGACCGTTTGTCAGGTAAACTATAGTGCACATTATCGTGCATGCATGCGATAGTACTCTCAACCAGTAAGCAGTCGGGGACTGTCACAGCTGCAGGTGAAGGATGCGTGTAGTATGGAAGGTAAATACTTCTATCTTCTTCTTGATTGAAGAAACGAGGGTAACCCCATAGCTCCTTAACCTACGGGTCTTAATTAATCTAAAAGGAATAGGTCATTTTGTGGTGGAAATATTCCTTTAAATTGATATTGATTACTAATAAAAAGTCTATTCTGCATAGTATATATTTGTCTCTCCCACTGAACTATAAAAAGTTGCTGTAAACATCTAGATAGAATTACAAATTATTCATTTCCCAGCCAATCAAATGCTGCACGGGAGCAAACTAAAACCCGATTACAAATAGTACAAATTCCCAATCTATTTGGGGGTTTTATGTGTTATCCTCTGGTGCTTGAATTCTTCCAATTTTTCATTAAACATTTGGAATATTTCATCCCAGGTAAAGGGAATCCTTTTTCCAACACCTTACAGAATATTAAAGAAGAAACAGCTTTACAGCGTTCAGCGAGTTCTCATAAGAGCCTTGACCAAGCCTAAACCAAAATGCTTACCAGGTTAGAAGAGCTTCTTTTTTCCCAGTTTTCGTTCTAAATTGGGAGGCCAATCCTCATATAACTGAGTAGAATTTCTACAAACAAAAAGAAACCAAAGCTGATAAATATGATTGGAAAACAATTAAAAACAATCGTGTTTTTTTTTTACTGCAAGTATAAAAACATTTATTCGTTACTGCAGGTTAAAACTAACCAAGATTTGGACCTGCAAGAAAATACAATAAATACACTTGCGTCATTAGGACCAAAAACCAATCTGCACACACACCTGTACCAGATCGGGCAGGCCAACAATAATTCCATACATACAAGGATTGTGGAAGCGGACAGCACCATAATTCGGCAATTTACAACGACATTGCAGAAGTGCTATGGATCTGGTCAAACATTTATACAAACATAGACAAGGATAATCAAGCACATTCCTAGGCCCACATAAAATATCCATATTATCTGCAACTGGCATACATTATAAACAAAGGGGTTTTTAGTATACATTACTGTGATCACATGAATGAAAAAGCCTTCCAACCACGTCAAGGTAACCCCAGACTGGAAGGTCCTAACTTCTAGGGTTGGGGGAAGTGAGAAAGCCTGTTTATGGATCGGTGTGCAAGTATGAGAAAAGCAAAGTTTGTAATTATTAATTGAAGTAAAAAAAAGTAAAAAAGGTTAGAAGAAGTTAGGACCTTTCCCAAAACCAGGTTACCAAGTCGGTTAACCTTGGCGGTTACCTTGACGTGGTTGGAAGCTTTCATTCATGTAATCACAGTCATGTACGGTATACTTAAATCCCCTTGGGTTATAAAAAGGATGCCAGGTGTGCAGATAATAGGATATTGTATGGGGTACAGGAAATGTGCATGGACATCTTTTCTATGTTCTATAATGTATGCCAGCGTGTGCGATAATATTGAGATTGATATGGGCAAGGAATGTGCATTGCATTATCTTTCTATGTTCTAATGTATGCCAGTGTGCAGATAATATGATATTGTATGGGGCAGGGAACGGGGCATTGATTATTTTTCTATGTTGTAAGTATGCCAGTGTGCAGATAATAATGATATTGTTATGGGGCCCAGGAATGGGCTTGATATCTGATTTCTATGTTGTAAGTATGCCAGTGTGCAGATAGATTGTATGGGGTCAAGGAATGTGCATTGATTATCTTTTCTATGTTCTATGTATGCCAGTGTGAAGGATAATATGATATTTGTATGGGGGCCCTAGGGCATGTGCATGATTTCTTTTGATGTTTCAATGTATGCCAGTGTGCAGATAATATGAATTGTTATGGGGCCTAGGAATGTGCATGGATTATCTTTTCTATGTTATAATGTATTGCCAGTGCTGCGCCGATAATATGATAGTGTATGGGGCCCAGATGGCATTGATTATCTTTCGAGTTTATAATGTATGCCAGGGTGCAGATAATATGATATTGTATGGGGCCTAGGAATGTGCATTTGATTATCTTTTATGTTTCTAAGTATGCCAGGGCAGATAATATGATATTGTATGGGGCCTAGGAAGTGCATTGATTATCTTGTCTCTGTTATAATGTATGCAGTGTGCAGATAATATGATATTGTATGGGGGCCCAGAATGTGCATTGATTATCTTCTCTATGTCTTCCATCATAATTCACATTGTCCATATTCAAAATTCAGTCAGATCCAAGAGGATTACTGAACATCGGCCCCCAATAATAAGTTGTGACATGGGACACGAGATACGCTGGCGGCATTGCCAAATCAATTTTGATATTTAGTAATCCAGTCCGTTGCAAGGGGATTCTAATGAATATCGCAGTGTTATGGAATAAGTGCGTTCAGCAACTATGGGGCTGAGGCAGATCAATACAGGGCGCGTCGATGGCCTCTATACTGTATAGACGGGATGGATGTTCCTTTGAATGGCTTGCACCGGCAAACTCGATTGGAATGGATTGTGAGTTTTTGACTGCGGTTTCACATGTGTATGGGCACAAAGGGAGTAGTAGAATCTTTACACAATTGTATCACAAAAAGAACAGACGCTACCGTTTAAAAAACTCTTAGTCTTCCTTCGGGGCGTAGAAATTGTCTTTTAATTGAGTTTTCCAACTGTACTGAAGTGTCGTCGTTGGGAACATCCTTGTGGAACCACAGAAACAGTAAGTCAGTGGTTTCATTCCAGGCCCCCGCCTCAGAATGAAGCACTTTATATAGGAGCCCAATAGATTGACACTCCTAATGTGCCAATGGAGAATGATACCGTTAAAAGGAGACGAGGGCCACCTATTATACATACTGTAATGACATTCTGGGCGGAGAGGCGTCTGGGTGTCCAAGCGCTACAGCTGTCTGTAATGCCAAGCTAACGGACGAAGTCTCCAGCCTAAATAGGGGGAAAGGCCGGATTCCCATGTGATGATGAGGACTGGACGGAGCGACGAATGCGACCTCTTTGTATATCCATTTGTGGCTGATCTCTAATCCCCCCCAATCTACATATCCTGATGTCCCCCCCATTCTCAAGAATGTCACATATTCCATCAAACCCCCCCTGACGACTTTTGTCATTTTCTATAAACATTTTAATCTATCTGGCCCTCAGGAGCCGTAGATCGGGTCCCTTTGGTACATGCCACCTTTGAGCCATTAAAACCCCTTCCAAATGAATGATTGAGGCAGTGATCATTACACGGCTCCACCAAAAGGATGTATTTGCAACCCTCTTCCCTATGTTACATGATATAGATGTGTCCCGGGACACCCCACAGGAACCATAGGGAAACTATTCTGTGTTGAGCTGGTTCATAGGGGGCGGACTATTGTTTCCATAATCCTGTGTCTTACAATCAATGCACAAAGAAAATAAAAGTCCCAAGATTCTGCCATGTCTTTCCATTTTATATGACCTTTTTCTTGTTTTGTTACAGCAACCTGCAACAACCATAGAGAACACGTGAGGGAAAAAAAGCCAGTGAAGATGCATTACGGTTTACTGGCCAAAAGTTACATACAGCCAAAACGTGAAAGGGGCATGTTACCCTGAAACAAAAAAAAAAATCGACTGTCAGTCATTGCCCGCAACCCCAACTTTGTTTTTACCAGCTCATTACATTGAATTGTAACCAGACTATTTAATGATAAGTTCTATTCCATTCTGGTAAAGGTATTTGCATCCTACGTCAATGAGCCTGTTGATTAAGCTTGAGCATGTGCAAAAGAGACGCTGGTAAAACAGCAGTCAATCACTGTTTGTGGATGTCAATTGTAACAGCCTTGATTGACGGCATGGACGGGAGGGGCAAGCTGTTCTCTGCCAGAATGGAAAACAATAAATAATCCTTAAATATCTGGTTATTATTCAGGTAATAAAGTGTAAAATAATCATTTGGGGGCAAATAACTAATTTTAGGGTGGACACGCCTTTAAAGAAGAACAAAAAGGAAAACATAGGATCATTGGAAAAAACGGAAAGTGAACCAAAGGTGGAAATTTAACCAGGTCTTTAAAGGTAACCGTAGAAATGCTTTTATGTTCAAGTTGTCCTGGTTTGCAGCATTTCTAATCGTTACACTAGGGCTAATACCAGTACCAGGTTTACATGTTATACATTATCCAAAAAGGTTAAAAATAACCACCCAAAAACGTTTATTTAATCATACAACACAAAAATAATAGTAGGAACACGCACTGTGTATCCACTCACCCATTGGAATCATTTAAATTTTTGTGTGAAAACCCCAAGTCTCCTTTAAAAAATATTATTAATACCCTTGTTCATTCTCGTAACAGGAGTTTCGAACTTTAAAGGTGAACAAGCCTCATTGTTTTCTGTAAAGAAAAGAAAGTCCGATTCAAAACACTGAAATTAAAGGTCTGATCACCCCTTAAAGAGTGAACCACACTAAGACCCCTATCTGTCCCATCCTGATTGGTCATTACCTGATAAGTTCACAAGGACAACATCAATTTTTAAGTAAGGTAAAAAATACAAAGATGTACCCAAACTGTCAATGCGTCTCTGGACTCACCGTAGTGGGCTCACTGCCCAAGACCTTCCCCTATAAAACATACAAAGCCACTGAGAGGGAGGTTAGAGAGTTGAGTAATAAAGTGATAACTAGAAGTTATTTACTCATCAGAAACAAAGCAAAACATTGGCAACGTTCGAGCCACAATTAGCCTTTTTCAAGCCTCTAATTCTAGGGTAGCAGTAAGCAAGCAGGTAGAGGTGGAAAGTTGCAGCAGCCAACCGCTATTAGCTTTTGACTGGGTTACGGCAGTTAATTAGATAACTTGTGATTGGGATTGCTGGAGATTAATAGCACGGGAAACCTTTATTAAAATCAGCCACCACAGTGATATTAAGAGGTTAAATAAAGAGGACTATAAAGATATTTTTAATATTCATTTTAAATATCTAAGGCAGACGCTTGACCGGTCAGTCATTTTATAAAAATCCCCCACCCAAACCACCCAGACTCCACCTCCTAGCTATAGCCACACCCCCACTTCGAGTGTCCAGTGGGCTGCAATTTTCCTGAAACAAACTTCCATTGATTTACACTGGCAATCGATTTCGCGTATGGACTTTATTCTTCTCTTGGGCCCAAGGCATATTTCTTGAAGATAAGGACACGGCGGAACGTTTCCGTTGCTGTGATTTCAGCGATTTTTTTAACGATTTTTTGACAGCGCCGATCAGTCGGTTTATTTCTCCTGTGCTCCAGAAGCGGGACGTGCTTTCGAGACCACTAAACATTATATGGACCCCCTCCTATAAATAACATGTCAAGAGTGGCTTTTTTTTTTTTGGATCACTTCGCCTTATTGCTCAGCATTCGATGCAACTGAAGTTGTCCTGCGCTTCCATCAGCGATGAGATCTTGGTCCATTGTTCCGTGGATCTCATATACGAGTTTAGGGTCTTCACTTCTCCTTTGAGAAAACTGCAAAGAGAACAGGAGTTTTCATTCATTCATTCCCAAATCTAACGACAACCTAAAACACAAAACTGTTAAATGGCCTGTTCACCCCCACACTAACATATATACTTACCTTCAGGATCTCCAAAAAACCTTAGCCGGACTGCCAATTCTTCTTGAAAATCCCCGGCTGCCAGATGTTCACACTGCCTTTTAAAGCGGTAATTTACCAAGTCACGCAGTTGCAAAGGAGGAGGAAAGTGTCAATGATTGTGAACTCACCATCATGGCTGACGGCTGGACGGATGGTTTTACACCAGAAGGATCAGGAAAAAAGACATGAGCTGCCGGCGCGAGTAACGAAGAATGGTGTCTTCAGAGAACATTGGAGAAAGAAATGGAGGGGGTTGTTCTGTGGGAAACATAATTTTAGTGGGTTGTAATTTTAAAATGAGCCAGCTCCTACGTCATGTTAATGAGATACGAATCCGTGTTCTAACCAGGTCAGCAGAATGGAACACCTTGTTACAAGTACACTTAAAAGCTCTTAGTTTAAAATAAAGAGAGATTTCAGCTGCATTTATGAATGAGATGGATCATTTTATTCATTGGATCAATTTTGTTTTTAGGGTCAAGGTTTTTCTTTGATAACAAACAAACCTTGTTGTTTATTAATAAACCTGGGTGATTTTCGTCCTTATATGTACAGGATCTATGGATTGTTGAAGAATATAAGGGATAATGCGCCCTTACAGATAATATAAGGATATTACGCCACCGAGGAGTTCCCTGCCATATTACGGACAGGGAAACTACGAGGTCACGTAACATCATTAATTATAATGTGAAGGGTGGCATAGTTTTTATAATACATTAAGATTGGGATCCTTCATCCCATCGCAGTTAATTCTAGCATTGCCCCTATTTCGCCTTAAATCCTAAGATACACTTCGGTTAACTAAACCCGTAGAAGGCACATCCCAGGCCAAGCATCATGGGGTTAAACAAATATTTGTGGAGAGGGGAGAGAGACATTGGTTATGAAGGAAACGTGAAGGAAGCGCTCCAGCAGGTTCTGTTAGAGAAGTTAACACTGCAAAAACTGCTGAGTCATTGTAAGGCATGAACACTGGAATGGGCGGAGTAGTGGGATATAAGAAAATAAGAAAGAGTCATTAGTGACATAGCGGAGTGATTTTTATAAGGATATATTACCCCTGCAGTCCCATTATAAAATTCACCCAACTTATGTAATTATAATGAGATAATTACCGCCCCTGGGGCCTCCTGACAAATATTCTTAACCACCTCGGAGATAGATGCTTTGTGTTGGGCTGATACATACCTTCACCTATAGGAACCAACAAAAATCACAACCATGAATTAAAATCACACTACACCGTCAAAAAGATTCTCCTTAAGGAAATATAAAAGTGATAAGAAAGAACAGCAGTACGACAGATTATCAGTGAAAATATAAAACGTGAAAGTGTGATTTAATAGGTGGTAAAGAAAAAAAACCAAAAAGGTACCAGCGTAAAATTGCCAGATCAATCAGACTTAACACGCCCCGACCACCCCACATTTCTTCCTGATCGACGGTCAAAAAAGCTGCTCAGTCAGCATACACACTCCTCCTGTTAAAACACTAAGAAAGCAATTACAAACATAACCCACGTGTATGATTTTACTATTTAACACTCTCTTGCAGCTCTCATCACTGACACTTATTTAATGAACGTTAGACTATTTTATAGAAGATATTCGCACCTCATATCCTTACACCACAGGAACAAAGTACAGCCCACCCAACCCCCGTGCAGATCTTTTACCCATCACCACATTCAGAAGTCTCCGGACCTTCTGGTGTCTTTGCCAATTCCCCATAACGTGTACCCTTGATCTTATTGCCCTCTCTTTACTTGTGCTTAAAAACCTCATACCACCTTGCGTCAGGATTTCAACAGGGTCATTCAACTGAAACTAGATTGATTTTAAAGGCACCGCCCGCACCTAAAATTAATCTATCTAAACTCTAATTCATCATTCCCCCCCTAAAATAGGACCTAGTCCCCCGTTCTTAATCGTCTTTGACAATATGGCTTATAAAGCCCGGTTGAACCCTGCAAGGCCAGGAGTCATGTTCTTCTTTGCAAATATTGCGAGATCCGCCCTTTCCTTTCTCACACCACTACTAAAATCTCATCCATGCCCCTTCATAATTCCCGTCGTGATACGTAACATTCTGTACTTGGTCTCATGGCCTGTCATCTCTCTCATTCTCAGCTACCTTAAACCTAAACTTAATTTATTGCACGTATCCCCTTTGTTTGTATACTTGTATTTAAAGCTGCAAGCAATGCGTACCCAACCGTGGCACTTTATAAATACAAATTATACATAAATATTCCCTGCTAAATGTATTCTTGTCAGCATAAATGTGAATGGGGACGATTCGGGCACCAAAGTTGCTTTTAATGATTACCCGTCCCTTTTAATGTCAACATTGGCAGGCTAATTTGAACCATTCAAACTCAAAGTACTTTATTTAAATGTTGTGTGCTTAAAAAGGCCAAATGGTGTGACTCAATCATACAAGATAAAAAAGATCTCCCGTGCGTCAAGTCAATTAAGTTCAACTTAAAGATAACACAGTTAGAGAAGGGGAAATTATACAAACCAATTTCGGCGGATATGAAGTTGTGAACTTTCTTTGTTTCCTGAATGGTTCTTTTCTCTTCTGGGTATTAGGAGGTGTGGAAAAGCATCTCACCGCAAGGGAGTTTTGAGAGAAAACAAAAATTCCCTCAAGTTAGTCTCTAGTTGTCATCTTCTTGTCTGTGAACCGTCCAAAATTAAAGGGAATGACTGCAACAAAATAGGTGAAAACAGTTTTAAAGAGAACTACATTGACCAGGAGATTCTTAAAACGCAGAAGAGCGTCTACCGAGGTTCAATACACTATTACGTCCATTGATTAAATTCGCGGGATGGCGCAAGGTAAGATTGCATGTCAATTTAAAGTTCCCTTTTAAAGGGCATGTCCACCCCCAAAACTATAATCAACCCAAAAACTGCCCCATTGTGTAGTGTAGTTTAATCTTTACCTCACATCCAGATCCTATGGTTCTCCGTAGTCCCCCCAAAAGTCCCAAAAAATGCCCACCAGGAGGATAGCAGAGGCCAATAGACACTGCCTCCTACATGGCCTCAGGAGAAGTTGGCATGCGTACTGCAGCCCTTCTCCCCTCCCCCCCTCCCCCTTCTCCCTTAGGTAAATGTTTAATATTATAAGATTCCCCAAGGCTCCCAGCCCAAACTCGCTATATTTGTATCTTTAGAAAGTCCCCAAACTTTATTAACCTTTCTCTTTACTCCGGCGAAGTGAGCTGCGGAGCCGCCGTTCCGTGATATGGCTGGCCGCGCAGCCATCAAAGAAGCGGAGGATGCCTGGTCCCGATCCCTTGTGTGCATTTTCCGCGGCAGAGGAAAGAGGGATGAAGAGTTGGGGGACTTTCTAAAGTTACAAAATTAGAGCGGTTGGGGCGGGGAGCCCGTGGACGAATCTTATATCAAAAATTTTTATTTTGGGTGACATCCCCTTTAAGCTATTTTCAAACACATTTAGAAATGGCACAATCCCCTGAAACAAGTGTAAAAGCCAATTATCATGATTTTACATAGGGGTTACATGGATTTTACACTTGTTTTAATAATATTGGAATCTGTACTAATAAGTTTAAAAAAACAGTTTAAATTAAAAAGTAACAGAGACAGAAAGGTAGACTAGCAATCTCTGTAATATAGTTTCTTAACGAACCATCAGCGCAAAGAAAACTGCTTTTGCCGACTTGACTTAGTGCTTCGCACTATTTTAATACAGGAAGCCCAGGGGACATTAAACCTGGCAAGGTACAATTGTAGTGCTGGTGCTAATTTACAAAATGATATAGGGAGGTAGGAACCAAATCAATCCTACCTCCCCCGATCCAGTACTTAAGTTAATCTTGTACAGTAAGAGTAGTTTATAGAAGCGGGGTCATTGCTATGAGGATATCTGCCTTGACCACCCTACTTCTTGTGTATAGCTACATTATACTATGACATCATTGCCTTTTGTTTCATCAATTCTAAAGGGGAGAACTAAAGCTCTGAAAATCAGCAGAATTTTTGTAGAAAATCATTGTTATTCGTTCGTTTACGTTAGACTGTCACCACAGTTTGCTGGTACAGATCATAAATAGAGACAACTATCTGCTAGATAGGAATTATAGAATCATGTCGGGCAATACATTATGACAAGTTTTGTGCCAAAAAATATTTAAAACGCAGAAGAAGTAAAAAAAAAAATCAAAAGGGGCGATTTGCCTTACTGGACCTCTGGGATGTTCTAGGGGATCGCTCGCCCCTGCCTGTGTTCAGTTTTCCCAGAGTACACAGGACCTTCTGGTGTTTGTGGTGCAAAAAGAGGTTCATCTGGTGGGCTACAGAACAGGAAACACTTTGCAGCCATTGATTGCATCAGTCCCATGAATGAAAAAATTCTAGGACTGGTAAGTACGTGCCCATCAGAGAAAGTAGAAGGGTTAACCAAGGCTAGAGGGGACCGTTCACCTAAAACTACTACCCACTGTCGTATGTACAAGGAGCTTGTGCAATTACACACAGCGATTGACGCCTCTTTACCTGTTCGTTTGGCATCTTTTATTCTCGACAAGTCCTGGATAGGCCAATGGCTTTACGGTGCATTTTATTCGAAAGGTTGAGATGAGGGAAATAATCCTGAAGAAGATTGAAAGTCTTTAGTGGTAATCTGCATATTTCACAGAGGTTGATGTACGTTTCTGGGATGAGCGATCTCTCTGCTCCATTCCAGGGACCGTTCCATCCTTACAGTACAACACAGGAATTTATTATCATAACAATGCTAGGTTACTCTCACAAGGGTAAACACATGTTCAGTTCCTCCTTCTGGTGAAGAATACACTTATACGTATAGCTATCCAGGCTTGTATAATAAGGCTCTTTATATTAAACCGGCAACATTGGAGGGCCGTGGTTATGTCAGGAACCTGACAAAGGAGAAACTATACTGCAGAGGGTCCAGGCAATGTCCACTTAAGTACTGAACCACTAAGTTTAAGTAATTCCCTGATCAGGTCCCCTGTACATATGTACGACTCCAATCGGGATTGTGAAGACGTGGAGGAAAGCGAGGACCAGAGAGTTCCTTCCCTCGTTCTGCTCCTGTATGTTTTACTTGAAGGAACGAGGTAAGACAGCTCTTACCTCCCGTTCTTCAATAAACCGATTAAAAACCCCATTTACACAGGGGACGATCCCTTTCAATAAGCTACGCCTCAATTTTAAAACCCTCAAACCCAAAACTCGCCTGGTGTGCGGTATAATCCAATCCTCGCTCAACCTGTCATTGTTACGGTCCAATTGGTCTTCACTTTCATCTTTTATTATTATTATTTTGATGGTTGTGCTAGTCCTGATAAGTATCTCCTGCTAAATAATAATTAGTTAAGGGACCTGCACAGGAAATCTTAAAATTAACATTTTGGGTCCGTTGTGGGGAATTCCCATTCCCCAATGGCATTTAGCCCATACAGATCCATTACCCATGCTCCCTCTGTCCTCATTTTCCAAAGATCTGCACTCTCACCTACATATTGGAGCTTCCCAGTGGCCGTTTCTCCTTCGTTTCCTGGTTTTGCTCTTCTGGGGGTGTCACGGTCCCCTTGGTGTTCTGGTACTCATGGACATTGGTGTGTAATTTCTTTTTTCTTATGATCGAGGGTTGAAGTGTCACCTACAAATATAAACCTACTTTCACACAAAACCAATTTAGCTAGATTATCAGTTCACATGCTGCACAGGGAAGGCCGTTCCCTTAAAATCACAGGCCAAACCAGCAGTCTGTTAGGGGATTATGGGAAATCTCACAGAAAAGCGATGCTTTCTCAGATTAAGTTCAAAGTCAATCATATCGAGTTTAGTAAACCAAAAACAGATTCGTTGTAAACTGTCACACCCACATGACCATCTGAAGCAAAAAAAAATGCTTGGTTATGATTTGCGTCTGTTGTTGAAATTTCTCACTTCCTAGGCAAAACCAATCAATTGCCTAAATGAAAGATGAAGAAAAATTTGCTCTGAACAAGGGGACAACACACGTGTCAATCATGATTGTTAAAATCGTTGCAATCGATAAAAACTTATAACGGTGATCAGTTGACTGTTGGAACCTTTCATCTGCTCTATCGACGCCAAGTGAGGGGGAAATAATAGTGGACTGACCCCAATCGTACAAATGGGACAGTCACATGTATGGCTTGCTAACGACAATTACATTGGTTTCCCATTTTTAAACAAATATTATCTACAAAATTGTCTATTTACATTGAAAATCCATTGTCGATGTCCTCATTTTCCTTATCTTGTATCCCCATATGACCTGTCCGTACCCTCCAATCATAACAGAACCATCTCCTGTACATGACCCCCCCAGTAACATGCTTCTCTCGCGTAACCCTTTCTCTCTAGTGTCCCCAATGTCCCCTGTCAGTTACCTACAATCATACAAGAACCATCTCTTAAAGACCCCCAACTAACATGCCTCTATCACTTAATTCCTTTCTCTCTAGTGTCCCCATAGTCCTTCTGTACCCAAATCATACAGAACCATCTTATACAGACACCCCACAATCACACTGCCTCCTCTCACACTTACATTTCTCTTCTAGTGTCCCCAGATGTCCCTGTCGTTACCCCTCCAAATCATCAAAAGACCATCTCTTATACAGACCCACACGCCACAATGCCTCCTCTCACTAATTCACCTTTCTCTCTAGTGTCCCAATGTCCCTGGGTCCCCGTACCCTCCACTCATAACAAGAACCATGCTCATGTACAGAACCCCACCCCCAGTCACCATGCTTCCTCTCGCCTTAACCCTTTTCTCTCTAGTGTCCCCATATTGTCCATGTCGTACCCTCATCATCACAGAACCATCTCTTAACAGACCCCCACTAACACTGGCCTCCTCTACCTTAAACAATTTCTCTCTAGTGTCCCCATATATCCGGTCAGTACCCTCCATCATCACACCAGACAGAACCATATCTGATACAGACCCCCCCACTCACCAATGCCTCCTTCACCTTAACCATTTCTCTTAGTGTCCCCACTAGTCCGGTCCGTACCCTCCAATAATCACAGAAACCATCCTTATAAAGACACCCCACTCACACTGCTTCCTCTCGACTTAACCCTTTCCTCTAGTGTCCCATATGTCCCGTCCGTACCCTGTACCCATCACAGAACCATCTCCTGTTACAGACCAACACTCACACTGCTTCCTCCCACCTAACCTTTTCTCTCTAGGCTCCCATAGTCCAGTCCGTACCCTCGTCATTACAGAACCAATCTCCTATACAGACCCCACTCAACATGCCCTTCCTCCCACCTTACTCCTTTCTCATAGTGTCCCCATATGTCCTTGTCCGGACACTGTACCCATCAAAGAACAGAACTATCTCCTTACAGACCCCACTCACACTGCCCTCCGATCTCACCTTAACCCCCTTCACTCTAGTGTCCCCATATGTCCCTGTCCCCGTACCCTCCAATCATCACAAAACCATCTCATAAACAGACCCCCCCACTCAAAAGGCTTCCTCTCCGCCTTAACCCTTTCTCTCTAGTGTCCCCATAGGTCCCTTGTCCGTACCCTCCAATCATCACAGACCATCTCTTATAAGAACCCCCACTCACACTGCCTCCTCTCACCTTAACAATTTATCTCTAGGTCCCAATATATCCCTGTCCGTACCCTCCAATCATCACAGAACCTCTCTTATAAGACCCCCATCCACACTGCCTTCCTCTCACCTTAACCATTTCTCTATAGTGTCCCCATTGTCCCTGTCCGTACCCTCCAAGCAGCACAGAACCATCTCTTATACGAACCCAAACTCACACTGCTTCCTCTCGGCCTTAACCTTCTCTCTAGTTGTCCCATATGTCCTGTCCGTACCCTGTACCCACACAGAACATATACTGTACAGACCCCACTCACACTGCTTCTCACACCTTAACCTTCTCTATAGTTCCCATATGTCCATGTCCGTCTACCCTACGCTCATCAAGAACATCTCCTATACAGACCCCCCCCACTCACACTGCCTCCCACCTTAATCTTTCTCTCTTAGTGTCCCCAGATGTCCCTGTCCGTACCCTGACCATCACAGAACCATCTCCTATACCAGACCCCCACTCACACTGCCTCCTCTCACCTTAACCCTTTCATCTCTAGTGTCCCCATATGTCCTGTCCGTACCTCCCATCATCACAAGAACCATACTTCCTATACAGACACCCCCACATCACATGCTTCCTCTCAACATAACCTTTATCTCTTAGTGTCCCCAGAGGTCCCGTCCGTACCCTCACAATCATCACAGAACCCATCTCTTATACAGGACCCCCCACTCACATGCCTCCTCTCACCTAACCATTTCTCTCTAGTGTCCCCATATGTCCCTGTTCCGTACCCTACAATCAATTCACAGAACCATGCTCTTATACAGACCCCCCCTCACACTGCGTCCTCTCGCCTTAACCCCTTTCTATCTAGTGTCCCATATGTCCTGTCCGTACCTGTACCCATCACAGAACCATCTACTGATACAGACCCCACTCACACTGCTCCTCCCACTTAAACCTTTCCTTAGTTCCCCTAGTCCCTGTCCTTACCCTGCCGCTCACACAGAACCATCTCTATACAGACCCCCACTACAATGCCTACTCAAACCTTAATCCTTTCTGATAGTGTCCCCAATGTCCCTGGTCCGTACCTGTACCCATCACAGAAACCCATCTCCTATACAGACCCCACTCACACTGCCTCCTATCACCTTAACCCTTTCACTCTAGTGTCCCATTAGTCCTGTCAGGACACTCCAATATCACAGAACCATCTCCTATACAGACCCCCCACTCACACTGATTCCTCTCACCATAACCATTTCTCTCTGTGTCCCCATATGTCCTGTCGTACCCTGTACCAATCACAAACAATCTCCTATACAGACCCCCACTCACACTGCCTTACTCTCACCTTAAACCCTCTCTCTAATGTCCCCAATATGTCCTGTCCGTACCCCCGCTAATCACAGAACCATCTCCTATACAGACCCCCACCCACGGCCTTCCTCTCACCTTATTACTTTCTCTCTAGTGTCCCATATGTTCCCTGTCTGTACCCTCCAAATCATACAGAACCATTCTCCTTATACAGACCCCCACTAACACTGCCTACTCTCAAATTAATCCGTGCTCTTCTAGTTCCCAATATGTCCCTGTCCGATACCCTGTACCCTCAACAGAACCATTCCCTATACAGACCCCATCACCCTGCTTCCTCCACCTTAACCCTCTTCCTAATGTCCCAATAGGTTTCCTGTCTGTACCCTTCAATCATCACAGAACCACATCTATTATACAGGACCCACACTCACACTGCCTCCTATCGCCTTAACACTTGCTCTTTGGGGCTCCCGTCCTCTGGAATTTTGTCTATTCCCTTTTTCCAAGCAAGAAACACTCAATAAACAAGGTTTTAAATCTAATTCTCCATCCGAGCTCTACTGACGCACAGCACAGTATAGGACGGCTGACACGCCACCAGTTATTCCTATTGGCACTCCACTGGTATTGAATAATCCGCAGTAGATAGGAGTTATCCGAAGCACTACATATTAATGCACGCTCAGGTTGGGCCCCCTTATGGAATCCTGTTACTTTCCTTTCTTTCCCCCCCCATCCGAACTTGCCCCCTTTACTTTAATACCGATGATTCCGGTCTCCATATTACTGTCCCTTGACTATACGCGATTACGGTTCTCCTTACTATACATACAGCGATTACTGTCCCTGTTACTTCACAGACGTTGACTGGTCTTACCTCTTACTTTATACAGCTATTACTGTTCCCTTTACTTATAACAGCGGATTACTGTTCCCATACCCTTATACAGTAATTACTAGGTCCCTTTACCTTGTACAGCGTATTACTGGCCTTACTTATACAGTATTACTGCTTTATACAGTGATTGACTGGTCCCTGATACTTGATATTTTCCATGATGAAGTCCTTACTTTCACGTGGCGCCTATAATTATACAGACGATTTACGTTCCCATTCCTTTTACGTGATTACTGTCCGTTTACTTTATACAGCGTTACTTGGGGCCATAAAACTTTTTCCAGGCATTACTGTTCCCTTACTTTATACAAGTTGATTACTGCGTCCCCTTTACGTTTATATATAGCGCTGATGGTCCCTTTATTTTATACAGCGATACTGTTCGCCTTTACCTTTGATACGCGATTACTGTCCACTTTACTGTTATGCAGCGATTACGGGTCCCTTTATTTATACAGTAATTGACTGGGTCCCTTACTTAATGACATGATCTACTGGGGTCCCTTATCTTGGAACAGTGAGTACTGGGTCCTCGTTTATGAACAGCGCTAGACTGTTTCCTATTATCGTGGACAGTAATAATGGGCCCTTTACTTAATACAGTGGGATTACTGTGCCTTACTTTATACAGTGATACTGTTCCCTTTAACTTTACACAGGTGATTTGTCCCTTTACTTTGTCATACTACAGCGATTACTCGTTCCCTTACTTGTATACAGTAATTACTGGTCCCTTACTTAATACAGTGATTACTGGTCCCTACTTTACCACAATGATTGGACTGTTTCTAGTACTTTATACAATATAGCCTTGTACCCACTCTAGCAATAATATGTATAATGACAGATCTGAGGTTAAGGCTGACGCACTCATAGTTTCGCTACAACTCCCAAACATCGTGCCCACTAAAAAGGTTGTTGAACTCTTGACTCACAGCAAACTCCTTGCAATTTAAATAAGAGTAACAACCTTGGTCTCTTGTCTATTAGTAGAGGAAACGGAACAGAAGACTTACACCCACTGGTTCTCTGGTCCACGATCCACGCTCCTCATATTGTCCTTTCGTCAGGGTATTGTCTGCTATCCATCGGATTTGTAGTGTCCGCTTCAATTGGGTGCTGGCTTTCCTGGCGGTCTCAATCTCAGCTTGGGTTTCCGATAATCCCTCCTAGGGACACGACTGGATGTGTTGTCTCGTGTGTTCTGCCTGTATTATTTCAAATGCTTCATTATGTTTGAGGAGTCGAGGAGTCCCTAATAGAACAATATGACACCGTGTTGTAGGTCATCTGAGACCTGTCAAACTATCTATGGTATATCTGGTCACATGATGGTAAACTGAGGCGGATTATGGGATAGCTACAGTTTCCACAGAATATGCAAATTAAGATAGCCAAGGGCACACCTAACGTTTAAAGCCTGTACACCCACGCATCTCCAGGTGCGCAACGCACAATGTGCGTGCATGCCTATTCGGTGATAAATGTGGCCGTTAAGGGTCAGCCCCTGTCGCAGCAAGGTGTTTATATGATCTTAAAGGGCGAAGTGGTCCCAAACATTCTTTATGGCAAATAATAGGAAGTGCTCCTCCTGAGAATTGGTGTCCATGTATGTCTTGTTTATTTGACATGTTTTGAGATATTACATTTTTGTGTGTGGATTATGGCAGCAGTGTTACCAGGTCCCCTGCACTTGCTCGTAACCTGTCGTCAATTGCCCTGGTGTCTCCGCCCTTTGCAGCCCCCCTTAGGTCCTCCCACTCATGGACCCCATCAGTTACCTACCAGTGTGCAGGCCCACCTTGGCCCATCCCTTACAGCACCATGGAACCCCGCCCACTCGCGGGTGCATATGGCCCCGGCCCACTCATGGGTGCTATGGCCCACCCACACACGGAGCTGTGGGCCACTATGATACCCACCTCTCCCGAAAACTATTGGTGGAAGCAGCCTTTTCAGGCTGAGTGACAGTGAAGGGCTGTAGATTCCCTTACCTTCTCTGCAGCTGCAGGTCCTTCACACAGCAGAGAGGAGAAGGGACTTCCTGTCTCCCTCACACACTGAGGGAGTCTGAGGCTGTGCTCACCGGCAGCACTGTGCAGGAGAAGCCTTAGGAATGTCACATGACAGCCTCCCACCCATTAACTTTCTGGTCAGTAATTTCTTTATATCTTGGGCTGTGGAGCACGTAGAGGTGGTTGATGGCTCGTTTTAAAGGTAGGAAACTGGCCTTATATTTAAACTCAACTTGTTTGGAGACCACAGTTCCCCTTTAAGACCATTGACTTTATTTTCTGACACCTCCAATCGTATGGAATAAATTATTTTGGTTTTTATTTTAGTATCAAGGGTGTTTTTTCCTGCTAGCACTGTGACATTACCAGCACCACTGGTCTGCCCCCAAGTCTCAGGTTGGAGCATGACCACTGCTAGAACAGAGCATCATCCACTGCATCATAAGCCCTGCCCCCACAGGTCTTAATCATTATTAAATCTAGCCTCAAGCTTGAAAATATTTTTTCTCTCCCTAAGAGAAAATAGGTAAAGGAAAGGACAGATAATAGTTGCAGGTCTGTAACTAGTTTGTGGAAAAAAAACTTATTTTCCAAAAATCTCATGATGTGCCTGTCCCAGACTCAGAAAGGCAGGACACACAAGGCCTATAACTTAAGATCCAGAGAAGTTAGAGAAATCATCCTAGATTTGTTTAAAAGGTATGAGAGAGCTCTTTCCAATGATGGGCCATTGTATGGGGACCACAGTTACCCAATAATAATACAAGGCTGCTATTCAGATACAAGTCTCTCTAATCTTATCTAGCACAGGCCGTTATAATGGCATACAAATCTGCCTTTTACATTCAGACTGTTCATTGCCAGGAACACAATACAATCTGATTATTATTGTAGAAGGAACAGAGACTTACCCATGTTCTCTCTGTCCACTGATCCACGCTCGTCCTCCATATTGTCTCTTCCAGTGTAGTTGTCTTCTTCCATTCCAGGGATTTGTTCCATCTTCATATTGTGCTTGCTCCTTCTGGCGGTCTCAAAATCCGCTTGGTTTTCCCGATAATCCCCTTCCTCTAGGACACGGACTTTATGTTTGTGTTTCTTCTTTTTCTTCCTTATATTTATCAAATCTTCATTATGTTGGAGAGTCGAGGTGTCACCTAGAAATATAAACAATATTCACCGTGTTATGGGTCATCTGAGACCTGTCAAACTATCTAGGTATTATCTGGTCACATGATGGTAAACTGAGGATTCTGGGAACTGCAGTTCCACAAGATATAGAAAACATTAAGATAGCCAAGGGCACCTAACGGTTTAAAGCCTGACACACACACGCAATCTCAGGTGCCGCAACGCACAATGTGCGTGCATGCCTATTTCGGCTGATAAATGTGCCGTCACGGGTCGGCCCCTGTGATCGCAAGTGTTTATGAATCTTAAAGGGGAACTGTGGTCCAAAAATTACTTTAGGCAAATTAATAGGAATTGCTCTCCTGAGAATTTTTGCAATGTATTGTCATTGTTTATTTTACATAGTTTTGAAGATATTTACATTTTTGTGTGTGATATGGCAGCAGTGTTACCAGGTCCCCTGCACTTGCTCTGAAACCTGTCAGTCAATCTGCCCTGTGTCTCCTCCCCTTTGCAGCCCCCCTGGTCCCTCCCACTCATGGACCCCATGGTTCCTCCAGTTGCAGGCCCACCTTGGCCCATTCCCTTACAGCCCCATGTGACCCCGCCCACTCGCGGGTGCCTTGGCCCCGCCCACTCATGGGTGCCATGGCCCCACCCACACACAGGAGCTGTGGGCCACTCTGACCCCCCCTCCTCCCGAAAACTCTGTGGAAGCAGCCTTTTCAGGCTGAGTGACAGTGAAGGGCTGTAGATTCCCTTACCTTCTCTGCAGCTGCAGGTCCTTCACACAGCAGAGAGGAGAAGGGACTTCCTGTCTCCCTCACACACTGAGGGAGTCTGAGGCTGTGCTCACCGCAGCAACTGTGGGCCGGAGAAGCCTTAGGAATGTCACATGACGCCTCCCACCCATTACTTTCTGGATCCGTATTTCTTTATATCTTGGGCTGGGAGCACTTGAGTGGTTTATGGCCGTTTTAAAAGTAGCAACTGGCTACATTTAAACTCACTTGTTTGGAACCACAGTTCCCCTTTAGACCATTGACTTTATTTTCTGACACGGTCCATCGTATGGGAATTAGATTCATTTTGGTTGGTTATTGTGGATGTATCAAAGGTGTGGGGGGGGTGGTTGGCCGCGAGCACTGTGTGTGTGGGTGACCATTACCAGCAGGGGCTCACTGGGGTCGTTTGGCCCCCAATGTCGCAATTGTGGGGAGGCAGTGACCACGCGAGAACAATCTAGCAGCCAGCGGGGCATGCAGAAGCCTCGTGGCCCCCGGAGTGGCGGAAGCAGGAGGAACGTGCGGCTGGCCTTTCGGGAACGGGGTAAGTGGTGGGGTTCGGGCGTGGGTGCGCCTGAAGATATGGAATGTAAGAGGGAAAGAAGACCAGAAGAGGCAGGGGGTGTGCCGGGAACGAGGGGGGGGACAAAACGACGTGGCTGTGTGGCTGGGCGCAGTAGCTCGGAAGTCCTAGTGGCTGGCAGAGGTGTGTGTTGTTGCTGGCTTTGCGCCGGTATGCTGCGTCTGAAAGCAACCAGGGGTTGTGGCGGCAAGCCGAGAACCCCGGGGGAGCGCTGTTCTGCTTTGGAGAGAAAGCCCGCCGAGATGGGGGGAAAAAGGGGGAAGGAGAGAGCGCGGGCCAGGAGGGGGCCAGGGAGGGGGACCACAGGACCCAAGAAAAGACAAGCGGCGAGGCAAGACAAGCGCGCGCAGCGGAGCGAGCACGCCGGGAGAAGGGCAGACAAAGCGCCGGGGACAGGCAGACGGGGCAGGGCCAGGAACACATACAATCGGATAGAGGAGGAACAGAGAGATTAAGCTGGGTACACACAGTAACATTCTGAAAGATGACAGACAGGATCTGCAAGATCCTGTCTGCCATCTTTCAAAGATCTGCATACACCAGTCCGAGCGGTCTCCCTATAGAGAAATTTTCGGCCTTTCCCAACAGAGCGTAACGGCCGACCCGATCGTTCGCGGCCCGCGCGCTCGTTCGGGAAACGAACGTACACACAGTAACGATAAAGCCCCGATACCGTCGAATCCGACGGTATCGGGGCTTTATCGTTACTGTGGGTACCCAGCGATTTACCCATGTTCCTCTCTGTCCACTGATCCACGCTCGTCCTCCATATTGTCTCTTCCAGTGTAGTTGTCTTCTTCCATTCCAGGGATTTGTTCCATCTTCATTGGTGCTTGCTCCTTCTGCTGGCGTCTCAACATCCGCTTGGTTTCCCGAATCCCTTCCTCTAGGACACGGACTTTTTTGTGTTCTTCTTTTTCTTCCTTATATTATCAAATCTTCATTATGTTGGAGAGTCGAGGTGTCACCTAGAAATTAAAACAATATTCACCGTGTTATGGGTCGTCTGAGACTGTCAAACTATCTAGGTATTATCTGGTCACATGATGGTAAACTGAGGATTCTGGGAACTGCAGTTCCACAAGATATAGTAAACTAAAAAATCCACTTTCAATCTTATTGAAGAATGGGAGGTAAAGCAGCTGTGTCCTACCCCCCGTTCTTCAATAACACCTGCAGGAGCCGGGAGAGAAGGTAAGAAACTTCCCCGGTCTCTCTTACTCCACTTCCTCCAACAGGTCCTGACGCACTTTGTACACTACGCACAGCTGATAGAGTCCATCGGGACCTGTCAGAAGATCAGTGGAGTAAAATTTACCCATGATTCAATATCAATAACCCATGAAGTAAGTAATCTGAGGGTTTGAGGGGAACTCTGGTCTCCATAGAAGTGGCTGGACATTATTACAAAGAGCACAGCCCAGTATTATACAAGGAGATTTCGTTTACTCACTGTAAAATCTCTTTCAGCCTTGGGGGACCCAGGCACAGCAGGGGACGTCCCAAAGTCCCGACAGTAAAGGGGAGGGGCAGAAGAATTAATCCTGCTGCTTGCTGCACCAGTCGACCTACAGTCGTCTCCCATCCAGCCTGTAGAACTTTATGAATGTGGAGATTGAAGACCAGGTGGCTGCTCTGCAAATCTGATCTATGGAGGCTCCCGACGAGCTGCCCATGAAGCTCTCAGAGCCCTGGTAATAGGAGCTGCAACCCGCAAGGGAGGAGCAGCCCCATCGTCAGTATAACATCCTGAGAGGACACTCCCAATGCATCTCGCCAGAGTCTGTTCTAAAAAACAAAACTTTTGACCTGTTTTTGGGAATAGCTGGAAGGTAACCGCATCCCCCGAGACGTTTCTTCCTGTCCAACCTGCACAAAGCACCATCCAAAAAGCAATCCCTAAACCAAGCAATAGTCTTACTATTATGGTCCAAAGTAAAGGGGAGGAGCACCAGAGCCTATGCAAAACTTCAATTACTCAAGTGTCCGCTCCTGGAGGTGGAATACTAAACCCTGCTGTGCCTGGGTCCCCCAAGGCTGAAAGAGAAAGGGTGTGACATCACTGTGACATCACCAGCATCATTGCTCTGCCCCCAAGTCTCAGGTTGTAGCATGACCACTGCTAGGACAGAGAATCATCCACTGCCCCCACAGGTCTTAATCATTATTACATCTAGCCACAAGCCTGAAAATATTGCTCTCCCGAAAATAGGTAAAGGAAAGGACAGATAATAGTTGTAATTAGGAATCTCATATGCCTGTCCCAGACAGTCTATAAGATCCAGAGAAGCTAGATACACCTTCCTACATTTGTTTGAAGGGTATGAGAGAGCTCTTTCCAATTATGGGCCATTGTATGGGGACCACAGTTACCCAATAATACAAGGCTGCTCTTCAGATACAAATCTCTCTAATCTAGCACAATCATATCTAGTTTTCTGGAATTCAAACCAAAGGATCTTGTTTCTGGGATACAAATCTGCCCTTTACATTCAGACTGTGGAGAAGGGATTTCTATTGGTTCAGCCAGCTCAGGTCCTCCATCTTGATCCAAAGATTCTTCTTCCTCTGTCCTCTGTCCTTGGCGGTTTATCTTTTGTTGTGACACGTCCTGGATCTCATTGGGTTTCAGGGAAAGTTTATCCCTTTTGCTTTGGCCGGATAACTTGACTGATTGTAGATTTTCCAAACATTCATTTTCCTCCCCTCTGGAATTTCTCTTCCTTTTTCTTTTCTTGACATTTCCAGATTTCTCAGTGTTTCCTAGGAAAGAGTAGACTATACAGGTCAGGCCTTGTTTCTCCTGTGTTATAACACCTAGTTCAATCTCTGTCTTATGCTGGCTAAACGCAAAGAGACTTTTTGTCCCAACCGAGCGTTTTCTACAGTTCGCCTGACTGATTGTGCGGTTCCCTATGGCTGCGATATACCAACAGGTCCGATCATCCGTATGTCCAATCCAGACAGATACACGGAAGTACACTGTCGATTGGCACATAACTTTAATACACAAAGTTATTAAATGGTTACGATTGATAACTTTTGTGAGGGCTACTCAAACTGGGTACACATGAGCAGATCTGTAGCCCAATTTAATGAATGGATGTGTGTGATTAATGTCCCTATCGCTTGTCTGTTGGTCGGCAGTACAAAAACTGACTGATGTTTTATCCAGTCCCGACTTGCAACCTTGATCGGTCATATTCAATGGAGATTCATAAACACAATCACCTATCAGCAAAGGCCCAAAAATGAGTTGATTATGATTGGTCTGCAGTCTCTCATTAGATTCCTGGCACAACCAATCAAATTATCTGAATACGTCTCACTATTTTTAAAATAGCAGATATTGGTTAAGCTCTTTACCTTTAACACCCTATCTATGTAATAATGAAACAAACTGCATTCTAATTTTGATTGAGCCATGTGTGGATTTCCCATCTCTCTCCTGGACTTGACACCTGTTGGGAAATGATTAAAGAAACAGAAATTCCATTACCAATGCTCCCTCTATCCTCCATTTTACAAGTTGCAGTCTCGTCCTCTATATTGTAGCTTCTCGTGTGGTCCTCTCCTTTTGTTCCAGTGGTTTGTTCCATTATAGTGTGTTTAATCTTTTTGCCCCTTTTGGAAGTATCACAGTCTCCTTGATTATCCTCTTCCCCCCGGCCTCTGCTTTGGTGTTTGCATTCTTTCATTTTCTTACTTACATTCAACAAATCTTCATTATGTGCCATGGTCGAGGTGTCACCTAGAAACATAAACAATATTCATTGTCATGAGTGAGAATATAGAAATCCATAGCTCTTGATCTCACTGTCCCCACAAATACTCTTCCAGATACTTCAGTTAATGGTCTAAAACACATTAAAGGGCATGTCCATCCTTAAAACAAAACTGGTGACTTGTCAGTTATCTGCCTGCAACCCCCAACTGCTATTTTTACCAGTTTATTACATGCATTTCTAACCAGATTTTTAATAAGTTCTATTTCTTTCTGGCAAAGGTATCTGCCTCCTACTTCTGCTCAATGAGCTTTTTATAAGCTTTGAACATGTGCAGAGGTGGAAGCAGATGAAACAGCAATCCGGTAGCTGTGATATCAGTTGTCAAAGCCTTTATGGCCTGCAGGGAGGAAGGGGCCAGCTTACTTTGCCAGAATGATAACTAATGATTTTGAGGAGCATTGTAGCTTCTGTTTATACTGATAATCTTACAGGCACCCACACTTGGATAGAGTGCAAAGGACTTTCTGTCTTATAGGGCTACTAGCTGCCTATCCCTGATCCAAATAGTTCCCCCGACCCCCAGGTGAAACATCAAGGTGAAAGATTGGTTTTAGGCTAGGTAAACACGGTGCAATTTCTCTGCCCGGTCAACAGTTCAACACCATCGCCCCATTTGCCATGACCGATCGGTTGCCTTGCAGCCAAAAATTTACCACCAATATCTAAGATCAACCAACCCAAATATCGGTCACTCAGCCTTAGATCTAATGTAAACCTGCACAAAATAATATTAATCTAAGTAAATGAGTCACTCTAGAACACCTTTCAGGGCAAATACTGTATGTTTGTAGGTGCAATCCTCCAAAAAAAACCAAAAAAAAACTACCCAGCAAGATACAAAACAATAAAGAAGGGAGGAGCACACTACTAGAAAGCCAATGATAATTTATTGGGCAGACAACATGCAACGTTTCGGGAGGACACTGCCCCCTTTCTCAGGCATGATATATTAATCTGCAGCAACCAATCTGATGTGACCTAACAGCAGTAACCCGTTTAAAAAAATCTGATTGGTTGCTGCAGATTAAAAGCACAAGCAAAGTTTTGCAACGATTCCGCCTTATTGACATGATGACGGACGCTAATTGCCTGTTAAGGTTCCCAGAATCCTGTACACAGAATGCTGGTAATTGTAGTTCATAAACAGCTGGAAACCAAATCAAGAAGGCTGATAATGGTAAAAAAAAATGTTCATCCATATTAAATGTAATGTGACCATTGCTACAATGCATTCCTTTCCCTTAAAAAAACTGTGAAATACATAGATCAAGGGTTGTCCAATCAGAGACCACCATCTGCTGCTGGACTACAATTCCCAGCATCCCCTGACAGCATCAGCTGGGCATTGTAGTTAACATCCAAAGGGATCACTATTAAATAAAATGCATTATCCCCAACTGCACCGAAATTCCAAACTATCTGTGGATGGGGGAGGAAAATTAAAATCTCACACACACTGTTTTCATGAGCTCACCCACATGTACAGGAAGAGGAAGTGACCTAAACGGCTCTGCCCACAATCTCCTCTGAAACGCACTCCAGTCTTTCAATAAACTTTATTGGTAAAGGAAAAGGGACGGTGAATGGGCTTCCAGAGCTGGTGAACTGAGCTGCTGCTTGTAGATTCCATCTCCTATGAAAGGTTTATGGAAAAGGTTTTTCTTTTAATCCTTAAAGGGAAGTTAACCTTAGGTAATGTGCCCACTGTTTGTGTCTGGGCAACCCTTTCATTGACTTTATTCATGTGGTATGCAGTTAATACATCCATTTAGTTAAATGTTCAATCAGGGATTCTCAAACTGTGTGCTTTAGAAACTACAACTCCCAGCATTCACAGTGGGCAAACTTCCATATACCAGTCACAGTGGGCAACTTCCATATACCAGTCACAGTGGGCAACTTCCATATACCAATCACAGTCATATACCAGTCACAGCGGGCAACTTCCATATACCAGTCAGAGTGCGCAACTTCCATATACTAGTCACAGTGGGCAAACTTCTATATACCAGTCACAGTCATATACCAGTCACAGTGGGCAACTTCCATATACCAGTCACAGTGGGCAACTTCCATATACCAGTCACAGTGGGCAAACTTCCATATACTAGTCACAATGGAAAAACTTCCACATACCAGTCATAATGGGACAA
This sequence comes from Hymenochirus boettgeri, assembly GCA_019447015.1. NCBI lineage: Eukaryota > Metazoa > Chordata > Amphibia > Anura > Pipidae > Hymenochirus > Hymenochirus boettgeri. Next base: position 123,081,685 of record CM033476.1, read on the forward strand.
ACTTATATGTACCAGTCACTGTGCGCAAACTTCCATATGCCAGTCACAGTGGGAAAACGTGTATGTACCAGTCACAGTGGGCATTTATTTATTTAAATATTTAATGAATAGTTAAAGGGGAAGTTAAGCACAAATACAGGTTGGTAGTGGGTGTGGCTAAAGGTGGAAAACGATCTGTGCCTACAGGCTCCTGGTGCCTAAATCCAGCACTGCCTGAAGATGAAACTTCTTTTCTTGTAATCTTAAAGGATGTTCACGTGTCCTCTGACATGACCTATTAGTGAACAATGCACTAGAGAGTTTATTGTATGGTCCATTAATATATTTGTAAAAAGTGATCACAGCCCTAACTTCCTAACTGCATAGTCAAGCCCCTCCATTCCCCTTATTAATTTAGTTGCCCTTGAACTGCTTCCATTTCCAAGATGTCCCTTTTGTATATGGGATTCCAAAACTGCACCGCATATTCCAAATGAGGCCTTACCAGTGCCTTGTAAAGAGGGAGAATAATATTTTTCTCTCTTGAATCTATTCCCCTCCTTATACAAGACAATATCTTGCTAGCTCTAGCCGATGCTGCCTGGCATTGTTTGCTATAGCTAAGTCTGTTATCTACCAGAACCCCCAAATCTTTTTCCATTAGAGATTCACTAAACACAGAGGTATTTATGGTGTAGGTGGCACAGGGATTATTAAATCCTAAATGCATCACCTTACATTTATCAACATTGAATCTCATCTGCCATTCTGCTGCCCATTTTGATAATCTATCTAGGTCTGCTTGCAGCACTTGCACATCATTTGAAGTTTCCAAAGCTCTGCATAGTTTAGTGTCATCAGCAAACACAGACCTTGCTCTCAATGCCCCTTCTAAGTCATTTATAAACATTATAAACAAAACAGATTAAACAGAAGCGGCCCCAGTACAGAACCCTGAGGGACCCCACTTAGAACTTTAGCCCACATAGATGTAGCTCCATTGACCACCACTCTCTGTTTGCGATCCAATAACCAGTTCCTTTCCTTTCTCCCGTGCTTCCTGTTCCCTCTCTTACTACGCGGATTACTTGTTCCCTTATTTTCAGCGGATCTCCCTGACTACTGTTCCCTTTACTTATACATACAAGCGATTACTGTTCCCGTTTAATTTATACAGCGATACTGGCCCCTTTCTTTATACAGCGATTACTGTTCCCTTTACTTTGTAACAAACAGCGATTAACTGTTCCCTTTACTATTTATACAGTGACGTACTGGCCCCTTTACTTTATACAGCGATTAAGTGTTTCCCTTTAACTTGTATACAGTGATTACTTGTCCCTTTACTTTATACAGTGATTACTGTTTTCCCTTTCTTTATCGACAGTGATTACTGTTCCCTTTACTTATACAGTGATTACTGGCCCTTTACTTTCTAAACAGCGACCAGCTATTCGGGTCCCCTTTACTTTATACAGCGATTACTGTCCCTTTACTTTATACAGTGATTACGGTCCCTTTACTTTATAACAGTATTACTGGCCCTATACTTATACAGTGATTACTGTTCTCTTTACTTTAACAGTGATTACTGTTCTTCTTTACTTTATACAGAAGTATATGCCTTGTACCCTGCTCAATAAACGAAAATGACAGGTTCTGAGTTTAAGTGACGTCATCAATTCGTACCATCCAACAACTTTTGGCTCCCCTAAACAGAAGGTTTTACTCTTACTCAACACAAACTTCCTTCACATTTACATAAGAGTAAAACCTTGTGTCCTCTGATTTTACTGTAGAAGGAACAGAGACTTCCCATGTTCTCTCGTCCACTGATCCCCCCCCCGCTCGTCCTCCATATTGTCTCTCCTTCCAGTGTAGTTTTCTTCTTCCTATTCCAGGGATTTGTTCCATCTTCATATTGTGCTTGCTCCTTCTGGCGTTCTCAAAATCCGCTTGGTTTTCCCGATAATCCCCTTCCTCTAGACACGGACTTTATTTGTGGTTTCTTTCTCTTTTTCTTCCCTTATATTTATCAAATCTTCATTATGTTGGAGAGTCGAGGAGTCACCTAAATATAAACACCAATCAATCCCGTGTTATGGGTCATCTGAGACCTGTCAAACTATCTAGGTATTATCTGTCACATGATGGTAACTGAGTGATTCTGGGAACTGCAGTTCCACAAGATATAGACAAACATTAAGATAGCCAAGGCACCTAACGGTTTAAAAACCTGACACACACCACGCAATCTCAGGTGCCGCAACGCACAATGCGTGCTGCCTATTCGGCTTGATAATGTGCCGTCAACGGGTCGGCCCCGTGATCGCCAAGTGTTTATGAATCTTAAGGGGAACGTGGTCCAAAATTACTTTAGGCAAATTAATAGAATTGCTCTCCTAGAATTTTTGCAATGTATGTCATTGTTTATTTTACATAGTTTTTGAAGATATTACATTTTTGTGTGTGATATGGCAGCAGTGTTTACCAGGTCCCTGCACTTGCTCTGAAACCTGTCAGTCAATCTGCCTGTGTCTCCTCCCCTTTGCAGCCCCCTTGGTCCCTCCCACTCATGGACCCATGGTCCCTCCATTCAGTGCCACCTTGGCCCATCCCTAAGCCCCTGTGACCCACCCGCCCCTCGCGTGCCTTGGCCCCGCCCACTCATGGGTGCCAGGCCCCACCCACCACAGGAGCTTGGGCCCATCTGACCCCCCCCTCCTAAACACCCCTAACTGGACCACCCCGCATCCCGCCCACTCCACTCAACAATCCCTCAACCGGAGCACTTTCAGGCAGTGACAGTGAAGGGCTGTAGATTTCCCTTACCTTCTCTGCAGCTGCAGGTCCTTCACCACAGCAGAGAGGAGAAGGACTTCCTGTCTCCCTCACACCCTGAGGGAGTTCTGAGGCTGTGCTCACCGGCAGCACTGTGCAGGAAAGCCTTAGGAATGTCACATGACGCCCTCCCACCCATTAACTTTCTGGTCAGTATTTCTTTATATCTGGGCTGTGGAGCACGTAGAGTTGGTTGATGGCTCGTTTTAAAAGTAGGAAACTGGCCTTACATTTAAACTCAACTTGTTTGGAAACCACAGTTCCCCTTTAAGACCATTGACTTTATTTTCTGACACCTCCATCGTATGAATATATTTTTTGGTTTTATTTTATATCAAGGGTGTTTTCCTGCTAGCACTTGGTGACATTCCCAGACACACTGGTCTTGGCCCCCAAGTCTCAGTTTGGGAGCAGGACCACTGCTAGAACAGACATCATCCACTGCATCATAAGCCCTGCCCCCACAGGTCTTACATTATTAAATCTAGCCTCAACTTGAAATATTTTTTCTCTCCCTAAAGAAATAGGTAAAGGAAGACATATAGATAGTGAGTCTGTAATATTTGTGGAAAAAAAACTTATTTCCAAAACTCATGATGTGCCTGTCCCAGACTCAGAAAGGCCGGACAAACAAGGCCTATAACTAGATCCATAGAATTAGAGAAATCCATCCTAGATTGTGTTTACAAGGTATGAAGAGCTCTTTCCCAATGATGGGCATTGTATGGGGACCACAGTTACCCAATAAATACAAGCTGCTATTCGAATACAAGTCGCTCTAATCCTATCTAGCACAGGCCGTTATAAAATGGATACAATCTGCCTTTACTTCAGACGGTTCATTGCCAGGAACCAATACAATCTGATATTATTGTAGAAGGAACATAGGACTTAAGCTGGGTACCAACCAGTAAACCGTTTCTGAAAAGTGACAGACAGGATCTGCAAGATCCTGTCTGCCATCTTTCAAAGATCGCATACACACAGTCCCGCGTTCTCCCCTATAGAGAAATTTTCGGCCTTTCCCACAACAGCGTACCACCCGATCGTTCGCGCCCGCGCGCTCGTTCGGGAACGAACGTACACACAGTAACGATAAAGCCCCGATAACCGTCGAACCCGACGGTATCGGGGCTTTATCGTTACTGTGTGGTACCCATTTACCCATGTTTCTCTCTGTCCACTGATCCACGCTCGTCCTCCATATTGTCTCTCCAGTGTAGTTGTCTTCTTCCATTCCAGGATTTGTTTCCATCTTCATATTGTGCTTGCTCCTTCTGCTGGCGTCTCAACATCCGCTTGGTTTTCCCGATAATCCCCTTCCTCTAGGACACGGACTTTATTTTGGGTTTCTTCTTTTTCTTCCTTATATTAATCAATCTTCATTATGTTGGAGAGTCGAGGTGTCACCTAGAAATATAAACAATACACCGTGTTTGGGTCGTCTGAGACCTGTCAAACTATCTAGGTATTATCTGGTCACATGATGGTAAACTGAGGATTCTGGGAACTGCAGTTCCCAGATATAGTAAACTAAAAAATCCACCTTTCATCTTATTGAAGAATGGGAGGTAAAGCAGCTGTGTCCTACCCCCCGTTTCTGCAATACACCCTGCAGGATCGGGAGAGAAGGTAGAAACTTCCCCGGCCCTCTCTTCTACTCCACTTCCTCCAACAGGTCCTGACGCACTTTGTACACTACGCACAGCTGATAAGTCCATCGGACCTGTCAGAATATCAGTGGAGTAAAATTTACCCATGATTCAATATCAATACCCATGAAGAAGTAATCTGAGGGTTTGAGGGGAACTCTGGTCTCCATAGAAGTGGCTGGACATTATTACAAAGAGCACAGCCCAGTATTATACAAGGAGATTTCGTTTACTCACTGTAAAATCTCTTTCAGCCTTGGGGGACCCAGGCACAGCAGGGGACGTCCCAAAGTCCCGACAGTAAGGGGAGGGGGCAGAAGAATTAATCGCTTGCTTGCTGCACCAGTCGACCTACGTCGTCTCTCCCATCCACCTGTAGAACTTTATGATGTGGAGATTGAAGACCAGGTGGCTGCTCTGCAAATCTGATCTATGGAGGCTCCCGACGAGCTGCCCATGAAGCTCTCATAGCCCTGGTAATAGGAGCTGCAACCCGCAAGGGAGGAGCAGCCCCATCGTCAGTATAACATCCTGAGAGGACACTCCAATGCATCTCGCCAGAGTCTGTTCTAAAAAACAAAACTTTTGACCTGTTTTTGGGAATCGCTGAAGGTAACCCCGCATCCCCCGAGACGTTTCTTCCTGTCCAACCTGCACAAAGCACCCATCCAAAAAGCAATCCCTAAACAGCAAATAGTCTTATTATGGTCCAAAGTAAAGGGGAGGAGCACCAGAGCCTATGCAAAACTTCAATTACTCCAAGTGTCCGCTCCTGGAGGTGGAATACAAACCCTGCTGTGCTGTGTCCCCCAAGGCTGAAAGAGAAAGGGTGTACATCACTGTGACATCACCAGCATCATTGCTCTGCCCCCAAGTCTCAGGTTGTAGCATGACCACTGCTAGGACAAGAATCATCCCACTGCCCCCACAGTCTTATCATTATTACATCTACCACAGCCTGAAATATTGCTCTCCCGAAAATGGTAAAGGAAAGGACAGATAATAGTTGTAATTAGGATCTCATATGCCTGTCCCAACAGTCTATAAGATCCAGAGAAGCTAGATACACCATCCTACATTTGTTTGAAGGGTATGAGAGAGCTCTTTCCAATTATGGGCCATTGTATGGGGACCACAGTTACCCAATAATACAGGCTGCTCTTCAGATACAAATCTCTCTAATCTAGCACAATCATATCTAGTTTTCTGGAATCAAACCAAAGGATCTTGTTTCTGGGATACAAATCTGCCCTTTACATTCAGACTGTGGAGAAGGGATTTCTATTGGTTCAGCCAGCTCAGGTCCTCCATCTTGATCCAAAGATTCTTCTTCCTCTGTCCTCTGTCCTTGGCGGTTTATCTTTTGTTGTGAACCGTCCTGGATCTCATTGGGTTTCAGGGAAAGTTTATCCCTTTTGCTTTGGGCCGGATAACTTGCTGATTGTAGATTTTCCAACACATTCTTTTCCTCCCCTCTGGAATTTCTCTTCCTTTTTCTTTTTTCTTGACATTTCCAATTTCTCAGTGTTTCCTAGAAAGAGTAGACTATACAGGTCGGGCCTGTTTTCTCCTGTGTTTATAACACCTAGTTCAATCTCTGTCTTATGCTGGCTCAACGAAAGAGACTTTTTGTCCCAACCGAACTTTCTACAGTTCGCCTGACTGATTGTGCGGTTCCCTATGGCTGCGATATACCAACAGGTCCGATCATCCGTATGTCCAATCCAGAAGATACACAGGAATTACAACTGTCGATTGGCACATAACTTTAATACACAAAGTTATTAAATGGTTACGATTGATAACTTTTGTGAGGGCTACTCAAACTGGGTACACATGAGCAGATCTGTAGCCCAATTTATGAATGATGTGTGTGATTAATGTCCCTATCGCTGTCTGTTGGTGGCAGTACAAAAACTGACTGATCCAGTCCCGACTTGCAACCTTGATCGGTCAATTCAATAGATTCATAAACACAATCACCTATCAGCAAAGGCCCAAAAATGAGTTGATTATGATTGGTCTGCAGTCTCTCAATAGATTCCTGGCACAACCAATCAATTATCTGAATACGTCTCACTATTTTTAAAATAGCAGATATTGGTAAGCTCTTTTACCTTTAACACCCTATCTATGTAATAATGAACAAACTGCATTCTAATTTTGATTGAGCCATGTGTGATTTCCCATCTCTCTCCTGGACTTGACACCTGTTGGGAAATGATTAAAAACAGAAATTCCATTACCAATGCTCCCTCTATCCTCCATTTTACAAGTTGCAGTCTCGTCCTCCTATTGTAGCTTCTCGTGTGGTCCTCTCCTTTTGTTCCAGTGGTTTGTTCCATTATAGTGTGTTTAATCTTTTTGCCCCTTTTGGAAGTATCACAGTCTCCTTGATTATCCTCTTCCCCCCGGCCTCTGCTTTGGTGTTTTGCATTCTTTCATTTTCTACTTACATTCAACAAATCTTCATTATGTGCCATGGTCGAGGTGTCACACCTAAAACATAACATATTCATTGTCATGAGTGGAATATAGAAATCCATAGCTCTTGATCTCACTGTCCCCACAAATACTCTTCCAGATACTTCAGTTATAGTCTAAAACACATTAAAGGGCATGTCCATCCTTAAAACAAAACTGGTGACTTGTCAGTTATCTGCCTGCAACCCCCAACTGCATTTTTACCCAGTTTATTACATGCATTTCTAACCAGATTTTTAATAAGTCTATTTCTTTCTGGCAAGGTATCTGCCTCCTACTTCTGCCTCAATGAGCTTTTTATAAGCTTTGAACATGTGCAGAGGTGGAAGCAGATGAAACAGCAATCCGGTAGCTGTGATACTTTGTCAAGCCTTTATGGCCTGCAGGGAGGAAGGGGCCAGTTACTTTTGCCAGAATGATAACTAATGATTTTGAGGAGCATTGTAGCTTCTGTTATACTGATAATCTTACAGGCACCCACATTGGATAGAGTGCAAAGGACTTTCTGTCTTATAGGGCTACTAGCTGCCTATCCCTGATCCATAGTTCCCCCGACCCCCAGGTGAAACATCAAGGTGAAAGATTGGTTTTAGCTATAACAACGGTGCAATTTCTCTGCCCGGTCAACAGTTCAACACCATCGCCCCCATTTGCCGTGACCGATCGGTTTGCCTTGCAGCCAAAAATTTCCACCAATATCTAAAGATCACCAACCCAATATCGTCACTCAGCCTTAGATCTAATGTAAACCTGCACAAAATAATATTAATCTAAGTAAATGAGTCACTCTAGAACCACCTTTCAGGCAAATACTGTATGTTTGTAGGTGCAATCCTCCAAAAAAAAAAAAAACTACCCAGCAAGATACAAACAATAAGAAGGGAGGAGCACACTACTAGAAAGCCAATGATAATTTATTGGGCAGACACATGCAACTTTCGGGAGGACACTGCCCCCTTTCTCAGGCATGATATATTAATCTGCAGCAACCATCATGATGTGACCTACAGTAACCCGTTTAAAAAAAATCTGATTGTTGCTGCAGATTAAAAGCCACAAGCAAAGTTTTGCAACGATCCGCTTCCGCCTTATTGACATGATGACGGACGCTAATTGCCCTTTAAGGTTCCCAAAATCCTGTACACAGAATGCTGGTAATTGTAGTTCATAAACAGCTGGAAACCAAATCAAGAAGGCTGATAATGGTAAAAAAAAATGTTCATCCATATTAAATGTAATGTGACCATTGCTACAATGCATTCCTTTCTTCCTAAAAAAAACTGTGAAATACATAGATCAAGGGTTGTCCAATCAGAGACCACCATCTGCTGGGACTACAATTCCCATCAGCATCCCCTGACAGCATCAGCTGGGCATTGTAGTTAACATCCAAAGGGATCACTATTAATAAAATGCATTATCCCCAACTGCACAAACCGAAATTCCAAACTATCTGTGGCATGGGAGGAAAATTAAAATCTCACACACACTGTTTTCATGAGCTCACCCACATGTACAGAAGAGGAAGTGACCTAAACGCTCTGCCCACAATCTCCTCTGAAACGCACTCCAGTCTTTTCAATAAACTTTATTGTAAAGGAAAAGGGACGGTGATGGGCTTCCAGAGCTGGTGAACTGAGCTGCTGCTTGTAGATTCCATCTCCTATGAAAGGTTTATGGAAAAGGTTTTTCTTTAATCCTCTAAGGGAAGTTAACCTTAGTGTAATGTGCCCACTGTTTTGTGTCTGAGCAACCCTTTCATTGACTTTATTCATGGGTATGCAGTTTAATACATCCATTTAGTTAAATGTTCAATCAGGGATTCTCAAACTGTGTGCTTTAGAAACTACAACTCCCAGCATTCACAGTGGGCAAACTTCCATATACCAGTCACAGTGGGCAACTTCCATATACCAGTCACAGTGGGCAACTTCCATATACCACACAGTCATATACCAGTCACAGCGGGCAACTTCCATATACCAGTCAGAGTGCGCAACTTCCATATACTAGTCACAGTGGGCAAACTTCTATATACCAGTCACAGTCATATACCAGTCACAGTGGGCAACTTCCATATACTAGTCACAGTGGGCAACTTCCATATACCAGTCACAGTGGGCAACTTCCATATACCAGTCACAGTGGGCAACTTCCATATACCAGTCACAGTGGGCAAACTTCTTTATACCAGAATGGGCAACTTCATATCCAGTCACAGTGGGCAAACTTCCATATACTAGTCACAATGAAAACTTCCACATACACTAATGGGACAACTTATATTACCATCACTGTGCGCAAACTCCATATGCCAGTCACAGTGGAAACGTGTATGTACCATCACAGTGGGCATTTATTTATTTAATTTTAATGAATATTTAAGGGGAAGTTAAGCACAAATACAGGTTGGTAGTGGGTGTTGGCTAAAGGTGGAAAACGATCTGTGCCTACAGGCTCCTGGTGCCTAAATCCACACTGCCTGAAGATGAAACTTCTTTTCTTTCTGTAATCTAAAGGATGTTCACGTGTCCTCTGACATGACCTATAGTGAACAATGCACTAAGAGTTTATTGTATGGTCCATTAATATATTTGTAAAAGTGATCACAGCCCTAACTTCCAACTGCATAGTCAAGCCCCTCCATTCCCCTTATTAATTTAGTTGCCCTTGAACTGCTTCCATTTCCAAGATGTCCCTTTTGTATATGGGATTCCAAAACTGCACGCGCATATTCCAAATGAGGCCTTACCAGTGCCTTGTAAAGAGGGAGAATATATTTTTTTTCTCTCTTGAATCTATTCCCCTCTTATACAAGACAATATCTTGCTAGCTCTAGCCGATGCTGCCTGGCATGGTTTGCTATCGCTAAGTCGTTATCTACCAGAACCCCCAAATCTTTTTCCATTAGAGATTCACTAAACACAGAGGTATTTATGGTGTAGGTGGCACAGGGATTATTAAATCCTAAATGCATCACCTTACATTTATCAACATTGAATCTCATCTGCCATTCTGCTGCCCATTTTGATAATCTATCTAGGTCTGCTTGCAGCACTTGCACATCATTTGAAGTTTCCAAAGCTCTGCATAGTTTAGTGTCATCAGCAAACACAGACCTTGCTCTCAATGCCCCTTCTAAGTCATTTATAAACATTATAAACAAAACAGATTAAACAGAAGCGGCCCCAGTACAGAACCCTGAGGGACCCCACTTAGAACTTTAGCCCACATAGATGTAGCTCCATTGACCACCACTCTCTGTTTGCGATCCAATAACCAGTTTTCTATCTATGTACAAATGTTTTCTTCAAGGCCAACAGTCCTCAGTTTATACATTAGTCGCCTATGTGGCACAGTATCAAAGGCTTTCGCAAAATCCAAGTAAACCACATCCACTGCTTTGCCTGAATCTGACTTCTGACTCGCTTCTTCATAAAAAACAATTAAATTTGTCTGGCATGATCTATTTCTCATAAATCCATGCTGACTACTACTAATAAGATCAGTTCTGGAGACAAAGTCCAGGATATGATCCCGTAACAAAGTTTCCAGCACCTTCCCTACCACTGATGTTAGGCTTACAGGTCTAGAAAAAAGAAAAAATACAACATTCCCTGGTTTAACCCTGTGGTTCAGAAATGCTAGGAGATGTAGTTGTCAAATCTGGAGGGCCACGGATTGAGGAACCCTGGGCCTATAGATTAAAGGACATGTCCACCCCAAATCTAAAATTTTACCCACTGTGTAGTAAATCCTTACCTTACTCTTCTTGTTGTCCTTCAGTGCCGGTCCAAAGCCCAGGAAGAGTAGGAGCCTTTCTGTGTGTGAAATGGTTTCTGCCTCTTCCCTGTCCTCCTGGAGGACTCTGGCATGTGCAATCGGGCCCTGTGCCCCCCTCCCTCCGGATCCCCCCGTTGCATTGTCTAAAAATAAACTCCTTTCTGTAGTGTAGGGACCCCCCTCCCAAGCCTAACCTTCGGCTTTTGGCAGTCGCGTCTGTGATTGGCTGCCTCTCAGCCAATCACAGATGCGGCTGCCAGTCCAGCCCCTAATTATACTCCATTCCCGGAGGTATCAGTAGAGGCCATGGCAACGAAGGCTGGTAAGTATGTCATCTGGCAAAATTAATAGGTACACACGGGACCCGCAATGAGGTTCCAGTGAATTTGATTTTATGTTGCATGTTCGGTCTGACAGGTTATCTGTATGTATGGGCACCTTAAAGCATTTCACAATTATCAATCAATTTATGCTTTAGCTATCCAACTGGCCAGCTGCTTTATTAATTAATCTAATTTCCTATAATGATTGCTGAACTTTAAAGGAGAATTGACCCTATTCCAATAAATAACCCTAGATGAATTCTAACATTCCAAAGTAGCAGAGAGCTAGAGAATTTATTGAGCATGTGCACCGACATATCTGGGTCAGTGACCCACTCTGCAGAATTAAACAGAGATATACAGCTATCGGTTGGTTAGGAATGATAGAATTCCTGCAGGCCTTGGTTTTAATTCTCCTTTAATGGTGAGATATTTGAAATACATTTGCATTATGTGGGAAATTGAGTATGAACAGCATAGTCTGTATGTTTCCTTTAACCCTTTATGTGTATATGCCCGTGAAACTGGCAGCCTCTGTTGTATAGTACATTTTATAAATGGCATATTTAAAAGCCAGCAAAAGTATGAGAGACATACGGAAGGCATTAGTTCCCCTTTACTTCATTATTGACATTGTTGGAACTTGTCTGACTAGTCAGATGAATTGAATCATTTACGTATTGATCACACGTATCGGAGGTAGAGGTGCGTATTACAGGTGTCATTCTAGATATGGGATCTGTTGTAATAAAATGCTGTTTTCAGCATCCAAAAAGTAAATATATCTTTTATCCGACATTTAGCATAACATATGAAGCTGGGCACATTTTCCATTGAGTCGTCACATGCAGTTTCCAAAGTCGCCACAAGGCGGGGGTGAGAAACAATCTGGCCAAGAGTTCTATGCATGGCTAATAGCAAGGAGTTAATTTCCCTTATTCAGAGCTGAACAGAAGTAAACTTGTTCTCTACTTTTGTCTCTCGGGATCTGCAAAGGACAGTCACGTGGGACCATCTGAGTGGCACCTCTGGTTGCTAAGCAACTGACCGGGTGATGAATGCCAAGGATGGTGTCTTTCATGGAAGCTTTGGTTATTCAACTTTTGGTTAAAGGAGCACTAAACGCAATTTTTTATACTTTATAATCTGAAAACTTCTCCACAGGGAACACCAATAAAATGGAAAATAACACTCCAATTAATGGCATTAAGTAAATATGAACCCCCCCCGAAAAACTGGATTAAATCATGTCCGTTGTCAGGCCACGCCTCTTGACTTCTGTCCTGCAGTAGTCCAGGACTGGGCATGTGCAGACTGTCAGTGACCAAACCAAAGGATGCTAAAGTAACCCTATTTTGGCACTAAATTCTAAGGGCCACACTGGGAAGTGAACAGTAGATCCCAAGCCTTAGCTAAGTGGAAGATATGCGGGGTTTGGATAAAGTGCCTCCACCCAGGGCTAGAAACCAGAATTTGGTGTATAATTGCCAAAGATGCCTCTTAAGGGACTTACCTAATCCGGCCCCTCACTGCCGTCTGGGCCCCACCCACAGCTCCTGTTTTGAGCAAAAACAGGAGAAGTGCGGCTCTGCGCGGACAGCCGCAACCAGGAAGCGCCACAGAGCGGGAGGGGGGTTGCTCTACATGACTGTAAAAAGTTTTTTTATGCTGGATTTTCCCTTTAAAGTGCTGCAACAAGAAAAGGTCTTTCCAACTCCCTTAGATGCAGAGTTAACTGGATCCTGTGAGGCAGAGCAAATACAGTAGAGAGCAGTATGGCAGCTCCCCATCCACAATGAGCTATAGCAGAGGATTCTCAGATCCCTAAAGTCCAAGTGACGGTGTTAGCGGGGCTGCTGGGTAATCCACAGGTCCAATTCCAGTAGTCCTATCTGGCACTACAGGGGTTAAATGCCCTGACTCTAGTTCAGGATTTGCTGCTCTGGTCCCATTCACTATCAGGGTCATTTACCTTGTGGCTGCTGCTGCCGCGCTGTTTTAGCGGGACTTCAAGCCTTGGTTAGCGTGGTTAGAGCCACTACAAGCCTTTGTTTGCTGCGCGAGTACCGGAAGAAACACTTGCCTATTAACCTGAGGCTGCGCACTCGGAAATATTCATTGCCAGCTGATAGCAGCCATTAAATACGTCCGTGTGGGCGAGATACGGACAGAGTGAATCTCGTGTATGTGTCTGAATGGGGGAATTAACTGGCTCCCCTGCTGTCCCTATACAGATTAATATACTATAAGGGAATCCTAGCTCCCTATTACAGGTAGACATACTATTATAAGGTAGGTATACTATTATAAGGTAGGTATATTATTACAGGTAGATATACTATTATAAGGTAGCTAAACTATTATAAGGTAGGTATATTATTATAAGATAGGTATACTATTATAAGGTAGATATACTATTATAAGGTAAATATACTATTATAGGTAGGTATACTATTATAAGGTAGATATACTATTATAAGGTAAATATACTATTATAGGTAGGTATACTATTATAAGGTAGGTATACTAGGCTAAGGTAGATATACTATTATAGGTAGATATACTATTATAAGGTAGGTATACTAGGTCTAAGGTAGATATACTATTATAGTAGATATACTATTACTCTGGTAGATATACTATATTGGTAGTTATACTAATAAGGTAGTATACAGGCTAAGGTAGAATACTATTTAGGGATATACTATTTACAGGTAGTATACTAGGCTAAGGTAGATATACTATTATAGGTAGATATACTATTATCTGGTAGATATACTATTATTGGTGGTATACTATTATAAGGTAGTTATACTAGGCTAAGGTAGATATACTATTATAGGTAGATATACTATTATAAGTAGGTATACTATTATAAGGTAGATATACTATTATAGGTAGATATACTATACTATAGGTATACTATTATAGGTAGATATACTATTATAGGTAGTATACTATATCGAGAAGGTATACTATTATAAGGTAGGTATACTAGGCTAAGGTAGATATACTATTATAGGTAGATATACTATTATAAGGTAGATATACTATTATATGTTAGACATACTATTATAAGGTAGGTATACTAAGCTACTGTAGATATGCTATTATAGGTAGATATACTATTATCTGGTAGATATACTATTATAAGGTAGGTATACTATTATATGGTAGGTATACTATTATAGGTAGGTATACTAACTAAGGTAGATATGACTATATAGTTAGATATATATTAGAGTAGATATATATATAGGTAGATATACTATTATAAGGTAGATATACTATTATGTTAATATACTATTATAAGGTAGGTATACTAGGCTAGGTAGTATACATACTAGGTATCGATATACTATTATCGGGTAGATATACTATTATTGGTAGGTATACTATTATAAGTAGTTATACAGGCTAAGGTAGATATACTATTATAGATAACGTAGATCTACTATTATAGGTTAACTATTATAAGGTAGATATACTATTATACGGTAGATTACTATTAAAGTAGATATACATTATATGTTAGAATACTATTAGAAGGAGTATACTAAGCTATGTAGATATGTCTATTATAGGATACGATATACTAGTATTGGTAGATATCTTATAAGGTAGGTATACATTATAGGTAGATAACTATTATAGGTAGGTATACTAGTTATCGGAAAGGTATACTATTATAGGTAGTTACTAGGCTAGGTAGATATACTATTATAGGTAGATATATTTATAAGGTTCTATATTATATGTTAGACATACTATTAAGGTAGGTAACTAAGCTACTGTAGATATGCTATTATGAGTAGATATACTATTATCTGGTAAGATTACTATATAAGGTAGGTATAACTATTATATGGTAGTTATACTAATGGTAGGTATACTAAGCTAAGGTAGATATTCTATTAGGTAGATATACTATTATAGGTAGATAACTATATAAGGTAGATATACTATTATAAGTAGAATATACTATTATAGTGTTAGATATACTATTATAAGGTAGTATAATAGGCTAGGTGATATACTATTAAGGTAGATTATAATTATGTAGATTATCTATTATTGGTAGGTATATACTATTATAAGGTAGTTATACTAGGCTAAGGTAGATACTATAAGAGATATATTACTAGTATACTATATAGGTAGATACTATTATAAGGTGATACTTTAGTATCTACTATTATAGGAGACATACTATTAAAGGTAGATATATATCTAGCTACTGTAGATATACTATATAAGGTAGATATACTATTATCTGGTAGATATACTATTATAAGGTAGGTATACTATTATATGGTAGTGTATACTATTATAGGAGGTATACTAAGCTAAGGTAGATATGCTATTATAGGTAGATATACTATTATAGGTAGATATACTATTATATAGGTAGAATACTATTATATGAGGAGTATACTATTATAAGGTAGGTATACTAGGCTAAGGTAGATATACTATTATAGGTAGATATACTATTATCTGGTAGATATACTATTATTGGTAGGTATACTATTATAAGGTAGTTATACTAGGCTAAGGTAGATATCTATTATCGTAATTACTATTATAGGTAGATATACTATTATAAGGTAGAATATACTATAATAGGTGATATACTATATAAGGTAGATATACTATTATATGTTAGACATACTATTATAAGGTAGGTATACTACATACTGTAGATATGCTATTATAGGTAGATATACTATTATCTGGTAGATATACTATTATAAGGTAGGTATACTATTATATGGTAGGTATACTATTATAGGTAGGTATACTAAGCTAAGGTAGATATGCTATTATAGGTAGATATACTATTATAAGGTAGATATACTATTATAAGGTAGGTATACTATTATAGGTAGATATACTATTATAAGGTAGGTATACTAAGCTAAGGTAGATATGCTATATAGGTTAGGATATACTATTATAGGTAGGATTACTATTATAATTAGGTATACTATTATAAGGTAGATATACTATTATAAGTAGTATACTTTAATGAGATATACTATTACAGGTATATACTATTAGGTAGATATACTATTACAGGTAGTTTACTATTACAGGTCGATATGCTATTATTAGGTAGATATACTATTATAAGGTGTGTAGGTATACTATTATATGATAGATATACTATTATAAGGTAGGTTTACTATTATAGGTAGATATACTATTATAAGGTAGGTATACTATTATAAGGTAGGTATACTAAGCTAGGGAGATTGCTATTATAGTTAAATATAACTATACTATAGTATAACTATTATAGGTAGAATATACTATTATAAGGTAGGTATACTATATATGAAGGTATACTATTATAAGGTAGGTATACTAGGCTATGGGTAGATATACTATTATAGGTAGATATACTATTATAAGGGTGTATACTATTATATTTAAATAACTATTATGGTGGATACTAGCTACGGTAGTATGCTATTATAGGTAGATATACTATTACTGGTAGATATACTATATAAGGTAGGTATACTATTAATGGTAGGTATACTATTATGTAGTATACATATAAGGTAGATATACTATTATTGTAGATATACTATTAGATTAGTATACTATTATATGTAGGTATACTATATAATGTAGATATACATTATAAGGTAGGTTACTATTTAAGGTGATACTAATTAAAGGTATTACTATTATAGGTAGATATACTATTACAGGTAGATTACTATTACAGTCGATATGGCTATTATTAGGTAGATATACTATTCAAGGTGTGTAGTATACTATATTATGTAGATATACTATTATAAGGTAGGTTTTACTATTATAGGTAATCTATTATAAGGTAGGTATACTAAGCTAAGGTATATGCTATTATAGGTAATATACTATAATATAGTTGATTAATTAACGGTAGATATACTATATATAAGGTAGGTTTCTATTATAGGTAGATATACTATATAAGTCGTATACTATTTAAAGTAGGTATACCTAAGCTAAGGTAGAAATGCTACTTATTAGGTAGATATACTTATTTATAATTAGAGCATACTATTATAAGGTAGATATCACTATAATAAGGTATAGGTATACTATTATAGGTAGATATACTATAGAAGGTAATGGTATAACTGATTATAAGGTAGATATACTATTATAAGGTAGGTATAATATTATAGGTAGAGATACTATTAAAATATGCATACTATTAATAATGTGATATATTACATTATAAGGGAGTACTATTATAAGGTAGATATACTATTATAATATATGCATTTTTAAGTAAAGAACTATATATAATAGATATCTATTATAAGTAGAAGTTAATTATAAGGTAGGTATACTATATAAGGTAGCTATTATAAGTTGTATATATTATAAGGTAGATATACTATTAATAGCGGTAGCTATTATAAGGTAGGTATACTATTATAAGGTAGGTATACTATTATAAGGTAGATATACTTTTATATGGTATCTATTATAAGGTAGGTATACTATTATAAGGTAGGTATACTATTATAAGGTAGATGTACTATTATAAGGTAGCTATTATAAGGTAGGTATACTATTATATGGTAGACATACTATTTATAGGTGTATACTATAATAAGGTTACATATAACTATTATGTAAGGTATACATTATAAGATAGTATACTATTATAATAGCTATTATAAGTAGGTATACTATTATAAGGTAGACATACTATTATAGGTAGGTATACTATTATAAGGTAGGTATATTATTATAGGTAGGTATACTATTATAAGGTAGATATACTATTATAAGGTAGCTATTATAAGGTAGGTATAACTGTATGGAGACATAATTATAGGTAGGTATACTATTATAAGTAGACATACTATTATAGGTAGGTATCTATTATAAGGTAGGTATATTATTAGGTAGGTAATACTATATAGGTAGGTTGACCATTATAATGTAGAAAATATACTTTATAAGTAGCTATTATAAGGTGTGTAGGTATACTATTATATGATAGATATACTATTATAAGGTAGGTTTACTATTATAGGTAGATATACTATTATCAGTATATAACTATTATAAAGCGTAAATATATATATTATACGGTATCACTATTATAAGAAGATATACTATTATACAGTAGACTATCTATATAGGTAGTATTACTATTATATAAAGGTAGATATACTATTATAAGGTAAGTATAACGATTATAAGGTAGGTATACTATATAAGGTAATATACTATTTAGGTTAGATATACTATATAAAGGTAACTATATTACTATTATAGGTAGATACTATTATGGTAGATCTACTATTATAAGGTAGGTATTACTATTTAAGGTAGGTATATTACTTTAGCTATGATATATATTATAAGGTAATCTACTATTATCATTAAATATACTATTATAAGGTAGGTAACTTTATAAGGTAGATTTATCTATTATAAGGTAGGTATACTATTATAAGGTAGATATCCTATTATGGTAAACTATACTATTAATAAGGTAGGTATACTATTATAGAGGTAGATATAGCTATTACGGTAGATATACTATTATAACAGGTAGTCTAATACTATTATAAGGTAGGTTATCTTATTATAAGGATAGATATACTATTATGTAATGTAGATATACTATTATAGGAATAGATTTATGTAGGTATACTATTATAAGGTAGGTATACTAGGCTAAGGTAGATATACTATTATCTGGTAGATATACTATTATTGGTAGGTATACTATTATAAGGTAGTTATACTAGGCTAAGGTAGATATACTATTATAGGTAATTACTATTATAGGTAGGTAAACTATTATATTTAGACTACTATTAAAGGTAGTAGTATCAAGCTGCTGTAGATATGCTATTATAGGTAGATATATACTAATTATCTGGTAGATATACTATATATAAGGTAGGTATAACTATTATAGAGTAGATAATACTATTTATACAGGTAGGTATACTAAGCTAAGGTAGATATGCTATTATAGGTAGATATACTATTATAGGTAGATATACTATTATAATGTAGGTATACTATTATAAGGTAGATATACTATTATAAGGTAGGTATACTATTATAAGGTAGATATACTATTATAGGTAGATATCGTAGTTTCTATAAGTGATATGCATTATAGGTGATATACATTATATGTTAGGTATACTATTATATGATATATACTATTCTAGGTAGGTGTTACTATTTATGGTAGATATACTATTAAAGAGGTATACTATTATAAGGTGAGTATACAAGCTAAGTAGATATGCATTATAGGTAGATATACTATACTATAGGTATACTATTATAGGTAGATATACTATTATAAGGTAGGTATACTATTATAGGAAGGTATACTATTATAAGGTAGGTATACTAGGCTAAGGTAGATATACTATTATCTGGTAGATATACTATTATAAGGTAGGTATACTATTATATGTTAGACATACTATTATAAGGTAGGTATACTAAGCTACGGTAGATATGCTATTATAGGTAGATATACTATTATCTGGTAGATATACTATTATAAGGTAGATATACAATTATAAGGTAGGTATACTATTATAAGGTAGATATACTATTACAGGTAGATATACTATTATAGGTAGATATACTATTACAGGTAGATATACTATTACAGGTCGATATGCTATTATTAGGTAGATATACTATTATAAGGTGTGTAGGTATACTATTATATGGTAGATATACTATTATAAGGTAGGTTTACTATTATAGGTAGATATACTATTATAAGGTAGGTATACTATTATAAGGTAGGTATACTAAGCTAAGGTAGATATGCTATTATAGGTAGATATACTATAATATAGGTATACTATTATACGGTAGATATACTATTATAAGGTAGGTTTACTATTATAGGTAGATATACTATTATAAGGTCGGTATACTATTATAAAGTAGGTATACTAAGCTAAGGTAGAAATGCTATTATAGGTAGATATACTATTATAATATAGGCATACTATTATAAGGTAGATATACTATTATAAGGTAGGTATACTATTATAGGTAGATATACTATTATAAGGTAGGTATACTATATATAGGTAGATATACTATTATAAGGTAGATATACTATTATAAGGTAGATATACTATTATAAGGTAGTATACTATTATAAGTAGATATCATATAGAAAGTAATATACATTATAAGGTAGGTATACTATTATAAGGTAGATATACTATTATAAGAGGTATACTATTATAGTAGGTACTATTATAAGGTATATACTTATAAGGTGGTATCTATTTTAGGTAGTATACTATTATAAGGGAGGTTACTATTAATAGGGTAGATATACTATTAAAAATATGCATCTTATTATAATGTAGATATATAATATATAAGTAGATATACTATTATAAGGTAGGTATACTATTATAAGGTAGATATACTATTATAATATATGCATACTTTTATAATGTAGATATACTATTATAAAGTAGATATACTATTATAAAGTAGATATACTATTATAAGGTAGGTATACTATTATAAGGTAGGTATACTATTATACGGTAGCTATTATAAGGTAGGTATATTATTATAAGGTAGATATACTATTATGCGGTAGCTATTATAAGGTAGGTATATACTATTATACTTAGGTAGTATTATAAGGTTATACTATTATATGTATACTATTATAGGTAGGTATACTATATAAGGTAGACTACTATTATAGTGGTATACTTTATAAGGTAGATGTATATAAGGTCGTTATTTAAGGTAGGTATACTATTATTGGTAGATACTATTTAGGTAGGTATACTATTATGGTAGGTATAATTATGGTAGGTAACTATTATAAGAAGATATACTATTATAGGTAGCTATTATCGTAGGTAACTATTATAGGTAGACATACTATTTAGGTAGGTATACTATTATAAGGAGGTATATTATTATGGTAGGTCTACTTATAGGTAGTATATATTTATAAGGTAGATATTATTATATAGGTTAGCTATTATAAGGTAGGTATACTATTATAAGGCAGACATACTATTATAGGTAGGTATACTATTATAAGGTGACATACTATTATAGGTAGGTATACTATTATAAGGTAGGTATATTATTATAGGTAGGTATACTATTATAGGTAGGTATACTATTATAAGGTAGATATACTATTATAAGGTAGCTATTATAAGGTAGGTATACTATTATAAGGCAGACATACTATTATAGGTAGGTATACTATTATAAGGTAGGTATATTATTATAGGTAGGTATACTATTATGAAGGTAGGTATATTATTATAGGTAGGTATACTATTATAGGTAGGTATACTATTATAAGGTAGATATACTATTATAAGGTAGCTATTATAAGGTAGGTATACTATTATAAGGCAGACATACTATTATAGGTAGGTATACTATTATAAGGTAGGTATATTATTATAGTAGGTTACTATTAAGTAGTATACTATATATACGGTAGTTATCCTATTATAAGGTAGCTATTATAAGGTAGACATACTATTATAGGTAGGTATACTATTATAAGGTAGGTATATTATTATAGGTAGGTATAATCACTGGTGAGTAGGCACAGTCCAGTAGATGGACATGGGGTCCAGTCCCTCCTCTATCTCTCTCCCTTGGATAAAGGCCCTTCCCTCGATTAGAATTTTTGGAGCCAAAAGTAACCAACAGGGGTGAAAGGTCAGGCTGAGTCTAGTCCAATCATAAATTGCTTATCCAATGTCTCAATAGGGAGAGCAGCCACCATGTTGTTGGTGGTCACACCTTCATTTAAAAAGAATTGCATTGGGTTCCATTACAGTGGAATGCTGGGAAACAAAGCAACAGCTTCATGGTTGTAGCCACATCAAAATGAGAGGTGAGACCAGGATCACTGTGCGGTTCCTTCTGATTCTCTTTTCTCCTTATCATTTGTCTGACCCATAAACAAAAACTTCACATTTAATAAAACAATAAAATTTTACATATATACTTACCGAGACCCGTTCTCCTGTCCGGCCCCTTCCGCTGCGTCCGTGTACGGAAAAGGCACGGGACAGCGGCACAAGGTCCTGGTAAGTATATTAAGGAGGAAGACTTTATCCTAGCGAGGTCTAGGTTTGGGGGGTGTTTTATCAGTGGCGTAACTACCGCTACCCCTGAGTCCGCGGGGGTTCCCACGTGGTAGTTGGGCCTGCCACAGTTGGGATGCCTCGCGCGATCAGCCTTTTCAAACAGCTAATCACATGTATGAATGAAACATACGCGCGATCAGCCTTTTCAAACAGCTAATCACATGTATGAATGAAACATACGCGCGATCAGCTGTTTAAAAAACCGGACCCGAACTTCCAGAACTGAACCAGAAGTTTGGGTCCGACCTTTTAAACAGCTAATCGCGTGTATGTCTCATTTAAACGGTTGGTCGCATGAGGCATCTAGGAGGGGGTCGGGGGGGCCCTGTATTTTATAAGATGTAAGAGGACAATATCAAGTATTTATGTGTCTGGGCTCAAGTGCACTAGTGAATATTGCTGTTGCTAATTGGAGTCAAGATCTCACTATGTGCGTTGCATTGCGCTGTCCGTTTTGAGTGCGTTTAGGACAATGGATTTTGTCCGCGTTCCGATCCGTTTGCAGGTTAACAGACGTGCGTTTTTAATGCAGTTGTCTGCGTTTCCAGTCCGTTTGCATGCATGTGCAGTTTTTGGAAAATCAATAGGAAACACTGAAGAAAATGCTACAAAAAAAAAAATAAGTTTGTCTGCGTTTTTTTGTGTTCACGTTGACTATTATAAAAGTGTAATTTGGACACCCACGGACCAAAAGTCGTGCACGCATGCAGAAAAAAAATGGACCACAGATTCGGAACACATTTATACAGTGGGAACCGATTCTCATGATTTCCATTATGTTTTAAATAACATTGCGATCTGCAAAACGCAATGCCACACGCAGACTGGGACCTAACCCTAAGTTGGATAAGTAAGATATTTAATAAGTTATGAAGTTTACATGAACACAACAGGCGTTTGAATGGGATTGATATAGGGGACAATGTCCAAATGTTTGTTTTAAAAGTGGAAAACCATATTTTAAAATGGTTTATATAGCCCAGAAACCAGTGGTTAAAATGATATATCACTTACCGTTCTAAGCAATTCCTAACCAAGAAAAAAAACACCAGTGCAAAGTCAGGAAAGTTTTTATTGCCTTATATTGAAGCTCATGCGATACTTAGTATCTCCCTATTTTTAGGTTAAAAGGGATTAATGTAAGTAACTGCTGAACTGCTGTAGTAATTGCTGTAGAGATTACTAATCATAATTTATGCTCAGGTTATTCCCTATGCAATTAGGACTGGGCTATTTAAAAATTAGAAAATTCTGACATCTACTTGATGCAGTTTTGGGTGCTGAATGAATGAATATCTTTCTGATTATTTAGGATCCAAGTCATTGTGTTCTATACGACACAATATGTATTCCACTTGATAAGTGCAATCTATCCTAGGACGAGTGGTGAGATTTTTTACGAGAACTAAACGGACAAGAAAAAAAGATTAAAGGTTTGAATCCATTTCTTTTTTTTCCTTCTATTTCCGCTTTATAATGTAAATGGAGAATCTATAACTCTAAAATTAAAGGGACTGTGTAAAGCTGCCATACTGCAAGTGATATTAGTGGTCTAGGATCTAATTGTCTGTTAATAATCAACAACAACCTACCAGCTGATTATAAACTAGGATTGCAACCATTTCTTTGTGCTGTAAGGGGATTGTGGGAGTTGTAGTTTAACAAATTATGGAGAGTCATTTATATCCCAAGGTCGTATGGGAGGTCGTCAGTGAATTGATCAACACACCAGAGTACAGTTCTTACAGTCCTTACAACTCATGTCATATGGATAGGAAAGGGGGGGTGTAATGTAAAAAGAGAGGGGGAGGGTCCCTGAGTGAACGTTATAGAAATTCTGTCCTGGTTCCCATCTGTTTTCTGATTCACTGTAACATTTCCTGGACCTGTTACATTTCTCAGATATTAAGAAATAAAACTATGTAAATGAATACAGCATCGTCTGTACACATATGGCCTGACATATGTTTTAATGTACAATTACAGCAAAATTAAATGGCATTTTATATATACCTGGACTGGAGGGATGACTTAACACTGGTTGGTGGACTGGTGCTAAAATTCAGTATTGCAGGAAGGAGGATTTTTTTTAATTGACGCCTTTTAAGTGCGCCCTGAGGAAATGTTTCAGTTTGCTTCATGGTAAGGGCACCCCTGCATTGAATTCAATGCTCCAGCTTTAAGTGTATGCAGCATGGCAGCTCCAAGGTCATTTAATTTTTCTCTGTGAACCTCAAAACCAAAAGCCTCAATAAAAAGGGCAGAAACACGAGAGGCCATAGTTTAAAAAAAACAAAAGTAGCCTTGGCCAACAATTTGCCGCAATGGCAAAAACTATCGGTCGATTGGTCCCAATTAATTGCATGGTGTGTACATACTAGATAGATTGTCACATTTGGCTGCAAAATGGCAGATGAGATTCAATGTTGATAAATGTAAGGTGATGCATCTTGTGCTGCCTTTGCTATAAATGGGTCTGTTGGAAAGATCTCTGAAAAGGATCTTGGAGTTTTGGTGGATAACAAACTTAAAGGGCATGTTCACCCTTTAAAGAAAATTTTAATATATTATAGTCCATGTTCCCCCAGCCCCAACCACTATAATTATAGTCTCAGAAAGTCCCCCGATCATTATTTACCTTACTTCTCTCCTTCGCCGCAAAGCCCCAGCCCTCTGCTTGCAGTGGGCGGGACCGGCAGCCGCGTCAGTGATTGGCTGAGAGGCAGCCAATCACGGCTGCTGGCTGCTCAGAAAGGCGAAGGAGAGAGGTAATGTAAGTAATGATCGGGGGACTTTCTGAGACTATAATTATAGCGGTTGGGGTTGGGGGAACATGGACTATAATATACTAAAAGTGTTTTACACTAAGGGGATTTACGCTAGGGGGAGGGTGACCAAAGAGGGTGGGAGAGGGAGGGAGAGAAGGGCTGCAGTGTTCATGCCAAACTTCTCCCGGAGGGGAGACAGGAGGCAGAGTCCTTTATGGACTCTGCTATCCTCCTGGTGGGCAGTTTTTGGGACTTTGGGGGGGATTACAGGAGAACCATTTGGAGCTGGGATGTAAGGTAAGGATTTTATTACACTACATGATGGGGCCAGTAGGGGGGGAATTATAGTTTTGGGGGTGGACATGCCCTTTAAAGGTAGCAAGCAGTGCCAGGTGGCAACAGCATGGTATTGTCTTGTATAAAGAGAGGTATGGATTCAAGGGAGGAAAATGTTATTCTCCCTCTTTACAAAGCATTGGTAAGGCCTCATTTGGAATATGCAGTGCACTTTGGAATCCTGTGTACAAAAAGGACATTTTGGAAATGGAATGATAATTTGTATAACACGACATTATAAGTAGGTCAGCTATATAGGACCGGCCGGGGGGCAATTAGCTCCATATCCTGGCACCAATACTTCACATAAACACCAATAATGGAGATCAGGAAGCTGACGAGGTATGATGCGAAATATAGTGATTTTTTTTTTAAATAAAAATGTTGATAATGCAATGGGCCTGCCAAACGTATCGGATTACCTTCAACGAAGAAGGGTCAGTGAATGTGATACAGTTGAATTTTGCAAAATAATGTAGAAGGTTATTGATTAAACTAAGGTCAAACAATTGGAACTTGAATTGAGAAAGGATAGATGATAAATGGAACATTTTCTGAATGGACTAGTGTTGTTAGTGATTAGAGATTTACTTTACAGTGATTAGAGATAGCAGAACTTACTAAAGTTCGGTTCGTTTCCAAACTTCTGAACTTTTACTTTACTAAGTTTGGAAGTTCGGAAACAAACCGATTGCAGAACAATACATTCAAGGGTTAGCGAAACTCGAAGGCTACATTCGATAATTAGGGAAACAAAGGATTCGTTCGAGGGTTAGCAAAAGTCGAAGGCTACATTCGATAATTAGGGAAACAAAGGATTCGTTCGAGGGTTAGCGAAAGTCGAAGGCTACATTCGATAATTAGGGAAACAAAGGATTCGTTCGAGGGTTAGCGAAAGTCGAAGGCTACATTCGATAATTAGGGAAACAAAGGATTCGTTCGAGGGTTAGCGAAAGTGGAAGGCTACATTTGATAATTAGGGAAACAAAGGATTCGTTCGAGGGTTAGCGAAAGTCGAAGGCTACATTCGATAATTAGTAACATAGTAACATAGTAATTAAGGTTGAATAAAGACATTCGTCCATCAAGTCCAACCTATTCACTTTTTTTTTTTTTTAACCCTACCTAACAGTTGATCCAGAGGAAGGCAAAAAACCCCAGCTAAAAAAGGGGGGAAAAAATTCCTTCCTGACTCCAAACGGCAATCGGAAAGTATCCCTGGATCAACCAGATCTATATGCATTAATACCAGTAATTCTCAATATTCTTTAGTTTTAGAAACTTATCCAGGCCTTTTTTAAAGTTATTCAATGAACTTGCCATTACCACCTCTGCTGGAAGACAGTTCCACAGTTTCACCGTTCTCACTGTAAAGAAACCTCTCCTAACTTGAAGATGAAACTTCTTTTCTTCCAACCTTAAAGGATGTCCACGAGTCCTCTGATATGACCTATTAGTGAACAATGCACCAGAGAGTTCACTGTATGGGCCATTAATATATTTGTATAAGGTTATCATGTCCCCACGCAACCGCCGCTTCTCCAATGTAAACAGCCCTAACTTGTCTAATCTGCCTGCATATTCAAGCCCCTCCATTCCCCTTATTAATTTAGTTGCCCTTCTCTGAACTGCCTCAATTTCCAAGATGTCCCTTTTGTATATGGGATTCCAAAACTGCACCGCATATTCCAAATGTGGCCTTACCAGTGCCTTGTAAAGAGGGAGAATAATATTTTTCTCTCTTGATTCCATTCCCCTCTTTATACAAGACAATATCTTGCTAGCTCTAGCTGTTGCTACCTGGCATTGTTTGCTACAGCTAAGTCTGTTATCTACCAGAACCCCCAAATCTTTTTCCATTTCAGATGCACTTAACACAGAGTTATTTATGGTGTAGGTGGCACAGGGATTATTAAATCCCAAATGCATCACCTTACATTTATCAACATTGAATCTCATCTGCCATTCTGCTGCCCATTTTGATAATCTATCTAGGTCTGCTTGCAGCACTTGCACATCATTGGAAGTTTCCAAAGCTCTGCATAATTTAGTGTCATCAGCAAACACAGAGACCTTGCTCTCAATGCCCCCTTCTAAGTCATTTATAAACAGATTAAACAGAAGCGGCCCCAGTACAGAACCCTGAGGAACTCCGCTTAGAACTTTAGCCCACATAGATGTAGCTCCATTAACCACCACTCTCTGTTTGCGGTCCAATAACCAGTTCTCTATCCATGAACAAATGTTTTCTTCCAGGCCAACAGTCCTCAGTTTATACATTAGTCGCCTATGTGGCACAGTATCAAAGGCTTTTGCAAAATCCAAATATACCACATCCACAGCTGTGCCTGAATCTAACTTCTTACTCACTTCTTCATAAAAACCAATTAAATTTGTCTGGCATGATCTATTTCTCATAAATCCATGCTGACTACTACTAATAAGATGATCTCTGGAGACAAAGTCAAGGATATGATCCCTTAACAAAGTTTCCATCACCTTCCCTACCACTGATGTTAGGCTTACAGGTCTATAGTTACCTGGCTGTGAACGACTACCTTTTTTGAATATTGGTATTACATTGGCTTTTTTCCAATCCAGCGGCACATCCCCAGACAAAAGCGAATCTGAAAAGATGAGACACAGTGGTCTTGCTAGAACTGAACTAAGCTCTTTTAAAATCCTAGGATGCAATCCATCTGGTCCTGGCGCTTTATTGATATTAACTTTGTCTAATTGATTCCGTACCATATCCTCTGTTATCCAATGTGAAGACTCTTCATTTCCTCCCTGCACATTGTTACAATCCCTACTGTAAGGATTCTCAACAGTAAAAACCGATGTAAAAAAACGGTTTAGCAGATTAGCCTTTTCGGCATCCTCTACAACCACCTCAGCTCCATTATTTAATGGTCCCACATTCTCAGTCCTCATTTTTTTACCATTTATATACTTAAAAAACATCTTGGGGTTGGACTTGCTTTGTTCGGCAATCCGTGTTTCATTTTCTATTTTAGCTAGTTTAATTGGTTTCTTGCACTCTTTATTACAACTTTTGAAGTCCCTGTAAGCCTGTTCTGTGCCTTCTGCTTTCAAAATTTTAAAAGCCCTTTTCTTTTTTTCCATTTCCCTTTTTACCTGAGCATTAAGCCATGCAGGAGTGGACCTAATTTTTTTACACTTGTTTCCTAAAGGTACCGATTTGGAAATGTTATAGTTTAATATCCCTTTAAAAGTGGTCCACATCTGCTCAGTATCTTTACCTAGAAACAGTTCCCCCCAGTCTATGAGCAGGAGCGATTCCTTTAAAAGCATAAAATTAGCTTTCCTAAAGTTAAAAGTTTTTGTTAAGCCAGTGCACTTTAGTTTTCAGCAACCTATATTAAATGACACTATATCATGGTCACTATTCCCTAAGCTTCCCATTACCTTCATCTCCAAAATGAGCTCTGGGTTATTAGATATCACCAGATCCAACAACGCATTCTTTCTAGTAGGAACTTCTACCATCTGTGAAAGAAAATGCTCATATAGGAAATTTAAGAACTTTATACCTTTTGAGGTGCTGGCAGTTCCATTACTCCAATCTATTTCAGGGTAGTTAAAATCCCCCATAACCAGAACATGCCCCATACCAGCAGCCTTCGCCAACTGCATATGGAGATTCATTTCCACCTCTTCCCCGGCATTTGGCGGCTTATAACACACTCCAACAATTAATTTACCTACCTTCTTGCTTCCTGTACACAGTTCCACCCATAATGTTTCTGCCGCATCGTTTGCTCCCCTATCTATTCCATCTTTTAAATTTGGCTTCAATTCCTGTTTAACATACATACATACTCCTCCTCCTTTCTTATTAACTCGGTCATGTCTAAATAAGGAGTACCCTTCAATATTTACTGTCCAGTCGTGTGAATCATTAAGCCATGATTCTGCTATACCAATTACATCATACCTTTCCTTTAACGCTATTATTTCAAGTTCGCCGGTTTTTCCAGCCAGACTCCTTGCATTTGTAAACATACATTTTAGATTATCAATTGATTTACTTCCATACATGGTCGTACATGCCTCCTTATCCTCTATGCTCCCCCCTCCTCCTTCTCCTCCCTCCGTTGTGTTACTAGCCCCCAGATCCCTAACTTCTCTATCTACCCCTGTGTAGTTAAACGTTCCCTCCCCCCCCATACCTAGGGAATTAGGGAAACAAAGGATTCGTTCGAGGGTTAGCGAAAGTCGAAGGCTACATTCGATAATTAGGGAAACAAAGGATTCGTTCGAGGGTTAGCGAAAGTCGAAGGCTACATTCGATAATTAGGGAAACAAAGGATTCGTTCGAGGGTGTAGTGTCCATTTAATTCAAGCCATAGTGAAATTATAAGGATATTATCAGTCACCAGGGTGTCCCTGACCATGTAAAAGTACAAGGCTCAGACTAAGCTATAGGTGGTAGAATTCCACTGTGCCTCTAATAGCACACACCGGTGTCGGACATTCCCAGCGATAGGCTGAGCACTACGAGCAGGCGCTCAGCCGGGGAAATGTCTGTCAGTCGCGGCAAATTCGGCCGTGTTCCGTGGATATAATGATGACACAGCTAAGCATCAATTAAACTGAGACATAGCTAAACACTGATTATAACTGATGACATAGCTAAGCACATTATAACTGATGTAAAGCTAAACACTGTTATAACTTATGACATAGCTTAGCAATGATTATAATGATGAATAGTAAGCACCGATTATAACTGATGTCAAAGCTAAACACTGATTATAATGATGACATAGCTTAGCAATGATTATAAACTGATGACATAGCCAAGCACCGATTATAGCTGATGTCAAAGCTAAACATGTATGATTCTAACCGATGACATAGCTTTAGCAACAGATTATAACTAATGAGCATAGTTAAGCAAGCGATTATAACTCATGGAGTCTAAGTGCTATTTATAAATGATGACTTAGTAAGTGCGTGTATAGCTAATGACAAGTTAAACACATGGTTATAAATGATGACATGCTAAACACATGGTTATAATGATGACATAGCTAAACACTGATTATAACTGATGACATAGTTAAACACATGATTATAACTGATGACATAGTTAAACAATGGTTTATAACTGATGACATAGCTAAACACTGGTTATAACTGATGGACATAGTTAAACACTGATTATAACTGATGACATAGCTAAACACTGATTATAACTGATGACATAGCTAAACACTGATTATAACGATGACATAGCTAAACACTGGTATAACTGATGACATAGCTAAACACTGTTATAACTGATGACATAGCTAAACACTGATTTAAACTGATGACATAGCTAAACACTGATTATAACTGATGACATAGTAAACACTGATTATAACTGATGACATAGTTAAACACTGATTATAACTGATGACATAGCTAAACATGATTATAACTGATGACATAGCTAAACACTGATTATAACTGATGACATAGTTAAACACTGATTAAACTGATGACATAGTTAAACACTGATTAAACTGATGACATAGTTAAAACATGATTATAACTGATGACATAGTTAAACACTGATTATAACTGATGACATTTCTAAACACCGAGTACAATGATGACATAGCTAGCGCGAGTACAACAGGTCACGCCTTTAAAAAAACAGTTTATAAGCATATAATTTACATGATATGCATCCCAGTTTTTTTTAGTGTTTGTTCCACTTTATAATAGGAGCAGATTTTAGGTATTTAACATAGTAAATAAAATCTGTTTAGTGTCCATTTAATTCAAGCCCTATAGTAAATTATAAGGATATTATCAGTCACCAGGGTGTTCCCTGACATGTAAAAGTACAAGGCTTCAGACTAAGCTAGGTGGTAGAATTCCACTGTGCCTCTAATAGCACACACCGGGTGTCGAACATTCCCAGCGATAGGCTGAGCAATACGAGCAGGCGCTCAGCCGGGACCAAATGTCTGTCAGTCCGGCAAATTCGGCCGTGGATTATAACTATGACACAGCTAAGCATCAATTATAACTGATGAGACCTAGCTAAACATGATTATAACTGATGACAAGCTAAGCACCAATTATAACTGATGTCAAGCTAAAGCTAACACTGATTATAACTTATGACATAGCTTAGCAATGATTATAACTGATGACATAGCTAAGCACCGATTATAACTGATGTCAAAGCTAAACACTGATTATAACTGATGACATAGCTTAGCAATGATTTAACTGAGACATAGCCAAGCACCGATTATAGCTGATGTCAAAGCTAAACATTGATTATAACCGATGACATAGTTTAGCACAGATTATAACTAATGACATAGTTAAGCAGCGATTATAACTATGAGATGTCTAAGTGCTATTTATAACTGATGACTTAGCAAGTGCCGAGTATAGCTAATGACATAGTTAAACACTGGTTATAACTGATGACATAGCTAAAAACTGGTTATAACTGATGCATAGCTAAACATGATTATAACTGATGACATAGTTAAACACTGTTATAACTGAATGACAAGTTAACACTGTTAACTGATTGACATAGCTCTAAACACTGGTTATAACTGATGACATAGTAAACACTGATTATAACTGATGACCATAGCTAAACACTGATTATAACTGATGACAGCAGCTAAACCGATATAAACTGATGACATAGATTAAACACTGGTTATAACTGATGACATAGCTAAACACGGTTATAACTGATGACATAGCTAAACACTGATTATAACTGATGACATAGCAAACACTGATTTAACTATGGACATGTAAACACTGATTATACTGAGGAATAGTTAAACATGATTATAACTATGACATAGCTAAACAACATGATTATAACTGAGACATAGCTAAACACTGATTATAACTGATGACATAGCTAAACACTGATTATAACTGATGACATAGTTAAACACTGATTATAACTGATGACATAGTTAAACACTGATTTAACTGATGACATTCTAAACACCGAGTACAACTGATGACATAGCTAAGCGCCGAGTACAAACAGGTCACGCCTTTAAAAACATGTTTTAAGCATATATTTACATGATATGCATCCCAGCTTTTTTAGTGTTTGTTCCACTTTATATTCATTGATCGGATCCCAAACTTTGTTCTTTCTGATCACAACCAAATGCTTCTCGTTCCTAGAAAGTGAAAAAAGAATCTCTGACACGTAACTTCCCATGAAGTCTTAGATTCAGTCAGATTCTCGGTGATGATTCCTTAATAATGTGCAGCTGCAACATAGAATGTGAAAAATGTGCTTTGGGTATTACATGATAGTTTGGCTCATTGTTCCATTATCCGAATTATTTATTGCATGGAGACAGCATTCTGTAATTACCTAATATTTATGTAATTGTATTCAGAGCTTTATATAGTAGTGATCATTCTTATTCTCTGCTTAGGGACAGGTGGCTGGGAAGGATGTTGATTGGTCGAAAAGGTTTGGCTGGGAAGGATGTTGATTGGTTGAGAGCGTTTGGTCACTTTGGTATATGTGAGTGATATTTCTACCAGAACGTGCTAAATATAAACCAGTTGATTAATTGGGCTCAAATGTGACCATGGGAGAGAATTCTGGATATAACGGACATATTGTTTGTTTTTTTTTTATTATCCTTTTATTAGTAGGGAAACAGTCATCCATAATTACCGAATTTTAACTTGCCCGTTCTTTACACAAATCGGAAATATCTGTCTTTTTTTATTGCCTCATAGAGATCTGTTTAACCAAGTTAAACCAAGTCTACAATTTAATGTCCATGTGAAGCGAGAATTTCTAAAAGAAAAAAAGCATTTAATAGGGTTGTGTAGTCCTTTAAATGATCCAAGGCCCTTTAAGTCTGCAGTGCTGTAAAAAAAAAAAGTTCTGAGTCTTCAACTGAGTCCTTTAACTTAACAGCCCTGCATAAAGCGTTGCTGTCTTTGGCCAGATATAAATGGTCAACGATGATAGATCCGATGCTTTATCGTTATGTGTGTGGCGTACGCGAGGCTGACAAACGTTCACCATCGGCCTTCTGGTCAGTCGGAAATGCCACCATGACCCTAACAGTTGTGTTAAAGGGATCTCCACTGATAAAAATTTGGTATTCAGTTTTATTGAAGAACGAGAGGTAAAGGAGCTGTGTCTTACCCCCCGTTCATCAATAAAACCTGCAGGAGCGGGAACACAGGTAAAGTACTTACCCTATCGCTCGCTCCTCTGCTGCTGTAGTCTGACATTCCCAAAGACTCTGTGCTCTATGCGCATTGCACTTGGCATGCACGTAGAGTACAGGTTCGTCATAAAATCAAGTAGACTCTTGTGGTTCTCCAGTCAAAGTTCACCAA
Organism: Hymenochirus boettgeri; assembly: GCA_019447015.1. Taxonomy (NCBI): domain Eukaryota; kingdom Metazoa; phylum Chordata; class Amphibia; order Anura; family Pipidae; genus Hymenochirus; species Hymenochirus boettgeri. The sequence continues at coordinate 123,115,395 of CM033476.1, forward strand.
TAATCGCCCTCAAAAATGAATTGGTCCTTGGGTCTTTTATTCTGGTTATACCTCCACGGGGGAAATGTAAATCTGGTTGTTGTTTTTTTTACATTTTTGTAATTCTTGTACAAAATATTTTCTTTGTGGGTCATGGATATTTACATACAACTCACAAGATACGATGGCTAAAGGCCTGTTTTACCGCAATTACGTAAAAAGAGGACTTTTATAATAATGAACAACATGTCTCTAGGAACCATGGCCATGTTGTTTGACGTTGTTTGCTTTTGATTCAGCGAGTTCCCACTGCTTAAAAACTTTTTTGATTTTAAATCTGACCTGTAGATTTTGAAAAATCATCATTTGAAATCACGGTGTACAGGGAAAGACCTGTCACTCCAGAAACAGAAATGATAATATGTGCCCATCCCGGACCTCTTACTAGGATCTATGGCTGCCTGGCATACGTAGGTCCAACATTTAAGAGAATCAGCAGAGAAAGAAAGAAGAGGCACAGGTGAGAGGGATGTGAAGCAGGGAACTGTCCATGGTGAGGCTGTGCAGAACTTATTAGTGTCAAGACACTACAAGAAGGTGTGGTGAGAAAAGGTGGACCACACCGTGTATCGACGTCCGGCCGATAACCATTGTGGCTGTTTATCGCCCGAAACGAACGTTCGGTCGGCATGCGTGAAGACCGACTTGGCAGATCTCCAAACGATTATCGTCCGAAATGAACGATCGTACACATCGTGCGTCGCGGGTCAGGACCCCGATCGCACGTGTGTACGAACCTTAAGGGAGGAGGGAAGCAATAGACTCATTAAAATAAATTTAATGACAAAGCAAGTACAGATAAGTAACTGAGTATCACGTAAAGTGACCCTATCCGAGCAGGAGGGGGCGTTTTGGTGCAGAGCAGGAGGTTTGTCAGGGGCAGAGACTGGGCAGAGCAGAGGTAGGAGCAGGACTAGGGACCTGTGGGCGTTCCTTGGGCAGGGCAGCCAGGGCCAGTGATTGGATGGTGTTCAGCCCTACATACCGAGATTTGGGATTTTGCCCCTGCAAACAGACAATCTTAAACAATAGGTACAACTGGCAACCCTGGCTACAAGATGATCATGGTTAGTTTCTTAATAAGCTTAGGAAGGAGCACAATCAGGGGTGTCCGGCTCATATTGTAATCATATGGGGTATGGCCTGACCAATGGACCATGGTCTAAAGGTGGCCATACACATGCGGTTTCCACCGATGTGTGCCGACAGATTACATTGGTATCTGATCACATTGGTATCTGTCGGCACACGCTATGGGACACACACCACGGACCCGACCAATCCCCATACGCGGTATAGGGATCGGTCAGCCGTGGGGCCATATCACGGTACAATCGAATTTGCCCCCTCTTAAGTAAAGTAGAAGCGATACGACCGATGGAAATGTTTCATCATTCCGACCAACCGTAATGCAAGACTACGGTTGGGAAGAGCCCCTACACACTGACAATATGGGTAAACTCCATCTGTTCCATTATCGCTAGAGTGTATGGTCACCTAGATCTGCCCATCTCATGTTTGATCATCCAATACAAAGACGCGCTTCTTATGGAACATGTCTTCCATTGGTTAGTCCCTGGGATAAAGGGTGAGAAGGAGGGGGGGGTCGGAAGAAACACCAATGCATCTTTAAATCAGGAGAGCAATCCTACCAATAAAATCTTCCTAGCTTGTATTTAAAAGAGCATGGGTTATATTAAGTGTGCACTGTTTTCACCCACACTCACCGCGATCAATTAAATAAAATGTCTGACGTTTTGTGGTCTAAAGGGGTGTTTTTATCTGTATTCCAGGAATTTTCGGATGTCTTTAGTTTAGAACAAACTAGACCAAGTTCTTTGTTCAAGGATTCCAGTCTCCAGGCTTCAACATTAAACAGAGGGAAAGCACTTAGGGTAAGGCCAACTTACGCGTTTTTCGGGTTGATCGTTGAGATTTTTGCCGAACATAGGAATCACGGCAACGCACCAAAAACGCGTGTTTTCGGATTGATGCATTGCGCATCGTTTGCGATACCGAAATGCATGCGGTCGCCATTTTTATGCGCAACTGCATGCGATTTCGGATCTCAAAAATGTGCGGCGAATGTGGCCGTGCTTAGGGGATAACGTGATTTTGTCGAAATAAATTAACACTGGGCATTTTTAAATGATCCAACAACAAATAGAATAAAACCAATCACCTCAATAGATTTATTAATGAGGTGGAGATGACTAGTTTGGTTCCTCCGATTGCCATTTTCTCCCATAGAGTGCCCTCCCTGATTCCTACAGGGTTCTCCTTGGGCATCTTCACACTCTGGGTGACCATTAGGAGGATCAGATGGAGGGAAGCCCAGTGATCACTGCAGATTTCAGCTGTCCTGGTTCCCCTTTGCAGGTAAATATCATGCGTAGTAGGTTAGGAGCTGGCCCCTATGTTCCAGCTACTGAGCAGGAACCATCCCACAGACGCATGTAGTCAAGGGAGCCCAGGGCTATAGGGTATCCTGGGAGATTCTAGTGGTTGCCCAGATCTTGATTCCCCTGTTTATGTATTTGCTCTGAGAAATAAAGTTTTATTGGTTGAAGTGCATTGACATTTTGATTAATTATTTGGTTGTTTTACATTGTACAGAATCATTGTCTTCTAGCTGTATTGGGTTAAATGTTGAAGGACAACCATACACAAGAATTTGCCTGTAGGCTTTATTATACATTAAGACTGCCAGAGTGAGAACTTAACAACTTGTCCTCATCCCTGGGTTACCATAAATCCAATAATCATTTCGGGCTGGTCAATGGAAAAGGGTTCTTTGCATTGGGATCATCATGGTCAACCTATAAGGGGGACAACTAGGCCAAACTCAATTGGAAATCAATCAAAGATTGCAGAGATTTCAATTGAACCCAGTGGTGAGGACTGAGCAGTTTACAGCAGGTTTCGCGCCTGGGTAATCGAATGGAAGGGGGGGAAGTTTAGGTACTATTGTTGTCCTTTTAAACTCGTCATTCCAACCCTGCCGGTGCTATGTTAGCTGACCCTAGCAACACATTGAAAACTTTAGAAAAATACAATGCGAACTGTCTCGGATCTGGTCTGGGTAATAATAAATGTAATGTGACGTTTGTGTGTGCAGCGTGCAGAGGGTTAATGCCATCAGACAATGGGTTATTGGTCCATAACAGAAGTTGAACTGTCCTTGGTATGTGCCAGGCTGTGGCCAACCAGAACAGGGAGCTATTGTTTCATTCCTGTCCTCCCCCCTCTCTAGTAAAAGGCAGAAATTGCACCAAACATTCTGGACAATGACCTACCGTTCCTTTACCCAGCACTGTGTAGAATTAACAGGCATAACCGCAATGACCATAAAAATTATAGAGAGATTATAGCCAAGGGTGTCAGTGCACTCAGAGCAAACAGTACTTAATAATAATAATACTAATAATTGGTTTATTGTAGGTGCAGACAAGTCTCAACGCCATGTGCAGAACCGCTGGTTATGTAATACACCATACAACCTGTAGGTAGAGCATTTATCCAACTTGTAGACCTGGCAACAGCAAATGCATGAAAGGGCCCATACACATACCAATCGTACAATCCCAGCACAATACCTTTTAGTATTGGATAGATAAAAATGTGTGATGTGTTCGATAGGGAATAAATTTTGTATGAACATTGTAGAAACAATTGTACTTGATACAAGAAGATCCTGATAATGTACAATCAGGATGGTGACAAATATGGGCCCTTTCAGCCTCAGCCATTGTGGCCTGTCCCAGGCAGAGTACAAGAAATTCCTAGACTGTTGGACTACTACGGAGGCCTGGAGGTAGCACTAGCACCGAATGTTGAAATGTCCCTGGGGCAGTATTTTGGTCATACCGTTGAACAACTTTACTTTGTTCCCGAAATCTAATATACATTTGGGACAGAAGTTACTTACCTGAGAGTTTAAAATTGTTAAGTGTGGGTGGAATGACCAGTTCTCGCCAAGACAAAAATAAATTGTGCATGTGGCACCTCCGGGAAATTATAAGTCAAGGGTGGCATTAAGCAGATCGGAATGTTGCAGAGATGACATCACACCAGATAGCTCTAGTGTGTGTGTCGTGTGACTAATGGTCTCATGAAGCAGAAACCATTGGGTACCATTGCTTTGTATAGTTTATAGTGTTTCTTTTCTTTTTTTTGAGAATTGCAAGTCTAGCTACATTCTTATGTCATATGTGTTATTAGTTCATTTTGGAGTTTAGCGCTTCTTATTAGTGATATAGTAATGAAATATTTTCTCCCAGATACCGTAAGTATATGGAAGTATGGTATGTATGTATATGTTTATTTATATAGCGCCACTTGGGTACACCAGCGCTGTACATTGATAACAATACAGATTATACAGTATGTATGTATATGTTTATTTATATAGCGCCACTTGGGTACACAGCGCTGTACATTATAACATACAGATTATATAGTATGTTTAATGTTTATTTATATAGCGCCACTTGGGGGCAGCGCCTGTACATTAAACAATACAGATTATACAGTATGTCTATATGTTTATTTATATAGCTTCCACTTGGGTACACAGCGCTGTACATATAACAATACAGATTATACAGTAGTATGTATATGTTTATTATATAGCGCCACTAGGGGACCACAGCGCTGTACATTATAACAATACAGATTATAAGTATGTATGTATTGTTTATTTATATAGCCACTGGTACACAGCGCTGTACATTAACAACGATTATACAGTATGTATGTATATGTTTATTTTATATAGCGCCACTTGGGACCAGCGCTGTCATTATAACAATACAGATTATCAGTATGTATTATGTTTATTTATATGACGGCACTTGGGTACACAGCGCTGTACATTATAACAATACAGATTGTAGTATGTATGTGTGTTTATATAGCGCCACTTGGGACACAGCGCTGTACATTATACAATACAGATGTGTACAGTATGTATGTTATGTTTATTATAGGGCCACATGGGTACACAAGCGCTGTACATTATAACAATACAGATTATACAGTATGTATGTATATGTTTATTTATATAGCGCCACTGGGTACCACGCGCTGTACATTATAACAATACAGATTATACAGTAGTTGTATATGTTTATATATAGACAGCCACTGGGGTACACAGCGCTGTAACTTATAACAATCAATTATACATTGTATGTATATATGTTTATTTATATAGCCACTTGGGTACACAAGCCCTGTACATTATAACAATACAGATTGTACAGTATGGAGTATATGTTTATTTATATATCGCCACTTGGGTACACACGCTGTACATTATAACAAACAGATTGTACAGTATGTATGTATATGTTTTTTATATAGCGCCACATGGGTACACAGCGCTGACATATAACAATAACAGATTATACAGAGTATGTATATGTTTATTTATTATAGCGCCACTTGGGTACACAGTGTGTACATTATAACAATTACAGATTATACAGTATGTATGTATATGTTTATTTATATAGCGCCACTTGGGGACAACCAGCGCTTGTACATTAAACATACAGATTATACAGTATGTATGTATATGTTTGTTTATATAGCCGCACTTGGGCCAGACGCTGTACATTATAACAATACAGATTATACAAGTATGTATGTATATGTTTTTATATAGCGCCACGGGAACACAGCGCTGTACATTATAACAATACAGATTATACAGTATGTATGTATATGTTTTTATTAGCGCCACTTGGGGTACACAGCGCGTGTCATTATAAACTACAATTATACAGTATGTAATGTATATGTTTATTTATATTAGCAACTGGGTACACGCGCTGTACATAATAAACAATAAGATATACAGTATGTATGTATATGTTTATTTATATAGCGCCACTTGGGTACCAGCCGGTGTACATTATAAATACCGATTATACAGTACCGATGTATGTATATGTTGTATTATATAGGCCACTTGGGTACGCAGCCTGTAACTTATAACAATACAGATTATACAGTATGTATGTATATGTTTGTTATAAGTGCGCCACTTGGGACGCAGCGCTGTACATTATAACTACAGATTATACAGTATGTATGTATATGTTTATTTATACGCCACTTGGGTACACAGCGCTGTACATATAAACATACAGATATACAGTATGTATGTATATTTATTTATATAGCACCACTTGGGTACACGCGCTGTACATTATAACAATACAGATTATACGTATGTATTATATGTTTTTATTTATATCGCATTGGGGAACACAGCGCTGTAATTATAACAATACAGATTATAACGTATGTATGTATATGTTTTTATATCTCGGCACTTGGTACACAGCGCGTACATTAACAATACAGATTATACAGTATGTATGTATATGTTATTTATATAGCGCCACTGGGTACAGCAGCCTGTACATTATAACGATACAAGATTTACAGTATGTATGTATATGTTTATTATATAGCGCCACTTGACACAGCGCTGTACATTATAAAATACAGATTATACAGTATGTATGTATATGTTATTTATATAGCGCCACGGGTACACATCGCTGTAAATTATAACAATACAGATTATACAGTATGTATGTTATATGTTTATTATATAGCGCCACTTGGGTACACGCTGACAATTATAAACATACAAGATATTATACAGTATGTATGTATATGTTTATTTATATAGCGCACTGGGTACACAAGCCTGTACATTATAACATACAGATTGTTAAGATGTATGTATATGTTTATTTATTTATAGCGCCACTTGGGACACAGCGCTGTATTATAACAATACAGATATACAGTATGATGTATTGTTTATTTATATAGCGCCACTGGGTACACAGCGCTGTACATTAAACAATACAGATTAACAGTATGTATGATATGTTATTTATTTATAGCGCCACTTGGTACACAGCGCTGTACATTATAACGATACAGATTATACGTATGTATGTATATGTTTATATAGCGCCACTTGGGACGCAGCGCTGTACATTATAAACAATACAGATGTATAGTATGTATGGTATATGTCTATTTATAGCGCACTTGGATACACAGCACTGTACATTATAACATACTGTTACAGTATGTCTGTATATGTTTATTTATATAGCCCACTTGGGTACACATGCGCTGTACATTAAACATACAGATTATACAGTATGTATGTATATGTTTATTATAGCCGCATTGGGGACGCAGTGCTGTACATTATAAACTACAGATTATACAGTATGTATGTATATGTTTTATTATATAGCGCCACTGGGGACGCAGCGCTGTACATTATAAAATACAGATTATACAGTATGTATGTATATGTTTATTTATATAGCGACACTTGGTACACAGCGCTGTACTTATACAATACAGATTATACAGTATGTAATGTATATGGTTTATTATATAGCGCACTGGGTACACAGCGCTGTACATTATAACATACAGATATACAGTATGTATGTATATGTTATTATATAGCGCCACTGGGACAGCGCTGTACATTATAACAATCAGATTATACAGTATGTATGTATATGTTTATTATATAGCGCCACTTGGGGACACAGCGTGTACACTATAACAATACAGATTATACAGTATGTATGTATATGTTTATTTATATAGCGCCACTGGGTAACGCGCTGTACATTATACCAATACAGATTATACAGTATGTATGTATATGTTTATTTATATAGCGCCACTTGGGTACACGCGCTGTACATATAACCATACAGATTATACAGTTGTATGTTATGTTTATTTATATGCGCCACTTGGGTACACAGCGCTGTACATTATAACAATACAGATTATACAGTATGTATGTATATGTTTATTTATATAGCGCCACTTGGTACACAGTCTGTACATTATAACAATACAGATTATACAGTATGTATGTATATGTTTATTTATAAAGCGCCACTTGGGTACACAGAGCTGTACATTATAACAATCCATTATACAGTATGTATGTATATGTTTATTTATAAAGCGCCACTTGGATACACAGCGCGTGTACATTATAAAATACAGTTATCAGTATGTATGTATATTGTTTATTTATATAGCGACACTTGGTACACAAGCGCTGTACATATAACAATACAGATTTACAGTGATGTATGTATGTTTATTATATAGCGCCACTTGGGTACACAGCGCTGTACATTATAACAATACAGATTATACAGTATGTATGTAATGTTTATTATATATATCGCCACTTGGGTACGCAGCGCGTGTACATTATAACAATACAGATATACAGTATGTATGTATATGTTTATTTATATAGACGCCAATTGGGTACACAGCGCTGTACATTATAAACATACAGATTATACAGTATGTATATGTTTATTTATAAAGCGCCACTTGGTACACAGCGCTGTACATTTATAACAATACAGATTATACAGTATGTAGTATATGTTATTTTATATAGCGCCACTTGGGACACAGCGCTGTACATTATAACAATACAGATTTATACAGTAGTATGTATATGTTTATTTATATAGGCACCACTTGGGGACACAGGCTGTACATTAAACATACAGATTATACAGTATGTATGTATATGTTTATTTTAGTATAGCGCCACTTGGGTACACAGCGCTGTACATTATAACAATACAGATTATACAGTATGTATGGTATGTGTTTATTTATATAGCGCACTTTGGACAAGCGCTGTACATTCTAAACAATACAGATTATACCAGTATGTATGTATATGTTTATTTATATAGCGCACACTTGGGGACACAGCGCTGTACATTATAACAATAAGATTATACAGTATGTATTATATGTTTATTTATAAGCCCACTTGGGGACACAGCGCTGTACATTTATAACAATACAGATATACAGTAATGTATGTATATTGTTTATATAGTGCCACTGGGGACACAGCGCTGACATTATAACAATACATATATACAGTATGTATGTATAGTTTTTATTATAGCGCCACTTGGGGACACAGCTGCTGTACATTAGAACAATACCAGATTAACAGTATGTAGTAATGTTTATTTATATAGCGCACTTGGGTACACAGCGCTGTACATTATAACAATACAGATTATACAGTATGTATGTATATGTTTATTATATAGCGCACTGGGTTACACCCGCTTGTACATTATAACAATACAGATTAACAGTAGTATTGTATATGTTTATTTATATAGCGCCACTTGGGGACGCAGCGCTGTACATTTATAACAATACAGATTTACAGTATTATGTATATGTTTATTTATATAGGCGCCACTTGGGTACCAGCGCTGTAATATAAACAATACAGATTATACAGTATGTATGTATTGTTTATTATATAGCGCCACTTGGTACACAGCGATGTACATTATAACAATACAGATTATACAGTATGTATGTATGTTTATTATATAGCGCCACTTGGGTACACAGCGCTGGACATTATAACAATACAGATTATACAGTATGTATGTATATGTTTATTTATATAGCGCCACTTGGGGGACACAGCGCTGTAGCATATAACAATACAGATTAGACAGTAGTATGATATGTTTTTATAAGCGCACTGGGTACACAGCGCCTGGACATTCAACATACAGATTATACAGTATGTATGTATATGTTTATTTATATAGCGCCACTTGGGTACACAGCGCTGTACATTTATAACAATACAGATTATACAGTATGTATGTATATGTTTATTTATAAAGCGCCACTTGGGACACAGCGCTGTACATTATAACAATACAGATTATACAGTGATGTATGTATATGTTTATTTATAAGTGCCACTTGGGTACACAGCGCTGTACATTTAAACAATACAGATGATACAGTATGTATGTATATGGTTATTTATATAGCGCCAATTGGGGTACACAGCGCTGTACATTATAACAATACAGATTATACAGTATGTTATGTATATGTTTATTTATAAAGCCCACTTGAGGTACACAGCGCTGTACATTTATAACAATACAGATTTACAGTATGTATGAATGTTTATTTATATAGCGCCACTTGGGGACACAGCGCTGTACATTATAAACAATACAGATTATACAGTATGTATGTATATGTTTAGTTATATGGCCCACTGGGGGACACAGCGCTGTACATTATAAAAATACAGATTATACAGTATGTAGTATATGTTTATTTATGTAGCGCCACTTGGGTGACACAGGCTGTACATTATAACAATACAGATTATACAGTATGTATGTATTGTTTATTTATATAGCGCCATTGGGTCACAGCGCTGTACATTATAACAATACAGATTATACAGTATGTATGTATATGTTTTATTATTAGCGCCACTTGGGTACACAGCGCTGACATAAACAATACAGATTGTACAGTATGTTGTATATGTTTTTATATGGCCCACTTGGGACACAGCGCGTGTACATTATAACAAACAGATTATACAGTATGTATTATATGTTTATTTATAAGCGCCACTTGGGTACACAGCGACTGTACATTATAAAATACAGATTATACACGTATGTATGTATATGTTTATTTATATAGCGCACTTGGGACACAGCGCTGTACATTATAACAATACAGATTATACAGTATGTATGTATATGTTTATTTATAAGCGCCATTGGGACCAGCGCTGACATTATAAAACAGATATACAGTATGTATGATATGTTTATATAGCGCCACTTGGGGACAACAGCGCTGTACATTATAACAACAATACAGATTATACAGTATGTATGTATATGTTTATTTACTATAGCGCCACTTGGGGACACAGCGCGTACATTATAAACAATACAGATTAATTACAGTATGTATGTATTGTTTATTTATAAGCGCCACTTGGGTACACAGCGCTGTACATTATAACAATAAGATTATACAGTGATGTATGTATATGTTTATTTATATAGCGCACTTGGGGACACGCGCTGTACATTATAACAATACAGATTATACAGTATGTATGTATATGTTTATTTATATAGAGCCACTTGGGTACACAGCGCTGTACATTGATAAACAATACAGATTATACAGTATGTTGTATTGTTATTTATTTATATAGCGCCCACTTGGGTACACAGCGCTGTCCATTATAACAATACAGATTATACAGTTAGTATTATTGTTATTTATTATAGCGCCACTTGGGGATACCGCGCTGTACATTATGAACAATACAGATTATACAGTAGTATGTATATGTTTATTTATATAGCGCCACTTGGGGACACAGCGCTGTACATTATAACAATACAGATTATAAGGAGTAGATATGTTTTATTTTATATGAGCCACTTGGGTACACAGCGCTGTACATTATAACAATACAGATTATACATGTAGGTATGTATATGTTTATTTATATAGCACCAATTGGGTACACAGCGCTGACATTATAACATACAGATATACAGTATGTATGTATATGTTATTTTATACGCCAACTTGGGGACACAGCGGAGTACATTATAACAATACAGATTATACAGTATGTATGTATATGTTTATTTATATAGCGCCACTTGGGGACACAGCGCTGTACATTATAACAATACAGATATACAGTATGTATGTATATGTTTATTTATATACGCCACTTGGGTACACAGCGCTGTACATTATACATACAGATTATACAGTATGTATGTATATGTTTATTTATATAGCGCCACTTGGGTACACAGCGCTGACATTATAACAATACAGATTATACAGTATGTATGTATATTTTATTTATATAGCGCCACTTGGGTACACAGCGCTGTACATTATAAACAATACAGATAACAGTATGTATGTATATGTTTATTAATATAGCGGCCCATTGGTGTACACAGCGCTGTACATTATAACAATACAGATTATCAGTATGTATTGTATATGTTTATTTATATAGCGCCACTTGGGACACACAGCGCTGTACATTATAAACAATACAGATTATACAGTATGTATGTATATTTTTTATATAGGCCACTTGGGTACACAGCGCTTTGTACATTATAAAATACAGATTATACAGTATGTAGTATAGTTTATTTATATAGCGCCATGGGGACACAGCGCTGTACATTAAACAATACAGATTATACAGTATGTATGTATATGTTTATTTATATAGCCGCCACTTGGACGCCAGCGCTGGACATTATAACAATACAGATATACAGTTTATGTATATGTTTATTTATATAGCGCCACTTGGGGACACAGAGCTGTACATTATAACAATACAGATATACAGTATGTTGTAGAGTTATTATATAGCGCAACTTGGGTAACAGCGCTGTACATTATAACAATACAGATTATGACAGTAGGTATGTATATGTTTATTTTATATAGCGCCACTTGGGTACACAGCGCTGTACATTAAACAATACAGATTATACAGTATGTATGTATATGTTTATTATATAGCGCCACTTGGGGACGCGCGCTGTACATTATAACAACACAGATTATACAGTATGTATGTATATGTTTATTTAATAGCGCCACTGGGTACACAGCGCTGTACATGTATACAATAACAGATTATACAGTAGTATGTATATGTTTATTATATAGCGCCTTGGGTACACAGCGCTGTACATATAACAATACAGATTATACAGTATGTATGTATAGTTTATTATATAGCGCCCACTTGGGGGACACAGCATTTACATTATAACAATACAGATTATTTACAGTATGTTATGATATGTTTTTATATAGCGCCACTTGGGGACACAGCGCTGTACATTATAACAACTACGATTATACAGTAGTATGTATATGTTGATTTATTTTATTTTAGCGCCACTTGCGGTGGACCACAGCGCGGGTACATTATAAACAATACAGATTATACAGTATGTATGTATATGTTTATTTATATAGGCCCTTGGGTACACAGCGCTGTACATTATAACAATACAGATTATACAGTATGTATGTATATGTTTATTTATATAGCGCCACTTGGGTACACAGCGCTGTACATTATAACAATACAGATATACAAGATGTGTATGTATATGTTTATTTATAAGCGCACTTGGGCACAGCGCTGTACATTATAACAATACAGATTATACGTATGTTGTATATGTTTATTATATAGCGCCACTTGGGTACACAGCGCTGTACATTATAACAATACAGATTATACAGTATGTTATGTAGTATTTTGTGTATATAGCGCCACTTGGGGACGGAGCGCTGTACATTATAACAATACAGATTATACAGTATGTATGGATATGTTTATTTATATAGCGACCACTTGGGTACACAGCGCTGTACATTTAAAAATACAGATATATACAGTATGTATGTATGATGTTTATTATATAGCGCCACTTGGGTACACAGCGCGATGTACATTATAACATACAGATTATACAGTATGTATGTATATGTTTTTATATAGCGCCACTGGGGTACACAGCGATGTACATTTATAACAATACAGATTATACAGTATGTAGTATAATGTTTTATATAGCGCCACTTGGGTACACAGCGCTGTACATTATAATACAGGATTATACAGTAGTATGTATATGTTTATTTATATAGCGCCACTTGGTACACAGCGCTGTACATTATACACATACAGATTTATACAGTATGTATGTATATGTTTATTTATATAGCGCCACTTGGTACAACAGCGCTGTACATTAAACAATACAGATTATACAGTATGTATGTATATGTTTATTTATATAGCGCCACTTGGGTACACCAGCGCTGTACATTATAACAATACAGATTATACAGTATGTATGTATATGTTTATTTATATAGCGCCACTTGGGTACACCAGCGCTGAATTAACAATACAGATTATACAGTAGTATGTATATGTTTATTTATATAGCGCCACTTGGGGACACAGCGCTGTACATTATAACAATACAGATTTATACAGTATGTATGTATATGTTTATTTATATAGCCACACTAGGACACAGCGCCTGTACATTAAACAATACAGATTATACAGTATGTATGTATATGTTTATTTATATAGCGCCACTTGGGACACAGCGCTGACATTATAACAATACAGATTATACAGTATGTATGTATAGTTTATTTATAAGCGGCCACTTGGGTACACAGGCTGTACCATTATAACAATACAGATTATACAGTATGTATGTATAGGTTTATTTATTAGCGCCACTTGGGTACGCAGCGCTGTACATTAAACAATACAGATTATACAGTATGTAGTATATGTTTATTTATATAGCGACACTTGGGTACACAGCGCTGTACATTATAACAATACAGATTATACAGTATGTATGATATGTTTTTATATAGCGCCACTTGGGTACACAGCGCTGTACATTTATAACAAACAGATTATACAGTATGTATGTATATGTTTATTGATATAGCGCACTTGGGGACCAGCGCTGTACATTATAACAATACAGATTATACGTTTATGTAGTATATGTTTATTATATAGCGCCACTTGGGGACACAGCGCTGTACATTATAACAATACAGATTATAAGTATGTATGGTATAGTTTTTTATATAGCGCCACTTGGGGACACAGCGCTGTACATTATAACAATACAGATTATACAGTATGTATGATATGTTTATTTATATAGCGCACTTGGGGACACAGCGCTGTACATTATAACAATACAGATTATACAGTATGTATGTATATGTTTGTTTATATAGCACCACATGGGGACACAGCGCTGTACGTATATAAAAACAATAAATGTCAGACAGGGGATACAATACATAGATAGTCAGTACATAAATATATAAATTATATAAATAGAGGTGCTAGAGCTTTGCCCACAAGAGGTAATTGAGGTCCCTGGCCAGTAGGCGAGCAAGGTTCCTACCTGAATTTAGCTTTCCATTAAAGATACATGCTGGGTACATTTTATTGTGCAGTGCTCAGCTCGCTTATTGTTAGAAAATATTGTTCCAGGTCCAGGAAGCGACACATACACCACACTTTAACACATACACGGACCCACCTTGCCTGATTTCCTTGACCTGTAAACAATATTTTCTTTAGAGTAAGGCAACGTAGCGAAAGAACTAGACCACAAACTTTAAGGCTCCTAATGTATCAAGGTACAAGCCCCCCCCCTGTGCAGAAATCTCGGGTAAAAATATTAAATCCTAAAGAAAGATTACTTACAGTTATTTAAAAAATTCCAAATGTTGTCAGGAGTCTTAGAAATAAGAGGTATAAGGGAGTAGAAGACGGGTTAACTCCCCCTCCTGTTTCCAGTGTACTGCGTGTGGGTGTAACTAATCAGGGGCAAACAAAAAATCCCGACCCCTCCGCCATGGGTGTTGTTTTTGCCACAGACCATCACAGGCAGATGGGAAGGATTTCTGGATGTTTTGTACCGGCGATATCGAACCATCTCCCGGTTTCTCATGAAGGCAAGTAGGGGAGGTGCTCTTTCGGCTTGTGTCGGTTTACATATGCAAGCAGGTGTATCGTGTTGCATGTATGTGGTTTTACGGAGCAGAGAGCACACACAATAGTGTTTATTTAGTGTCAACTGTGATCTAAACTACTGTAAACGCTAAACCAAGCTTACCAGAGTCTGGCCTCCAAGTGGAGTGAGCATAGCGACAAAGTTAATAGAAGTCCCTGGAGGCCTTGGCTTATAATGCGTTTCACCCATGACTGGGAATAAACCAGTTGAAGCCAAGGCCACACAGGAAGATTAAAGATAGCACAGCGTGCCTGTTTAATAAAAAAATATTAATGTTGGTAATTCCAGAGGGGCGCTCTGATGACATTGGTCAGCTGCTTGGTGGGGGGGGTGGCGGGATTAGTGTTTGTATTGTGATGATGCAAGTACTGGTGGATGCAGAGGGTGATTGGCTACGGATGGACCATGATAGTATTGTGGTTTTCTACATAGGTGCCACATATGACGCTTCCCTCTTGTCGGTACCATGTGGCCTTGATTCTATGAACACCTGTTTGCTCCAAGGACCAAAGAGTAGAGGGAGTGAGTTTTATATGGGAATTGGCTGCGGGCAAAAAGACTCACAAGCAGCCTCAATTGACTATCTGTGATGTGGTATTGTGAAAAGGTGATGGTAATTTATCTTACAGCGGGCAGCAGATAGTTGACCCCTTCAAGGCCCGTTTGCTGGGATGGATTCTTCCATCCTGACAGATCGCTAATGGCGGTACTTTATCGACATAAAGTAGATAAAGTCTATTGTTTTTGTGCCATACACAATATAAAACTTGTATTCTACCTTAAACTGGAAGCAATGGCGGAAAATCCTTGCAAGGGCCTGGGAAGCTGCCATAGTGCTTCCTGCTAGGGTATAGATTTTTTTGTGTGTACAAGGCGAAGGACTGGCCCAGTAGGCTGAGGGGACAAATGACCCCACAGAACTGGTCTCATTAAAAACATTTGGCTGCGATTTACGTGCTTGCAAAGGCACAGCAATTGCCTCTAGCTCTTCCTCCTCCTTAGATGTGTATACAAGTCAGCCCTCAGTCCATTAGCATGTTAGTCAGCCCTCCAGTTAAATAGTCAGTGCATGAAGCCCTTCAGTTCATTAGCCATTGTTGCAGCCCACCACAGTTGATAATCAGTGTTGTTAACCCCTCAAGGTGGTTAGAGATGTCATCAGCCTCAGTTCATTAGCCAGTATTATCAGCCCTCCATTTGAATTAGCAGTTGTTGGCAGCCCTCCCAGTTCAATTGGCCAGTATTATCAGCCCTCCAGTTCATTGAAAGTAGTGTCAGCCCTCTAGTTCAGTAGCAGTGTTACTCAAGCCCCCAGTTTATTCAAATTTTCATTAGCCTGTGTAGTCAAGCCCTCCAGTCATTAGAAAGAAGGAGAGGAAACCGTGGGTAGTATAAACTTGACTTAGAAAAAGTACCCAGGGTAGGGTAAAGATTTTAGGACTATCATATTGTCCTGTAACCACATCCTACACTTTCAAAAGTGTTGCAGGGCAACAATGTAAAATGGAGGTGGTCCTAAAACTGGGCAAAGTAAACACAGTTGTGTGTCTTAGCAAGTTGCCATGATACAAATGTTGGCAATCTCTAGTGGAGGAGCGGTCACTTGGTTGTATTTTCCCCCCTTGGCCAAAAACGGTCCCAGTCCTCCACCTGGTGTGTACAGAACATTCATTTCGTTAATTTATTAAGCGGACATAGCCATGGCAGAGCAAAGCAATATGGCAGCTCTCACTTGTTATAAAATGAAAATTCAAGAAGGAATGTGTCTGTGATTGACAGGTTAACATTTTGTATCTGACTAATGTAAACTGCAATGTACAGAAATGGATCACGAGAGATTATCTAGGAGTTTACATTGTAAACATTCATTCTTATACTGGAAAGAGACAGTAGATGGATGCAAGTGGTTCTGTGATTGGTGGTAACTCTTCCAATAGAAAGCTATAGGGATCAGGTAGAAAATCAGAGGAGCCTATCTGGTATTATAAAGGACATGCAGCAAAGAGTACAGAGTAATGCAGTGTTAAATGCACTGAGTTTGTAATCAGTGCAGCCACTGCTAACTACGTTTATTAAGGGCGTTCTACAATCAAAAGAACTCGGCCTAATAAGTGTTAGCACAGCTGATCATAAGACAGGGTGCAATTGCTGGCTGAAAGTGGTTATTTGCATCATATGCTGTCTTCTAGGGTTCCAGCAGCTGGCCAGCATGGAAGTCTTTCTGTTTGCCCCCCCCACCCTTGCAGATGAGATGGCATTTGAACCATAGCTAGAGATGATATAAACCATTTAAAGTAAGAGCCTTGGGTAAACCGATCCCCTTTCTCGACAGTTCCCCATGTGAATTCTTGTTCTGAGCCATATAGACAATGAAGTTTGCACATTACATATGATTCTTATTTAAGTTTCTTCAAAGAACCAGTTGAAAAGGTCCCAGATCGCGGTGCAATAAAGTCTCGGTTCCTTCCCCTTGCGAACATTCACGTGAAATTAAAGAAGAAATAAATATACCTCTCTGATACGGTGTCACAGCGGAAACAAAATGATAAATAACTCATTGTCTCGCCAGTCTTAAAGGGTCTCTGGTATGCTCTGGTAATGGACACACTCGAGTTGTGAAGGCAATTTAAATGTAGCCAGTAATCTACCATTAGGCGTTGGTAGGCTACTCTCTTAATGGTTCTGGTCGAGGAGGGTCAGAGGGTTGGCGATGCATACATGAAAGACAGAAGTTCTGGTCAAATGAACCAATCGCGTGGTCTGTCGTTTTGAAAGAAAATCCGCTGATATTTCGGTGTAAACAGGCCACGGGCCTTTAGAAAGTCCCATGCGACCAAAATATTGGCCCAAGGATTTTTTTTGTTAACTACTTTGGGGGTCTTAGAATTATGGGCATTTTAATTAATGTCCAAATTCATTGCAAAGGCCCCCCTTCTGATCCTAACGGCTTTAGGATCGCGATTTTTTCCATCCGAATTGCATGCACTGTGATTAGCGTCACCATTTCCTCGTACTCATGCGCTCCAATTGGTGCTCAATAGTGGAAGCACACAGAATCACGTAAAACGTGATCGTGCATATCCCGTGGCAGAGGCCCTAAAAGGGGAAAGTTCATTGCAAATTACATACTTTTAGGAAAAAAGAGCAGATTTTCCCATCCCCATGGCCCTTAACCTGCCCATTTAGATTGTGGATGGTATAAATAAATGCAAACCAAAATACGACTTCCTGTTTGCAGGACCCTATAGAGACCATTTTGGTTTTTGCCAATAACCCAGGGCCTGGGTTTGATTAAGTGCTCAGTAGAGATCTGAGCATGTGTGACCATACACAGCCAATTAGTAGAAATTACTGTTAGCGAACATTCCAAGAAGTGGTGCATTAGGGAGAAGAATGTTACAGAAACCTGAAATGGCCAGGGCTCACTAAATGTCAACAGCAGGGGGGAATACAAGGGGGGATAAGGGGGATCTAAATATAAGATTTTCAAAACTGGAAGATACTATGTAGAATAATTAGGTATGTTTCTAATATAAACTAAACATTTCTTTAAAAAAATGATTATTTTCCTCTGAAACTTGACTTTAAGGGGACCGCTATAAACCTAATGATGACATAATATATTCGAAAATAAACACTAAGTCAAGACGACTATTGTGCAACCATTGTCTCGGGCTGGAACGTGATTATCTGGGACAGTCGTACTGTTGATTTTCAAACTTGTTACAATCAGCACAATGAGATATTTTAATTCCTTCTCAAGGAACCTATCAACATAACTGCAAAAATTCATTCCGTGCAGGCGTTATCTGTGCCACCTTACACTCGCTGTTGCCTGGAGATATGGGTATATTTAAACTGCAATGCGAAACAGGCTGTAGTGTTGACAAAAAAAAAAAAATGTGATTGTTTTGATCACACGTGTAAACCTAATTATCCAGTGGAGTAAATAACGTTACCTCACCTGTGAAATATTTCAACGCGCATGAATTAGTTTACTTGATTTATTTGAAAGCACAATCGCCGCCGCCTAATGTATAAAGTCTCGCTGGTTCTTACAATTAAAGGAAGGAAAACGTCAACATTAAAACATTTCTCAGACTTAAGGGCACAGAAAATGCAGTAATAGTTTCCCTAGTCTTCCATTTAATTTCCTAAATAAAGAGTATACATGTTTGAATTCAATAAAAATCGTTAACAAGGCAATGCTCCATGGGTGCACCGCTCCTGTTCTGGGAGTTTTTAAGGCGCGCTACTGATGTTATTATCGGTTAAACCGCGTGGATAACGCGGAAATTAACCGCACAACTGGCGCAACGATGTTATATCCTGAAAATGCCTTTTTTTATTGCGACACTTTAAAAGCCAGTCAATTGACGTAATATATGAAGCTTTGGAATATAGAATTGCCGCCCGCGGTTTGTTTGCAGGGGTTGCCAAATGGGGCAACTAGGTGCCTCATGCTGATATGTATCTCTGAGCATGCCTGAGATCACTGACGTAAGGAGACAGGGAGGTAATTGCAGGTCTCTCTACTTGTGTACTAGATAGGGTTTACATTACAAGTGTACATTGTTTTTAATCAGCTGTTTTTTGCTGAAGAAAGAAAAAAAGCGTCTTAGCCATGAAACTCCTTTAAAATCTATGCTTTGTATAAAATAAATACACAGTATACCGATGCACCAAGCATTGTGTTTTGCGTTCTATTCTTGTATATTGGCAGTGTATTTAGTAGCCAAATGTAAGGCTCCCATGCAAATTCTTTGGTTGTTAGCAATGGAAAAATAACTATAATAGTTTTGATGCATATGATATAGTCTCATTGACAAGCTTACCGGTTTCCTATAAATTTAACATGGTTATTTTAACCAAAAAATCCAGCTGATGGTTACAAGTGAACTGGAGTTCTGTCTTTGTTAGACAGAACTTACCTGGCTGTCGCTGCCTCTTGTCATGGGCTCGGACAATAATAGATCCAATGGGGGTTAGTGGGCACGTAGCATTAATATGTAAGTATTGTAATTAGGCATTCTAATGCTTTGATGGGGGTTATGTGTCATGAATGTACACAGTTCAGGTTGTAAGTAGTTAGTGTGGCAGATCTTACAATATTTCCCCAAGATGGAATTGCCTATTGTGAATGAAAAGGTCGGTACGTCCATCAATTACTCTTGGCTGATTAGAAATCGTTACATGTCTGCGGGTTTTTAGAATTGCAGATTTTAAATATCAACATCTCTTTAGGGGGCTTAAATGAAACCCTTTGATCCTCTGAGAGGTTTTGAATGTGTTTGATGTTCTAGGTGTGATCTGTCGTGTGAATATCCACCTTGCCAGTCAGAGCGGCCCCTGATTAATGCCAATGATAGGTATACCAATCTTTAGTACCAACTCTGGACTGGGGACGTGGTATGATCTTAGTTCTGCTGACAGTTCGCCCATAGCAGTTTGCCCCAGTTACCAGAATATGCATCGAAAAATATCGTCCTCACCCAAAAAAAGTTTATTATGTGTTTCCATCCTAAAGCATTGGACACACGATGATGTTGGAAATCCGATGAAAAGTACCCCGATCGCATGACAATGTGCGCCGAACGGGAGGCTTCGCCTGATAATCAAAGTGTGTATGCGTTCCTGGTCAGGCGTCATCATCAATCTGCCATGGCGGATCAAACCAAACAAAGCCACACCAAACGCATACAACATGAGATTATTGGCCAAAACCATTTTGCCCGTGTGTGTCATGGGCGAGGATTATTCGTTCAGGGTCAACATCATTAGTGTGTATGAGGCTTAAATTTAAATGTAAAGAGGTGATTGAAATTTCTAAAAATCCCACAACAGAAAATGGCCCTTACTTCCCTTCTTTCCCTTTGTAGTCAATGTTTTTTCGTTCATTTGATTATTTTTACGTAAGTGCAACTTGTTTGGATTTCCTTCCCTTTTCGAAGTGTCTTCGCAGAGTTCAGAGTCACGATGTGGGGTGATTTAAGGTTAATTAATATTGCCAAGAAGTGCTGAGCTGTTTGGTTTGTGGTGTGTTCCACAGAATGGGAGGAAAACAGGAACGTGGGGAATTAGGACCTGAATATTTTTAATTTTTTTTTATGCTGCCGTAATCACTGTGTTGGATTGAGATACATATTATTACATTAGGAAAGAAAAGGGGCCGTTCTGTATTCTGGGTAAAAAGAGAAATTGATGGGTGTTGTCTTTTAAACCTTGACAGCAATGTAAATGTTGGTAAATCGTACGAGTGTGTGGTGTCCATGTTTTGCATTGCGGCCAAACACGATATTTCGGACCAGTGAAAGCAGTGAAGGATGGTCTGTTGGTTTGAAATATCGTCACGGTGTCCCCATCATTGGTGACCCATTCTGCCTGAACGCTTAAGGATGTCCCCTTCATCTCTCCTTGTCTGGCCAGAAAGATCGGTGAGACTTTTAAGACACAACTGACCATGGTTGGATGGTCTTTCGGACACGTTGGTAATCATGGGCAAATCTTTGGCGTTTCCAAGACTGTTGTGGAGCAATCGATTAGCGAGCAAATGGTCAGAGGAGCCACAATATTTGCAATGTATACATAGCCTTAGGTGGGCATTTCAATGCAGTGTTGAGGGCTTCGTCAAGAGTGACATAGTTAAACACTGATTATAACTGATGACATAGTTAAACACTGGTTATAACTGATGACATAGCTAAACACTGGTTATAACTGATGACATAGTTAAACACTGATTATAACTGATGACATAGCTAAACACTGATTATAACTGATGACATAGCTAAACACTGATTATAACTGATGACATAGCTAAACACTGGTTATAACTGATGACATAGTTAAACACTGATTATAACTGATGACATAGTTAAACACTGATTATAACTGATGACATTTCTAAACACCGAGTACAACTGATGACATAGCTAAGCGCCGAGTACAACAGGTCACGCCTTTAAAAACATGTTTATAAGCATATAATTTACATGATATGCATCCCAGTTTTTTTTAGTGTTTGTTCCACTTTATAATAGGAGCAGATTTTAGGTATTTAACATAGTAAATAAAATCTGTTTAGTGTCCATTTAATTCAAGCCCTATAGTAAATTATAAGGATATTATCAGTCACCAGGGTGTTCCCTGACCATGTAAAAGTACAAGGCTTCAGACTAAGCTATAGGTGGTAGAATTCCACTGTGCCTCTAATAGCACACACCGGTGTCGAACATTCCCAGCCGATAGGCTGAGCACTACGAGCAGGCGCTCAGCCGGGACAAATGTCTGTCAGTCGCGGCAAATTCGGCCGTGGATTATAACTGATGACACAGCTAAGCATCAATTATAACTGATGACATAGCTAAACACTGATTATAACTGATGACATAGCTAAGCACCAATTATAACTGATGTCAAAGCTAAACACTGATTATAACTTATGACATAGCTTAGCAATGATTATAACTGATGACATAGCTAAGCACCGATTATAACTGATGTCAAAGCTAAACACTGATTATAACTGATGACATAGCTTAGCAATGATTATAACTGATGACATAGCCAAGCACCGATTATAGCTGATGTCAAAGCTAAACATTGATTATAACCGATGACATAGTTTAGCACAGATTATAACTAATGACATAGTTAAGCAGCGATTATAACTCATGAGATGTCTAAGTGCTATTTATAACTGATGACTTAGCTAAGTGCCGAGTATAGCTAATGACATAGTTAAACACTGGTTATAACTGATGACATAGCTAAACACTGGTTATAACTGATGACATAGCTAAACACTGATTATAACTGTGTACAATAGTTAAAACACTGATTAAATCTGATGACATAGTTAAACACTGGTTTGATACTGATGACATGATAAACACTGGTTATAAACTGATGACATAGTGTTAAACCTCGATTATAACTAGATGGACATAGCTAACCTGATTAGAACTGATGACATACGCTTAAACACTGATATAACTGATGACATAGCAAACACTGGTTATAAACTGATGCACATAGCTAAACACTGGTTTTTAACTGTATGACATATCTAAACATGATTATAAACTGAGACACTAGTAACACTGATTATAACTGATGATCATAGTTAAACACTGATATAACTGATGACATGTTATCCACTGACTTATAATGATGAATAGCTAAAACCCTGATTTAACTGATGCTAGTCTGCAAACACTGATTTTCATACACTGAGGACATAAGTTAAACACTGATTACAACTGATGACAAGTTAAACAATGATTATAAATGCATGACTAGTTAAACCTGATTACTAATGATGACATAGTTAAAATGATTATAACTGATGTCACATTTCTAAACACACCGAGACAACTGTGACTACTAAGACGTCCGAGTACAACAGGTCACGCACTTTAAAAAACCGATTTATAAGCAGATAATTTTTATTGATATGCACCCAGTTTTTTTTAGTGTTTCGTGTTCCACTTTAAAAGGAGAGCAGAATTTTAGGTATTTACATAGTAAATAAAATCTGTTTAGTGTCCATTTAATTCAAGCCCTATAGTAAATTATAAGGATATTATCAGTCACCAGGGTGTTCCCTGACCATGTAAAAGTACAAGGCTTCAGACTAGCTATAGGTGGTAGTTCCAATGTGCCTCTAATAGAACACCGGTTGGAGACATTCCCATGCCGATAGTGACGCACTAGAGCAGGCGCTCAGCCGGGACAAATGTCTGTCAGTCCGGCAAATTCGGCCGTGGATATAACATGAGACACCACGCTAGCAAGATTATAACTGATGACATATGCAAAACACTGATTACTGGGACACTAGCTAAGCACCATTAGATATATGAGCATGATAGGAACTACCGAGCTGACTTGATAGAGGAACAGCGTAGCAGAGGTGAACTTATACCCTGAGCTACGCAACACGCGATTAGAACTGTATGGTTGCAAAGGCAACCCAGTGATTATAACTTAGTGACTATAGCTATAGCACAGGATGATTATAAAGGCATGTACCACAAGCACATAGCAGCACGTTACATTTACCTCAACCTATGAGATATGCAACCAGTCGTTACCTTGCGATTATAACAGCGATGACTAGTTTAGCAACAGAATATAACTAATGACATAGTGTAAGCAGCGATGTATAACTCTATGAGATGTCTAGTGCATTTATAAAACTGATGGACTTGCATTAATGGCCGATATAGCTAATGACATAGTTACAACCGAAACTGGTGCATCTAACATGTTAACTGATGATATAAGACTTTAACTTAACGTTAAACACTGATATAACTGATGCTTAGTTACACCTGGTTATAACTGATGACATAGCTAAAACACTGAGGTATTATAGCTGGACAGAGTTAAATCACTGATATAAACCTTGTATTGACATAAAGCTAAACACTGGTTATAACTGATGACATAGCTAAACACATGGTTCAACTGAGACATAGTAAACACTGATTATAACTGAGGACATAGCTAAACACTGATTTAACTGATGACAGTTACTAAACATGATATAAATGATGACATAGTAAACAATGGTTAACTGATGACATAGCTAAACACTGGTTATACTGATGAATAGTAAACACTGATTATAAATGATGACATAGCTAAACACTGATTATAACTGATGACATAGTTAAAACACTGATTGAAACGTGATACACTAGTAAACACGATTATAAACTGATGACATAGAAACACTGATTATAACTGATGACCATAGTCTAAACATGATTATAACTGAGACATAGTATAACCAACTGATTATAACTGATGACATAGTAAACACTGATTATAACTGATGACATAGTAAACACGATTATAACTGATGACTATAGTTTATAACAATGATTATAACTGATGACATTTTTCACCAAACACCGAGTACAACTGATGACTATGCTAAGCGCGAGTACAAACAGGTCACGCCTTTAAAAACATGTTTATAAGCATTTAATTACATGATAGCATCCCAGTTTTTTTTAGTGTTTGTTCCACATATTCATTGATCGGACTCCAACATTTGTTCTTCTGATCACAACAAATGCTTCTCGTTTACGAAATGAAAAAAGAATCTCTAGCAACGTAACTTCCCCATGAAGTCTTAGATTCAGTCGATTCTCGGTGATGATTCCTAATTAATGTGCAGCTGCAACATAGAATGTGAAAAAATGTGCTTTGGGTATTACATGATAGTTTGGCTCATTGTTCCATTATCCGTAATTATTTATTGCATGGAGACAGCGTTCTGTAATTACCTAATATTTATGTAATTGTATTCAGAGCTTTATATAGTAGTGATCATTCTTATTCTGCTTAGGGACAGGTGGCTGGGAAGTTGATGGTCGATTTCGTGGTAGAAAAGGTTTGGCTGGGAAGGATGTTGATGGTGAGAGGTTGGGCACTTTGGTATATGTGAGAGTTGATTTTCTACCCAGAACGTCCTAATATTAAACCAGTTGATTAATTGGGCTCAAATTGTGACCATGGAGAGGAATTCTGGATATAACGGACATATTGTTTGTTTTTTTTTTTATTATCCTTTTATTATAGGGAAACAGTCATCCCATAATTACCGAGATTTTAACTTGCCCGTTCTTTTACACAATCGGAAATATCTGTCTTTTTTTATTGCCTCATAAGAGATCTGTTTAACCAAGTATAAACCAAGTCTACAATTTAATGCTCCATGTGAAGCAGAATTTCTAAAAGAAAAAATGCATTTAATTATGGGTTGTGTAGTCCTTTAAATTGATCCAAGGCCTCTTAAGTCTGCAGTGCTGTAAAAAAAAAAAGTTCTGAGTCTTCAACTGAGTCCTTTAACTTTAACAGCCCCTGCCATAAAGCGTTGCTGTCTTTGGCCAAGATATAAATGGTCAAACGATGATAGATCCGATGCTTTATCGTTACTGTGTGTGGCGTATCGCGAGGCTGACAAACGTTCACCATCGGCCTTCTGGTCAGTCGGAAATGCCCAACCATGACCCTAACATTGTGTTAAAGGGTATCTCCATTGATAAAAATTTGGTATTCAGTTTTATTGAAGAACGAGAGGTAAAGGAGCTGTGTCTTACCCCCCGTTCATCAATAAAACCTGCAGGAGCCGGGAACACAGGTAAAGTACTTACCCTATCGCTCGCTCCTCTGCTGCGTAGTCTGACATCTCCCAACAGACTCTGTGCTCTATGCGCATTGCACTTGCGCATGCACGTAGAGTACAGGGTTCGTCATAAAATCAAGTAAGACTCTTGTGGTTCTCCAGTCAAAGTTCACCAATAATCCGCCTCAAACAAATGAATTGGTCCTTGGGTCTTTTATTTCTGGTTATACCTCCACGGGGGAAAATGTAAAGGATCTGGTTGTTGTTTTTTTACATTTTTGTAATTCTTGTACAAAATATTTTCTTTGTAGGTCATGGATATTTACATAACCACCTCACAAGATCGATGGCTAAAGGCCTTGTTTTACCGCAATTACGTAAAAAGAGGACTTTTTATAATAATGAACAACATGTCTCTAGGAACCATGGCCATGTTGTTTGACGTTGTTTGCTTTTGATTCAGCGAGTTCCCACTGCTTAAAAACTTTTTCGGATTTTAAATCTGACCTGTAGATTTTGAAAAATCATCATTTGAAATCACAGCGTGTACAGGGAAAGACCTGTCACTCCAGAAACAGAAATGATAATATGTGCCCCATCCCTGACCTCTTACTAGGATCTATGGCTGCCTGGCAGTACACGTTCGGCAACATTTAAGAGAATCAGCAGAGAAATGAAAGAAGAGGCAAGGTAAGAGGGATGTGTAAGCAGGGAACTGTCCATGGTGAGGCTGTGCAGAACTTATTAGTGTCAAAGACACTACAAGAAGGTGGTGAGAAAAGGTTGGTACACACGTGCTATCGCGGGTCCCGGCCGATAACCATTGTGGGCTGTTTATCGCCCGAAACGAACGTTCGGTCAGGCATCGCTGAACGACCGACTTGGCAGATCTCCGAACGATTATCGTCCGAAATGAACGATCGTACACATCGTGCGTCGCGGGTCAGGACCCGCGATCGCACGTGTGTACGAACCTTAAGGGAGGAGGGAAGCAATTAGGAGTACTCACTAAACATTAATAATTTAATGACAAAGCAAGTACAGATAAGTAACTGAGTATCACGTAAAGTGACCCTATCCGAGCAGGAGGGGGCGTTTTGGTGCAGAGCAGGAGGTTTGTCAGGGGCAGAGACTGGGCAGAGCAGAGGTAGGAGGCAGGACTAGGGACCTGTGGGCGTTCCTTGGGCAGGGCAGCCAGGGCCAGTGATTGGATGGTGTTCAGCCCTACATACCGAGATTTGGGATTTTGCCCCTGCAAACAGACAATCTTAAACAAATAGGTACAACTGGCAACCCTGGCTACAAGATGATCATGGTTAGTTTCTTAATAGAGCTCTAGGAAGGAGCACAATCAGGGGATGTCCGGCTCATATTGTAATCATATGGGGTATGGCCATGACCAATGGACCATGGTCTAAAGGTGGCCATACACATGCGGTTTCCACCGCATGTGTGCCGACAGATTACATTGGTATCTGATCACATTGGTATCTGTCGGCACACATGCTATAGGGACCACACACACGGACCCGACCAATCCCCATACGCGGTATAGGGATCGGTCAGCCGTGGGGCCATACACGGTACAATCGAATTTGCCCCCTCTACTTAAAGTAAACGAAGCCGATACGACCGATGGAAATGTTTCATCATTCCTGACCAACCGTAATGCCAACTACGGTTGGGAAGAGCCCCTACACACTGACAATGATGGGTAAATCCCATCGTTCCATTATCGCTAGAGTGTATGGTCACCTTAAGCTCTGCCCATCTCACTGTTTGATCTATCCAATACAAAGACGCGCTTCTTATGGAACATGTCTTCCCATTGGTTAGTCCCTGGGATAAAGGAGGGGGGGGTCGGAGAAACACCAATGCAGTTAAATCAGGAGAGCAATCCTACCAATAAAATCTTCCTAGCTTGTATTTAAATAGAGCATTGGGTTATATTAAGTGTGCAATGTTTTCACCCACACTCACCGCGATCAATTAAATAAAATGTCTGACGTTCTTGTGGTCTAAAGGGTGTTTTTATCTGTATTCCAGGAATTCTGGGATGTCTTTAGTTTAGAACAAACTAGACCAAGTTCTTTGTTCAAGGATTCCAGTCTCCAGGCTTCAACATTAAACAGAGGGAATAGCACTTAGGGCTAAGGCCACACTTACGCGTTTTTTCTGGGTTTGATCGTGAGATTTTTGCCGAACATAGGAATCACGGCAACGCACCAAAAACGCGTGTTTTCGGATGTGATGCGATTGCGCATCTGTTTGCGATACCGAAATCGCATGCGGTCGCCATTTTTATGCGCAACTGCATGCGATTTCGGATCTCAAAAAGTGTGCGGCGCAATGTGGCCGTGCTTAGGGGATAACGTGATTTTGTCGAATTAAATTAACACTGGGCATTTTTAAATGATCCAACAACAAATAGAATAAAACCAATCACAATCAATAGATTTATTAATGAAGGTGGAGATGACTAGTTTTGGTTCCTCCGATTGCCATTTTCTCCCATAGAGTGCCCTGATTTCCTACGGGTTCCGTTTGGGCATCCTTCACACTCTGGGTGACCATTAGGAGGATCAGATGTGGAGGAAGCCCAGTGATCACTGCAGATTTCAGCTGTCCCTGGTTCCCCTTTGGCAGGTAAATATCATGCGTAGTAGGTTTAGGAGCTGGCCCCTATGTTCCGCAGCTACTGAGCAGGAACATCCCACAGACGCATGTAGTCAAGGGAGCCCAGGGCTATAGGGTACCTGGGAGATTCTAGTGGCTGCCCAGATCTGATTCCCTTGTTTATGTATTTGCTCTGGGAGATAAAGTTTTATTGGTTGAAGTGCAATTGACATTTTGTAATAATTATTTGGTTGTTTTACATTGTACAGAAATCATTGTCCTTCTAGCTGTATTGGGTTTAAATGTTGAAGGACAATCATACACAAGAATTGTGCCTGTAGGCTTTATTATACCATTAAGACTGCCCAGAGTGAGAAACTTAACAACTAGGTCCTCATCCCTGGGTTTACCATAAATCCAATATATCATTTCGGGCTTTGTTCAATAGGAAAAGGTGTTCTTTGCATTGGGCATCATCCCATTGGTCAAACCCTATAAGGGGGACAACTAGGCCAAACTGCAATTGGAAAATCAATTCAAAGATTTGCAGAGATTTCAATTGAACCCAGTGGTGAGGACTGAGCAGTTTACAGCAGGTTCTCGCCCTGGGTAATCTGAATGGAAGGGGGGAAGCTTTAGGTACTATTGTTGTCCTTTTAAACTCTGTCATTCCAACCCCTGCCAGGTTGCTATTGTTAGCTGACCCTAGCAACACATTGAAAACTTTAGACAAAATACAAACTGCGAACTGTCTCGGATCTGGTCTGGTTAATAATAAATGTAATGTGACGTTTGTGTGCAGCGTGCAGAGGGTTAATGCCATCAGACAATGGGTTATTGGTCCCATAACAGAAGTTGACTGTCCTTGGTATGTGCCAGGCTGTGGCCAACCCAGAACAGGGAGCTATTGTTTCATTCCTGTCCTCCCCCCTCCTCTAGTAAAAGGCAGAAATTGCAACAAAACATTCCGGCACAATGACTCTACCGTTCCTGTACCCGGCACTGTGTAGAATTAACAGGCATAACCGCAATGAACCATAAAAATTGTAGAGAGATTATAGCCAAGGGTGTCAGTGCACTCAGAGCAAACAGTACTTAATAATAATAATAATAATAATTGGTTTATTGTAGGTGCAGACAAGTCTCAACGCACATGTGCAGAACCGCTGGTTATGTAATACACCATACAACCTGTAGGTAGAGCTATTTATCCAACTTGTAGACCTGGCAACAGCAAAATGCCCATGAAAGGGCCCATACACATACCAATCGTACAATCCCAGCACACATACTTTTAGTATTGGATAGATAAAAAATGTGTGATGTGTTCGATAGGGAATAAATTTTGTATGAACATTGTAAGAAACAATTGTACTTGATACAAGAAGATCCTGATAATGTACAATCAGGATTGGTGCAAATATGGGCCCTTTCAGCCTCAAGCAATTTGTGGCCTGTCCCAGGCAGAGTACAGAAATTCCTAGACTGTTGGACTTACCCTGGAGGGGGGTTGGGGACATGAGATGTGCCATGGAGGTAGCACTAGCACCGAATGTTGAAATGTCCCTGGGGGCAGTATTTGGTCATTACAGTTGAACAACTTTACTTTTGTTCCCAGAAATCTAATATACATTTGGGGACAGAAGTTACTTACCTAGAAGTTAAAATTGTTAAGTGTGGGTGGAATGACCCAGTTCTCGCCAAGACAAAAATAAATTGTGCAGTGTGGCACCTCCGGGAATTATAAGTCAAGGGTGGCATTAAGCAGATCGGAATGTTGCAGAGATGACATCACACAGATAGCTCTAGTGTGTGTGTGTGTGTACTAATGGTCTTCCATGAAGCAGAAACCATTGGGTACCATTGCTTTGTAATAGTTTATAGTGTTTTCTTTTTTTTGAGAATTGCAAGTCTAGCTACATTTCTTATGTCATAATGTGTTATTAGTTCATTTTGGAGTTTAGCGCTTCTTTATTAGTGAATATACCGTAATGAAATATTTCTCCCCAGATACCGTAAGTATATGGGAAGTATGGTATGTATGTATATGTTTATTTATATAGCGCCACTTGGGTACACAGCGCTGTACATTATAACAATACAGATTATACAGTATGTATGTATATGTTTATTTATATAGCGCCACTTGGGTACACAGCGCTGTACATTATAACAATACAGATTATATAGTATGTATGTATATGTTTATTTATATAGCGCCACTTGGGGGCGCAGCGCTGTACATTATAACAATACAGATTATACAGTATGTACGTATATGTTTATTTATATAGCTCCACTTGGGTACACAGCGCTGTACATTATAACAATACAGATTATACAGTACGTATGTATATGTTTATTTATATAGCGCCACTTGGGGACACAGCGCTGTACATTATAACAATACAGATTACACAGTATGTATGTATATGTTTATTTATATAGCGCCACTTGGGGACGCAGCGCTGTACATTATAACAATACAGATTATACAGTATGTATGTATATGTTTATTTATATAGTGCCACTTGGGGACGCAGCGCTGTACATTATAAAATACAGATTATACAGTATGTATATGTTTATTTATATAGCGCCACTTGGGGACACAGCGCTGTACATTATAACAATACAGATTATACAGTATGTAGTATATGGTATTTATATAGCGCCACTTGGGGACACAGCGCTGTACATTATAACAATACAGATTATTACATAGTATGTATGTATATGTTATTTATATAGTGCCACTTGGTACCAGCCTGTACATTATAACAATACAGATTATACAGTATGTATGTATATGTTTATTTATATAGGCCACTTGGGGACACAGCGCTGTACATTATAAAAAACAGATTATACAGTAGGTAGTATATGTATTTTATAGCACCACTTGGGACACAGCGCTGTACTTATAACAATACAGATTATACAGTATGTATGTATATGTTTATTTATTAGCACCACTTGGGGACGCAGCCCTGTACATTATACAATACAGATTACAGTATGTATGTATATGTTTATTTATAAGCGCGCACTTGGGTACACAGCGCTCCGTACATTATAACAATACGATTACAGTATGTATGTATATGTTATTTATATAGCGACACTTGGGGACACAGACGCTGTACATTATAACAATACAGATTATACAGTATGTATGTATATGTTTATTATATAGCAGCCACTTGGGTACACAGGCTGTACATTATAACATATACAGATTATACAGTATTGTATGTATGTTTTTATTTATATAGCACCACTTGGGTACACAGCGCTGTACATATAACATACAGATTATACAGTATGTATGTATATGTGTTTATATAGCCCACTTGGTACACAGCCGTGTACATAATAACAATACAGATTATACAGTATGGATGTATAGTTTATTTAAGTAGCGCCACTGGGGTACACAGCGCTGTACATTATAACAATACAGATTATACAGTATGAGTATATGTTTATTTTATAGCGCCACTTGGGTACACAAGCGCTGTACATTAAACAATACAGATTATACAGTATGTTGTAATGTTTATTTATATAGCGCACTTGGGGTACACAGCGCTGTACATATAACAATACAGATTATACAGTATGTATGTATATGTTTATTTATATAGGCCACTTGGGACGCAGCGCTGTACATTATAACAATACAGATTAGTACATCGTATGTATGTATATGTTTATTATATAGTGCCACTTGGACGCAGCGCTTGTACATATAACAATACAGATTATACAGTATGTATGTATATGTTTATTTATATAGCGCCACTTGGGACCGCGCGCTAATTAACAATACAGATTATACAGTATGATATGTAAGTGTTTATATATAGCGCCACTTGGGTACACAGCGCTGTACATATATAAATACAGATTAACAGATGTATGTATATGTTTATTTATATAGCGCCACTTGGGGACACAGCGCTGTACATTATAAACAATACAGATTACAGTACAGTATGTATGTATGTTATTTATATAGCGCCACTTGGGTACACAGCCGCATGTACTTAGAACAATACAGATTATACAGTATGTATGTATATGTTTATTTATATAGCGCCACTTAGGTACACACGTGTACATTATATAAATAGGTTATACAGTATGTATGTATATGTTTATTTATATAGCGCCACTTGGGGACGCAGCGCTGTACATTATAACAATACAGATTATACAGTATGTATGTATGTTTTTTTATATAGCGCCACTTGGGTACAAACACTGTACATTATACATATACATTATACAGTATGTATGTAATATGTTTATTTTATATAGCGCCACTTAGGTACACAGCGTTGTACATTATAACAATACGGTTATAACAGTATGTATGTATATGTTTATTTATATAGCGCCACTTGGGGACGCAGCGCTGTACATTATAACAATACAGATTATACGTATGTATGTATATGTTTATTTATATAGCGCCACTTGGGTACCAGCTCTGTATATTATAACAATACAGATTAATCAGTATGTATGTATATGTTTATTTATAGAGCGCCACTTGGGTACACAGCGCTGTACATTATAACAATACAGATATACAGTATGTATGTTATGTTTATTTATAAGCGCCACTTGGGGACACAGCGCTGTACATTATAACAATACAGATTATACAGTATGTATGTATATGTTTATTTATATAGCGCCACTTGGTACACAGCGCTGTACATTATAACAATACAGATTATACAGTATGTATGTATATGTTATTTATAGAGCGCCACTTGGGTACACAGCGCTGTACATTATAACATACAGATTATACAGTTGTAGTATATGTTTATTTATAGAGCGCCACTTGGGTACAAAGCGCTGTACATATAAAAATACAGATTATACAGTATGTATGTATATGTTTATTTATATAGGCTCACTGGGTACACAGAGCTGTACATTATAACAATACAGATTTACAGTATGTATGTATATGTTTATTTATATAGCGCACTTGGGTACACAGCGCTGTACTTATAACAATACAGATTAATATATGTATGTATGTATATGTTTTTTTATATGGCGCCACTGGGGACACAGCGCTGTACATTATAACAATACAGATTATACAGTTGTATGTATATGTTTATTTATATAGCGCCACTTGGGGACACAGCGCTGTACATATAACATACAGATTATACAGTATGTATGTATATGTTTATTTATATAGCGCCACTTGGGTAACACAAGCGCTGTACATTATAACAATAACAGATTATACAGTATGTATTATATGTTTATTTATATAGCGCCACTTGGGTACACAGCGCTGTACATTATACAATACAGATTATACAGTATGTATGTATATTTTATTTATATAGGCGCCACTTTGGGACACAGCGCTGTAAATATAACAATACAGATTATACAGTAATGTATGTATATGTTTATTAATATACGCCACTTGGGTACACAGCGCTGTACATTTAACAATACAGATTATGACAGTATGTATGTAAATGCTGTATTTATATAACGCCACTTGGATACACAGCACTGTACATTATAACATACAATTATACAGTATGTAATGTATATGTTTATTATATATGCGCCACTTGGGTACACAGCTCTGTAATTATAACAATACAGATTATACAGTATGTATGTATATGTTTATTTATAAGCGCCACTTGGGTACAAGCGCTGTACATTATAACAATACAGATTATACTGTATGTATGTATATGTTTATTTATAGAAGCGCCACTTGGGGACACAGCGCTGTACATATAACAATACAGATTATACAGTATGTATGTATATGTTTATTTATATAGCGCCACTTGGTACACAGCGCTGTACTTATAACAATACAGATTATACAGTATGTATGTATATGTTTATTTATAGAGCGCCACTTGGGTACACAGCGCTGTACATTATAACATACAGATTATACAGTATGTATGTATTTTTATTTATAGAGCGCCACTTGGTACAAGCGCTGTAATTATAAAAATACAGATATACAGTATGTATGTATATGTTTATTTATAAGCTCACTTGGGTACACACAGAGCTGTACATTTAACAATACAGATTATACAGTATTGTATGTATATGTTTATTTATATGCGCTACTTTGGGTACACAACAGCGCTGTACATTATAAAATACAGATTATACAGTATGATGTATGTATGTATATGTTTATTTATATAGCGCCACTAGGGGACACAGCGCTGTACATTATAACAATACAGATATACAAGTGAATGTATGTATATGTTTATTTATATAGCGCCACTTGGGACCATCGCTGTACTATAACAATACAGATTATACAGTATGTATGTATATGTTTATTTATATAGCGCCACTTGGGTACACAGCGCTGTACATTATAACAAAACAGATTATACAGTATGTATGTATATGTTTATTTATATAGCGCCACTTGGGTACACAGCGCTGTACATTATAACAATACAGATTATACAGTATGTATGTATATGTTTATTATATAGCGCACACTTGGGGACACAGCGCTGTAAATATAACAATAC
Organism: Hymenochirus boettgeri; assembly: GCA_019447015.1. NCBI lineage: Eukaryota > Metazoa > Chordata > Amphibia > Anura > Pipidae > Hymenochirus > Hymenochirus boettgeri. The sequence goes on from CM033476.1 coordinate 123,151,313, forward strand.
AGATTATCAGTAGTATGTATATGTTTATTTATATACACGCCACTTGGGTACCAAGCGCTGTACATTATAACAATACAGATTATAACAGATGTATGTATATGTTTTTATATAGCGCCACTTGGTACACACACTGTACATTATAACAATACAGATTAACATGTAATGTATATTTTTATTTATATAGCGCCACTTGGGACACAGCGCTGTACATTATACAATACAGATATACAGTATGTATGTATATGTTTATTTATATAGCGCCACTTGGGTACACAGCGCTGTACATTATAACATACAGATTATACAGTATGTATGTATATGTTTATTTATATAGCGCCACTTGGGACACAGCGCTGTACTTATAACAATACAGATTATACTATGTATGTATATGTTTATTTTATAGCGCCACTTGGGTCACACGCTGTACATTATAACAATACGATTATACAGTATTGTATATATTGTTTATTTATATAGCCCCTTGGGTACCAGCGCTGTACATTATAACAATACAGATTATACAGTATGTATGTATATGTTTATTTATATAGCGCCACTGGGTACACAGCGCTGTACATTATACAATACTAGTTATACATATGTATATATGTTTATTTATATAGCGCCACTGGGACACAGCGCTGTACATTATAACAATACAGATTATACAGTATGTATGTATATGTTTATTTATATAGCGCACTTGGGGACACAGCGCTGTACTTATAACAATACAGATTATACAGTTGTATGTATATGTTTATTTATATAGCGCCACTTGGGGACACAGGCGCTGTACATTATAACAATACAGATTATACAGTATGTAGTATATGTTTATTTATATAGCGCCACTTGGGAATCAGCGCTGTACATTATAACAATACAGATATACAGTATGTATGTATATGTTTATTTAATAGACGCCACTTGGGACAGCAGCTGTACATTATACAATACAGATTATACAGTGTATGTATATGTTTATTATATAGCGCCACTTGGGTACACAGCGCTGTACATTATAACAATACAGATTATACAGTATGTATGTATATGTTTATTTATATAGCGCCACTTGGGACACACGCTGTACATTATAACAATACAGATTATACAGTATGTAGTATATTTTTTATATAGCGCCACTTGGAACCAGCGCTGTACATTATAACAATACAGATTATACAGTATGTATGTATATGTTTATTTATATAGCCCACTTGGGGACCAGCGCTGTACATTATAACAATACAGATTATACAGTATGTTGTATATGTTTATTTATATAGCGCCACTTGGGGACACAGCGCTGTAACATTATAACAATACAGATTATACAGTATGTATGTATATGTTTATTTATAGCGCCACTTGGGTACACAGCGCTGTACATTATAACATACAGATTATACAGTATTATGTATATGTTTATTTATATACGCCACTTGGGGACCAGCGCTGTACATTATAACAATACAGATTTATCAGTATGTATGTATATGTTTTTTATATAGCGCCACTTGGGTACACAGCGCTGTACATTATAACAACAGATTATACAGTATTTATTATATGTTTATTTATATAGCGCCACTTGGGTACACAGCGCTGTACATTATAACATACAGATTATACAGTATGTGTAATATATGTTTATTTATATAGCGCCACTTGGGGACACAGCGCTGTACATTATAACAATACAGATTATACAGTTGATGTATATGTTTATTTATATAGCGCCACTGGGGACACAGCGCTGTACATTATAACAATACAGATTATACAGTAATGTATGTATATGTTTATTTATATAGCGCCCACTTGGGTACACAGCGCTGTACATTATAACCATCACAGATTATACAGTTGTATGTATATGTTTATTTATATACGCCACTTGGGGGACACAGCGCTGTACATTATAACAATACAGATTATACAGTATGTATGTATATGTTTAATTATATAGTGCCACTTGGGGACGCACAGCGCTGTACATTATAACAATACAGATTATACAGTATGTATGTATATGTTTATTTTTATAGCGCCACTTGGGGACGCAGCGCTGTACATTATACATAAAAGATTATACAGTGTATGTATATGTTTATTTATATAGCGCCACTTGGGGACCAGCGCTTACATTATAACAATACAGATTATACAGTATGTATGTATATGTTTATTTATATAGCGCCACTTGGAACACAGCTGTACTTATAACAATACAGATTATACAGTATGTATGTATATGTTTATTTTATATAGCGCCACTTGGGACACGCAGCCTGTACATTATAACAATACAGATTATACAGTGATGTATATGTGATTTATAAATAGCGCACTTGGGGACACAGCGCTGCCATTATAACAATACAGATTATACAGTGTAGGTATGTTTATTTATATAGCGCCACTGGGACGAGCGCTGTACATTATAACAATACAGATTATCAGTATGTATGTATATTGTTTATTTATATAGCCCACTTGGTACACAGCGCTGTAACATTATAACAATACAGATTATACAGTATGTATGTATATGTTTATTATATAGCGCCACTTGGGGACACAGCGCTGTACATTATAACAATACAGATTATACAGTATGTATGTATATGTTTATTTAATATAGTCGCCACTTGGGACACAGCGCTGTACATTATAACATACAGATTATACATTGTATGTATGTATATGTTTATTTATATAGCGCCACTTGGTTACAACAGCGCTGTACATTATAACAATAACAGATTATACAGTATGTATGTATATGTTTATTTATATAGCGCCACTTGGACCGCAGCGCTGTACATTAATAACAATACAGATTATACAGTATGTATGTATATGTTTATTTATATATCGCCACTTGGGAGAACAGCGCTGTACATTATAACAATCAGATTATACAGTATGTTGTATATGTTTATTTATATAGCGCCACTTGGGGACACAGCGCTGTACATTATAACAATAACAGATTATACAGTTTATGTATATGTTTATTTATATAGCGCCACTTGGGTGACACAGCGCTGTACATTATAACAATACAGGATATATACAGTATGTATGTATATGTTTATTTATATAGCACCACTTGGGAAACAGCAGCGCTGTACATTATAACATACAGATTATACAGTATTGTAGTATATGTTTATTTATATAGCGCCACTTTGGGTACACACAGCGCTGTACATTATAACAATACAATTATTACAGTATGTATGTATATGTTTATTTATATAAGGCCACTTGGGTTATACGCAGGCGCGTGTACATTATAACACTACAGATTATACGTATGTGTTATATGTTTATTTATATAGCCCACTTGGGGTACACAGCGCTGTACATTATAACAATACAGATTATACAGTGTGTATGTAATATGTTTATTTATATAGCGCCACTTGGGACACAGCGCTGTACATTATAACAATACAGATTATACAGTATGTATGTATATGTTTATTTATATAGGCGCCACTTGGAATAGCGCTGTACATTATAACAATACAGATTATACAGTATGTATGTTATGTTTATTTATATAGCGCCACTTGGGGACCAGCACTGTACATTATAACATACAGATTATACAGTATGTATGTATACATGTTATTTATATAGCGCCACTTGGGTACACAGCGCTGTACATTATAAACAATACAGATTTATCAGTTGTATATATGTTTTATTTATACGCCACTGGGTACACAGCGCTGTACATTATAACAATACATGATTATCACAGTATGTATTATGTTTTTTTATATGCGCACTTGGTACACAGCGCTGTACATTATAACAATACAGATATACAGTTGTATGTATATGTTTATTTATATGACGCCACTTGGGGTACCAGCGCTGTACATTATAACAATACAGATTATACAGTATGTTTGTATATGTTATTTATATAAGTCGCCACTTGGGGACACAGCGCTGTACATTATAACAATACAGATTATACATTATGTATGTATATGTTTATTTTATAGCGCCACTTGGGTACACAGCGCTGAACATTATAACATACAGATTATACAGTATGTATGTATATGTTTATTTATATATGCGCCACTTGGGTACGCAGCGCTGTACATTATAACAATACAGATTACTATTGTATGTTTGTATATTATTTATATAGCGCCACTTGGGTTACGACAGCGCTGTACATTATAACAATACAGATTATCAGTATGTATGTATATGTTATTTTATATCGCGCCACTTGGGTACACAGCGCTGTACATTATAACAATACAGATTATACAGTTATGTATGTATATTTTTTTTATATAGCGCCACTTGGGGACACAGCGCTGTACATTATACAATACAGATTATACAGTAGTATTAGTAATGTTTATTTATATAGGCCACTTTGGGGCACAGCGCTGTACTATACAATACAATATACAGATGTTATGTATATGTTATTTATATAGCCACTTGGTACAAGCGCTGTACATTATAACAATACAGATTAACAGTATGTATGTTATGTGTATTTATATATCGCCACTTGGGTACACGCGCTGTCATTATACAATAAGATTATACAGATGTATGTTAATGTTATTTATATAGCGCCACTTGGGTACGCAGGCTGTACATTATCACATACAGATATACAGTATGTATGTATGTTTATTTATATAGCGCACTTGGGTACACAGCGCTGTACATTATACAATACAGATTAAACAGTATGTATGTTATATGTTTATTTTATATAGCGCCACTTGGGTACACAGCGCTGTACATTATAACAATACAGATTATACAGTATGTAGTATATGTTTATTTATATAGCGCCACTTGGGTACACTAGCGCTGTACATTAAACAATACAGATTATACAGTATGTATGATATGTTTATTTATATAGCGCCACTTGGTACACAGCGCTGTAACATTATAACAATACAGATTAATACAGTATGTATGCTATGTTTATTTATATAGTGCCACTTGGGTACACAGCGCTGTACGTTATAACACTAACAGATTATACGTAATGTATGCTATGTTTATTTTATTAGCGCCACTTGGGTACACAGCGCTGTACATTATAACAACAGATTATACAGTATGTATGTATATGTTTATTTATATATGCGCCACTTGGTACACAGCGCTGTACTTCTAACAATACAGATTATACAGTATTATGATATGTTTTATTTATATAGCGCCACTTGGGTACACAGCGCTGTACATTATAACAACAGATTATACAGTATGTATGTATATGTTTATTTATATAGCGCACGTGGGTACACAGCGCTGTACATTATAACAATACAGATTATACAGTATTATGTATATTTTTATTTATATATCGCCACTTGGGTACACAGCTCTGTACATTATAACAATACAGATTATACGTAGTGATGTATATGTTTATTATATAGCCCACTTGAGTAGCAGCGCTGTACATTATACCATACAACGATTATACAGTATGTATGTATATGTTTATTTATATCGCCAACTTGGGTACCGTCGCTGTACATTATAACATACAGATTACAGTATGTATGTATATGTTATTTATATAGCGCCACTTGGGCACAGCGCTGTACATTATAACAATACGTATTACAGTTGGTATGTATATGTTTATTTATATAGCCCGACTTGGGGACGCAGCGCTGTACATTATAACAACAGATTATACAGTGTGTATGTATCTTTATTTATATAGCTGCCACTTGGGACACGCGCTGTACATTATAACAATACAGATTTACAGTGTACGTATATGTTTATTTTTATTTATATAGCGCCACTTGGGACACATGCTGTAGCATATAACAATCCCAGATTATACAGTAGTATGTAATTGTTTATTTATATAGTTAAACGTTTTTATTAGTCAACGTTTCATGCCAACAGGACCCCGTTCTCACGACACAATAGAACGTTGTTTCTGAGAAAGGTGTCCCTGTTGTCACCGGAAACGTTGAGTAATTAAATGTATTTTACGTATTACGACGGTGTGGCGGTCGATGTACTTAAGGACAAGTGAAGGGTCTGGTTGAAAGCACCTGGGCCAAACTACAGGAAACTGTGAGTCCCATTCTTTCTTCCAATACCTCGATCTTGACCACTGACACTCAGGCAGCGCTGTAGGTTACGTGAGCATAAAGTGAACAGGTCCGGGTTTCTACATCTTTGTACCCCACAGTAAAACAGTAATTCAGGGGCGCAATTTACAGTTTATAAGGACCCATTGATATAGGGGAACATTGGGATTACGGTCACTACATCAAGTTTTCCCTTTTTTCGTTGGAGTGGCACCAATTTTCTCCTGCTGAAATTTCTTCTTTGTATTCTTCTTGTTGGTTGCCCAGGCATAAAACCTGGATGAAGTTCAACATCTTACTTGAACATCCATAGATCTATATGATTTTCCTTCTATAAAGGATTTCTGAAAAAGAGGAGTGGTTTGCATCAAGCTTCCGAGGTGGCAGCCAGGGTGAACACTAATCAATCATTGGTTGTCACAAGCCTTGATTGACAACATGAGGGAGGAGCCAGCTTACTCCTCTGCCAAAGGGGGACCATATTCTAATAAAATATTTTAGTAATAATCTGGTTTAGTAATGCATGTAATAAAGTGCTGAAATATATCAGTTTGGTTGAGAAGATAACTGACAATCTGAGTGTTGGTGTTTAAATAAACAATCCAGGGTGCCACCAGGTCGTGCAATTCCAGCTATTACACCACAGGATCCAATAATTACAGATAAGTCCCAGTCACACTGGGGTTTTTATTAATTCAACGTTTCCACAACGCCTCAGGTCGTCTTCATCAGTCGTCTTCATCAGTCGTCCACATCAGTCTCAATCCATCCGGTCGTCATCATCGTCTTCATCTCAGTCGTCAGCATCAGTCGTCATCATCAAGTCGTCATCCATCATCAGTCATCACCAGTCGTCATCATCATCGTCATCATCAGTCCGTCATCATCAGTCTCGTGTGCCCTGGGAATTATCTTATATTATTATTATATTATTATTCCTATAATTATCATACAAGCATCCTCATCATTATTATTATCATTATTATTTTATTACGATATATTTTTTATCATCTCATCATTTCTTATTAATCTTATTATTATTACTATTATTATTACATTTTTTCATCATCCTCATCATTAATCATTATCATTATATTATTATTACTATGATTTTTATCATCCTCACATTATCATTATTATTATTATTACTATTTTATTACTATTATTATTTCAAATCATCCTCATCATTATCATTATCATTATGATTATATTACTATTAGTATCATCATCCTCATTCATTATTATTATCATTATTTATTGATTACTATTATTTTTAATCATCCCCTCATCATTTATCATTATTATTATTATTATTTTACTATTATTATCATCATCCTCACTTCTCATTATCTTATATTATTATGATATAATTTATCATCATCCTCATCATTATTATTAGTATTATTACTATAATTATCATCATGCTCAATCATTATCATCATCATTATTATTATTATTATTAGTAACTATTAATTAATCAATATCATCATCATATAATCATTATATTATATTATTATTACTATAATTATCAATCATCCTCATATTATTATTAGTATTATTATCATCATTATTATTTTATATTTCTTATTAGTGTTTATTATTATATTATTATTATTATCATTATTAGTATATTATTGTTTGTTGGTTATTATAACCAGATCTGTGCTACTGTTAGTTATCATCATGTCTTGTCTCCAGCTGTGAAATGGAGCTCACACAATTATTTTCACTAATTGTCCATGTGTGATTGACACCTATTACTATGAACCGCCCACTAGCCTGGTGATGTCACCATTTGGCCGGCGCATTATACTAACATAGAGCTTGGGTGTAATGGCAAGGTTTACTAGTGAACTCGTGCGGGGTTGTCCTTACATTATAATTACCACTCTCTTCTATGATGTCTTTAACTATTCACACAACATCTATAAAGGGCAGAGCTGGTTGAATATTTTCTGTGATGGAGGCAAATCAGCAAAGAGGCGAATAGATCAAAGCAGACAAACCGTGTGAACTTTCATTTTTATCTTAAAGGACGTCAATGATATCGTGAAATCTATGGAAGAACATTTCAAACCATCTGTGATAGATGATAGAGTGAGGGAAGAACTTATAAAGATGATAAAATGAAATAGAGAGATTGAAAATAATAGAAATAATAAGGCTGACAAAATGAAAGATGAAAGAAACGTAAAAAGATAAATGATAGAGATGATAGACTGATAGATTGGTCATAGAGGGATAGAAGAGAATTATAGGATGATAGAGAGATGAGATAATAGAGGAATGAAAGGAGAAAGAGACATATTAGAATCAAAGATAGTTATAAATGCTAGAGAGATAATTAGAGACTGGACAAAGAATGGTATAGGACTGGATAGCGAGATGATAGTGACTGGATAGAGAGATGGTAGAGACTGGATGGGGAGATGTTAAAGACTGGACAGGGAGATGGTAGAGACTGGACAGAGAGATTATAGAGACTGGATAGAGAGATGGTAGAGATGAACGAGAGATTGTAGAGGACTGGATAGAGAGATGGTAGAGAGAGACTGTATAGAGAGGTGGTTTGATACTGGTAGAGAGGTGGGTAGAATACTGGACAGAGAGAATGGTAGAGATTTGGACAGGAGCGATGATAGAGATTTGGATATAGAGATGGTAGAAACTTGATAAGAGATGAGAGACTGTATGAAAGAGATGTAGAGACTGTACAGAGAGATGGTAAGATTCTGGACAGAGATGATAAGAGAAATAGTAAGCTGATAAAATAAAAGATAAAGAAACGAACAGATAAATGATAGCGATGATAGACTGATAGAGTGTTCATAGAGGGATAGAAGGAATAATTTAGATTAAGAGAGATTGAGATAATAGAGGGAATGAAAGGGAGAAAAAATACATATTAGAAAAGGAAAGGGGCAGAATAGAGTTGATAAATGCTAAGAGATAATAGAGACATGAAAAGAGGAGATGGTAGAAGTCTGGATAGATAAATGGTCTAGGACTGGCACAGAGAGATGATAGAGACTGATAAGAGATGGTTGAGAATGACAGAGAGATGATATAGATTGGACTAAAGAGATGGTATAGACTGGATTAGAGATGGTAGAGACTGGATAGAGAGATGTAGAACCGATAAAGATATGGAGATACTGATATAGAGGTGGTTAGAAGAACTGGACAGAGATATGGAAGAGACTGGACCGAGAGATGGTATAGACTCGGCTAGAGAGAATGATAGAAACTGGAATAGAGAGATGTTGAGAACTGGATAGAGTAAGAAGGTAGAGATGGATAGAGCGGTGGTAGAGACCTGGGACAGAGAATATGATAGAGATTCTGGATAGAGCGGATGGTAAGAGACTGGACAGATCGATGGAAGAGACTGACGAGCGATTGTAGAAGACCTGGATAGAGAGATGATAGAAACTGATAGAGATAAGGTAGAGACTGTACACAGGATGGATAGAGACTGTACAGAGAGATGGTATAGACTGGATAGAGAGAGGGTAGAGACGGGACAGAGATAGATAGAGACTGGATTAGAGAGAGGGTCAGAACACTGGACAGAGAAGATGTATTAAGACTGGACAGAGAGATGATAGAGATTGGATAGATAGATGTAAGAGACTGGCTGAGAGATGGTAGATACTGGTGAGAGATAGAAGAGACTGGATAGCGAGAGGTAGATACTTGAAAGAGAGATGATAGAAACTGGATAGAGATAAGGTAAAAACTGGGGTAAGGAGGAGATGGTAGATTACGGGACTAGAGAGAGGGTAGGAATGGCAGGGATATTATAGAGACCTGACAGAGGTGGTAGAACTGGAATAGAGGGTGGTGAGACTGGACGGAGAGAAGATGATAGAGACTGGATGAGAGACAGTAGAGAAACTGGACAGAGAGAGGGTAGAGACTGGATAGAGAAGAGGGTAAGACTGGAAAGAGAGAGGGTCGAGACTGAAAGAGAGATGGTATAGACGGGATATCGAGAGTAGAGTGGCGTATCTAGTTTAAAAAACATTCTGGGCACGTGCCCAGGATCTTGCAACGTGCCCGCAGTTTTAACACAACTTACCTGAAGAGTGCCCCGAATCTCTATCCCAGTCATACCGTTGCTGCTGCACATGAGTCATCGCACACGCCGCGCTGCACCCCACTTGCACTCCTCTGCAAGGCTTCTTCTGGCAATTTTCCGACTACAGCTGCCTCTGCTCCTCACAGGTGGTGAGAGCCCTATTAGGCTATTACCTTCCCCAGGTGGCAGGCAATACATCCTTAGCCTACCAGTATATTATTACACTACCAGTTTTTTTCTGTTTTTTGTGAAGTGCCCATGGCTCACAGTATGTAAGGAAATGGCTACCAGTAATGTGACTTAATTCCAGGCTACCATAGAATGAAATGGCTACAGTATGGTACTCCCATGGCTAACAGTACATGTAATAATGGCTACCAGTATGTGACTTAATTCCCATGGCTAACCGTATGTAATGAAATGGCTACATTGTGTAACTCCATGCAACAGTAGTAAAATGAAATGGCTACCGTATGTGAACTTTAATTCCAATGGCTAACAGTATGTAATGAAATGGCTACCATTAAATGTGCCTTTATTCCTATGGCTAACATTATGTAATGAATGGCTACCATGTAATGGACTGATTCCCTATGGCTAACAGTATGTAATGAAATGGCTACAGTAATGTGACTTTATTCCCTGGCTAACAGATGTATGCATGGCTACCAGTATGTGACTATCCATGGCCAACCTTATGTAATGAACTGCTACCAGAATTGACTCCCATAATCTAACCGTATGTAATGAAATGGCTACCAGTGATGTGACTAAAATTCCATGGCTACATATGTAATGAAATGGCTACCATTATGTGACTCCCCATGGCTAACAGTAATGTATGAAATGGCTAACGTATGTGCCTAAATTCCCATGGCTAACGTATGTATAAAATGCTACCAGTAAGCTGACTAATTCTCATGGCTAACATAATGTATGACAGGCTACATATGTGCCTCCCATGGCTACATTAATGTTATGAAATGGCTACCGTATGTGACTTAATTCCTTTGGCTAACAGTATGAAATGACATGGCTACCTATTGACTTAATTCCAGCTAACAGTAGGTAATGAATGGCTATAATATTTATGAAATTCCCATGGCTAACATATGTAATGATGGCTATAGTATTGTAATGGCTCTTGTTAATATAATGAAATGCAAGTTTGCTTATCGGTAATAATGGAATACTGTTCTCTGTGTCTTAGTTTGTGTATCTTCTATCTTTTCTTTCTATATAACGTCCTGTGTGTATTTTCTCTCCGTTCATCAATGTTTTGTCTTCGTTTGTCCTCTGTTTATCCTATTTAATTACTTAGTGGGGTGGCTTAATTAGGGCAGTAATGGGGCGTGGCTTTACAAAAAATAGAGACTGTACAGTGAATGATAGAGACTGATAGAGAGATGATAATAGGCTGGATAGAGAGAGGGTAAAGACTGGGCAGAGAGATGGTAAGACTGACAGAGGATGTTAGAGCTGGACGAGAGATGTTAGAGACTCTATCGAGGATTGTACTTGCCATAAGATGGTAGAGAAAGGATAGAGAGATGTTTAGATTGCCTAGATATGGTAGAGACTGGATAGGATTGATGACTACGATAGAGAGAATGGTGGAGATGGATTTGAGAGATCATATAGACTGGATAGATAAATGATAGAGACTAGAGACTCGACAGAGAGAGATAGCAGACGGATCGAGATATTGAGAGAGACGGGATAGACAATATAGAGACGGATAGATAGATGGAGAGACTGATAGAGAGATGGTATGACTGATTAAGAGGAGGTTAGAGACTGGATAGAGAGATTGTAGAGACTGATAGAGAGATGGTAGAGACTGGATAGTAGTGATGGCAGAGACTGGATAGAGAATGAATTAGAGCGGACAAAGAGATGATAGAGACTTGATAGGGAGATTATGGATACATAGAGATATTAATAGAAATTGTATAATCCTAGATGCAATTTCAATAAGGATAATGGATGACGAGAGGGCATATATGGATGAAAGAGAAAATGGTAGAGCCCAAGTGGCGCTATATAAATAAACATACATACACACTGTATAATCTGTATTGCTATAATATACAACGCTGCGTCCCCAAGTGGCGCTATATAAATAAGCATATACATACATACTGCACAATCTGTATTGTTATAATGTACAGAGCTGCGTCCCCAAGTGGCGCTATATAAATAAACAATTACATGCGTACTGTATAATCTGTATTGTTATAATGTACAGCGCTGTGTGCCCAAGTCGCGCGTTATAAATAAACATATACATACATATTGTATGAGGCCTTACCAATGCTTTGTAAAGAGGGAGAATATTATACAGTATGTACGTATATGTTTATTTATATAGCGCCACTTGGGTACACAGCGCTGTACATTATAACAATACAGATTATACAGTACGTATGTATATGTTTGTTTATATAGCGCCACTTGGGTACACAGCGCTGTACATTATAACAATACAGATTATACAGTATGTATGTATATGTTTATTTATATAGCGTCACTTGGGGACACAGCGCTGTACATTATAACAATACAGATTATACTGTATGTATGTATATGTTTATTTATATAGCGCCACTTGGGGACGCAGCGCTGTACATTATAACAATTATTAGGAAACAAAGGATTCGTTCGAGGTTATGCGAAAGTCAAGGCTACATTCGATAATTAGGGAAACAAGGATTCGTTCGAGGTTAGCGAAAGTCGAAGGCTACATTCGATAATTAGGGAAACAAAGGATTCGTTCGAGGGTTAGCGAAAGTCGAAGCTACATTCGATAATTAGGAAACAAAGTTCGTTCGAGGTTAGCGAAAGTCGAAGGCTACATTCGATAATTAGGGAAACAAAGATTCGTTCGAGGGTTAGCGAAAGTCGAAGGCTACATTCGATAATTAGGGAAACACAGTATTCGTTCGAGGGTAAGCGAAAGTTGAAGGCTACATTCGAGGCTTAGTGAAACACGAAATAACATTACAAGTGCAGGTGGTCGTGATAGTGAAATTAATTCTATCTCCCGTTATAGTTATTGCGGTCAATAGACTTGAGGGGCGCTCAACACGGACAGCTGTTATTGGCTATTTTAGTTTTCAAATGTGTTAACCCTTGGTGCATCGCCACAACGAGTTTTTAAATAGGGCAGTGGCAAAAAGATTACTCAACCGATGTACCCAACCGATACATCAATTGCTGACATTTCAATTCTATAAACTATCGGCAAATAGAGAAAACTCCATATCTACTGCTTAGAGGCTCTGTAGAAATCACATAGCCGAGAGGAGCAAACAGAGGGGGGACCAGTTAAGCTAGCGGTCTCCATGGAGACGGCTCTAGGAGCGTGCATTGGTTTCCTTTTCAAGGTTGCATCATCACTGGAATCCTCTAGGTCAACGATTGATTCTCTCAACAAAGCAGTAGCGAAATCGAAGGCTACATCGATAATTAGGGAAACAAAGGATCGTTCGAGGGTTAGCGAAAGGTGTACTTGAATAGGACAATTCAGTGGAGACAATCAGTACATTCGATAATTTAGAGGAAACAAAGGATTCGTTCGAGGTTAGGCCGAAAGTCGAAGGGCTACATTCGATATTAGGGAAACAAGCGATTCTTTCGAGGGTGGTAAGCGAAAGTTGAATGCTACACTTCGAGGCTTAGGATGAAACGAACATTACATACAAGTGCAGGTGGGTTGTGATAGTGAAAATTAAATTTATCTCCCGTTATAAGTTTATTGCGGTCAATAGACTTGAGGGGCGCTACACGACAGCTGTTATTGGCTATTTAGTTTTCAAAGATGGTTTAACCCTGTGGTGCTCGCCCAAACGAGTTATTTTAAAGTAGAGCAGATGACGCAAAAAGATACGCACCGATGTACCCAACGCGATACATCAATTGCTGACATTTCATTCTAATTAAAACTATCGCAAATAGAGGAAAACTCCATAATCTACTCTGCCTTAGAGGCTCTGTATGAAAAATCACATAGCCGAGAGGAGCACAACAGAGGGGGGACCAGATTAAGCTAGCGGCCTCCATGGAGACGGCTCTTATGGAGCGGGCCTGGTTCACTTTTCCCAGAGTTGCTTCATCTACTGGAATTCCTCGTCAAGATTGTTATTCTCTCATTCCCATGCTCTCTAGTATTGTCTTAAGCCCACAGAACTTTTCAAGCAGGTTCCAGACATCCCCTTTAATAAAAACTCCTGCAGGTAGAAATTAAAATAAAGTTTATTCTGTTTTGAGCAAAACTGATATTCTCTATTTCATACTTTTATTTCCCCATTCCCGTGACTAGCTCACTTAGCTAAGAGTAATGCACACAGCATTCCTCATGTATCTTTGCAGTAGTATGGGAGCTACCAATCAAGTTCCCCTTAGACACTACAAGTATGAGGGTATAACTTATTGTTGGTACAGAAATTCCTTTCTGGTAATTTTAGTTTATACATATGGGTGGGGAGCCTGCCATATGTTTCCCTTAGACAAGTGCTATGAGGGATAGCTTATTGTGTGGTACAGAACATTCCTTCTGTATATTTTATATTTCTATACATATGGGTGGGAGCTGCCATAATTGTTCCCTTAGACAGATCACAGTATGAGGGTGTAAGCTTATTGTGTGTAACAATGAACATTCCTTCTCTTGTATATTTATACATATGGGTGGGAGCTGCCACTTGGTCTCCCTTAGACATAACAGTATAGGGTAATAGCTTATTGTATGTACAGAACATTCCTTCTCTGTAATCTATACATATGGGTGGGAGCTCCCTAGTGTTTCCCTTAGACAGTACAGTTGGGGTGTAGCTTATGTGTTTGTGTACAGAACATTCCTTCTCTGTATAAAATTATTTATACATAGGGTGGGAGCCCATATGTGTTTCCTAACAGTACAGTATGAGGGTATAGCTTATTGTTTGTACGAACAGCTCCTTCTCTGTATATTTTACATATGGGTGGGAGCTGCCCATATTGTCTCCCTTAGCAGCTACAGTATGAGGTAATAGCTCTATGTATGTACAGAACATTCTTATCTGTATATTATTATTTATACATATGGGTGGGAGCTGCCATATTTGTTTCCTAGACAGTAACAGTACGGTGGGAGGGGTACAGTTAGTGTGTGTACAGAACATTCCTTCTCTGTATAGTTATACATATGGGTGGGAGCTGCCATATGTTTCCCTTAGCCAGTAAGGTATGAGGGTTAAACTTATTGTTATGTACAGAACACTTCCTTCTTGTATATTTATACATATGGGTGGGAGCTGCCATTATTGTTTTCGCCTTAGGACTGTACTGTATTGAAGTATAGCTTATTGGTGTGTACAAACATTCCTCTCTTGTATTTTATACTAAGTGGTGGGAGACTGACAGTATTTTTTCCCTTAGGACAGTCACGTATAGAGGGTATAAACTTATTGTATGTACAGAACATTCCGTTCTCTGTATATTGTATAGTATCACATTATGGGGTGGGCGGCCATATTGGTTTCCCTAGACAGTACACGTATGAGGGTATAGCTTATTGTTATGTACGAACATTCCTTCTCTGTATATTTATATTTATACTATGGGTGGGACGCTGCAATATGTTTCCTCCTTAGGAACAGTACAAGTATATGAGGGGTAGAGCTATATGTATGTACACGAACCTTCCTCTCTGTATATTTATACTATCGTGGGAGCGCGCATATGTTTCCCTTAGACAGTACAGATATGAGGTATACTATTGTATGTACAGAACATTCACTGCCTTGTTTTATGACAAATGGTGGAGGTGCCCATATTGTTTCCCTTGAACTGTACAGTATTTGATTAGGGTATAGCTTAGTTGTGTGTACAAGAAGCATTCCTTCTCTGATATTATTTATTACATAATGGATGGGAGCGCGCATATTGTTTCCCTTTAGACAGTACAGTATGAGGGGTATAAGCTTATTTGTTTGGTACAGAACATTCCTTCTCTGTATATTCTATACATATGGGTGGGAGGCTTGCCCATATTGTTTGCCTTAGAACAGTACAGTTATTAGGGTAAGCTTATTGTGTGTACAGAACATCTTCTTCTCTTAATGTATACATGGGTGGGGCAGCTGCCATATTGTTTGCCTTAGAGACAGTTCAGGTATGAGGGTATAGTTTAGTATGTACAGAACATTCCTCTCTGTTATTTATATTTATCATATGGGTGGGAGCTTCGCCATATTGTTTTCCCTTAGCACGTTACATTAATGAGGGTATAGCTATGTGGTACAGAACATCCTTCTATGTATTTATACTATTGACTCATATGGTGTGGGAGCCTGCCACATGTTCCGTTAGACCGTACAGTTATGAGGGTATAGGCTTTATTGTGGTGTACAGAAATTCCGTCTCTGTATATTTATCATATGGGTGGGAGCTGCCATAAATTGTTTCCCTTAACACAGTATCAGTACGAGGTATAGCTTATTGTGGTACAGAAACATTTCCTCTTTCTTCGTTAATATTTATACTTAATGGGTTGGGAGTGCCATATTGTTTCCCTTCAGACGTAACAAGTATGGAGGGGTTATAGCTTATGGTGTGTACAGAACCTCCTCCCTCCTCGTATATTAATATTATACATATGTGGGAGCGCTAATTGTGTGCTTGCGACTTCAGAGATATGTACATGTATGATGTGTACAGACATTCTCTTCTTCGAACTCCTCTCTGTATATTTAATTAAATTTGATACAATGGGTGCGGAGCTGGCCATAATTGGTTTCCTCTTAGAAGTCCAAGTATAAGGCATTATAGCTTATTTATGTACCGAACGTATTCTTCTCTGTATATATTTTTACATATGGGGGGCAGCTGCCATAGTGTTTTCCCTTAGGACACTACAGGATGAAGGGTCATAAGCTTATTGTGTGTACAGAACATTCCTTTCTCTGTATATTTATACATAGGGTGGGAGTGCCATAAGTGTTCCCTTAGACAGAGTTTCAGTATGAGGGTATAGCTTATTGTGTGTACAGACATTCCTTCTCTGTATATTATACATAGGGGTGGAGCTTGCCTTAGTTGGTTTGCCCTTAGAACAGTACAGTAATAGGGTATAGATTAATGTTGTGTACCAGAACATTTCCTTCTCTGTAAGTACTTTATACCCATATGGGTGGAAAGCTGATTTTTTTTTTGGCTGGTTTCCCTTAGACAGTACAGTAATGGAGGGTACTAGCTTATTGTGTGTAACAGAAATTCCTTCTCTGTTGTTATATTATACATATGTGTGGGAGCTGGGCCATATTGTTTTCCTCCTTTCGCAACAAGGACAGGTTATGAAGGTTATAGCTTATTGTGTGTACAGAACATGTCCTTCTCTGTATATTTATATTTATAACATATGGGGGGAGGCTGCCATAAATTGGTTTCCCTATAGACAGTAACAATATGAGGGTATAGCTTATTTTTGTGTGTACCAGAACATTCCTTCTCTGTATATTTAAAACAGGGTGGG
Organism: Hymenochirus boettgeri; assembly: GCA_019447015.1. Classification (NCBI taxonomy): domain Eukaryota; kingdom Metazoa; phylum Chordata; class Amphibia; order Anura; family Pipidae; genus Hymenochirus; species Hymenochirus boettgeri. The sequence continues at coordinate 123,169,041 of CM033476.1, forward strand.
AGCTGCCATATTGTTTCCTTAGACAGTACAGTAGGAGGTAGTATAGCTTTAATGTATGTACAGACAGTTCCTTCTCTGTATATTTTACGACAAGGATGTGGAGTTGCCCATATTGTTTCCCTTGACAGTACACAGTATGAGGGATAAGCTTAATTGTGTGTACTAGAACTTCCCTTCTCTGTATATTTATAGATATGGGGGGAGGCGCCATAACAGTTACACGTATTACCAATATAGCACATTGGGTACCACCTTTCCACATCTCTGTCATATTGTAGTTATAAAGAAGGGTAGTTTAACACTCGCTACACTATATAATACGATATTTATCCTCATTAACTCGTGCCCGTTCATTGTGCTACGGGATGCCAACTAAACAAAAAATAGGACCATACAGTTCATCTTAGAAGTCCATGTAAACAGCTTTACAGGAAACAACAAGGAGCGAAAGGTGTGTGTTTCACAGTGAACATGGCCAGCAATTAGACCAATACAACTCCATAATCAATGAAATGGGGGTGCATGCGGGATGAGCCGGGGGGGGCGGGGGGGCGGGTTGTTACGATGTGATGTCATATTACAGAATGTAGAGGGTGGTGTCTATTATAAACGTTAATATCGGCGAAAGGTTCAGCATGGCAGGAAAGCCAATTAAACATGCAAACAGAAGTAGTAATGCCAAGGATGAGACCCCAGGGAAGAGCAATGGTCTCAACCAGTTCCGAATATCTGCAGCTCACGTCACAGCCATCCACATCTCACTTAGGAAGTATTAATCCTCAGAGCAGTTGGTTTTTCATTGATATGATCACAGACTGGGATTCCCCCTCCATTTCCTGACATCCCGCTGTCACAGAAAATCTGCATTTAGCGGTTTATTTCATTAGATGACATCCTCATCTTTTCAGGTTTATTATCCCCCCCCACTCGTATTGTACTCCTATCCATACCAAGTGAACCAATCCGCATCGTTACTACCCCTGGTGGGTATCCGTGTTAATTTTTATCTCCTCCCCCCAACTTACGACCTGACCACTTACCTTCCCATCATTTCTCATCTATAATTGATTTGCACCTGGGGAACTGCCACGAATTCAGCATGCAATAAAGGAATCTCCGTTTGCCCATGGTCCCCTACTGATGGTTTCGTGTAATTTTTTCATCCAAACGGGTATAAATATCATCATTAGGGGTGATGTTTCGTTTAAAAAAACCCAAACCCTCCACCAACCAACCCCCAACCCCCAAAACCCCTGGTAGTGTCGGTTAAAGCGACGTACTTTCTGTCAAAAACTTAAAGAGTCCGACTTCCAATACGGAATTTAAGATTCGCCTTCCGCACCGCTCGATTTATATGTTTCCGTGTGAAACTTACAATAGGAAGCCAGGGAGTGTTTTTTTTCTGTGGCGCAGATAAAAAGCAAGTAGATTTGTTTAGTCGGACCATCCCTTTAATAGAATATAAAGCCAGGATGGTATATATATTTTCTTGATATTAATGAAATCCCAGTTGGATTAATAGTTAATCTGGACTTTGCAGGGTGGATATTTTATATTTAATTAAACCTTTAACTTCCCCTTAGCGCTGTATTAGAATTATAGACTGTAGGACAATACGGGAGGAGAGGCAACCAGGAACCAGCGGCCCGCAGAGTCCCCCCTTTAAACATCTGTCGAATTTTTCCTCACATACTTACTACTTTACTACTTTTACTTTTAACTTTACTTCTACTACTCCTTATGGCCTGAAGAGCTGAAGCTACTGGATTACAAGGACATACAAAGGATTCGTTCGAGGGTAAGCGAAAGTTGAAGGCTACATTCGAGGCTTAGTGAAAACGAACATTACATTACAAGTGCAGGTGGGTCGTGATAGTGAAATTAATTCTATCTCCCGTTATAGTTATTGCGGTCAATAGACTTGAGGGGCGCTACACGGACAGCTGTTATTGGCTATTTTAGTTTTCAAGATGTGTTAACCCTTGGTGCATCGCCACAACGAGTTTTTAAATAGAGGCAGTGCGCAAAAAGATTACGCAACCGATGTACCCAACCGATACATCAATTGCTGACATTTCAATTCTAATAAACTATCGGCAAATAGAGGAAAACTCCATATCTACTGCTTAGAGGCTCTGTAGAAATCACAATAGCCGAGAGGAGCAAACAGAGGGGGGACCAGTTAAGCTAGCGGTCTCCATGGAGACGGCTCTAGGGAGCGTGCATGGTTCATTTTCCAGAGTTGCATTCATCACTGGAATCCTCTAGGTCAACGATTGATTCTCTCATCCCATGCTCTCTATTATTGTCTTAGCCCCAGAACTTTTCAAGCAGGTTCCAGACATCCCCTTTAATAAAAACTCACTGCAGTGTAGAAATTAAAATAAAGTTTATTCTGTTTGAGCAAAACTGATATTCTCTGCATACTTTTATTTCCCGTGACTAGCTCACTTAGCTAATTGTATGCACACAGCATCCTTTCAATGTATCTTTGCATGTAGATGGGAGCTACCACATCGTTTCCTTAGACAGTACAGTATGAGGGTATAACTTATTGTGTGTACAGAACATTCCTTCTCTGTATATTTATATTTATACATATGGGTGGGAGCTGCCATATTGTTTCCCTTAGACAGTGCAGTATGAGGGTATAGCTTATTGTGTGTACAGAAACATTCCTTCTTGTATATTATATTTAACATATGGTGGGAGCTGCCATATTGTTCCCTTAGACAGTACAGTATGAGGGTTAGCTTATTGTGTGTACAGAACATTCCTTCTCTGTATATTATACTATGGGTGGGAGCTGCCATTTGTTTCCCTTAGACAGTACAGTATGAGGTATAGCTTATTGTTGTACAGAACATTCCTTCTCTGTATATTTATACATATGGGTGGGAGCTGCCATATGTTTCCCTTAGACAGTACAGTATGAGGGGTAGCTTATTGTTGTACAGAACATTCCTTCTCTGTATATTTTATAATATGGGTGGGAGCTGCCATATGTTTCCCTTAGACAGTACAGTATGAGGGTATAGCTTATTGTGTGTACAGAACATTCCTTCTCTGTATATTTATACATATGGGTGGGAGCTGCCATTTGTTCCCTTAGACAGTACAGTATGAGGTATAGCTATTGTATGTACAGAACATCTTTCGTTATATTTATACATATGGGTGGGAGCTGCCATATTGTTTCCCTTAGACAGTACAGTATGAGGGTAAGCTTATTGTGTGTACAGAACATTCTTCTCTGTATATTATACATGGATGGGTGGAGCTGCCATATTGTTTCCCTTAGCAGTACGGATGAGGGTATACTTATTGTTATGTACAGAACATTCCTTCTCTGTATATTTATACATATGGGTGGGAGCTGCCATATTGTTTCCCTAGACGTACAGTATGAGGTATAGCTTATTGGTGTACAGAACATTCCTCTCTCTGTATATTTATACATAGGGTGGGAGATGCAATTGTTCCCTTAGACAGTCAGTAGAGGGTATAACTTATTGTATGTACAGAACATTCCTCTCTGTATATTTATATATACATATGGGTGGGCGCCATATTGTTTCCCTTAGACAGTACATGTATGAGGGTATAGCTTATTGTTGTACAGAACATTCCTTCTCTTATATTTATATTTATACATATGGGTGGGAGCTGCCAATATGTTTCCTTAGACAGTACAGTATTGAGGGGATAGCTTATTGTATGTACAGAACTTCCTCTCTGTATATTTATACATATGGTGGGAGCTGCCATATTGTTTCCCTTGACAGTACAGTATGAGGGTATAGCTTATTGTTGTACAGAACATTCTCCTTGTTTATACTAATGGTGGGAGCTGCCATATTGTTTCCCTTAGACGTACAGTATGAGGGTATAGCTTATTGTGGTACAGACATTCCTTCTCTGTATATTTATTACATATGGTGGGAGCTGCCATATGTTTCCCTTAGACAGTACAGTATGAGGGTATAGCTTATTGTTGTACAGACATTCCTTCTCTGTATATTTATACATATGGGTGGGAGCTGCCATATTGTTTCCTTAGACAGTACAGTATGAGGGTTAAGCTTATTGTGTGTACAGAACATTCCTCTCTGTATATTATACTATGGGTGGGAGAGCTGCCTATGTTTGCCTTAGACAGTTCAGTATGAGGGTATAGATTGTATGTACAGAACATTCCTTCTCTGTTTATATTTATACATATGGGTGGGAGCTGCCATATTGTTTTCCTTAGACAGTACAGTATGAGGGTATAGCTATTGTGTGTACAGAACATTCCTTCTATGATTATTTACATATGGGTGGGAGCTGCCAATTGTTTCCCTTAGACAGTACATTATGAGGGTATAGGTATTGGGTACAGAACATTCTTCTCTGTAATTTATACATATGGGTGGGAGCTGCCATATTGTTTCCCTTAACAGTACAGTAGGGTATAGCTTATTGTGTGTACAGAACATTCCTTCTCTGTATATTTATACTATGGGTGGGAGTGCCATATTGTTTCCCTTAGACAGTACAGTATGAGGGTATAGCTTATGTGTGTGTACAGAACATCCTCTCTGTATATTATATTTATACATATGGTGGGAGCTGCCATATTGTTTCCTTAGACAGTACAGTATGAGGATAAGCTTATTGTGGTACAGAACATCCTTCTCTGTATATTTATTAATGACAATGGGTGGGAGCTGCCATATTGTTTCCCTTAGACAGTCGTATGAGGTATAGCTTATTTTGTACAGAACATTCCTTCTCTGTATATTTATACATATGGGTGGGAGCTGCCATATGTTTCCCTTAGACATCAGTATGAGGGTTAAGCTTATTGGTGTACAGAACATTCCTTCTCTGTATATTTATACATAGGGTGGGAGCTGCCATAGTGTTTCCCTTAGACAGGTCAGTATGAGGGTATAGCTTATTGTGTGTACAGAACATTCCTTCTCTGTATATTTATACATATGGGTGGGAGCTGCCATATTGTTTGCCTTAGACAGTACAGTATGAGGGTATAGCTTATTGTATGTACAGAACATTCCTTCTCTGTATATTTATATTTATACATATGGGTGGGAGCTCCATATGTTTCCCTTAGACAGTACAGTATGGGGGTAGCTTATTGTTTGTGTACAGAACATTCCTTCTCTGTATATTTTTATACATATGGGTGGGAGCTGCCATATTGTTTCCCTTAGACAGTACAGTATGAGGTATAGCTTATTGTGTGTACAGAACATTCCTTCTCGTATATTTATACATATGGGTGGGAGCTGCCATTTGTTCCCTTAGACAGTACAGTATGAGGTATAGCTTTGTTGTACAGAACATTCTTCTCGTATTTATATTTATACATATGGGTGGGAGCTGCCATATTGTTTCCCTTAGACAGTACAGTATGAGGGTAAGTTATTGTGTGTACAGAACATTCTTCTCTGTATATTATACATATGGGTGGGAGCTGCCATATTGTTTCCCTTAGACAGTACATGAGGGTATAAGCTTATTGTATGTACAGAACATTCCTTCTCTGTATATTTATACATATGGGTGGGAGCTGCCATATTGTTTCCCTTAGACGTACAGTATGAGGTTATAGCTTATTGTGTGTACAGAACATTCCTCTCTCTGTATATTTATACAATGGTGGGGGAGTGCCAATTGTTTCCCTTAGACAGTACAGTAGAGGGTATAAGCTTATTGTTGTACAGAACATTCCTCTCTGTATATTTATATACATATGGGTGGGCGGCCATATTGTTTCCCTTAGACAGTACAGTATGAGGGTATAGCTTATTGTTGTACAGAACATTCCTTCTCTGTATATTTATATTACTACATATGGGTGGGAGCTGCCATATTGTTTCCCTTAGACAGTACAGTATGAGGGAAGCTATTGTATGTACAGAACTTCCTCTCTGTATATTTATACATATCGGTGGGAGCTGCCATATTGTTTCCCTTGACAGTACAGTATGAGGGTATAGCTTATTGTTGTACAGAACATTCTCTCTATGTATTTATACATATGGTGGGAGCTGCCCATATGTTTCCCTTGACGTACAGTATGAGGGTATAGCTTATTGTGTGTACAGACATTCCTTCTCTGTATATTATACATATGGTGGGAGCTGCCATATTGTTTCCCTTAGACAGTACAGTATGAGGGTATAGCTTATTGTTTGTACAGAACATTCCTTCTCTGTATATTTATACATATGGGTGGGAGCTGCCATATTGTTTTCCCTTAGACAGTACAGTATGAGGGTTAAGCTTATTGTGTGTACAGAACATTCCTTCTCTGTATATTATACATTGGGTGGGAGCTGCCATATTGTTTGCCTTAGACAGTTCAGTATGAGGGTATAGATTATTGTTGTACAGAACATTCCTCTCTGTATTTATATTTATACATATGGGTGGGAGCTGCCATATTGTTTCCTTAGCAGTACAGTATGAGGGTATAGCTATGTGTGTACAGAACATTCCTTCTTGTATTTATTTACATATGGGTGGGAGCTGCCAATTGTTTCCCTTAGACAGTACATATGAGGGTATAGGTATTGGGTACAGAACATCTTCTCTGTATATTTATACATATGGGTGGGAGCTGCCATATTGTTTCCCTTAACAGTACAGTATGGGGTATAGTTATTGTGTGTACAGAACATTCCTTCTCTGTATATTTATACTATGGGTGGGAGCTGCCATATTGTTTCCCTTAGACAGTACAGTATGAGGGTATAGCTATGGTGTGACAGAACATCCTCTCTGTATATTATATTTATACATATGGGTGGGAGTCGCCATATTGTTTCCTTAGACAATGTACAGTGAGAGGATAAGCTTATTGTGTGTCAGAACATTCCTCTCTGTATATTTATTAAGTACAATGGGTGGGAGCTGCCATATTGTTCCCTTAGACAGTCGTATGAGGTATAGCTTATTGTGTGTACAGAACATTCCTTCTCTGTATATTTATACATATGGGTGGGAGCTGCCATAGTTTCCCTAGACATACAGTATGAGGGTAAGCTTATTGTGTGTACAGAACATTCCTTCTCTGTATATTTATACATATGGGTGGGAGTGCCATATGTTTCCCTTAGACAGTACAGTATGAGGGTATAGCTTATTGTGTGTACAGAACATTCCTTCTCTGTTATATTATACATAGGGTGGGAGCTGCCATATGTTTCCCTTAGACAGTACAGTATGAGGGTATAGATTATGTGTGTACAGAACATTCCTTCTCTGTTATATTTATACATATGGGTGGAGCTGCCATATGTTTCCCTTAGACAGTACAGTATGAGGGTATAGCTTATTGTGTGTACAGAACATTCCTTCTCTGTTGTATATTTATACATATGTGTGGGAGCTGCCATATTGTTTCCCTGACAGGACAGGATGAGGGTATAGCTTATTGTGTGTACAGAACATTCCTTCTCTGTATATTTAAACATATGGGTGGGAGCTGCCATATTGTTTCCCTTAGACAGTACAGTATGAGGGTATAGCTTAATGTATGTACAGAACATTCCTTCTCTGTATATTTATACATATGGATGGGAGTTGCCATATTGTTTCCCTTAGACAGTACAGTATGAGGGTATAGCTTATTGTGTGTACAGAACATTCCTTCTGGGACCATGGTACTGATATATAAAGGATTGGGAGGTGATGTTTACAGTATAGTAAGAGGGGTGTGTGGTGGGGGGGGGGGGTATTTAATACTGGTAATTAGGTGACACTCCCTGGGTTTGCCGTCTCTCTCTCTCTTTTATTTCCAGCATGTGTTCAGCAGTTAAAATCTTTTTATGATCGCCTCTCCCTTTAATTCCTTTCCACACAGGCAGGAGGACAGTCGTTTGGGGCTGATGATGTTCTCTCTCTGCGTGAAGGGGTTTTAGCAGAAAACGTGCCTTGCCGTCTATTGCTGCCATTGGATTTCTGCAAATGCTAAAGCCATTGGTCCCCCCCTCCCCTCCTTCCACCCTCCCCTCCTCTCTCCCTCTCTCAGTCCTCTCTCCTCCCTGATTGCATGGCTTTTGTAGTTCCACAGCTAATGTGTCTGCTGGTAACCTAAACACTCTGATGCCTTTCCCTGTTGCTGTCCATCACCGACACGAGATCCTCTAACGCAGACATTAGCTCCATTCCTACCCCATTCCTCTTGGAGCTGCCTGAACTGGATGGGGGGAGAGGAATCCATCCAGGCGATGACCCTTTTACTCAAGATCACCCAGTCAGCTCCTTTTTGATTGTTGGGAATTGGGATGGCTGGACAAGTCTGTCTGTTCAACCTTCCCACCTCCTCCTTCTTGTCCCTTTAAGGTGAGACAAGGACAGGCCAACACCTGCTCTACCTTCACACAATGGTACACAACGGTGGACACCCCTTGTTAGTGACCAGTAGACTTGGCTCCTTTCTGGTCTACGGTGAATGTTGGGCTTTTCCTTCTCCTTGTCTCAATCTTCATCCACTCAGTTCCTCCTCATTTCCCTCTCCTCTTTTTTCCTCTCCCACGTTCATTCCTCAACGCCTGCACTGGGATATGCATTTGAATACCCGTAGGAATCTGTTTTTCACACCTGCTGTCCCTGCTCCGATCGCTCGTAAGCTGCTCCAGACTTCCCCTCCCAGGAAGAACAAGAAGCTCCCCATCTTTACCCACGGTGGAATGGACACGCAGGCCCCAGTCGGTGGAAGTCCATGTGGAGTATGTGTTGTTAACCCTCGAGAAGCCTAATGATGGAGTCTGCAGGGTTGTAACAGACCGTGTGTGTGTAAAGGCATCTGAAGCCATTCGCTGGTCCTCTGAAGAAAGGAGATTCCTTAGAGCGAAGAGTGATGGGATATAGTTAATGAGATGATCGTACCTCAGGTATGAAAAAAATCGAATCCGTGCGGACTTCCCCTTTATACTGAGAATGTAGCAATTGATATCATCTATAGGTGTATACTGACTGCTATGGAGTCACTGCGTGTTGATTGACAGGGAGATTTAAATTTGCTCTGTGTTGAATTTGGCGAATTTTCGATTTCGCAGTTGAATGGAATCCCCTGGTCCCTGACATCTTGCCGGTAATAAGACCGTAGTAACAATAGTAGATTGCAGAGTTTGTCTGCTGTAAGGACTAACAGGTTCATTATAAACTGGGGTATTCTATGTTGTATTTTCTGGTTAGTATCTAAAACTTTGTGTTGGGTATGGAAACCTGCAACTTTTGTTGAGGAGGTTAATGGATGATGCAGGAAAATGTAGTTAAAAAGGCAGAATATATTAACGACAAGTATTCCCACTCTTCTCTCATTGCCCTAACCCGTTTTTAACCCTACATCATCTGTTCTTACATTTGTGTTTGTTCACCAGTCCAGCCCGTCCCCTTTTTATGTCCTTGACCTGGCCAATGGGAAGACACTTTTTGCCGAGTGTGACTTCCCGAAGTCTTGCTGCCGATGCAGAGAGGGAAAACTTGTGGTTTATGTTCTCACCCTGGTAGTTTGTGATGTGGTTTGGGGGTCTATAGTTTCTCCCTAAAGTACTATCAATGGGAGTGGGTGGTTTGGGGGTCTATAGTTCTCACCACCTAAAGTACTATCAATGGGAGTGGGGTGGTTTGGGGGTCTATAGTTCTCACCTAAAGTACTATCAATGGGAGTGGGGTGGTTTGGGGGTCTATAGTTATCACCTAAAGTACTATCAATGGGAGTGGGGTGGTTTGGGGTCTATAGTTATCACCTAAGTACATATCAATGGAGTGGGGTGGTTTGGGGGTCTATAGTTCTCACCTAAAGTACTCTCAATGGGAAGTGGGGTGGTTTGGGGGTCTATAGTTTAGCACCTAAAGTACTATCAATGGAGTGGGGTGGTTTGGGGGTCTATAGTTATCACCTAAGTACTATCAATGGGAGTGGGGTGTTTTGGGGCTAATAGTTATCACCTAAAGTACTATCAATGGGAGTTGGTGGTTTGGGGGTCTATATTTGTCCTTTTAATTAAAGTACAAGTGGTGACTGTTAGTAAATTAACTTAAGAAATGTTAACTTTTCCAGTCAATCAAATGCTCTTCAGATGTTCTCTCATCCAATCAGTACATTTGTTTATGGGGTTTGGTCGATACACAGTTCCCGTAAATATCTATTACTATAGTGAATGTTTATTATAACATGACCCAGATCCATTTAAAAAAAACTTAAATAAAACTTCCCTTTTACATAACGTCAAGTCACATGGTTTTAAACTTTCGGTAAATGTTGTCCGATTGGTGTTTTCTGATCTAATATTGATTGCATTTCCAGACAATAAAGACCAATGGCAGTGAACGAGAACTGTACCCTCGTTTATGTTAAAAAGGATTAAAATACAAACTTTTAAGACTAGGTAATTTACTTTGCAATCTTTAGTTGGCGTTTGACAGCCTTGCTTTGATCAATATTTAAATATGATATATAACAACCCATTTTTCTCAGACACAACCAGTTCCAATAATAGTTTGCCCCCCATTCCTGATAAATCCCAACCCCTTTGGCACACTGCAAGCTCGAGACATTCCTGGAAAAAATAGAACAATTGTGAGTTCATTGACCGATATAGGAGAATGATTCAATGGGAAGAAAACCATTATTTGTATCTCACTCATAACTTTAGTATGTAATCGCAGCAATTCAATGGTGATATGTAATGAAAAGAACATATCCCTTTAAAAATCGGATACATGTAAACCTATTCTTCTTATCAACCTATTTCTTACTTAATCAGGCAGTCCAAGCATCTTAACAGTTTTAGTGTGGAAGTTTGTATTTAAAGGGATGAGAAAGGATTCTTGGTTTTTTAGGAAGAGGCCATTGCAAAGATCAGTAACTGATCTCGTTACACCTGTCCCTTAATGCTTTACAGATCAGACTCCACCTCTCTCTGATATATCATCGGATAATATTTACTGGCAGAAATAAAGTACGGTATATCATTGTGTTTTTTTTATATGAAGATGTCTTTACTTCGACAGTTATTAAGGGATCTGTGTAACTTGCCCTTGCATTTATTATACGTTTAAAGGACAAGTGTACCTCTATTTTAGCTTTATTTTCCTGCATGATCAATATGCTTAGTAGTTTTGGTAAAGCATGCATTTAGAGTTGAAAGAAAGGTGGGTTTTATTAAGGAAAGCTTTTGCAGTTTTGTAGTAAATTATTTATTCAGTAAGCGATGCAACATTTTCTTAAAGGACCAAATATACTGTAAAATTAACTTTTCAGAATAAAAAGTACCTGGACAGGGATGTAGGATTGATTATTCCTACCTACCAAAATTGTTTCATTGAGGATCTACAGTACATACAGTTTTTTACTCTCCAGTTTATAGCCCCTGGGCCTTCCTGTATATAAGATAGTGCTGAAGCACTGAGGAACCTGGCGGAGCTGACCCTCATAGAAATTAAATTCGGAGTACGGATCCTCCTACCGCCCTGCCCCAGGTACTTTTCATTTTAAAGGGTTAACTGTGGTTCTAAAAATGACTTTAGGTATTTGACAGGAATTGCTTTCCGAGTACTTTGCAATCTTCTTTCATATTTTTTCTTTAGTTTTGAAGATATTTACCTTTTTATGTGTGATATGGTAGCAGCATCCCAGATACCCTGCACTTGCTGCTCTGAAAACATCCTTCTTCCTCTGTGTTTTGCTCCTCCTAGTGCCCCCATGGCCCTTCCCTGTGGGTTCTTGCCCCCCCCCTCCCCTTCAGTCACTGTAACTTGATCTCTTCCTGGTTTCTTCTGCTTTCTCCTGCACTGAGCATTGCCAACCGCGATTAGAAGGAGTAGAGTATTTGTAACCGTAATTCAGAACCCTCCCCCCCCTAACTTTCTGATCAGTGATTTCTTCTGTATGTTTGGGCTTTACACATGTAGAGAGGTGTTGATGGCTTATTTTAAAGTAGGAACATGGCCTTTCATTTAATATCCACTTGTTTGGAGACACAGCTCCTTTAACTGTTTTTTAAATACGTTTATGCACACAATAGTTCTTCTTTAATCTGCAGCAGCCAATCAAATATTTTCTACTGAAGTAGAGCAGTACAAAAGTAAGATCTGATGGTTGATGCAAATTTTTACTCCTTTTCGTGATCACAGTGTAAAAATTCTTTCTCAGCTTTAGTTAATTTTTATAACTTTTCTTGCTTAGATTCTTGTTCTTTCAGGCAGCAGTGTCTTTAATCACATTATAGCCGAAAGGAAGCCCCCCAAACATGGCCCCCCTGTGAACAGATGTAGCCTAGAAACCTCTTTAGTGATTCCCATTAATGTAATGAGAAGTATTACAGATTGTTCTCGCTGTACTGTAGCCTACAGAGAGCGGAATTTACAATTGTCTTCTCGGGCACGTGTTCTATTTAGATTTCAATGCTCCTTGCCATAAAGCAAGGAATGGGAGAGACATGAATTGGGGCGACATTTCACCGCTGAATATATAGAATATATAGGGCTATGCTGCCATTACCCATTAAAGGATATGTACGCCTGGGAAATTGTTTTTTGAAATTGCCCATTACTGGAAACTATAATTCTTCTCAACACCCTGTTTTCTAGATATCCAATTTGTGACATCTTCAGCTGTCCAATCAAGTGCCTTATTATCATAAACTCTTCTGTTATGTATAGTTTTGCTATAGCGTGGAATGGTGACAGTTGGTACTTGAATTGCATGGTGGGAAATTCCCTCTCCCAATGCTGCTTCATGGGAATACTGAGCATGCTTGCCCTCACAGAGAGTCAGATAGACTGGCAGGGGGCTGGGGGACTAAGGGACTGAGCTTGAACCCAAAACAAGTACTGAATTGAAATCATGCTGCAGCACAAACATAAGTGCTGCTTACATGGATTCGTTATAGATTGAAATGAGCGAAAGTCTTTTTTTTTAGTGTACAAGGGAAATTATAGTGATGGTAAACCACCCCCCCTAATGTACCCAGGGTGGGATCTAAGGGTGGTGTCTAAACAGCTAGATCCTTGACCCCTGGGTTTGAAATGGTTTCCCAAACGGGTTCTTCACAGTCCGGGATCGTACTTCGGTCTGGCCCCCCCCCTATCAGGGTCTGGGACTCCTTGCAGAGGCAACAATCTTCCCATTCACCTAGGTAAAGGAGAGACACTCCCTTAAAAATGGTTAAAATAAAATGCTTTCCACGTTTTGGAGTGGGACTAAGGTTCATTCACACTACATCAGTTTGTATCCGTTTTTCAAACGCGGGTGCTTTTTAAAAAACGGACAGACAGTACACTCCAAGGATTTCACAATATCGATCACTTGCTGCGTTGTATGGAGATTTTGTGTGGGGTTATAACAGGTGTCAGTTCCCCTTTAAAATGCAATGCTGTACGGCTATAGCTGCACATTCCAATGTTCAGGGTCACTTTTTATGAACGGCGCAGATCTATATTTTTACTTTTACTCTGGTTCCGGAAAGATTCTGATGTCATCTGACAAAATTCTACAACTTCTTTTCGGAAACACAGCCCCAATGTCTCTTAATTCATATTATATTAATATGTTTGTTTAGAAAATAAACATAATGAATAAAGAAAAAAAAACACAATTTGTGTGTGTGGGGGGGAAGATTAGTATTCAATGTACTCCATGTTTACTGTGTTTGATTGGGCTGAGGCAGTCAGATACATGATGATTCCTGCCAGTTTTTAATTGTCAGTGTAGACTCGCACCAATGAAGATTTGTTACCAGATACATATGGATATGCTGGGTACACACTGAGGGACTATTTTGTCCGACCGTAGTGGCTCGCTACGAGCGGCCGTTTTGCGACGATCTCCGTGCGGTCCCTTAGGGAACTGCCGATCGATCGGGATTTACCGTGAATCAGTCGGTCAGCCGAAAATATCTGCTGGTGTGTACCCATCCTAAATCTCCACGTGGCAATGCCATTAACTGTTTGGCACTGGTACGTTGTGCCTGCTGTGCCTGTATGTAAGATAATTCACCACCTTTTGGACATTGCCAGATTTCTCCCCGGTCGCGGTTTGCAGACAAATCACTAGAAAAACCAAGTGTAGTATGACTCCTAATGTACATTTCCGGCGCTGTCTTTGAATGCAGAATATTCTAGGCACGTGTGTACCCCTTAGTGGCGAATCATTAGAATACGAGCTGGTCTATTTATAGACTGATGAAATGAGTCGGTAAAATTAAGTGAGAAAAAAAAACAATCCATCAGGTTAGCTGTAATTTTACTTATTCACAGTAGGTGGCGATAAAACCTTGATGGTTTCCTGGGCAGATCTTTCCAAATCTAATACCTAAGTGTTCTAAATTCTACCTATTGTACATTGCAAATGATAATAGATCTGTAGTGTGTATATATGACTTAATTCCCTTATGTTGATTGCTTGGGTAATGTAGTTATTTACCATAATATAAATGGGGGAAATTACTAGGGCCTATATAATAATATTTATTTATTATATTGTTTTTTTTTTTTTTGTATATTTATACATATTGGTGGGAGCTGCCATAGTGTTTTTCCTTAGACAGTTAACAGTATGGGATATGCTTTTGTATTATTGTGTGTACAGAACATTCCTTCTCTGTATATTTATACATATGGGTGGGAGCTGCCATACAGTACAGTATTACAATATAGCACATTGTGTACACAGCATTCCATCTCTGTATATTTGTATTTATAAAGAAGGGTAGTTACTGCCATATTGATTTCCTATTACTGGCCCGTTCATTTGCTACTGGATGCCAATAAAAAAAAATAGGACCATACAGTTCATCTGACGTCATGTAAACGTTTACAGGAACAGCGAAAGGTGTGTTTACAGTGAATGGCCAGCATTAGACAATACATCCATAATATAAATGGGGATGCACTGGGCGGGGCTTGTATCGATGTGATGTCATATTACAGAATGCTAGAGGGGTCTTTATACGTTAATATGGCGGAAAGGTTCAGCATGGCAGGAAAGCAATAACATGCAAACAGAAGTAATGTAATGCCAAGGATTGAGACCAGGGAAGGCAATTGGTCTCCCAGTTCCGACATATCTGCAGCTCACGTCACACGCCATCCAAATCCTCCTTAGGAAGATTAATCCTCAGAGCAGGTGGTTTTCATTGATATGATCACAGACGGGGATTCCCCCTATTTCCTGACATCCGCTGTCACAGAAAATCTGCATTTAGCTTTTTATTTCATAGATGACATCATCATTTCAGTTATATCCCCCACTCGTATTGTACTCCTATCCATCCAAATGAACCAATCGCATCGACCCCTGTGGGTATCCGTGTTATATTTTATCTCCTCACTGACCTGCATTACCTCCCGATCATTTCTCATCTATAAATGATTTGCACTGGGGAGATTGCAGAATTCAGCTGCAAGAAAGGAATCTCCAGTTTCCATGGTTACCCTCTGATGGTTCTGTAATATTTTTCATCCAAACGGTGATATAAATATCTAATTAGGGTGATGTTTCTTTAAACCCCGTTGGTAGTTCGGTAAAGAGTAGCTTATTCTGTCAAAAATCTTAAAGCCGACTTCCAAATACGGAATTTAAGGATTCCGCCCGCTCGATTTTATGTTTCCGTGTGAACTTACAATAGGAAGCCAGGAGTGTTTTTTTTCTGTGGCGCAGAATAAAAAGCAAGTAGATTTGTTTAGGACGTCATCCTTTATAGAAATATAAAGCCAGGATGGTATATATATTTTTTGTATATTAATAAATCCCAGTATGGATGTATAGTAATCTGGACTTTGCAGGGTGGATAATTATTACTTTAACCTTTACTTCCCCTTAGCGCTTATTAGATTAGACTGTAGGACAATAGGGAGGAGAGGCAACCAGCAGGCCCCATTTAAACATCTTTCTAATGTTTCCTCACATTACTCCTTATGGCCTGAGATCTGAAGCTAATGGATTACAGACATCTGTCCGACACTTCTCCTGCCCCACATGGGAATTCTGTCCCTGTTCCTGGGATTAGACCTCACTCACTCTGCTCTCTCTTTCTCTCACACAAAGTTTAAACTATTGCTTTGTCATGTTGTGAATCTAATGTTAATCTTGTACTGTATATTATATAGTGGATAATTCACCCCCAACTGAAAATTATAAGGATATTAGAAGTCACCAAGGAGTTCCGTGACCATATATAAAATATAATGTAATTATAATTTACAGTTCGGGTGCATTATTTATTTAACATACCCCTTTTTGGCTTCTGGTTTCTTCTCCTCCTGGAACTGTAAGATTATAAGGCTATAATCTTACAGTTCCTCCCATAGAAATTCACCACAGGGGTAGGTTATAAGGTTATTATAAGTGCTATCACGGGACTCCCATATTATTTAGAGTTTAAATCTATGAGGATTTTATATATATTCCGTATTTGTTAGTCGTTCTCTGATCGATCAGTCGGGACAGAGAATTTTTTGCAGGATTGTTTATTTATTTAATAAGATGCTACAGAATATATATATATATATATATAAATAAAAAAGACAACAGCTGTAAATGTTGTGTTTGTGTTCCCTTTAATTTCCCAGCATTCCAATATGTGAAAAAAATAATCTGCATAATTATATGTATCCGTGAATTTTTCAGCCACCTAGCTGACTGATTAACATGGTGTCACTACTGTTATTAACCCCCTCCTCCCGCCCAGCATGGAACCACCTTGTCATAGGCTTGGAGGATTCTGGGATTGAGCCATATTCTGGTGGGGAGCTTAAGCTACAACGCACCAAGTCGCCACGCACTGTGTGCGCAATTCTTGTGCGTTTTGCGTTTGCAGGTGCGGTTCCATAATGGAAAATGGCAAAAAAAAAAATGGTGAACGCATGCGTTACCAAAACGCATGCTCGTCGGAAATCGCGGCCATTTTCGCGTTCCCACGATTTCCATTTTAGCGAAAATTGCGCTAGTGTGGCCTAGCCCTTACAGTGGCTGGTTAACATTATATATGTGTTTATATTTCTATATCCAGCCAGTTCCTATAAATAGACAACGTAACCACAGACATAAATACAGGCTCTCTGTCCATTGGGATTGGGATCCATGGTACTGATATATAAAAGGATTGGGAGGTGATGTTATACAGTAATAGTAAGAGGGTGTGTGTGTGTGGAGGGGGGGGGTATTTAATACTGGTAATTAGGTGACACTCCCCTGGGTTTGCCGTCTCTCTCTCTCTTTTATTTCCAGCATGTGTTCAGCAGTAAAATCTTTTTATGATCGCCTCTCCCTTTAATTCCTTTCCACACAGGCAGGAGGACAGGTCGTTGGGGGCTGATGATGTTCTCTCTCTGCGTGAAGGGGTTTTAGCAGAAAACGTGCCTTGCCGTCTATTGCTGCCATTGGATTTCTGCAAATGCTAAAGCCATTGGTCCCCCCCCTCCCCTCCTTCCACCTCCCCTCCTCTCTCCCTCTCTCAGTCCCTCTCTCCTCCCTGATTGCATGGCTTTTGTAGTTCCACAGCTAATGTGTCTGCTGGTAACCTAAACACTCTGATGCCTTTCCCTGTTGCTGTCCATCACCGACACGAGATCCTCTAACGCAGACATTAGCTCCATTCCTACCCCATTCCTCTTGGAGCTGCCTGAACTGGATGGGGGGGAGAGGAATCCATCCAGGCGATGACCCTTTTACTCAAGATCACCCAAGTCAGCTCCTTTTTGATTGATTGGGAATTGGAGATGGCTGGACAAGTCTGTCTGTTCAACCTTCCCACCTCCTCCCTTCTTGTCCCTTTAAGGTGAGACAAGGACAGGCCAACACCTGCTCTACCTTCACACAATGGATTTCACAGCCAGGGTACAAACTGGTGGACACCCCTGTTAGTGACCAGTAGACTTGGCTCCTTTCTGGATCTACGGTGAATGTTTGGCTTTTCCTTCTCCTTGTTCCTCAATCTTCATCCCACATCAGGTTCCTCCTCATTTCCCTCTCCATCTTTTCCTCTCCCACGTTCATTCCTCAACGCCTGCACTGGGATATGCATTTGAATACCCGTAGGAATCTGTTTTTCACACCTGCTGTCCTGCTCCGATCGCTCGTAAGCTGCTCCAGACTTCCCCTCCCGAAGGAAGAACAAGAAGCTCCCCATCTTTACCCAACGGTGGAATGGGACACGCAGGCCCCAGTCGGTGGAAGTCCATGTGGAGTATGTGTTGTTAACCCTACGAGAAGCCTAATGATGGAGTCTGCAGGGTTGTAACAGACCGTGTGTGTGTAAAGGCATCTGAAAGCCATTCGCTGGTCCTCTGAAGAAAGGAGATTCCCTTAGAGCGAAGAGTGATGGTGGATATAGTATAATGATGATGATCGATACTCAGGTATGAAAAAAATCGAATCCGTGCGGACTTCCCCTTTAGATACTGAGAATGTAGCAATTGATATCATCTATAGGTGTATACTGACTGCTATGGAGTCACTGCGTGTTGATTGACAGGGAGATTTAAATTTGCTCTGTGTTGAATTTGGCGAATTTTCGATTTCGCAGTTGAATGGAATCCCCTGGTCCCTGACATCTTGCCGGTAATAAGACCGTAGTAACAATAGTAGATTGCAGAGTTTGTCTGCTGTAAGGACTAACAGGTTCATTATATAAACTGGGGTATTCTATGTGTATTTTCTGGTTAGTATCTAAAACTTTGTGTTGGGTATGGAAACCTGCAACTTTTGTTGATGGAGGTTAATGGATGATGCAGGAAAATGTAGTTAAAAAAGGCAGAATATATTAAACGACAAGTATTCCACCTTGTCTCTCATTGCCCTAACCCTTGTTTTACCCTACATCATCTGTTCTTACATTTGTGTTTGTTCACCAGTCCAGCCCCGTCCCCTTTTTATGTCCTTGACCTGGCCAATGGGAAGACACTTTTTGCCGAGTGTGACTTCCCGTAAGTCTTGCTGCCGATGCAGAGAGGGAAAACTTGTGGTTTATGTTCTCACCCATGGTAGTTTTAGTGATGTGGTTTGGGGGTCTATAGTTCTCACCTAAAGTACTATCAATGGGAGTGGGGTGGTTTGGGGGTCTATAGTTCTCACCTAAAGTACTATCAATGGGAGTGGGGTGGTTTGGGGGTCTATAGTTCTCACCCTAAAGTACTATCATGGAGGGGGTGGTTTGGGGGTCTATAGTTCTCACCTAAAGTACTATCAATGGGAGTGGGGTGGTTTGGGGGTCTATAGTTCTCACCTAAAGTACTATCAATGGGAGTGGGGTGGTTTGGGGGTCTATAGTTATCACCTAAAGTACTATCAATGGGAGTGGGGTGGTTTGGGGGTCTATAGTTAGCACTAGTACTATCAATGGGAGTGGGGTGGTTTGGGGGTCTATAGTTATCACCTAAAGTACTATCAATGGGAGTGGGGTGGTTTGGGGGCTAATAGTTATCACCTAAAGTACTATCAATGGGAGTTGGTGGTTTGGGTGTCTATAGTTGTCCTTTTAATTAAAGTACAAGTGTGACTGTTAGTAAATTAACTTAAGAAATGTTAAGCTTTTCCAGTCAATCAAATGCTCTTCAAGATGTTCTCTCATCCAATCAGTACATTTGTTTATGGGGGTTGGTCGATACACAGTTGCCGTAAATATCTATTACTATAGTGAATGTTTATTATAACATGACCCAGAATCCCATTTAAAAAAAAACTTAAAATAAAACTTCCCTTTTACATAACGTCAAGTCACATGGTTTAACTGTCGGTAAATGGTTCCGATTGGTGTTTTCTGTATCTAATATTGATTGCATTTCCAGACAATAAAGACCAATGGCAGTGAACGAGAACTGATACCTCGTTTATGTTAAAAAGGATTAAAATACAAACTTTTAAGACTAGGTACATTTACTTTGCAATCTTTTAGTTGGCGTTTGACAGCCTTGCTTTGATCTATATTTTAAATATTGATATATAACAACCCATTTTTCTCAGACACAACCAGTTCCAATAATAGTTTGCCCCCCATTCCTGATAAATCCCACCCCATTTGGCACACTGCAAGCTCGAGACATTCCTGGAAAAAATAGAACAATTGTGAGTTCATTGACCGATATAGAGAGAATGGATTCAAATGGGAAGAAAACCATTATTTGTATCTCACTCATAACTTTAGTATGTAATAGCAGCAGATTCAATGGTGATATGTAAATGAAAAGAACATATCCCTTTAAAAATCGGATACATGTAAAACCTATGTGCTTCTTAATCAACCTATTTCTTACTTAATCAGGGCAGTCCAAGCATCTTAACAGTTTTATAGTGTGTAGAGTTTGTATTTAAAGGGATGAGAAAGGATTCTTGGTTTTATGTAGGAAGAGGCCATTGCAAAGATCAGTAACTGATCTCGTTACACCTGTCCCTTAATGCTTTACAGATCAGACTCCACCTCTCTCTGATAATTCATCGGATTAATCATTTACTGCAGAAATAAAGTACGGTATATCATTGTGTTTTATATGAAGATGTCTGTACTTCGACAGTTATTAAAGGGATACTGTGTAACTTGCCCTTGCATTTATTATACGTTTTAAAGGACAAGTGTACCTCTATTTTAGCTTTATTTTCCTGCATGATCAATATAGCTTAGTAGTTTTGGTAAAGCATGCATTTAGGATTGAAAGAAAGGTGGGTTTTATTAAGGAAAGCTTTTGCAGTTTTGTAGTAAATTATTTATTCAGTAAGCGATGCAACATTTTCTTAAAGGACAAATATACTGTAAAAATTAACTTTTCAGAAATAAAAAGTACCTGGGACAGGGATGTAGGATTGATTATTCCTACCTACCAAAATTGTTTCATTGAGGAGCTACAGTACATACAGTTTTTATCTGCCAGGTTATAGCCCTGGGCCTTCCTGTATATAAGATAGTGCTGAAGCACTGAGGAAGCCTGGCGGAAGCTGACACTCATAGAAATTAAATTCGGAGTACGGATCCTACCGCCCTGCCCAGGTACTTTTCATTTTAAAGGGTAACTGTGGTCTAAAAATGACTTTAGGTAATTTGACAGGAATTGCTTTCCTGAGTACTTTTGCAATCTTCTTTCATTATTTTCTTTTAGTTTTGAAGATATTTACCTTTTTATGTGTGATATGGTAGCAGCATCACCAGATACCCTGCACTTGCTGCTCTGAAAACATCCTTCTTCCCTGTGTTTGCTCCTCCTAGTGGGCCCCCATGGCCCCTTCCCTGTGCTGTTCTTGCCCCCCCCCTCCCCTTCAGTCACTGTAACTTGATCTCTTCCTGGTTTCTTCTGCTTTCTCCTGCACTGAGCATGTGCCAACCGCAGATTAGAAGGAGTAGAAGTATTTGTAACCGTAGATTCAGAACCTCCCACCCCCTAACTTTCTGATCAGTGATTTCTTCGTATGTTGGGCTTTACAGCATGTAGAGAGGTGGTTGATGGCTTATTTTAAAAGTAGGAACATGGCCTTTCATTTAATATCCACTTGTTTGGAGACCACAGCTCCTTTAACTGTTTTTTAAATACGTTTATGCACACAATAGTTCTTCTTTAATCTGCAGCAGCCAATCAAATATTTTCTAACTGAAGTAGAGCAGTACAAAAGTAAGATCTGATTGGTTGATGCAAATTTTTACTCCTTTTCGTGATCACAGTGTAAAATTCTTTCTCAGCTTTAGTTAATTTTTATAACTTTTCTTGCTTAGATTCCTGTTCTATTCAGGCAGAATTGTCTTTAATCACATTATAGCCGAAAAGGAAGCCCCCCAAACATGGCCCCCTGTGAACAGATGTAGCCTAGAAAGACCTCTTTAGTGATTCCCATTAATGTAATGAGAAGTGATTACAGATTGTTCTCGCTGTACTGTAGCCTACAGAGAGCGGATTTTACATTGTCTTCTCGGGCACGTGTTCTATTTAGATTTCATGGCTCCTTGCCATAAAGCAAGGAATGGGAGAGACATGAATTGGGGCGACATTTCACCGCTGAATATATAGAATATATAGGGTTATGCTGCAATTACCCATTAAAGGATATGTACACTGGGAAATTTGTTTTTTGAAATTGCCCATTACTGGAAACTATAATTCTTCTCAACACCCTGTTTCTTTAGATATCCAATTTGTGACATCTTCAGCTGTCAATCAAGTGCCTTATTATCATAAACTCTTCTGTTATGTATAGTTTTGCTATAGCTGGAATGGTGACAGTTGGTACTTGAATTGCATGGTGGGAAATTCCCTCTCCCAATGCTGCTTCATAGGGAATACTGAGCATGCTTGCCCTCACAGAGAGTCAGATAGACTGGCAGGGGGCTGGGGGACTAAGGGACTGAGCTTGAACAAAACAAGTACTGAATTGAAATCATGCTGCAGCACAAACACATAAGTGCTGCTTACATGGATTCATTTATAGATTGAAATGAGGGAAAGTCTTTTTTTTAGTGTACAAGGGAAATTATAGTGATAGTAACCTAGTACCCAGGGTGGGGATCTAAGGGTGGTGATCTAAACAGCTAGATCCTTGACCCTGGGTTTGAAATGGTTTTCCCAAACGGGTTCTTCACAGTCCGGGATCGTACTTCTGGTCTGGCCCCGCCCCCTATCAGGGTCTGGGACTCCTTGCAGAGCACATCTTCCCATTCACCTGAGGTAAAGGAGAGAACTCCCTTAAACAATGGTTAAAATAAAATGCTTTCACGTTTTGGAGTGGGACTAAGGGTTCATTCACACTACATCAGTTTGTATCCGTTTTTCAAACGCGGGTGCTTTTTAAAAAACGGACAGACATATCGATCTCACTTGCTGCGTTGTATGGAGATTTGTGTGGGGTTATAACAGAGTGTACAGTTCCCCTTTAAATGCAACGCTGTATGGCTATAGCTGGCAACATTCCAATGTTCTAGGGTCACTTTTTATGAGACGGCGAGATCTATATTTTTACTTTTACTCTGGATTCCGGGAAAGATTCTGATGTCATCTGACAAAATTCTACACCTTTTCGTAAACAAGCCCCAATGTCTCTTTAATTCATATTATATTAATATGTTTGTTTAGAAAATAAACATAATGAATAAAGAAAAAAAAACACAATTTGTGTGTGTGGGGGGGAAAATTAGTATTCAATGTACTCCATGTTTACTGTAGTTTGACTGGCTGAGGCAGTCAGATACATGATGATTCCTTGCCAGTTTTTAATTGGTCAGTGTAGACTCGACCAATTGAAGATTTGTTACCAGATACAGATGGATATGGCTGGGTACACACTGAGGGACTATTTGTCCCGACCGAGTGCTCGCTACGAGCGGCCGAATTTGCGAACGATCTACCGTGCGGTCCCTTAGGGAACTGCACGATCGATCAGGATTTACCGTGAATCAGTCGGTCAGCCGAAAATATCTGCTGGTGTGTACCCATCCTAAATCTACCGTGGCAATGCCATTAACTGTTTGGCACTGGTACTGTGTGCCTGCTGTGCCTGTATGTAAATAATTACCACCTTTGGACATTGCCAGATTTCTCCGGTCCGGTTTGCAGACAAATCACTAGAAATAACCAAGTGTAGTAGACTCAATGTACATTTCCGGCGCTGTCTTTGAATGCAGAATATTTCTAGGCACGTGTGTAACACCCTTAGTGGCGAATTCATTAGAATACAGAGCTGGTCTATTTATAGACTGATGGAAAGTACGGTAAAATTAAGTGAGAAAAAAAAACAATCCATCAGGTTAAGCTGTAATTTTAATTATTACACAGTAGGTGGCGATAAAACCTTGATGTTTTCCTGGGCAGTCTTTCCAAATCTAATACCTAAGTGTTCTAAATTCTACCTATTTGTACATTGCAAATGATTAATAGATCTGTAGTGTGTATATATGACTTAATTCCCCTTATGTTGATGCCTTGGGTAATGTAGTTATTTACCATAATATAAATGGGGGAAATTACTAGGGCCTATATAATAAATATATTTATTTATTATTATTATTTTTTTTTGTATATTTATACATATTGGTGGGAGCTGCCATAGTGTTTTCCTTAGACAGTACAGTATGAGGATATAGCTTATTGTATGTACAGAACATTCCTTCTCTGTATATTTATACATATGGTTGGGAGCTGCCATAGTGTTTCCCTTATACAGTACAGTATGAGGGTATTGCTTACTGTGTATACAGAACATTCCTTCTCTGTGTATTTATACATATGGATGGGAGCTGCCATATTGTTTTCCTTAGACAGTACAGTATGAGGGTATAGCTTATTGTGTGTACAGAACATTCCTTCTCTGTATATTTATACATATGGGTGGGAGCTGCCATAGTGTTTCCCTTAGACAGTACAGTATGAGGGTATAGCATATTGTGTGTACAGAACATTCCTTCTCTGCATATTTATACATTTGGGTAGGAGCTGCCATTTTGCTTCCCTAAAGACAAAATAGTATAGTGTAGTATAGTATTCTCCTTTAAAAGGAAAAAAATAGCATTTGACAACCAATATAGAATGCTGTTTCTTGAACCCCGAGCAGGTTACATTGAGTGACACAAAGAGATTAGTGTATTGATGCAGCCTGCAGGTGAGGAGGGAAGATTTTTTAGACATGTTTCTGTACATTCCATCCCTGTTTCGATTCCCACCATGTCAATATTTTTTTTTAAGACAACAAACTTTTTTTGTCTTGCGCAACTGAAACTAAACAAACCATGTACCTGTGACAGGGACATTCCTGCTGCTTTATTTGTTTTGAAGTCGTCACGTGTATACTTATTTGTATTTTACTGTGTGAAATATATATATGTACCGCCCCTTCCCTAGCTCACTGGTCTCACACATGCTCACTGTAATTCACCCATGGAGAGAGAGAGGAAATCTCCCTGTGCTAAAGAGAGGGGATGTAAATTTAGAAATGAAAGGAATAGTATAACATTATAGTGAATTCCAATACCACTGTGTTAGGAATTACCTAGAAAGATTGATACATAATTTTAAGATTATGGCCTGTACATAAGGCATGTCCACCCTTAAAACAAAAAACAGGTGACTTGTCTGTTATCTGCACACAACCCCAACTTTCTATTTTTACCAGTTTATTTTATGTATTTATAACCAGATATTTAGTAAGTTCTCCTTCTTTCAGGCAAAAGTAATTGCCTCCTCCCTCTGCTCAATGAGCTTTTTATAAACTTGAGCATGTGCAGTGGAGGCAGCAGGTTGACAGTTATTGGTTGACATGGAGAGAGGAGCCAGTTTACTCTGCCAGAATTGGGGACAATAATAATCCTTAAATATCTAGTTAATACATCTAATAATGTGCTGAATATATATCAGGGTTTTTTTGTTTTGTTTTAATCTGATAATTTGTTAAACCGAGTGTTATCTTGTCCAATTCCAACTACGCAATCACCATCGTAGCGTGACGCACTGCTGTCATCAAACCGCGCTTTATCTTCGCTTTATTTTTTCACGGTGATGTTTAGTTAATCCGGGGCCTGATTGAATCCATCTCGAGCGCGTGACAGTATTTGTTTCAACACAGATCAGACCGGTTCCTGAGAAAATATTTTTATTTCGTTTGTTGCATTTTCTAGGGCAGCGGAGAGAAGATTTGCCCCGAGCTGAACCTAAAAATTATCTGTAGAAAATCTTTGTAAAGTAATTCTTTTATTCAAATGACGATGACGTCTGTAGCAGCCGAAGGCTGACATAAGGCAGACGTTGGATATGTTGATAGTAGCATCGGAAAGGGTTAATATTTGCAGCATCAAGTTACAGCTTTGATGGGAAAGGTCCAGTAAGTAGGTCACAAGTAAAGGATGAATCTCACTCTGGTGACAGCAGAAACTGTTTCTCCCTGTCTGCAATGTGGATCTGTTTTCAAGGGTTTTGAAACATTAAAAAGGGGAAAGCAACCTTAAGAGTTAGCATTGCGCTTTGGATAATTCTGATTATATTCTAGATATAATAAAAATTAAATTTTTTCAAATTCCCTTACCTTTAAAGAAAAAATCAACCCTTTTTTTTTTTATAATTCCTAAATTAAAAGTTAAAATTTATAAAATATTTCAGTACAGGAAAAAAAAACCAGTTACCAGGGGAGAAACAGTGTATTTATCCATTTGGAGAATTCCTCTATCTTTCTACCTGGAATAATGACACAGAGCGTGTGCAAGATCACGGAAGTGCGCGAGTGGGCAGTAACTCCCAGGAGGTCAATACAGAAAGATTTAGTTGGGTGTGGTTTGTCCAGAAGTGGGAGGGCTTTATACACATGACTGTTAAATAATGCCCACAATGACTGGTAAATGATGCCCACAGTGATTGGTATTAGATGCCCACAGTGACTGGTAAATGATGCCCAACATTGATTTTTGATCTTTTTTTCCTGGCATCAAAAATGATGCCTCCCTACAGGGTGCTTCACCTTGCCTTATTAGAGAGGCGACTCTGGGATGAAGTTATCCTTTCATAAAGATACAATTGTTTCTAGAAAGTTTCAGGGAGATTCAATAAAGTTCTTATCGTTTAAAATGGTGCTAATTTTTCACCCAACCAATCAGATGTTAGCTTTCAAATGTTAAATAAGATCTGATTGGTTGGGGCAAAATTAACACCATTTTAAACGATAAGAACTTTTATTGAATCTCCTTGTTTATCTTAACCCAAATCCCCTTTTCAATTGAAGGTTTAAAACAGCTTAATCTAGCTATACATGGACAGACTTTCTTCTGACCAGATTTCGGAAGAACCGCTCGAAGTTGACTCCTCTTCCTCCAGATTTCAGCTTGAAACCTCCAGAGAGAACATTTTCCAATTGGCCCGATCTTTGTTTTTTCGATAAACTGCGCAACATTGTGGTTTGAAAAAACACAAACCGGTTTTCAACTTTTGGAGCGATCCAATCGAAATGCTGTAGGCCCAAAAGTAGTCTGTGCAATTAATTCGCTACAACCAATGAAATCATTTTTAACTGCAGTAGACAAGTAATAAACCGACTTCTGGTTGGCTGCACCTCTTATTCAATAACATTTTCTTTTCTCGTTGGTTACTGACCCTTTAAATTCTCTCATTGGCTGGAGCAGAAGCTTAAAGGGCATGTCCACCCCCAAAACTATAATCCCCCCAACTACTGGCCCCACCATGTAGTGTAGTTTAATCCTTACCTCACATCCCAACTCCATCTGGTTCTCCTGTAGTCCCCCCCCAAAGTTCCAAAAACTGCCCACCAGGAGGCTAGCAGGTCCATATAGGACACTGCCTGCTACCTGGCCTCCCGGAGATTCCTGCCATGCGTGCTGCAGCCCTTCTCCCCCCTCCCTCCCCCTCCCTCTCCCTCCCTCTCCCTCCCGTTCTACTATCCCTCCCCCTAGCATTAATCCCCCTTAATATTCTGCTCCCCCATGTCCCCCGCCCAACCGCATGTTGTTTTTTTAAAGCAGCCCAAACTCTTACTTACCTCTCCGCTTTCCTCCGCTGCACTGAATGACCGGCAGCCGCGTGTGATTGGCTGCCGCTCAGCAATCACAGACGTGACTGCCGGTCCCGCCCCTCTGCTTGCATTCTCAAAGCAGAGGCCGGCAGTGCGGCGGAGGATCGAGGGGAGGTAAGTAAGAGTTTGGGGGGTTTTTAAAAAACACAAACATGCGGTTGGGGGGCTGGGGGACATGGGGGAGCATAATATTAAATTTCTATTTTAGGGGTGGACATAGCCTTTAAGAAATCTAGGAACACATCACTCTGAAATCAAGGCGCCTTTTGCTTATTTAGCCTTTAAAATAAACTGAGTTCATGTAGATAAGAGATGAGTTTCCCCCATTTGTTAATATTAGTCGCTTATCTTACTGGGTTAAAATAAGACCTTCCCTTCATCTGTAACTGTAAACAGTATAATTTATTTCATTCCTTGAGCCTTGTTATATCAGAGGAACATCTCCCCTCCTAGTCCCTGTGGAATGGTCCTTCCTGCTATTGTAAAGCAGGAAGGGAAATGAATAGATCTGTTCCAAACATCAATAGAAGGGGGGGGGGTGAAAGAGACGGGAGATGCCTATAGGCAACCGTTAAAGCGACAGGATCAAACTCTTAGCTCCATTCTTAATATTTAAGACCTTGGGCCTTTGAATCAAAGGAACTTTCGCTTCTCGTTGAACGTTCTCTCATCAATAAGTAGCAGAGGATTAATTAACGCTTGCGATGGAAAGATTTACTGGATCTTACAGAGCAAGAAGTCAATTACACTGTAGTTACAAGAGGCAGATCATTGAATTATGCAGAACGGAGCTATTTACACCCTGTGTTACGATATAGTAGAATTGCTTAGCAAACATGTGGCCCTAAGCATCCTTATTGCTAGGATGTGGGAACCCAGCAACGGTTATTTACGTATACAGTAACCAGAGTTTACATTCAGCGTGCATCGCAGTCCGTGTCGGAAACAATTACAGGAGTTTTACATGAAGGAATTTGTCCTAATTGTGGAGCAGAGATAAAAGGTTTTCACTCCTCTGTTCTCATTCACACGACCGATGATTGCTGTTGAACGTATGCACCTAACCTAAATCTTGAAATGAAAACGATGGCCCCTGATTGGTCAATCCTGTACAGAGCGGCTGCTCTGCAGTAGCCAACCAGCCTCCTCTGTTTAAATGAAAAAGAGGGATCTGGAGAACACTACGGCTCCCTGACATCTTATGCAATCTGACTGGCCTTTACACATGTTAGATTGACGTCCATTTTGGTGTCCGTTATCTAATGTTGTGCTTTATTGACAACTTTTTTGACAATTTTTTATATACATATGGGCAGGCAAACTCTATGATGGTCTGCAGTGACGACCTAGGCCTTGTGAGATTAATTCTAAAGATTATTACTGTGTGGGGACACCTAATGGGTTCCATTTCAGGAGCGTAACACTGTTCTTAGTACTTGGTGTTATTGTTTACTAAGAGCTTTATCCTTTTTCCTAGTACAAAGTGCTATTTGGTATGTCTGTCTGTCGCCACATCTTTCCTGTGCATTGCTACGGATGCGGTGTTTCCTGCGCGTTTGGAGAGGTCAAGGGACGTAGTTTTGAGTTATTTATTGTGCGTCTTTTTACTAGTTTTTATTTGCAAAGGAAACTGTCAGGAATCCAGTCTGTAGTAAAGGAAGAACGACATGTCACAAACTGGGCACTTGTACAGTTTACCCAGGGTTCAAAGGTTTAAACAGGGTAACGGAAAGCTCCACGATGAATGGGAGAGAAAATGTTTTTATAGAGGATTAAAGAAGCAACGTTATAGGCTGCGGCCGAAACTGACAGCGACGGGAAATCGATGCCGCGCACTTGCGATTGATTTTGTTAAGAAATCGTAATGTGGCGTGTTTCTTGCGCGATGCCGCGCACTTGCGATTGATTTTGTTAAGAAATCGTAATGTGGCGTGTTTCTTGCGCGATGCCGCGCACTTGCGATTGATTTTGTTAAGAAATCGTAATGTAGCGTGTTTCTTGCGCGATGCCGGCACTTGCGATTGATTTTGTTAAGAAATCATAATGTAGGTGTTTCTTGCGCGATGCCTGCACTGCGATTGATTTTGTAAGAAATCGTAATGTAGCGTGTTTCTTGCGCGAGCCGCGCATGCGATTGATTTTTTAAGAAATCGTAAGTAGCGTGTTTCTGCGCGATGGCGCGCACTTGCGATTGATTTTGTTAAGAAATCATAATGTAGCGTGTTTCTTGCGCGATGCCGTGCACTTGCGATTGATTTTGTTAAGAAATCGTAATGTAGCGTGTTTCTTGCGCGATGCCGCGCACTTGCGATTGATTTTGTTAAGAAATCATAATGTAGCGTGTTTCTTGCGCGATGCCGTGCACTTGCGATTGATTTTGTTAAGAAATCGTAATGTAGCGTGTTTCTTGCACGATGCCGCGCACTTGAGATTGATTTGTTAAGAAATCGTAATGTAGCGTGTTGCACTAGCGCTTGATTTTGGCAAGAATCCATTATCGGAGCAAATGCGTTTTTTTTTTTTTTTAATGGTGATTGCTTGTGTTTCGAAAACAGATCAGCGATTCTCATGCGCGATCATTGGCACGGGAGAAATCACGCTGGTGTGGCTTAGCCCTTAAGGACAATTACTAGCGGTTGACAATATGATGAAAAGGAGCATTGGTCGCGCGTAAAATGAATCATTTAGAACATTGTCTGTGAAATTCACAATGACGCACCTCCACCTTGAAACAGGTCATGGACACCATATGACATAAGTAGATATTCTTCTGTAGTCTACAATCTTCATTCACTCTTCCCAGAGCCCAGATCACAAACTTCACAAAGAGTCATGCAGAGAGCTTCCCCTGAGGGCACGAGATTGTCCCCAACTGTCATAGCCTTGGGTGCTCATTAGGAAGGCAGGTTAGTATGACTCAAGTTAGAAATACGGTATTGACGTACAGTGTAACATTATAGATGTGTTATTTACTAAGAAAACTTTAAACAATCCCTTTAATGCTAGTCTGTCCTTCTCAGGCTGTAAATTAGCGCTATATTATCTTAGCCAAGATTTAAGGGTAGCTATCTGTTTAGCCTAAAAGGAAATATTTAGGCTAAACCACATTTTAAAAAAAACAATATATCACTTCCTTTTCTATGTGATTTTTCCACAAACAAACATAATAACGCTTGTGATGGTTCTCATTCATCCAGGTCGTGGTATATCTGTATTCAGTTAGATCAACTGGACTTAAAAGGTTATCTCCACCGGTATTAACAAAATTTGGCAATTCAGTTTTATTGAAGAGTTAAAGGACGGACGGACTCTGTCTTCTATGCGCAAACCCTTTAAAGTTTAATTCATTGTACATGGTACATTCTACCAAGTAGCCCAAGAAGGCCAGTGTGTTAGTAACTGGTACCAGAGGTACCAACATCTTAGCAAAGGAACCTTACTGGTTCAAGAGAGGTGTCAAGGAGGCCATGTATGTGAAAATAAAGAAACCAAGCCTGAATAGAGGTTGGGGGGGTTTGGCACCAATTGTCTGCCATGTACAATGCTGTATTGACACCTTAACCTGGGCAGGTCCTATAACACCACAATGCAATCATGCCTTGCATTCAGAAGGTCCCTAACACCTGGCTGTGATATGCTAATTGGGATTTTCCTGGGTACTTATATTGCCAACAGATACAAGTCATTCTGAATTAAGAGATCCAGTCGGATGGATCGATGACGTGTATCAGACGGTTGGCTGGAAATATGGAAAGGTGTGTGTGCGGCAGCCATGACCAAGCTCGGACGCAGTTTTGTCCGCATCGGACAAACAGATGTTCGGGCCTGTTGGTAAACCACAACCGATCATGCAGTTCCCTATGGGACCGCACAAAGGGTCACGCAAAATGTCGGACACCACCACTGTTGATGTGGCCGACTGTCATTTGTTCCGACCGAGTGCTCACTAGTAGCGAATGCTCGGTCGGGACAAATAGTCCTGCCATGCGTACTCAGCCTTATTCCATTCAATCCACATTTGGCTACTGAACAGAATAAGCCCTGGTCTGTTTATTTTGTTGCTTCTAAGTGTGTTCCTTACACCTTATGGCTATAAGCTGAGTCAACAGGACACGTGAGCTTTATGGAATCCTAGTAATCTCCATTCTTAACGGAGCTGATTCCAATTGGCAAGATCTCTTGAAACACAGTGATGTTTCCATTACGGGCGGCAGGAGATCTGCAGAGAAAGAAATGGCGGTGTTACTAGGGATACCATAAAATCTATAATAAGCCAAGCCTAGGGGGAAAAAAATACGGTGTTAAAGGGACACGGTGTCATCTATAGAGGCGTGATTCAGAGGCGTGATTAAAGGGCAAGCTATGGGATGTAAAATCCGTCTGCAAAATTACACACAGCATTTGGCTTCAGCTCGGTTTTGATTGCGTTCCACAACGTGGACATTTCTAAGACATATAGAAACTTTTGCTTTCTAGAGCTTGCGGGGGCAGGAAATCAATTTGTGTAGAACGGATTAAAAAAAAAGACATCAGAGCAATGAAATCCATGTCTTCTACTAGACTGAAAAAATAATTATAACGACATCTAAAACATTTGGAAATGGCGCTGTGCTCTAAAATCCATCTAAAACCCGAAATTTCTTCAGGTTAACGTGGGTTTTAGATGGAAAAGGCCTATATTGAGTCCCCCCCAAAGTCTATATGAAGTACAGGGAGAACATTCCTTTAGCCGTGGCCGAGTCCCCAGTGCAGGGGGCCGACTGCAACTGAGTGAAATTTTCCGTCAGGTCCAAGTGTTCCCAAGGCCATCAGTGAACGTTCCTGCTACACACTTCAACGACAAAGCGGCAATTCCGTCAGATCGAACAGAATCGTCCCTTTATCGTTAAATTCTGTACCCAGCTTAAGCATAACTGGATGTTTCTATTGGAATGCTGGGTAATATCCACCATGCTTAGAAACGCTATATCTGACCTGTAGTCCAGCTTCCCAGGAAATTGCCCATCTGCAACAGAGGAAACGTGATAAGACAGTTCCCCATGTAACGTGCCAACTCTCCTTTCCTCTTTATAATGAAATGTGCTGAGAAAACCCCAGTTAATATTTGTAGTCCCGGCAATTGACATTCTGTAGTAAAGAGACTCCTATAATAATATCTAATATTTAGCACAAAATCACACGTACTGTAAAATATAAAGATAATTAAAGGAGCAACGTGGCCTTATATATGGACACAGGTCATGGAACTTCTAATATCCTTATATTTTCATTTAAAGTTGGTGTACATTATTTCCTATGATACACATGTTTCAGTGAATCATGGCTAGCTAATAATATACCTAGCTAATAACTGATGGTGTAAATCTGATTATAACTGATGACATAGCTAAGCACTGATTATAACTGATTACTTAGCTAAACACTGATTATAACTGATGACATAGCTAAACACTGATTATAACTGATGACATAGCTAAGCACTTATTATAACAGATGACATAACTAAACACCGATTATAATTGATGACAGAGCTAAACACTGATTATAACTGATGACATAGCTAAGCACTGATTATAACTGATGACATACCTAAACACTGATTATAACAGATGACATAGTTAAACACCGATTATAACTGATGACATAGCTAAACACTGATTATAAAGGATGACAGCTAAACACTGATTATAACTGATGACATAGCTAAACACTGATTATAAAGGATGACATAGCTAAACACTGATTATAACTGATAACATAGCTAAGCACTGATTATAACTGATGACTTAGCTAAACACTGATTATAAATGATGACATAAACACTGATTATAACTGATGACATAAACACTGATTATAACTGATGACATAAACACTGATTATAAATGATGACATAAACACTGATTATAACTGATGACATAAACACTGATTATAACTGATGACATAAACACTGATTATAACTGATGACATAAACACTGATTATAACTGATGACATTAACACTGATTATAAATGATGACATAAACACTGATTATAACTGATGACATAAACACTGATTATAACTGATGACTTAGCTAAGCATCGATTATAACTGGTGACATAGCTACGTACTGTTTATAAGGATATAATTTACAGGAGATTTGGGGCTTGTGTTTATTATAGATGTCCTGTATATGAAGTTATATTGCTTGTCTTGACAAGCCTTTATGTTGGCTATTGTGTTTTCTTTAGCTTGGGTTAAGGGATTTTTCACACATTCTGTAAAATATGGAAGTTGCATTACTTATCGTTCTACAGGAAGCGAGAAGGCCCAATGCTTTATTGCATATCTTTTCCTTTAATAAGGCCCCTGTGTCTTTTAATACATATTTACATGCAGTTTGTTGAATGCTCAGTTTCTGACGGTGATTTCTCTTTCCACGTTGCTGCCCCTTTAACCCAATATGTATTGGCACCCACATGCTGGGGAGGTGCATTGCAGTGTAACCAGCAGCCAGCAGGTTAAATGACTCAGCTCCACAATCAGGGCGCAGCACTGTCTTGCCTCCCTCCCTTCTAATATCCAGCAAAGGATTTATCAACATGATGGGCCCTAGGAAACTGTGGCAGACAGTAAATGGGGACTGCACTGCGCCTGGTGCATGTAGATGAGGCTCGGAAAGACTGTTCATTGACACATCTCGTCTGCCTGTGTTTGCACGTTAATAAGGGTGGGGAATTGGAACAACACAACATTCCTGGTCTTGGAGGAAGAGGAGCAACTCTACGTAGATCCCACACCTGTTAGGTCTGCCATGAGAAGGAGGCCTGGCAACAAAAGGCTTGGCTGACCTAGGGCTGATAGCAGTTGGAGATCAGGACTGATCAAGAGGACCCCAGTAGCTCAGGGCACTGGGGAAATAAGGAGGTTTCGGAAGGAAGATTTCAAAGATGGAGCTCAAACCGGCGTTTACCCTGCAGAAAGCTCTGCTGCAACCGGTGAAAATGTGCATGCTGGACATGCCACTGTGTTTGCAGGATCAGGAAGTGAGTATGGAATTGTCATCGCTGGGTTTGCATACATTACACATGGGACATTGTCCTCCCTTTATGGATCAGGGAACCCTGTTGCAACTTGCAGGGAGGAGTAACCCTTCGCCTGCCTGGGGGAGGAAAGGAGAGGAAAAAACTCATGAATGAGCAATAGAGAAAATCCGATTCCAGCTGGAACAAGGACCAGGTTTCTCTTCTTAACTCTGTGTATTCCAGGGATGGCCGAATTTAAGTACAGTCAGGGAGATGCAATATCCCTCGCTAACGAGAAAATAAGCGCTAAAATCACGCTAACCCATGTACTGACGTGTTAGCGAAGTTTTGCGCTGCCTGCGCCATGTCGCAATATCTTTATCTTTGCGCAGCGCAAAGCGATGCAATACATTTTGCGCGACAATTAACGCCTCTTCAATGGTGTCTTTAAAATAAGAGCAAAAGGTCGCAACTTACCGCTAGCATTTTCGCAATGTATTAACGGTCGCAAAGTGGTTAATACATTGCGGAAACGAGTGCACGTAGGTTGCGATAGCGAACTATATTGCATCTCCCCCAGTATCTTTGCTTAAAGGCGCTAAAGGTTTTAGGCATAAAGAGGTGCAAAATTTCAAATGATTTTGCAGCAATCTATCCGATGCTTTTTACTGGGGTAGTTCGGTAATATCTGATTGCTTGCTGTAAATTAAAAACTTTTGCCCCTTTAATTGCAGCAGCCCCTTATTATGCTATGGGAGGTAAAAGGGGTTAATTTTTCTGTTCATTATGCAGATGGCAGGGCTTTGATTAAAATCTCAACAAATTCCCAGTGGAACTTGTGGCTATAGAGAATGTTAGGATTGCTTTCAATGTTTTTATGCACCATGTGGCACTAGTTAAGACGCTTGTGTACAGATATCCATGTTGGTTTGCAAAGGACTCTGGGAGGTGAAATAGCTAGAATTCCTACTATCCCAACAACTGGGGCATGTCAGGGATTTTTTAAAAACAGCTGGAGGGCTGCCCCGCTCAAACATTTCTACATAATTCTAGTGATTATAAACACCGAGCTGCACTTCTCAACTGTTTCCTCTTTTCTTTACCGCTGGGAAAATCCATTGTTTCCTTTCCAGTTTCTTCTACACCTTTAGGTTATTACTTGGCGCGGTGTAGTAGAATGTTGCCTTAGAGGCGCCTGCAGTAATTACTGTTACAACAAATCAGATTGATTAGACGCCCATTCAAACTAAACCTAATAACAGAGTTTGG
Organism: Hymenochirus boettgeri; assembly: GCA_019447015.1. Classification (NCBI taxonomy): domain Eukaryota; kingdom Metazoa; phylum Chordata; class Amphibia; order Anura; family Pipidae; genus Hymenochirus; species Hymenochirus boettgeri. The sequence goes on from CM033476.1 coordinate 123,204,809, forward strand.
GGAAATCTTTTTAGTTGTGTTAAAATTAAAGGCGCGACCAGTGGAGTAAGGGCTAGGCCACACTGAAGCGATTTTAAGCGCGATCCGATTGCGCTTTTAAAAGCGCACACTAATGTGGCCACACTAGTGCGCAAGGGAGCGCTGTTGCGATTCGCAAATCGGAGCGCACGCTCCCGGGTTCTACTTAAGCTTGCAATCCTTTAAAAAGCCACATAAACTGCGATTTTCCAAATTTCCTATTACTCAAGTCAGACTTGGGTTTGGGTTGAATTATTGGCCCACGTGTATTACTAGGGGGCCCATACACATGATACTGACTGTTTGATAACAGGATTGGTATTGGTCTATCTATCTTTAGATATTAGTATGGTTATTCATTCAGTAACTGATTGCTTTCTGGGTGTAACTGAAAGTTTTGAAGCTCCACCCCCTCCATTAACATATGTTTTCCAGGGCAAGGCGAAAGAATAGTCAGTGACAATAAATGGGTGGAGTCAGTTACTGAATGAGTTTAATTCTCCATTATGACAGCCTAGCACGCTACAATATTATACTTTATTTTATAATACCCCTATTGTATGTGGCGTCTAAATTCTAAATCGGATGCTTTTTGATTATGAGACATGCTGGGAAATGTTTATTAATTGTAATATTATCAGTACGATTGGTAGATTAGCAGCCAGTTTTTAGGATGTGGATATTTCGTCCGATTACGCAACATTTTGGTTGCAGTGTTTCATTGATCTGACCAAAATATTGGGCAAAATGTTCACCTCAACTGTTTTTTTCACCCGATAGAAACTTTTACCCAATCCTGGGGCTTGAAATGGGCTTCACGATCGTCCATGCCGTAATTATCACTGGCACCATTTTAATTCGCACCAGACTACAGTTTGGGTTGGTCTGTCTGGTGTGTACCCAGCTTTAGAGGCTGAGTACAAACGCTCAAGAAAGTAAATAGATCGTTGGCTCTGCAATTTATCTGTCATTATATCCTAATGCATTTGGAACACAGTTACTTTTAAAAGAAAATTTTAAATTATTACCGGTATTTAAATTATATATCTTTATTACACATACCTAGGTATTTTACATATTATCTTTTTATTTTTTTTAAAAAATTAATTGTTTTTCTAGCCTTTGCTATGCTTTGCTGTGGTCAGTTGTGAGCTGCTATTTTAGGTTCTGCAACTGTCATTCTACTTCCCAGAATGCACTCTACCTTGGAATGTTTCTAACAGTAATTTCTACTGATTGGCTGTTGGATGGGTCACACATGCTCAGATCTCTACTGAGCAACTGAATCAACCCAGGGACTGAGACCATAACGGACACTATTAAAGGTCCAGAAAATAGAAAGTCAGTACTTTGGAAGTATTTATTAATACACGTAGAAATCGCTGGATGGACAGTTTATGTTCATTGATAAGAGAAAATCAATACTGAACTGATCGCAGAATCACACATGGGAGTCGATGTTCGATTCTTTACTGATTATTCAGCAAGATATACAGACGGATATCTGTATGATTGACGGACAATTTTCTGACCTGTCTGTTTAAAGGTTGGATTGATTCTGTGCTCAATATCAATCATGTTTTGATTGGTCAAATGCAAATATAAGAGAAACCTTTCATTGGGAGAGAAGCAGCCATATTAAATGTGTATCCTCATGACTGTCCACCAGGGGAGTATCTATCTATTGTGGGAAATCCAGGTTGCTGGATCGCTTTGCTGATTTTTCTCCTCCCGTCCCTTTATCGATAAAGTGAGTAGCGCAATTTTGAGTGGTCCCAAGGCCGAGAAATGTCCACAGTCAATCAATCGGAAATGCCAGAAAACTTCCCTTGGTCATGGACATCTCCCTGTACTTTCAGATACTGTCTGTCATATTTTAAAGGTCTGTAATGTGTGTAGCTAGATTAAGTTTTAGATTTTCCTTTAAAGGACAACTCCACCGTCATACTAACATCTTTTAGAAAGAATGTCCTATGCTTCTGGATGACTCATGGAAACTGAGCCATTTAGAAACCTGTACTGAGCCTGTACTGAGCCTGGGCATGCTCAGAAGAGGCAGACAGGGGATTAACATTCAGTCATTGGCTGTGATGTCATCTGTCAAATCCATAACTGACAGTTACTAACTGGAAGAACCAGGAAGCAGAAACAGGGGAAACAGGACATTGTGCAGGATTTCAGGGTAGACTTATATATTTCACATTTCATTTGAGGGCTGGACTTGCACTTTAAGTTCTTTCATTGTATTAACAGGCATGTTAAAATTACATACTCCAGATCAGTTCCTAAAAGGGAGATATTATCATAGATATGTACCAGCAAGTTCCCAGTTTCCAACAGCCTGAGGAAAGCTTATTCATGGCATGGTCTAGTAAACTTTTCACTGCACACCCCCTGGCAGATGCGCTTGTCATTGCCCATGACATCATAAGTTACATAGTGACTGCAGGTCTCCCCAAAAAAGCTGGTAATTAGCCTGCAGAATCTGGTATCAATCTTTAAGAATATCCCACTTTTGGAAATGATCTGGGGTCTGTAAGTAATTCGGGCAAGGTCCCACATGAGTCTAAAATCATGTTTTGGGGTTGGACGTGTCCTTTAAATCATTTATACCTACCCACAAACCTTTTACTCTCCTATTATTGTGACCTGAAAGGTAGGAGAGTTCCTCCGTCCTGCACATACCAAACATTACTGCGAACATGATCCATCCTCTTAGGACATTTCTAAGAAACTTGTGTTCTTGTTACTTGTTTCCAGGTGACAGATTTTGAGCTCGTATAACAGTATCATTATCGAATAGTTACTGAAATGTAATTTAAATAGAAATGATACAGGATTCCTAGAAGAAGGAGGCAGGTGGAGGTACTTACGAGAGCCTCCATTGTCCCACAGATAGTTCCATCTCTAGACTATAAAGCAGGAAGGTAGGGTTGATAATTCCTACCTCCTAAAATAATTTTATTGTGGAGTGCCATCATGTACAGGTTTTATCTGCCAGGTTTGTGTCCTGGACTTTCCTGTTTAAAGATAGTGCTGAAGCACTGAGGAAGCCTGGCAGAATCAGTTTTCTTAATGCTGATGCTCCTTGCAGAAACGATATTAGGAGGTAGGAATTACCAATCTTACCTCCCTGCCCCAGGTACTTTTCATTGTAACAGTTTTTGCGCTATATGCGTATACACTTGCAGCTTACTTGCTGATATTCCGGACACCTGCGATATTGTAAATGTTGTGCTTGCTTGGAAACATCAGCATATAAGAACCAATGAGGGCCGTAGACATAAAGGCATCAATTCGAAGAATTCAATCAAATTGATCGGATTACCAAGGACATTTTTCCATGTTTACGATAGACCAATCAATATTGCTGATCGGTCTATCGAAAAAATTTCCTCAATAATGTAAAATGTGATCAGGTATGAATTTTCCATCTACCAGAATCAGACCTGATCACCGGATTCTTCCAATTGGATTCTCAATCTTTTTGGTCGATCGGAAAAAAAATATCGGACCGTGTATGGTAACCTTAACAGTTGATTTGGTGTTTGGCGGAACAAATTTTGAATCTTCTGTAATTCCTAACGAGTACATGACCACCTTTAGATTGTAAGCTCTTTAGACAGGACCAGATGTGAATAGAAAATACATAAAATAATTCACCTCTAACACTTTTACCTTCTATATCTTTATCTGGACAACTGAGTTCAGTCAATTGGATAGAGAATAGCATTACAATGGCTGCGTACAGTGTTTGTAGTTAGACCTATCAGTCCCCAAATGACTTTTTCTAATGAGATATCACATCTCCATAAAGAGAAATCACAAGGGGAACTGTTGGCACATTTCAATCAATGGAGTTCCTTCCTTTCACAATTCTCTGGGTTTAAACTCAATTATTTCCACGTTGTTTACCAGCCGGTTCTTTAAGGACAGGCGTGTGGATTAAGGTCCGTCTCTCCTTGTGAAACACAAGTCCTAATGCGCCATCATTCAGCCTAGATCATTGTACAAAGGGTTTATAATTAGTGATCCGTCTCAATACAAGATACCCAGAAGAAAACAAAGACACACGGTACATATTGCACATATCTTTAATAGGCATTTAAATAACACTGTAAGCGCACCATAAACCTTAAGGTCCGTACACATGTCTGATTCTTCGCCAGCCATGGCGGATTAACGAACGACGCCCGTAGGAACGCATACACACGTGCGATTATCACACGGATCGGCCGTTCGTTGCATTTTCAATGGACAACTCCAAGTATTCCTTGGTTGCATTTAATAAGGACAACTCCTTGGTTGCAGACTGCTGGGAGTTGTCGTTTTTAAACACCTGGAGGTCGGCCTGAGTCGCCAACTATGGCTACATTCTAGAGAGCACATTGTGTAGAATTACACTGGTTGAGGTTAGCCACATGTGATTTTATTTATATCGTGTGAATTTATTATAGTGCGAGCCTTGTTAAAGGTGCAAACCACAAAGATTTGTCAGAATCCTTCAGGTTTTTCGAGTGATGACATAATCCGCTCAGTGAGGGGGCTGCTGGGAACTTTCCCTGTGCTATTAATCTGCAATAAATAATCCAGATGTTATCTAACAAGCGTTTTACTGATCTACCGCAGTTTTCTACCTCTGATTAATAGCTGCAAAGTAAAGAGCATCTCCACCCTCTCAACAAACTTTGTATATAGTTTATTTAGTATATATCCTTCGCCCCGGTTCACTCCTCTGTAACTACCAGGTATCAAGCGTCGGTCAAAGCTGTGATGATGACATCACGGCCAATGGTTGACAACCATTACCGAAGCTGCAGCAGAGTAGACGTCAACAGCGCCGGCAAAGGATTGGGGAATGTATGTAAAGTTAGAAGCATCTTTAGAAAAGTTATTCAAATGGCAGTAATTTTCCCCGCAACGGAAAGATGTGAGTCAAGCATTTGTCCTAATGGGATAAAAGTTTAATCAGACAGGCTGGTCAGGGCCACATCTACCATTAGGCAGAGTGAGGCATTTGTCTCAGACGGCACCCCTGGCACTGAAGAAGAAAGGCGGCAGACAGGCTGGAGGCTGGTAAATTTTCAGTCTTCGATGAACCGCATGATTGGTTGTGCCGAAATTTCGTCCGTGGTGCTTTCCCGTTCAACTATTGATATTTTAACAGCATAGGAAATACTTTGCATCTCTTATTAAAGGACATGTCTACCCTTAAAAAAAAAAAAAAGGTAAGGTCAAATTGTCAGTTACCTGCCCCCAACCCCAACAGATATGTTATTTATTTATTTTTATTACCTGTATTACTAACCAGATATGTAAGTATAATTATTGTCCCCATTCTGGCAGAGTAATCTGGCTCCTCCCTCCATGCAGTCAATCAAGGGTGTGACAGCTGACATCACAGACAATGATTGATCGCTGTCTCGCCTGCTGCCTCCACTGCACATGCTCAAGCTTATAAAAAGCTCATTGAGCAGAGGGAGGAGGCAGATACCTTTTGCCCAAAATAGAACTTACTATTAAATATCTGGTTACAAATGCATGTAATCAACTGATTAAAATAGCAGTTGGGGGTTACCGGCAGATAACAGATAAGCAGGGTTGCCAGATCTTGGCTGCCCCCGAGCGTGAGAGGGTGGGTTATGATGTCATGGTTGGGGGCATGGCAAAGGTGGGGCTAGGGACGGGAGCATGGATGGACAGTCCCTTTACATAGCAAGTATATTGGGGGCACCCCCCTGATCACAGGGGAGAAAATATAAGGTCAACTGTCCGTTTAACATCCTATTTGGACAAAAAAAAGGAGCTATTGTTTAAAGGAATTTGCAGATAATTATTGTTGATAAAGGGAGTTGAAGGATAAGATTATGGAGCAATAATCTTCCCGGCAATAGGTACTTATTTTATTGCCAAAAATGTGTGAGTCACCAAATCCTTAAACTCTCTCCCCGCCCCCAACCCCATCTCTCTTATTAAATCTCGGTGCTGGAAATCCACATTGAGAAACACACAGCGAACTCTGAATTTGGCTCAACACGTGACACAGTCCCAGGCGGCAGCAATCCAGCCCCTCACATGATCTGACATTGCTCCCCCATCGCCACTTCAGCAGTTTACATTAGATTGGGAAATTCTGGGTTTTTTTTGTTTTTTTTATCCAGCTTGTTTTTTCAGGGTGAAAATATACCCAGTTGGCAATTTACATCTCTGTCCGATGCTCAGAATGCCTGTGCCTAACAGAGAATGCTGGGAATTGTAAAGCTGCCCATGTGTTGTCAGTTGTTTTCGGCTTTCACACCTTGGGATTTTTTGGGTATCGCCAATGTGCGTGACAACAAACTGCAGATTTCAAAAGGTGGGGGGTCTAGCAGTTCTTCCGATCAAACGATTGGAAATCCGATTGGAAGAACATCTGCCCGTGAATGGCTAGCGTTAACTTCTGTTGGACAGACTGGTGATAATGCACAGTTTATCGGTGACTGGACTAGTTGGAAGAACTTCCCAATACTTTGCTGATTGGTGTAGATGTGGAGTTTCCATCGGTACCAATCGGCTGCACCTATTGACCAAGTGTGAGAGCCTTAACAGGGAGATTCAATAAAAGATCGGATCGTTAAATATGCTGCTAATTTTGCCCCAACCAATCAGATCTTATTTAACATTTGAAAGCTAACATCTGATTGGTTGGGGCACAATTATCACTGTTTTTAACAAAAAGAACTTTTATTGAATCTCCCTGTTGGGCTCCTGCTTAGGGGCCCAGTTATTGCTTTATTATGGCTTACCAATTTCTACCTGGTGCATACATATGCTGATGACATCATTGACTGGGGCCCTATTTAGTCTTAACCTTATTGGCTTAGAGTTTAGCAGCATGGTTACCCATGACCCCAGCAGGGACATACTGTATAATCAAACCAAAATCAATGGAATCAGCACATCTCTATTGAACTTCATTGTTAAAGGGCTTTGAATGGAGTGTAGTTTTCATCCAGCAAGACCAGTATACACACAGGCTGTAAATAACATTAGGGTAACCTGAGAGGGCGTACAGTCTGCCAATAGTGCGGGTTCACTCCGGGTCGTTTCTCAAAAGTCTGTGTCAGCTTTTCTCTATGAAAAAAAATAATCATATTTTGTTCCAAATGGAGAAATGTCTCTCCCAGATGGTCACAACACTTCCAGTTTCTATTTCTAGATAGACAATAAATGAAACCTGTTTGCGTAAAGAGTGGCGTTGCCATACTGCTGGGTTTTAGGGTAAAGGCCAAGGAAACGATTTCTATAAAAGGTATCTTTATAGAAAATGTGTTCTTTAAAGGCTATGTCCACCCTAAAAATTTTTTTTTCATATAAGCTCCCCCCTGGGCTCCCAGCCCCAACCGCTATAATTTTTTTTTTAGAAAGCCCCCCAAACTCTACTTACCTCCCCTTCGATCTGCCGCCGTCGCTCTCCCGTCCGGCAGCCGCGGCAGCCAATCACAGACGCGGCTGCCGGCAGCTCACTTCGCCGGAGGAAAGAGGAGAGGTAAGTAGAGTTGGGGAGCTTTCTAAAAAAAAAAAATATGCGGTTGGGGCTGGGGGACCGGGATTAATATATTAAAGGGGATTATCGCTAGGGGGAGGGATAGTAGAACGGGAGGGAGAGGGAGGAGAGGGAGGGGGAGGGAGGGGGGAGAAGGGCTGTAGTACGCATGGCAAAAATCTACCTGAGGCCAGCTAGCAGGCAGTGTCCTATATGGACTCTGCTAGCCTCCTGGTAGTCATTTTTGTGGGACTGGTGGGGACTACAGGAGAACCCTATGGAGCTGGGATGTGAGGTAAGGATTAAACTACACTACATGATGGGGCCAGTAGTTGGGGGGATTATAGTTTTAGGGGTGGACATGCCCTTTAAAACATCACGCTTTGCTAGCTGTGATGTTTTGCGATTGCGCCTCTGGGTAAATCCAGATCAGGATCCCTCTCAAAACAGCAGTAAACGGGAATTGATTGCAGGGACTGCATGGGTGTCTTACGAAACCTACGCAGCCACTGCTATTCTCTCTTCTCAGCCATTTGTAAGTGGGTTAGTGTCACTTTAAGACTAGAATAGAACACTTTGCAGAAATAGCCTATATTTTTTCTGACTTAAAGGGGAACTGTGGTCCAAAAATGACTTTAAATTGACAGAAATTGCTCCTGAGAATTTTTGCAATTTATTGTCATTGTTTATTTTGCATAGTTTTGAAGATATTTACATTTTTGTGTGTGATATGGCAGCAGCATCACCAGGTCCCCTGCACTTCCTGCTTCCTGCTCTGAAACCATGTCAATAGATGACAGTCAATCTGCCCTTTTGTCTCTTCCTCCTCTTGCAGCCCCCCTCCTCTTGCAAGCCCTCCTTGTCCTTCCCACTCATGGACCCTCCCACTCATAGACCCCATGGCCCCTCCATTTGCAGGCCCTCTTTGGCCCCATGTGGCCCTGCCCACTCACGGGTACACTGGCCCCGCCCACCCGTGGGTGATGTGGCTCCGCCCACTCATGGGTTCCATGGCCCCGCCCATTTGTGGGTGCTGTGGGACACTCAGACACCCCCCCCCTACAGAAAACTGTGTGAAAACAGCCTTTTCAGGCAGAGTGAGAAAAGAGTGAGAACTCTGCCTGAAAAGGCTGTTTTCACATAGTGGGAGAGTAGAGCTAAAGATTCCCTTACCTTCACTTCACACAGGAGGGATCTGTCACTGAAGTCTGAGGCTGTGCTTGCCGGTGGCGAGGTGGAGGAGCAGCCTTAGGAATGTCAGATGTCAGCCTCCCACCCATTAACTTTCTGGTCAGTCATTTCTGTATATCTTGGGCTGTAGAGCACGTAGAGAGGTGGTTGATGGCTCATTTTAAAGATAGGAAACTGGCCTTTCATTTCAAATGGCCTTTCTCAAACTGGCCGTTCATTTCAAATTCAACCCGTATGGAGACCACAGATCCCCTTTAATTGCCATGGTATCAGTAAAGAAATAATAATGTAGGTGATTTTTTTAATGAGTTATATAATAACAAGAGTGAAGGTTGCTCTATCCACTGACCTGGACATCAGACTAATCCGTAATCTCACCGCAATACACATTTGGTAATTAGGTTACAGGATGGGAAAGAAATTGGGCCACTCCTACATTTCACTCCCTTAATTAATTTAATTTTCTGCCTGTGGTATTTTCCTGGGTACTGTCAAGGAATGTAGAGAATTGTGCCAAGTTATAAATTCTTCTAGGGATCTTCCCAGTAGCAGTAAATTGTAGGGTTTGACTGTACATTGTAGATTTCTTGTAATTTTGGTAGCTGGTCATTTGTACAGTGATTAAAAAGTCCTCCTATCCCAGAAAGGTTTTTCCCACCCCGTGGAATTATTCCTGGTATCTCCAACTAACTCCCAGTTGACAGATTTGTATGTTACCGCTGGTGAGTTGGACGTGATCTGAGATCTGACTCACCGCCGTGCTGACCGCACCAACAATAATGTTTGGCTTGCTGGTCTGGTTGTTATGCAGGATAAGAGAATAACATTCTCTTTCCCAGTATTGCAAAAGTCCACAGAGCTGACAATCGGAGGTCACGTTAAGCCAGGAAGCCTCTGTCCTCTGTCTGAGATCATCTTCCTCAAATGAAAGCCACAGGTGTTGGTGACAGACTTACAGAATGCTGCGTGTTATTTACGGGAAACCAGTTTGCTCTGACATCACAGAGAATTTGAAAGGCTTCACGTTACGCACAGGTGTCTGGACCCCAATGAAAGTTATAATACAGTATATGCAGTATAACTCAACTGGCCAAAGTAGCACAACAAAGATGGAGTACTGAGGTCACGTGATGGCTTTATCAGACTATAATACACAAGTGTCATGAATATCCAGTAAACTTTATCCTTAAAAATAAATCTTCGCTGTGTAATCCCTTATATTGGCGCTTACATATGTGTTTAGTTATAATTTGTTTGTCCTTGGTTATAATCGATGCTTAGCTATGTCATCAGTTATAATCGTTACTTATCTATGTCATCAGTGTCACATGACTCTCCGTATCATGTGTAATATTGGATGCACCAATGCACCTCCTGCATTGAAATAAAGATATTGTAACTATACACTATCTGTAAATTTAGCCCCTGCCCCCTTCCAAGGCTGAGTCACAGTGTAAATAGAAAAGATTTACAATGTGAGTATTCTTGCCATTGCCTGTTCCAATCACATACAGTGATGTCATACCCTTCCCCCTCCCCATTCAATTACATTGCAGCTGCTATCCTTATTTCTGACTGTACACAGTACAATGAGATTTTATCATAACAGGTTAATCCACTGGACCAGAAAGAATTAAAAGGCATGAATTTATTATTATTTGCCTGTTATGAAGCTGTAATTTAAAAAACCTCCGGCATTAGGTCCTATGTATTGTTTGTATGTATTTTTAATTTATTTTTAACACACAATCAGGGTTATTCAATAAAAGTTCTTATTGTTTAAAATGGTGCTAATTTTGCCCCAGCCAATCAGGTGTTAGCTTTCAAATGTTAAATATGATCTGATTGGTTGGGGCAAAATTAGCATAATTTTAAACGATAAGAACTTTTTTTGAATAACCCTGAACATATTTTGCAATACTCATTTGTATTTTTGCCCTTCATTTTATTAGCAAAAGAGCTTACAATCTAATCACCATATAACACTCCGCATATCATATTGATTTGTGGTTCTGTAGACAGGCCATAAACTCCATATTGGCTACATTCCTCATTGAATAACTTGCAGTGGTGTCTCATTGCTCAGGTACGAGGGAAATTTCATATAAAGATTAATTTATCCCTCTGGAATGTTACATAATCAGTAATTATCTGCGATGATGTAACAATGTCGAGAAATTAAACGCCCGCTGTGTATTAATGGGACGTTATGCTAAGTGATTCCTCTAAGTTCAACTCATGGAATTAACTCTCTGTCTGCCCTTGTTTCAGGGACTGTCACCTCCAATTGAAGTGAATCCTAGCAATGACGTACATTTAGGCTGGGGCCAACAGCTTGCCGGAAACGGGCACGGAAGCGCTCGTGTTAACGCGTGAGATTTCGCGTGCACTACAGCTAGCGCTGTGATAGCACAATGTTGGGCAATCGAAGCGCATGCAATCCCTCAAAAAATGTGGAACGCACGCGCTCCAATTAACCTTTTAAAGCAAAATCGGATCGAAATCGCAAGCGGACTAGTGTGGGCTAGCCCTTGACATGAAACTGGACTTGTTCCTGTTCTTTTTCATTAGTTTAACATAGGTTCAGGTGAGTTGTTAGTCTGAAAATGTCTCCAGTCATTAAAATGCTCCATTAACATCTGCAGTTTAGATTGCAAGCTCTGTGGGTCAGGGGCCCACAAGGAAGGGATTATTACTGTTTATCTATATTTGTTCTTTAGGTAGGCATTGTAACTTGCTACTAGTGATGGCCCAGTTCGCGGATCCGAATCCACCGCGGATTTACCTCATTTGCGAACGGCGGATATCGCGGATTTTCCGGTTTTCCGCCTTCCGAACTGCGTTTTCGACAATTTTCTAAATTACAAGGATTTCTCGTATTTTCGGGAATGCATAAAACCCCTGTATTTTCGAAAATTTATTACGAGGATTTCACGTATTTTCGAAAATGCGGGAAACTACGTATTTTCGAAAATTTTCGCAATTACGAGGATTTCTCGGATCGGACCGGACATCTCTACTTTCTACATCCAGACCCACATTGGGGTTTATGCCGTGACTGGTTATCTGGCACAACTGGACACTGCTGGTCCATTTAGCAAGTTTTGAAAAATGCAGCTCGCCCGGGGACCATCCTATGTGAAAGTTAAAGTCCATCACTTTAAATGACACAGTTGTCACCAGAAACTGTGAATTATGGCTGCGCTGTCACAATGTCACATTACCAGCTGAATTTCTGGTTTTCAACCTGAGGTTCATTGGTAGTTCATCATGGATTCAACAGGACGCCTCCTGTACTACCTATTCAACAGGACGCCTCCTGTATTAAACAATAGAACAACTGTTTAATCCTTACCTTAGGTTCTGTGTGTGCTGTGAGATTCCCTGTACGACGGTTTATGGTCACCCTGGACATGTGTTTCACAACATATGTTTCTTTCTACCATTATAGACAGTGTGTGGTACTTACAGGGAGATGTAATAAAAGTTCTTATCAATACAAATGGTGCTAATTTTGCCCCAACCAATTAGATGTTATTTACTAATTGTAAAGTCATATGTATATATACAGTGATTAAAGGGACACTAAACTGGTTATTGTAAGTACCTGAAATCCTTTTCTATTATTCACAGGGAGATGAGAACGCTTATTCCTCCCTGTGAAAAATAGAACAGTATTGGTGCGCATGCGCAGAACATAGGTGCTTGGTCGGGACAGCGCGCCTGACAGCTGTGAAAGAGCCAAGTGGAGCACCGGTAAGGTAAGTTCTAGTGTTCCCTGGGCATTCTATTATCCCCAGAGCGGAGGGAATAAGTGTTCTAAGCTCCCTAGGAATAATAGGAGCAGATTTTAGGTATTTAACATAGTAAATAAAATCTGTCTATTGTTTAAAGGAATCTGCAGATATTAGTGTTGATAAAGGGAGTTGAAGATAAGATTATGGAGCAATAATCTTCCCGGCCAAGAGGTACTATTTTATTGCCAAAACTGTGTGAGTAACCAAATCTAAACTCTTCCCGCACCCAACCCCATCTCTCTTATTAAACCGGTGCTGGAAATCACAGTGAGAAACACACAGCGAACTCTGAATTTGGCTCAACACGTGACACAGTCCCAGGCGGCAGCAATCCAGCCTCTCACATGGACCTGACATTGCTCCCCATCGCCACTCAGCAGTTGACATTAGATGGGAAATTCTGGGTTTTTGTTTTTTATCCAGTGTTTTTTCAGGGTGAAAATATACCCCAGTTGAACCCACCAAATTGGCAATTTACATATCTGTCCGATGCTCAGAATGCCTGGCCTAACAGAGAATGTGGGCTTGTAAAGCTGCCCATGTGTTGTCAGTTGTTTTCGCGTTCACACTTGGGATTTTTTGGGTATCGCCAATGTTGCGTTGACAAAAACTGCCGATTTCAAAAAGGTGGGGGGTCGGCAGTTCTTCCGATCAAACGAGTTGAAATCCGATGGAAGAAAGAACATCTGCCTTGAATGGCTAGCGTTAACTTTGTTGGACAGACTGGTGATAAGGCGAAGTTTGAGCGGGGTGACTGGACTAGTTGAAGAACTTCCCAATACTTGCTTGCAATGATTGATTGGTGTAGATGTGGAGTTACCCAATCGGGCCTGCAATCTTGACCTTAGTGTGAGAGCCTTAACAGGGAGATTTCAATAAAAGATCGGATGACGTTAAAAAATGCTCTAATTTTGCCCCAACCAATCAGATCTTATTTAACATTTGAAAGCTAACATTGAATTGGTTGGGCACTGTTTTTAATGAAAGAACTTTTATTGGGCTCAGGCTTAGGGGCCCCAGTTATTGCTTTTTATGGCTTAACCAATTTCTACCTGGTGCTACATATGCTGATGACATCATGAGATCGGGGCTATTTAGTCTTAACCTGATTGGGCTTGAGTTTAGCAGTGGTTACCCATGACCCAAGCAGGGACATACTGTATAATCAAACCAAAAGCAATGGAAATCAGCACATCTAATTGAATTTCATTGTTTTTTAAAGGGCTTTGCATGGAGGTAGTTTTCATCCAGCAACCAGTTCACACAGGCTTGTATAATAACATTAGGGTAAAATGAAGAGGGAGTACAGTCTGCCAATAGTGCGGGGTTCACTCAGGGTCGTTTCTCAAAAGTCTGTGTCAAGCTTTTCTCTATGAAAAAAAATAATCATATTTTGTTCCAATGGAGAAATGTATCTCCCAGATGGTCACAACACTTCCAGGTTCTATTCTAGATAGACAATAAATGAAACCTGTTGCGTAAGAGTGGCGTTGCCATACTGCGGGGTGTTAGGATAAAGGCCAAGGGAAAAGAGGTTCTATTAAAAAGGTATCTTTATAGGAAAATGTTGTTTCTTTAAAGGCTATGTCCACCCTAAAAATTTTTTTTTCATATAAAGCTCACCCTGGCCCCAGCCCCAACAGTATAATTTTTTTTTTAGAAAGCCCCCCAAACTCTACTTACCCTCCCTCGATCCTCCGCGCGCTCCCGCGGCAGCCGCGGCAGCCAATCAAAGACGCGGCTGCCGGCAGCTCGCTTCGCCGAGGAAAGAGGGAGGTAGTAGAGTTTGGGGAGCTGAGCTTTCTAAAAAAAAAAATATGCGGTTGGGGCTGGGGGACAGGGGGATTAATATATTAAAGGATTATCGCTAGGGGGAGGGATAGTAGAACGGGGGAGGGAGAGGGAGGGAGAGGGGAGGGGGAGGGAGGGGGGAGAAGGGCGGTTGTAGTACGCCATGGCCAAAAATCTACCTGAGGCCAGCTACAGGCAGTGTCCTATATGGCTTGCTAGCCTCCTGGTAGTCATTTTTTGGGGAATTGGGGGGGGGACTAAGGAGACACCTATGGAGCTGGGATGTGAGAGGTAAGGATTAAACTACACTTACATGATGGGCAGTAGTTGGGGGGATTGATAGTTTTGGGTGTGGACAGGCCCTGTAAAAACATCACGCGGTGCTAGCTGTGATGTTTTGCGATGCGCCTCTGGTAAATCCAGGATCAGGATCCCTATCAAAACAGCAGTAGTCAACGGGAATTGATTGCAGGGACGCATGGGTGTCTTACGAAAACTCGCGCCACTGTATTATCGCTTCTCCAGCATTGTGAAGTGGGTTAGTGGTCACTTAAGACTAGAATAGAACACTTTGCAGAAAATAGCCATATTTTTTGTATGACTTAAGGGGAACTGTGGTCAAACATGACTAAATTGACAGGATAATTGTCTGGAATTTTTGCAATTTATTGTCATTGTTATTTTGCATAGTTTGAAGATATTTACATTTTTGTGGTGATAGGCAGCGCATCCACCAGGTCCCGGCACGTCCTGCTTCCTGCTCTGAAACCATGTCAATAGATTGACAGTCAATTGCCCTTTTGTCTCTTCATCATCTTGCAGCCCCCCTCCTCTTGCCAGCCCTCCTGTCCTTCCCACTCATGGACCCCTCCCACTCATAGACCCCCATGGGCCCCTCCATTTGCAGGCCCTCTTTGGCCCCATGTGGCTCCTGCCCACTCAAGGGTACATGGCCCCGCCCACCGTGGGGGATGTGGGGCTCCGCCCCCACTCATGGGTTCCATGGCCCAGCCCATTGTGGGTGCTGTGGACACTCAGACACCCCACCCTCAGAAACTGTGTGAAAAACAGCACTTTTCAGCAGAGTAGAAAAGAGTGAGAACTCTGCATGAAAGGGCTGTTTTCACATAGTGGGAGAGTAGAGCTAAAGATTCCCTTACTTCACTTCACAACAGGAGGAATATTCACTGAAGTCTGAGGCTGTGCTTGCGGGCGGCAGGTGGAGGAGCAGCATTAGGAATGTCCGTGTCAGCCTCCCACCATTTAACTTTCTGGTCAGTCATTTCTGTATATCGTGGCTGTAGAGCAGTAGAGAGGGGTGATGGCTCATTAAAGGTAGGAAAAATGGCCTTTCATTGCAAAATGGCCTTCTCAAACTGGCCGTTCATTTCAAAATTCAAACCTGTATGGAGACCACAGATCCCCTTTAAGTGCCATAGGGTATATCAGTAAAGAATAATAAGGTAGGTGATTTTTTAAGGGTTAATAAGAACAGGAGTGAGGTTGCTCTATTCACTTGACTGGACATCAGACTAATCCGTAATCTCACCGCCAATACCACATTTGGTAATTAGGTACAGGATGGGAAAGAAATTGGGCCAACTCCTACATTTCATCCTTAATTAATTAATTTTCTGACTGTGGTATTTTCGGGGTACGTCAAGGAAGAGAGGAATATGTGCCAAGTTATTAAATTCTTCTAGGGATCTTACCGAGTAGCAGTACATTGTAGGGTTTGACTGTAAATTGGAGGATTTCTGTAATTTGGTAGCTGGTTCATGTGTACAGTGAGTAAAAGTCCTCCTATCCCAGAAAGGTTTTTCCCACCCCGTGAATTATTCCTTGTATCTCAAAACTAACTCCCAGTGACAGAGTTGGATGTTACCGCTGGTGAGTTGGACGGGATTCTGAGATTGAGGGTCGGTCCTCACGCAGTGCTGACCGCACCAACATAATGTTTGGCTTGCTGGTCTGGTTGTATGCAGGATAGAGAATAACTTCTCTTTCCAGTATTGCAAACGTCCACAGACGTGACAATCGGAGGTCTACGTTAAGCCAGGAAGCTCTGTCCTCTTCTGAGATCATCCTTCCTCAAATGAAAGACACAGGATGTTGGGACAGACTTACAGAATGCTGCGTGTGTTATTTACGGGAAACAAGTTTGCTCTGACATACAGAGAATTGAAAGGCTTCACGTACGCACGGTGTCTGGACCCAATGAAAGTTATAATACGTTATGCATATAACTCAACTGCCAAAGTAGGCACAACAAAGATGCGGTACTGAGGTCACGTGATGCTTTCAGACCTAATACACAAGTGTCATGAATATCCAGTAAACTTTATCCTTTTAAAGGACATAATACTCACATTCCCCGAATCCATGCAGAATAGTACCCAGGGTGAGAACTAAAATCGCTAAGTCCGCCCCTGGGTTCTTCTCTAACTCCTGCAATACTTACACGCAAAATCTGCTTCGGCGAGCGACTGTCCACCTCTCTCATACTGTCAGTGACAGTCGCGAGCAGCAACTGGGAAGACAACGCCTCCTTGCAGAGGTACTTCCTATTGGGCTGCCTCGCGATCGTAATTTGATAGGCAGGGAAGAGCGGAGGAAAACGGAGCGAGGCGAAAGCAGATGGGGGTAGGTAGGTTGGTAAGTAGTGCAGGGAGTTAGAGAAAGAACCCCGGGTGAGGACTTAGCGATTTTAGTCCTCACCTGGGTGGTACTATGCAGCTATGGAGGAAGAGGAGGGAGGGTGAGGTGAGTATACTTGTCCTTTAAAACATAATTCTTCGCTGTGAATACCTTATATTGGCGCTTACATATGGGTTTAGGTATAATTTGTTGATCCTTGGTTTATAATCGATTGCTTAGCTATGTCATCAGTATAATCGTTACTTATCTAGGTCATCAGTGTCACATGACTCTCCGTATCATGTGTATATTGATGCACCAATGCCCCTCATGCATTGAAATAAAGATATTGTAAATATACACTTCGTAAATTTAGCCCCTGCCCCTTCCAAGCTGAGTCACAGTTGTAAATAGAAAAGATTACAATGTGAGTATTCTTGCCATTGCCTGTTCAATACATACAGGATGTCATACCCTTCCCCCTCCCCAGTTCAATTCATTGCAGCTGCTATCCTATACTTCTGACGTACCACAGTACAATGAGATTTATCATAACAGGTTAATCCAATGGGGAACCAGAAGAATGAAAAGGATGAATTATATTATTTGCCGTTATGAAGCTGTTAATTTAAAAAACTCCGGCATTAGGTCCTATGTATTGTTTGTAATGTATTTTAATTTATTTTTAACACAACAATCAGGGTTATTCAATAAAGTTCTTATTGTTTAAAATGGTTGTGTAATTTTGCCCCAGCCAATCAGTGGTAGCTTTCAAATGTTACAGATGATCTGATTGGTTGGGGCAAATTAGCATAATTTAAACGATAAGAACTTTTTGAATAACCCTGAACATATTTTGCAATACTCATTTGTATTTTGCTTATTTTATTAGCCAAAAAGAGCTACAATCAATCACCATATAACACTCCGCATAGCATATTGATTTGGGGTTCTGTAGACAGGCCATAAAACTCCATATGGCTTACATCCTCATTGAATAATTGCAGTGGTGTTCCATTGCTCAGGTAAGAGGGAAGAAATTCATAGAAAGATAATTTTATCCTCTGGATGTTACATAATCAGTAATTATCTGCGAGATTGTAACAATGTCGAGAAATTAAACGCCCTGTGTAGTAAGGGACGTCTATGCTAAGTGATTCCTCTAAGTTAACTCATGAATTAACTATCTGTCTTTGCCTTGTTTCAGGGACTTGTCACCTCCAATGAATGTGAATCCTAGCAATGACGTACAATTAGGCTGGGGCCAAACAGCTTTGCGGAAACAGGGCACGGAAGAGCTCGTGTTAACGCGTGAGATTCGCGGCACTACAGCTAGCGCTGGATAGCACAATGTTGGGCAATCGAAGCGCATGCAATCCCTCAAAAAAATGTTGGAACGCACGCGCTCCAATTAACCTTTTAAGCAAAAATCGGATGAAATCGCAAGGGACTAGTGTAGGCTAGCCCTTGACATGAAAAATGGACTTGTTCCTGTTCTTTTTCATTAGGTTAACAGTTCAGTGAGTTGTTGTTAGTCTGAACATGTCTCCAGTCATTAAAATGACTCCAGTAACATCTGCAGTTAGATTGCAAAGCTTGTGGGTCAGAGGCCCACAAGGAAGGGCCTTATTACTGTTTATATATATTTGTTATTTAGGTAGGCATTGTAACTTGTATAGTGATGCCCAGTTCCGGATCCGAATACACCGCGGATTTACCGCTTTGCGAAACGGCCCGGATTATTCGCGGGTTTCCGGTTTTCCCGCCTTCCGAACTGCGTTTTAGACAATTTTCTAAATACAAGGATTTTTCTCGTATTTCGGGGAAGGGCATAAAACCCCTGTAGTTTCGAAAATTTATTTATTACGAGGAGTTCACGTATTTCGAAAATGCGGGAGAAACGACGTTATTTTCGAAAATTGCAATTACGAGGATTTCCGGATCGGACCGGACATCTCTACTTTCTACATCCAGAAACCCACTTGGGGTTTATGCCGTGATGGTTATCTGCACAACTGGACACTGCTGGTCCATTTAGCAACAAGTGTTGAAAAAAGCAGATCGCCCGCGGGGACCCTCCTATGTGAAAGTTAAAGTCCATTCACTTTAAAGGAACAGTTGTCACCAGAAACTGTGAATTATGGCATGCGCTGTCACAATGTCACATTACCAGCTTGAATTTCTGGGTTTCAACCTGAGGTCATTGGTAGTTTCATCATGGATTCAACAGGACGCTCCTTGTACTAACCTATTCACAGGAAGCCTCCTGTATTAAAACAAAAAAATAGAACAATGTTTAATCCTTACCTTAGGTTCTGTGTGTGCTTGTGAGGTCCCTGTACGGGGACGGTTATGGTACCTGGACATGTGTTGTCACAACATTGTTCTCTACCATTATAGACAGGTGTGGTACTACAGGAGGTGTAATAAAAGTCTTAATCAATACAAATGGTGTAATTTTGCCCCAACCAATAGAGTTATTTACTAATTGTAAAGTCATATGTATATATACAGTTATTAAAGGGACACTAAATGTTATTATAAGTACCTGAAATCCTTTTCTATTATCACAGGGAGATAGAACGCTTTATTCCCTCCTGTGAAAAATAGACCAGTATTTGCGCATTGCGCAGAACAATAGGTGCTTGGTCGGACAGCGCGCCTCTGACAGCTGTGAAAGAGAGCCAAGTGGTGAGCACGGTAAGGTAAGTTTAGTGTTCCTGGGCATTCTTTATCCCCAGAGCGGAGGGAATAAGTGTTTAAGACTCCCTAGGAATAATAGGGGAGATGTTAGGGATTTAACATAGTAAATAAATCGGGTTAGTGATCCTTTAATTCAAGCCCTATAGTAAAAGGATAAGGATATTATCAGTCACCAGGGTTTTCCCTATGACCATGTAAAAGTACAAGGCTTCAGAATAAGCTATAGGTGTAGGATTCCACTGTGCTTAATAGCACACACGGGTGTCGAACATTCCCAGCCGATAGGCTGAGCACACGAGTCAGAGCGCTCACGGGACAAATGGTCTGTCACAGTCGCGGCAAAGCGGCCCGTGGTGGATTATAACTGATGACACAGCTAAGCATCAATTATAAACTGAGGACATAGCAAACAGGATTATAACTGATGACATAGCTAAGCACCCAATATAACTGATGTTCAAAGCAAACACTGAAATTATAATGATGACATAGCTTAGCAATGATTATAACTGATGACATAGCAAGCACGATTATATAAAACTGATGTCAAAAGCTCTAAACACTGATTATAACTGAGACATAGCTTAGCAATGATTATAACTGATGACATAGCCAAGCACCGATTATAGCTGATGTACAAAGCTAAACATTGATTATAACCGTAGACATAGTTTGACACAGATTATAAACTAATGACATAGTAAGCATCGATTATTTAACTCAGGAGATGTCTAAGTGCTATTTATAAACTTGATGACTTAGCTACGGCCGAGTAGTATAGATAATGACATAGTGAAACAATGGTTATAACTGATGACATAGCTAAACATGGTTATATGATGACATAGCTAAAACAATGATTATAACTGATGACATAGTTAAACACTGATTAAACTGGGACTAGTTAAACACTGTTATAACTGATGACATAGACATCTAAAACACGGTATAACTGATTGACATAGTTTAACACTGATTATAAAAAATGATGACATAGCTAAACACGATTATAACTGATGACAGAGCTAAAACACTGATATAACTGATGACATAGCTAAAAACACTGGTTATTAACTGAGCATAAGCTAAACACTGGTTAAAACTGATGAACATAGCTAAACACGGTTATAACTGATGACATAGCTAACACTTGATTATAACTGATGACATAGTAAACACTGATTATAACTGAGACATAGTTAACACTGATTATAACTGTGACATAGCTAAACACTGTATAAAACTGATGACATAGCATAAAACACTGATTATAACTGAGACATAGTTTAAACACTGATTAAACTGATGACATAGTTAAACACTGAATATAACTGAGGAATAGTTTAAACACTGATTATAACTGATGACATAGTTAAACACTTGATAGAAACTGAGACAATTTCTAAACACCGAGTACAACTGATGACATAGTAAAGCGCCGGCCGAGTAAAACAGCGTCAAGCCTTTGAAAAACATGTTTATAAGATAAAGTTACATGATATGCATCCCAGTTTTTTTTAGTGTTTGATTCCACTGTATAATAGGAAGGCAGCTTTTAGGTATTTAACATAGTAAATAAAAAATCTGTTTAGTGTCATTTAATTCAGAGCCCTATAGTAAATATAAGGATATTATCCAGTCACCAGGGTGTTCCCGACCATGAAAATTACAGGCTTCAGACTAGCTATAGGTGGTAGAATTCCACTGGCCTCTAATAGCACACACCGGTGCGAACCATCCCAGCGATAGGCTGAGCACTACGAGAGGCGCTCAGCCGGGGACAAAATGTCTGTCCGTCACGGCAAAATTCGGCCGTGGATTATAAACTGATGACACAGAGCATCAATTATAAACTGATGACATAGCTAAACAACTGGTGATAAAATGATGACATAGCTACGCACCAATTATAAACTGATGTAAAGTAAAACACTGATTATAAACTTATGACATAGATTAAGCAATGATGATAACTGATGATGACATAGCTAAGCACCGATTAGAACTGATGTCAAGTAAACACTGATTATAACTGTGACATAGCTTAGCAATGATTATAACTTGATGACATAGCCAAGCACCGATTATAGCTGAAGCTGATGTAAAAGCTAAACTGATTTATAACCGTGACATAGGTTTTTAGCACAGATTATAACTAATGACATAGTTAAGCAGCGATTTAACTCCTGAGATGTCTAAGTGCTCTTTATAATGATTGACTTAGCTAAGTCCCGAGATATATGATAGACTGGTTAATGATGACATAAGCTTAAACACTGGTTATAACTGATGACATAGCTAACACTGGTTAAAATGATGACATAGCTAAACACTGATTATAACTGATGACATAGTATTAAAACACTGGTTTCAACTGATGACATAGCTAAACACTGGTTATAAACTGATGACTAGTTAAACACTGGTTATAACTGATGACATAGCTTAAACACTGATTGATTAACTGATGACATAGCTAAAACACGATTATAACTAGATGAACAATAACTGCAGACTGTAAACAATGGTTAAAATGATGAAATAGCCTAAAAACACTGGTTCTATAACTGATGACATAGCTAAACACTGATTATAACGATGACATAGCTAAAACACTGATTTAATGATGCAGTAACAATAGTATAACAATGACTAGTTATTAAACTGTATACTGATCCCATAGGTAAAACACTGATTATAACTGATGACATAGTACTTAAACACTGATTAAATGATGACAGAGCTAAACATGATTAAACCTGATGACATAGTTAAACACGATACATGACATTAGTTACACGTAAATGATGGACATAGTTAAAACACTGATTATAACTGATTGACCATGTTAAACACTGATTATTAACTGATACATTTCTAAACACAGAGTAGTACAACTGATGACATAGCTAGAGGCCGAGTACACAACAGGTTCACGGCCTTTATAAAACAGTGTTATAAGAGTATCATTTACATGATATGCATCCCAGTTTTTTAGTGTTTGATTCCACTTTATATTCATTGATCGGGATCCCTAACCATTTGTTCTTTCTGATCACACCCAATGCTTCTCGTTCCTACGAAAGTGAAAAAAAGAATCTCTGACAACGTAACTTCCCATGAAGTCTTAGATTCAGTCAGATTCTCGGTGATGATTCCTTAATTAATGTGCAGCTGCAACATAGAATGTGAAAAATGTGCTTTGGGTATTACATGATAGTTTGGTATTGTCCATATCCGAATATTTATTGCATGGAGACAGCGTTTGAATTACCTAATATTTATGTAATTGTATCAGAGTTATATAGTAGTTGATCATTCTTATTCTGCTTAGGGACAGGTGGCTGGGAAGGATGTTGATGAGTCGAAAGGTTGGCTGGGAAGGATGTGATTGGTTGAGAGCGTTTGGTCACTTGGTATATGTGAGTGGATTTCTACCAGAACGTCCTAAAATTAACCAGTTGATTAATTGGGCTCAAATTGTGACCATGGAGAGGAATTTGGATATAACGACATATTGTTTGTTTTTTTTATTATCCTTTTATTATAGGGAAACAGTCATCCATAATTACCGAGATTAACTGGCCCGTTCTTTTACACAATCGGAAAATATGTATTTTTTATTGCCTCATAAGAGATCTGTTAACCAAGTATAAACCAAGTCTACATTATCTCCATGTGAAGCAGAATTTCTAAAAGAAAAAAATGCATTTAATTAGGGTGTGTAGTCCTTTAATTGATCCAAGGCCTCTTAAGTCTGCAGTGCTGTAAAAAAAAAAAAGTTACTGATCTTCAACTGAGTCTTTAACTTAACAGCCCCTGCCATAAAGCGTGCTGTCTTTGGCCAGATATATAAATGGTCAAACGATGATAGATCCGATGTCTTTATCGTTACTGTGTGTGGCGTATCGCGAGGCGACAAACGTTCACCATCGGCCCTCTGTCAGTCGGAAATGCCCAACCATGACCCAATTGTTTAAAGGGTATCTCCATTGATAAAAATTTGGTATTCAGTTTATGAGAACGAGAGGTAAAGGAGCTGTGTCTTAACCCCCGTTCATCAATAAACCTGCAGAGCCGGGAACACAGGTAAAGTACTTACCCTATCGCTCGCTCCTCTGCTGCGTAGTCTGACATCGTCCCAATAAGACTCGTGTGCTCTATGCGCATTGCCACTTGCGCATGCACGTAGAGTACAGGGTTCGTCATAAAATCAAGTAAGACTCTGGTTCTTCCAGTCAAAGTTCACCAATAATCGCCTCAACAAATGAATTGGTCCTTGGGTCTTTTATTTCTGGGTATACCCTCCACGGGGGAATGTAAGGATCTGGTTGTTTGTTTTACATTTTTGTAATTCTTGTACAAAATATTTTCTTTGTAGGTCATGGATATTACATAACCACCTCACAAGATCGATGGCTAAAGCCTTGTTTACCGCAATTACGTAAAAAAAGAGGACTTTTTATAATAATGAACAACTATGTCTCTAGGAACCATGGCCATGTTGTTTGACGTTGTTGCTTTTGATTCAGCGAGTCCCACTGCTTAAAACTTTTTTCGGATTTTAAATCGGACCTGTAGATTTTGAAAAATCATCATTTGAAATCACAGCGGTGTACAGGGAAAGACCTGTCACTCCAGAAACAGAAATGATAATATGTTGTCCCATCCCGACCTCTTACTAGGATCTATGGCTGCCTGGCAGTACGTTCGCAACATTTAAGAGAATCAGCAGAGAGACAAGAAAGAAGAGGCAGGTGATGAGAGGATGTGTAAGCAGGGAACTGTCCATGGTGAGGCTGTGCAGAACTTTAGTGTCAAAGACACTACAAAAAGGTGGTGAGAAAAGGTTGGTACACACGTGCTATCGCGGGGGTCCCGGCCGATAACCATTGTGGGCTGTTTATCGCCCGAAACGAACGTTCGGTCAGGCATCGCTGAACGACCGACTTGGCAGATCTCCGAACGATTATCGTCCGAAAGAACGATCGTACACATCGTGCGTCGCGGGTCAGGACCCGCGATCGCACGTGTGTACGAACCTTAAGGAGGAGGAAGCAATAGGAGTACTCACTAAACATTAATAATTAATGACAAAGCAGTACAGATAAGTAATGAGTATCACGTAAAGTGACCCTATCGAGGCAGGAGGGGGCGTTTTGGTGCAGAGCAGGAGGTTGTCAGGGGCGAGAGACTGTGGGCAGAGCAGAGGTAGGAGGCGAATAGGGGACCTGTGGGCGTTCCTTGGGCAGGGCAGCCAGGGCCAGTGATGGATGGTGTTCAGCCCTAATACCGAGATTTGGGATTTTGCCCCTGCAAACAGACAATCTAAACAATAGGTACAACTGGCAACCCTGGCTACAAGATGATCATGGTTAGTTCTTTAATGAGCTCTAGGAAGGAGCACAATCAGGGGATTGTCCGCTCATATTGTAATCATATGGGGTATGGCCATGACCAAGGACCAGGTCTAAAGGTGGCCATACACATGCGGTTTCCACCGATGTGTGCGACAGATTACATTGGTATCTGATCACATTGGTATCTGTCGCAACATGTATAGGGACCACACACACGGACCCGACCATCCCCATACGCGAGTTATAGGGATCGGTAGCCGTGGGGCCATACAGGTACAATCGAATTTGCCCCCTCTACTTAAAGTAAACGAAGCGATACGACCGATGGAAATGTTTCATCATTCCTGACCAACCGTAATGCCAACTACGGTGGGAAGAGCCCCTACACAACTGACAATGATGGGTAATCCCATCGTTCCATTATCGCTAGAGTGTATGGTCACCTTAAGCTCTCCCATCTCACTGTTTGATCTATCCAATACAAAGAGCGCTTCTTATGGAACATGTCTTCCCATTGGTTAGTCCCTGGATAAAGGGGGGGGGGTCGGAGAAACACCAATGCAGC
Source organism: Hymenochirus boettgeri (assembly GCA_019447015.1). Taxonomy (NCBI): domain Eukaryota; kingdom Metazoa; phylum Chordata; class Amphibia; order Anura; family Pipidae; genus Hymenochirus; species Hymenochirus boettgeri. Next base: position 123,230,396 of record CM033476.1, read on the forward strand.
TTTAAATCAGGAGAGCAATCCTACCAATAAAATCTTCCTAGCTTGTATTTAATAGAGCATTGGGTTATATTAAGTGTGCAACGTTTTCACCCCACATCCCACGGATCAATTAAATAAAATGTCTGACGTCTTGTGGTCTAAAGGGTGTTTTTATCTGTTATCGGAATTCTGGGATTGTCTTTAGTTTAGAACAAACTAGACCAGTTCTTTGTTCAAGGATTCCAGTCTCCAGGCTAACATTAAACAGAGGGAATAGCACTTAGGGCTAAGGCCACACTTACCGTTTTTTCTGGGTTGATCGTAGATTTTTGCCGAACATAGGAATCACGGCAACGCACCAAAAATGCGTGTTTTCGGATGTGATGCATTGCGCATCAGTTTGCGATAACGAAATCGCAGCGGTCGCCATTTTTATGCGCAACTGCATGCGATTTCGGATCTCAAAAAGTGTGCGGCGCAATGTGGCCGTGTTAGGGGATAACGTGATTTTGTCGAATTAAATTAACACTGGGCATTTTTTAAATGATCCAACAACAAATAGAATAAAACCAATCACAATCAATGATTTATAATGAAGGTGGAGAGGACTAGTTGGGTTCCTCCGATTGCCATTTTCCTCCCATAGAGTGCCCTGATTTCCTACGGGTTCCGTTGTGGGCATCCTTCACACTCTGGGTGACCATTAGGAGGATCAGATGGGGAGAAGCAGTGATCACTGCAGATTTCAGCTGTCCCTGGTTCCCTGGCAGGTAAATATCATGCGTAGTAGGTTTAGGAGCTGGCCCCTATGTTCGCAGCTACTGAGCAGGAACATCCCACAGACGCATGTAGTCAAGGGAGCCCAGGCTATAGGGTACCTGGGAGATTCTAGTGGCTGCCCAGATTGATTCCCTTGTTTATGTATTGCTCTGGGAGATAAAGTTTTATTGGTTGAAGTGCAATTGACTTTTGTAATTAATATTGGTTGTTTTACATTGTACAGAATCATTGTCCTTCTAGCGTTATTGGGTTTAAATGTTGAGGACAATCATACACAAGAATTGTGCCTGTAGGCTTTATTATACCATTAAGACGGCCCAGAGTGAGAAACTTAACAACTAGGTCCATTCCCTGGGTTTACCATAAATCCAATATATCATTTCGGGCTTTGTTCAATAGGAAAAGGTGTTCTTTGCATTGGGCATCATCCCATGGTCAACCCTATAAGGGGGACAACTAGGCCAAACTGCAATTGGAAATCCATTCAAAGATTTGCAGAGATTTCAATTGCCCAGTGGTGAGGACTGAGCAGTTTACAGCCAGGTTCTCGCCCTGGGTAATCTGAATGGAAGGGGGGAAGCTTAGGTACTATGTTGTCCTTTTAAACTCTGTCATTCCAACCCCTGCCAGGTTGCTATTGTTAGCTGACCCTAGCAACACATTGAAAACTTAGACAAAATACAAACTGCGAACTGTCTCGGATCTGGTCTGGTTAATAATAAATGTAATGTGACGTTTGTGTGCAGCGTGCAGAGGGTAATGCCATCAGACAATGGTTATTGGCCCATAACAGAAGTTGACTGTCCTTGGTATGTGCCAGGCTGTGGCCAACCCAGACAGGGAGCTTTGTTTCATTCCTGTCCCCTCCCCCCTCCCTCTAGTAAAAGGGCAGAAATTGCAACAAAACATTCCGGCACATGACAATGACTTCTACCGTCCTGTACCCGCACTGTGTAGAATAACAGGCATAACCGCAATGACCATAAAAATGTAGAGAGATTATAGCAAGGGTGTAGTGCACTCAGAGCAAACAGTACTTAATAATAATAATAATAATAATTGGGTTTATTGTAGGTGCAGACAAGTCTCAAACGCACATGTGCAGAAACCGCTGGTATTTAATACACACATACAACCTGTAGGTAGAGCTATTTATCCAACTGTAGAACCTGGCAACAGCAAAAGCCCATGAAAGGGCCCATACCCATACCAATCGTACAATCCCACACACAATACTTTTAGTATTGGATAGATAAAAATGTGTGATGTGTGTTCGATAGGGAATAAATTTTGTTTTATGAACATTGTAGAAACATTGTACTTGATACAAGAAGATCCTGATAATGTACAATCAGGATGGTGCAAATAGGGCCCTTTCAGCCTCAAGCAATTTGTGGCCTGTCCCAGGCAGAGTACAGAAATTCCTGACTGTGGACTTACCCTGGAGGGGGCTGGGGATGAGCATGCCATGGAGGTAGCACTAGCACCGAATGTTGAAATGTCCCTGGGGGCAGTATTTGGTCATTACAGTGACAACTTTACTTTGTTCCCAGAAATCTAATTACATTTGGGACAGAAGTACTTACCTAGAAGTTAAAATTGTTAAGTGTGGGTGGAATGACCCAGTTCTCGCCAAGACAAAAATAAATGTGCAGTTGTGGCACCTCCGGGAATTATAAGTCAAGGGTGGCATTAAGCAGATCGGAAGTTGCAGAGATGACATCACACAGATAGCTCTAGTGTGTGTGCGTGTGTACTAATGGTCTTCCATGAAGCAGAAACCATTGGGTACCATTGCTTTGTAATAGTTTATAGTGTTTCTTTTTTTTGAGAATTGCAAGTCTAGCTACCTTTCTATGTCATAATGTGTTATTAGTTCATTTTGGAGTTTAGCGCGTCTTTTATTAGTGATATACCGTAATGAAATATTTCTCCCAGATACCGTAAGTATATGGGAAGTATGGTATGTATGTATATGTTTATTTATATAGCGCCACTTGGGTACACAGCGCTGTACATTATAACAATACAATTATATAGTATGTATGTATATGTTTATTATATAGCGCCACTTGGGTACACAGCGGTACATTATAACAATACAGATTATACAGTATGTATGTATATGTTTATTATATAGCGCCACTGGGGGCGCAGGCTGTACATTATAACAATACAGATTATACAGTATGTACGTATATGTTTATTTATATAGCTACCTTGGGTACACAGCGCTGTACATTATAACAATACAGATTATACAGTAGTATGTATATGTTTATTTATATAGCGCCACTATGGGGAGCACGCGCTGTACATTATACAATACAGATTAACAGTATGTATGTATATGTTTATTTATATAGGCCACTTGGGTACGACAGCGCTGTACATTATAACAATACAGATTATACAGTAGTAGTATATGTTTATTATATAGTGCCACTTGGGGAAACCAGCGCTGTACATTATAACAATACAGATTATACAATGTATGTATATGTTTATTTATATAGCGCCACTTGGGGACACAGCGCTGTACATTAACAATACAGATTAGTATAGTATGTATGTATATGTTTATTTATAAGCGCCACTGGGACACAGCGCTGTAACATTATAACAATACAGATTATACAGTACGTAGTAGTATATGTTATTTATATAGGCCAATGGGTACGACAGCCTGTACATATATAAAACAATACAGATTATACAGTATGATGTATATGTTTATTTATATAGTGCCCACTTGGGACCAGCGCTGTACTTATAAAAATACAGATTATACAGTATGTATGTATATGTTTATTTATATAGCACCACTTGGGACACAAGCGCTGTACTTATAACAAACAGATTATACAGTATGATGTATATGTTTATTTATATAGCACCACTGGGGACGCAGCCTGTATACATATAACAATACAGATTGTACAGTATGTATGTATATGTTTATTTATATAGCGCCACTTGGGTACACAGCGCTGTACATATAAACAATACAGATTAGTAAGTATGTATGTATATGTTTATTTTATTAGCGCCACTTGGGTACGACACCGCGCTGAACATTAACAATACAGATTATACAGTATGATGTATAGTTTATTTATATAGCGCCACTTGGGTACACAGTGGCTGTACATTATAACAATACAGATTATACAGTATGTATGTATATGTTTATTATATAGCACCACTTGGGTACACAGCGCTGTACATTATAACATTACAGATTATACAGTATGTATGTATATGTTTATTTATATAGCACCACTTGGATACACAGCGCTGTACATAATAACAATACAGATTATACAGTATGTATGTATATGTTTATTTATATAGCGCCACTGGGTACACAGCGCTGTACATTATAACAATACAGATTATTACAGTATGTATGTATATGTTATTTATATAGCGCCACTTGGGTACACCAGCGCTGTACATTATATAATACAGATTATACAGTATGTATGTATATGTTTATTTATATTAGACTACTTGGGTACACAGCGCTGTACATAATAACAATACAGATTATACAGTATGTAGTATAGTGTTTATTTATATAGTGCCACTTGGGACGCAGCGCTGTACATTATAACAATACAGATTATACAGTTACGTATGTATGTATATGTTTATTTATTAGGCGCACTTGGGTACGCAGCTCTGTACATATACAATACAGATTATACAGTATGTATGTATAGTTTTTATATAGTGCCACTTGGGGACGCAGCGCTGTACATTATAACATACAGAATAACAGTAGTATGTATATGTTTATTTATATAGCGCCACGGGTACACAGCGCTGTAAATAAAACAATACAGATTATACAGATGTATGTATATGTTATTTATATAGCGCCCACTTGGGACGCAGCGCTGTACATTTAACAATACAGATTTAACAGTATGTATGTATATGTTTATTTATATAGCGCCATTGGGGACACAGCGCTGTACATTATAAACAATACAGATTATACAGTATGTATGTATATGTTATTGTATATAGCGCACTTGGGTACACAGCGCTGTACATTGTAACATACAGATTATACAGTGTATGTATAGTTTATTTATATAGCACCACTTGGGTACAGCAGCGCTGTACATATAAAAATTACAGATATACAGTATGTATGTATATGTTTATTTATATAGCACCACTTGGATAACACAGCGCTGTACATAATAAACAATACAGATTATCAGTATGTATGTATATGTTTATTTAATAGCGCCACTTGGGTACACAGCGCTGTACATTATACATACAGATATACAGTATGTAGGTATATGTTTATTTATAGAGCGCCACTTGGGTACACAGCGGCTGACATTATAACAATACAGATTACAGTATGTATGTATATGTTTATTTATATAGCGCCACTTGGGTACACAGCGCTGTACATTATAACAATACAGATTGTACAGTATGTATGTATATGTTTATTTATATAGCGCCACTTGGGTACACAGCGCTGTACATTATAACAATACAGATTGTACAGTATGTATGTATATGTTTATTTATATAGCGCCACTTGGGTACACAGCGCTGTACATTATAACAATACAGATTATACAGTATGTATGTATATGTTTATTTATATAGCCACTGGGACGCAGCGCTGTACATTATAACAATACAGATTATACAGTATGTAGTATATGTTTATTATAGCGCCATTGGGACACAGCGCTGTACATTATAACAATACAGATTGTATAGTAGTGTATGTATATGTTTTTTATATAGCGCCACTTGGATACACAGCACTGTACATTATAACAATACAGATATACAGTATGTATGGATATGTTTATTATAAAGCACCACTTGGGTACACATCGCTGTACATTATAACATACAGATATAACGTATGATGTATATGTTTATTATAACGCCACTTGGGACACAGCGTGTACATTATAACAATACAGATTATACAGTATGTGTATATGTTTATTTATATAGCGCCAATTGGGGACGCAGCGCGCGTGTATAATTATAAATACAGATTATACAGTTGTATGTAATGTTTATATGCGCACTTGGATACACAGCACTGTAACTTATAACAATACAGATTATACAGTATGTATGTATATGTTATTATATAGCGCCACTTGGGTACACAGCGCTGTACATTATAACAATACAGATTATACAGTAGTATGTATATGATTATTATATAGGCCACTTGGGTGACACAGCGCTGTACATTATAACAATACAGATTATACAGTATGTATGTATATGTTTATTTATATAGCGCCACTTGGGAAGCAGCTGTACATTATAACAAACAGATTATACAGTATGTATGTAAATGTTTATTTATATAGCGCCACTTGGGTACACCAGCGCTGTACATATAACAATACAGATTATACAGTATGTATGTATATGTTTATTATATAGCGCCACTTGGGTACACAGCGCTGTACATTATACAATACGAATTATACAGTATGTATTATATGTTTATTTATATAGCGCCACTTGGGTACACAGCGCTGACATTATAACAATACAGATTATACAGTATGTATGTATATGTTTTATTATATAGCGCCACTTGGGTACACAGCACTGTACATATAACAATAACAGATTATACAGTATGTATGTATAGTTTATTATAAAGCGCCACTTGGTACACAGCGCTGTACATTATAAACAATACAGATTATACAGTATGTATGTATATGTTATTTATAAAGCGCCACTTGGGTACACAGCGCTGTAATTATAACAATACAGATTATACAGTATGTTGTATATGTTTATTATAAAGGCCACTGGGTACACAGCACTGTACATTATAACAATACAGATTATACAGTAATGTATGTATGTTTATTTTATATAGCGCCACTTGGGTACACAGCGCTGTACATTAAACAATACAGATTATACAGTATGTATGTATATGTTTATTATAAAGCGCCACTTGGGTACACGCGCTGTACATTTACAATACAGATTATACAGTATGTATGTATATGTTTATTTATATAGCGCCACTTGGGGACACAGCGCTGTACATTATAACAATACAGATTATACAGTATGTATGTATATTTTATTTATAAGCGCCACTTGGGTACACAGCGCTGTAACATTATACAATACAGATTATACAGTATGTATGTATAGTTTTTTTAGTTGCGCCACTTGGGACACAGCACTGTACATTATAACAATACAGATTATACAGTATGTATGTATATGTTTATTTATATGGCACCACTGGGGACACAGCGCTGTACATTATAACATAAGAGTTATACAGAGTACGTATATGTTTATATTAGCGCCACTTGGGTACACAGCGCTGTACATCTATAACAATACAGATTATACAGTATGTATGTATATGTTTATTATATAGCGCCACTTGGGTTCACAGCGCCGACATTTTATAACAATAAGATTATACAGTATGTATGTATATGTTATTTATATAGCGCCACTTGGGGACACAGCGGGACATAATAACAATACAGATTATACAGTATGTATGATATGTTTATTTATATGGCACCACTTGGGTCACAGCGCGCATGTACATTATAACAATACAATGATTTACAGTATGATGTATATGTTTGTTTATATAGCGCCACTTGGGGACACAGCGCTGTACATTATAACCATACAGATTATACAGTATGTATGTATATGTTTGTTTATATAGCGCCACTTGGGACACAGCGCTGTACATTATAACAATACAGATTATACAGTATGTATGTATATGTTATTTATATAGCGCCACTTGGGTACACAGCGCTGTACATTATAACAATACAGATTATACAGTATGTAGTATATGTTTATTATATAGCGCCAATGGGGTACACAGCGCGTGTACATATAACAATACAGATTATACAGTGTATGTATATGGTTTATTTATAAAGCGCCACTTGGGACGCAGCGCTGTACATATAACAATACAGATTATACAGTATGTTGTATATGTTTATTAGTTTATAGCGCCACTTGGGGACGCAGCCCTGTACATTATAACAATACAGATTATACAGTATGTAGTATATGTTTATTTATATAGCGCCACTTGGATACACAGCGCTGTACATTATAAACAAACAGATTATACAGTATGTATGTATGTGTTTATTTATATAGCGCCACTTGGGTACACAGCGCTGTACATTATAACAATACAGATTATACAGTATGTATGTATATGTTTTTATAAAGCGACACTGGGGACACAGCGCTGTACATTATAACGATACAGATTATACAGTATGTATGTATATGTTTATTATTTAAAGCGCCACTTGGGTACACAGCGGTACATTATAACAATACAATTATACAGTATGTATGATATGTTTATTTAATAGCGCCACTTGGGACAGCGCTGTACATTATAACAATACAGATTAACAGTATGTATGTATATGTTATTTATAAAGCGCCACTTGGTACACAGCGCTGTACATTTATAACAATACAGATTATACAGTATGTATGATATGTTTATTTATAAAGCGCCACTTGGGTACAGCGCTGTACATATAACAATACAGATTATACCAGTATGTATGTATATGTTTATTTATAGCGCCACTTGGGACACAGCGCTGTACATTATACAATACAGATTATACAAGTATGATATTTTATTTATAAAGCGCCACTTGGGTACACAGCGCTGTACATTATAACAATACAGATTATACAGTATGTATGTATATGTTTATTTATATACGCCACTTGGGAACAAGCGCTGTACATTATAACAATACAGATTATACGTAATGTATGTAATGTTTATTTATATGGCGCCACTTGGGGACACGCGCTGTACATTATACAATACAGATTATACAGTATGTACGTATATGTTATTTATATAGCGCCACTTGGGTACACAGCGCTGTACATTATAACAATACAGATTATACGTATGTATGTATATGTTTTTATATAGCGCCACTTGGTTACACAGCGCCGTACATTATACAATACAGATTATACAGTATGTATGTATATGTTTATTTTATATAGCGCCACTTGGGACACAGCGCGTACATAATAACAATACAGATTATACAGTATTATGTATATGTTTATTTATATGCACCCACTGGGTTGTACACAGCGCTTGTACATTATAACAATACAGATTATACAGTATGTAGTATATGTTATTATATAAGCGCCACTGGGTACACAGAAACGCTGTACATATAATAATACAGATTATACATGTATGTATGTATATTTTATATAGACGCCCACTTGGGTACACAGCAGCGCTGTACAATTATAACAATACAGATTATACAGTATGTATGTATATGTTTATTTATAAAGCGCCACTTGGGACACAGCGCTGTACATATTATAACAATACAGATTACAGTATGTATGTATGTTTATATAGCGCCACTTGGGACACAGCGCATGTACATTATAACAAACAGATTAACAGTATGTATGTATAGGTTTATTATATAGCGCCACTTGGGGACAACAGCGCTGTACATTATAAACAATACAGATTAACAGTATGTATGTATATGTTATTATAAGCGCCCACTTGGGTAACAGCGCTGTACATTATAACAATACAGATTATACAGTATGTATGTATAGTTTATTTATATAGCGCCACTTGGGGACACAGCGCGTACATTATAAACAATACAGATTATACAGTATGTAGTATATGTTTGTTATATAGCACCACATGGGGACACAGCGCTGTACATTATAACAATACAGATTATACAGTATGTATGTATATGTTATTTATATAGCGCCACTTGGGTACACAGCGCTGTACATATAACAATACAGATTATACAGTAGTATGTATATGTTTATTTATATAGCGCCACTTGGATACACAGCGTTGTACATAACAATACAGATTATACAGTATGTATGTATATGTTATTTATAGAGCTCACTTGGGACACAGCGCTGTACATTATAAACAATACACATTTACAGTATGTATGTATATGTTATTTATTATAGCGCCACTGGGGACACAGCGCTGTACATTATAACAATACAGATTATACAGTATGTATGTATATGTTTATTTATATAGCCCACTTGGGGACACAGTGCTGTACATTTATAACATACAGATTAACGTATGTATTGTATATGTTGTTTATATAGCACCACATGGGGACACAGCGCTGACTATTATAACAATACAGATTATACAGTATGTATGTATATGTTTATTATATACCGCCACTTGGGGACCACGCGCTGTACATTATAACAATACAGATTATACAGTATGTATATATATGTTATTATTTATAGCACCACTTGGGTACACAGCGCTGTTATATTAACAATACAGATTATACAGTATGTAGTAATGTTTATTATATAGCGCCACTTGGGTACACAGCGCTGTACATTATAACAATACATGATTATTACAGTATGTATGTATATTGTTTATTATATAGCGCCACTTGGTACACAGCGCTGTACTTTATAACATACAGAGTTACAGTATAGTATGTATAGTTATATAGCGCCACTTGTGTACACAGCGCTGTTACTTATCAATACAGATTATACAGTATGTATGTATAGTTTATTATAAAGCGCACTGGGGGACACAGCGCTGTACATTAAACAATACAGATTATACAGTATGGTATGTATATTTTTATTTATAAGCGCCACTTGGGTACACAGCGCTGTACATTAACAATACAGAGTATACAGTATGTATGTATATGTTATTGATATAGCGCCACTTGGGACACAGCGCTGTACATTATAACAATACAGATTATACAGTATGTATGTATGTTTATTTATATAGCGCCACTTGGGTACGCAGCGCTGTACATTATAACAAAACAGATATACAGTATGTATGTATATGTTATTTATATAGCGCCACTTGGGACACAGCGCTTGTACATTATAAAAATACAGATTATACAGTATGTATGTATATGTTTATTTATAAAGCGCCACTTGGGGACACAGCGCTGTACATTATAAACAATACAGATTATACAGTATGTATGTATATGTTTATTTAATAGGCCACTTGGGTACACAGCGCGTGTCATTATAAACAATACAGATTATACAGTATGTATGATATGTTTATTTATATAGCGCCACTTGGGGACGCAGCGCTGTCATTATAACAATACAGATTATACCAGTATGTATGTATATTTTATTATATAGCGCCACTTGGGTACACAGCGCTGTACATTATAACAATACAGAGTACAGTATGTATGTATATGTTTATTTATATAGCGCCACTTGGGTACACAGCGTGTTATATAACAATACAGATTATACAGTATGTATGTATATGTTTATTTATATAGCGCACTTGGGGACACAGCACTGTTACATTTATAACAATACAGATTAACAGTAGTATGTATATGTTTGTTTATATAGCGCCCATTGGGGACGCAGCGTGTACATTATAAACAATACAGATTATACAGTATGTATGTATATGTTATTTATATAGCGCCACTTGGGTACACAGCGCTGTACATTATAACAATACAGATTATACAGTATGTATGTTATGTTTATTTATATAGCGCCACTTGGGTACACAGCGCTGTACATTATAACAATACAGATTATACAGTACGTATGTATATGTTTATTTATATAGCGGCACTTGGGGTAACAGCGCTGTACATTATAACAATACAGATATACAGGGTATGTATATGTTTATTTATTATAGCGCCACTTGGGGCACAGCGCTGTACATTATAACAATACAGATTAACTGTATGTATGTATATGTTTATTTATATAGCGCACTTGTGTACACAGCGTGACTATAACAATACAGATAACAGTATGTTGTTATGTTTATATAGCGCCACTTGGGAACGCAGCGCTGTACATTATAACAATACAGATTATACAGTATGTAGGTATATGTTTATTTATATAGCGCCACTTGGGTACACAGCGCTGTACTATAAACAATACAGATTACAGTATGTATGTATATGTTTATTTATATAGCGCCACTTGGGTACACAGCCGGTACATTATAACAATACAGATTATACAGTATGTATGTATATGTTTATTTATATAGCGCCACTTGGGACACGCGCTGTACATTATAAACAATACAGATTATACAGTGTGTATGTATATGTTTGTTTATATAGCACCACTTGGGTACACACGCGCTGTACATTATAAAATACAGATTATACAGTATGTATGTATATGTTATTTATATAGCGTCACTTGGGTAACAGCGCTGTACATTATAACAAACAGATTATACAGTGTTGTATGTATATGTTTATTTATATAGCGCCACTTGGGTACACAGCGCTGTACATTATAACAATACAGATTATACAGTATGTATGTATATGTTTATTTATTATAGCGCCACTTGGGTACACAGCGCTGTACATTATTAACAATACAGATTATACAGTATGTCTGTATATGTTTATTTATATAGCACCACTTGGGTACACCGCGCTGTACATTATAACAATACAGATTATACAGTATGGATGTATATGTTTATTATATAGCGCCACTTGGGAAACAGCGCTGTACATTATAACAATACAGATTATACAGTAGGATGTATATGTTTTATTATTAGCACACTGGGGACACAGCGCTGTACATTATAACAATACAGTATACAGTATGTATGTATATGTTTATTTATATAGCACCACTTGGGGACCAGCGCTGTACATTATAACAATACAGATTATACAGTATGTGTATATGTTTATTTATAAAGCGCCACTTGGGTACAAGCGCGGTACATTATAACAATACAGATTATACAGTATGTATGTATATGTTTATTATATAGCGCCACTTGGGGACACCAGCGCTGTACATTATAACAATACAGATTATACAGTATGTACGTATATGTTTATTTATATAGCGCCACTTGGGTACACAGCGCCTGTACATTATAAACAATACAGATTATACAGTAGTATGTATATTTGTTTATATAGCGCCACTTGGGTACACAGCGCTGACATTATAACAATACAGATTATACAAGTATGTATGATATGTTTAGTATATAGCGTCACTTGGGGACACAGCGCTGTACATTATATAACAATACAGATTAACTGTTGTATGTATATGTTTATTTATATAGCGCCACTTGGGGGGACCAGCGCTGTACATTATAACCATACAGATTATATAGGATGATGTATATGTTTATTATATAGCGCCACTTGGGGACACCAGCGCTGTACATTATAACACAGAGTTATACAGTAAGTATGTATATGTTTATTTAATAGCGCCACTGGGGGACACAGCGCTGCAGACATTATAACATTTTATTTATACGCCCACTGGACACGTGAATTAATAACAGATTTTAGTGTGATGTATATGTTTGTTTATATAGCACCACATGGGGACACAGCGCTGTACAGTAATAAAATACAATAAAGTCATACAAGGGGATAAATACATAGATAGTTCAGTACATAAATATATAAATTATATAAATAGAGGTGCTAGAGCTTTGCCACAAGAGGTAATGAGGTCCCTGGCCAGTAGGAGCAAGTGTTCCTACCTAGAATTTAGCTTCCATTAAAGAGGCCCCTTCCCTTTTATCCCCCTGCAATGGGCCCTACACATTCCCTGGGACCCTTTCCCTATATACAGGATCCTGTCACCCCTGCAATGGGCCCTACACATTCACCTGGGGCCCTTCCCTTTATCCCCCTGCAATGGGCCCTACACATTCACCTGGGGCCCTTCCCCTATTCCCCCTGCAATGGGCCCTACACATTCACCTGGGACCCTTCCCCTATCTCCCCCTGCAATGGGCCCTACACATTCACCTGGGACCCTTCCCCTATCTCCCCCTGCATGGGCCCTACACATTCACCTGGGACCCTTCCCCTATCTGCCCCTGCAATGGGCCCTACACATTCACCTGGGGCCCTTCCCCTATACACAGGACCCTGTCACCCCTGCACGGACCCTACACATTTACCTGGGGCCCTTCCCCTGTCTCCCCTTGCAATGGGCCCTACACATTCACCTGGGACCCTTCCCCTATCTCCCCCTGCAATGGGCCCTACACATTCACCTGGGACCCTTCCCCTATCCCCCCCTGCAATGGGCCCTACACATTCACCTGGGACCCTTCCCCTATCTCCCCTGCAATGGGCCCTACACATTCACCTGGGCCCTTCCCCTATCCCCCCCTGCAATGGGCCCTACACATTCACCTGGGGGCCTTCCCCTATACACAGGGCCTGTCACCCCTGCACGGACCCTACACATTTACCTGGGGCCCTTCCCCTGTCTCCCCTTGCAATGGGCCCTACACATTCAATGGGACCCTTCCCCTATCTCCCCTGCAATGGGCCTACACATTCACCTGGGACCCTTCCCTATCCCCCCTGCAATGGGCCCTACACATTTACCTGGGGCCCTTCCCCTGTCCCCCTTGCAATGGGCCCTACACATTAACCTGGGGCCCTTCCCCTATACACAGGACCCTGTCACCGCTGCACGGGCCCTACACATTCCCATACCCCGGTTCTCCTCTCACTTACCTTCCAGCACTCCCGGACCTCCACCCGGCTGGATTCTCACAGCTGCAGAGCACGGAGTGACGTCACCCAAGCGCCGCAGACGACACGCCCCCAGAAGCTGTGATCCAATGCGGTTAAGGGGCGGGATTAGTGTTGTCAAGACAACTGGGTCTACTCAACCGAGAACTTGCCTCTCCTTAGCAGGACAGAGGACAAATCTAGTGAAGGGCACAGCCGGGATACACGGGATCCCACACTCCCTCCGGATTCCGGGTTTATCCTGTGTTTGAGGGGCGGAGCCTGTGTCTAGGAGGGAACAGAAAGAGAAAGATTGTCAGTCCGTTTTCAGTCACGTGGGGAGCCTGGTGCTCAGCTGTACTGCCTAAAGAGGGACCGGACTAGTGGGTGGGGCTATACTATGAGTGTGTGGGTGGGGCTTAGCTAGCCTATAAGGGAGTACTAGTGGGTGGGCTGTACTGGTGTGTGGGTGGGGCTTGTAGCCTATAAGGGGAAGTACTAGTGGGTGGGGCTTGCTAGCCTATAAGAGGGAAGTACTAGTGGGATGGCTGTACGCTGTACTAGTGGGTGGCTGTACGCTGTACTAGTGGGTGGGTGGGGCTTGTGCATATAAGGGGGAAGTACTAGTGGGATGGCTGTACGCTGTACTAGTGGGTGGGTGGGGCTTTGCTAGCCTATAAGGGGGAAGTACTAGTGGGTGTGGCTTTGCTAGCCTATAAGGGGGAAGTACTAGTGGGATGGCTGTACGCTGTACTAGTGTGTGGGTGGAGCTTTGCTAGCCTATAATGGGGAAGTACTAGTGGGTGGGGCTTCGCTAGCCTATAAGGGGGAAGTACTAGTGGGTGGGGCTTTGCTAGCCTATAAGGGGGAATTACTAGTGGGTGGGGCTGTACTAGTGGGTGGGTGGGGCTTTGCTAGCCTATAAGGGGGAAGTACAAGTGGGTGAGCTGTACGCTGTACTAGTGGGTGGGTGGGGCTTTGCTAGCCTATAAGGGGGAAGTACTAGTGGGTGGGTGGGGCTTTGCTAGCCTATAAGGCAGCAGAAACGCCTAGTATATAAGGTCCCACAGTTGATCACAAACCAAGAATGAAGTGGAAGGAATTGTCTGTAGACCAAAGTGACAGGATCGTCTCAGACACAAATCTGGGGAAGGTTACAGAAAAAATTCCACTGCCTTGAAGGTCCCAATGATCACTGTGGCCTCCATCATCCGTAAGTGGAAGAAGTTCGAAACCACCAGGACTCTTCCCTAGAGCTGGGCGTCCATCTAAACTGTGCAGTTTAGGGCCTTCGTCAGGGAGGTGGCCAAGAACCTGATGGTCAGTCTGTCGGAGCTCCAGAGGTTCTCTGTAGAGAGAGGAGAACCTTCCAGTAAGACAACCATCTCTGCAGCAATCCACCAATCAGGCCTGATGGTAGAGTGGCCAGATGGAAGCTTCTCCTTAGTAAAAGGAACATGGCAACCCGCCGGAATTTGCCAAAAGGCACCTGAAGGTCTCTCAGACCATGAGAAACCAATTTTCTGGTCTGGTGAGAACAGAGATTGAACTCTGTGGTGTGAATGCCAGGCGCTCACGTTTGAGGAGGAAACCAGGCACCGCTCATCACCAGGCCGATACACCCTACAGTGGAGTACAATGGTGCCAGCATCATGCTGTGGGGATGTTTTTCAGAGGCAGGAACAGGGAGACTAGTCAGGATAAAGGGAAATATGACTGTACAGAGACCTCCATGATGAAAACCTGCTCCAGAGCGCTTTGAACTCAGACTGGGGCGCAGATCCCTTTCAGCAGGACGGCGACCCTAAGCACACAGCCAAGATATCAAAGCGTGGCTTCAGGACAACTCTGTGAATGTCCTCGAGTGGCCCAGCCAGAGCCAGACTTGAATCTGATTGAAATCTCTGGAGAGATCTTAAAATGGCCGTGCACCGACGTTTTCCCATCCAACCTGATGGAGTTCGAGAAGTTCTGCAAAGAGGAATGGGCAAAACTGCCCAAGGATAGGTGTGTGCCAAGCTTGTGGCATCATATTCAAAAGATTTGAGGCTGTAATTGCTGCCAAAGGTGCATCGACAAAGTATTGACCAAAGACAGTGAATATTAGGGTTTAAAAGAAGTTCGGGAAGAAGAGAACGTTACAGGAACAATTCATATATTCTCAATCGTTCAATTAAAGACCAGTTTAGTTGTGGGTTGGTTAAACACATAAATCAGCTGTCGCTCTTACTAGTGGCTAAAGCCAAAAGTATCAGCAATTAAAAGTATAAATGTAGAAACCCTACTACTAATCAGTGCCTTTAACTACACATAATGTAGTAGGCTGAGTTTCACGCAATTGCAGGGCTGTCTCAAACTTTAGAAGTGTGCCATTGTTTTTTTTAAAGGCATGTCCACCACAAATTCAACTTTTGATCAGTGCTTCTCTCCCTTGCCCACCCCCAACCGCCGTTTTAAAGGAGAACTAACCCCAAATTTTACACTCCAGAATCTGAACATATCCCCTATAAAAACACTAATGAACTGTAAAATAGCAACACAGTAAATAGCATTAAAGTAGATGTTACCACTTGAAGAACTGGATAAAATAACTGTATGTACAGTGACTGGCACCACCTGATCTCAGTCACATGCTCCCTTGCCTATTCTGTCCTGTAAAGGATTGGCTAGAGGCTACTAGTGGGTGTGACCAACTGTACCAAGTTCCTGCAGTATATTGGACTGAGCATGTGTAAAGAACAAAATGGTCATGACCACACTGTTGATACCGGAACACTGGGAAATAAGACACAAACCTCATGTTAGAAAGGTAATTTCTCAACAACCATATTAAATGAGAGGGTGAGACACTGATTACTGCTTTTATATCAAGGAGATCTGACATCTAATTAAATGTTCTGAGGCTTAGTTATCCTTTAAAACTAGAAAAAAGTTTCCGATGCATACTTCACTCCCGCCGGCATCTGCTCCCCTCTCTGCTAACCGGAAACAGCAGAGAGGGGGAGCAGCTGCGTCTATGATGGTTGCTGGTCAGCCAATCACCATCTCTCCCAGAGACAAGACAGGAGGCAGAGAACTTTGGACAGGAAGACAGCCACTACTCTTCAGTTTCCTGGACGTTGGACATGGACTGCAAGAGAACCATAGGATCAGGGATGTAGGTAAGGATTTTTTTTTTAAATTACACAGTGTGGGCCGCCAAAGTAGTTTGGGTGGAGCCTAGTGTGTGTCATTTAGATTATATTTGCTACTTTTGGACTGGTTACATGTTATTATGGGGGTGGACATGCCCTTAAGTAGGCCAGTGGCTTATAAACTGTGGCCAGGGATTAGTATGAGTGATCTGCTGTTAAATGAAGCTCAACATTATGTCTGTCATCTTTTAAAGGTCTATACGTGTGTACCCACTTTGGGCTAGGCATTCAAATCAGTATATCAAGCTGTTGCTTGACTACATTTTTTGTTTCCTAGAAGGAAACCTGTAGCTTAAGAGATCAGCACAAAATAAATTGCACGGGTAGGGCCAGTTTAAGAACAAGCCTAAACTAGACTTTGTAATGTAAATCCTGAGTTTTTCAATTCTGTCCAACTATTCAATTGTAATTATTTTATTGTCCAGCAGAGGGCTCTCCAGTTTGTGCATGACAGAGAGAGTGTCTGATAAAGCAACAGTGTGTGATATCGGATATCAAAGTGTCTATATGTGATAGTAGGCGTGTGAAATAGTGATGGTGTGCTTGTAATCGTGGTGTGTGAGAGAGAAAATTCTCCCCACCAGATTCAGATCTAAATACCTTTCTATGTGCTGCTAATATCTGTATCTGTGCTTTATCTGTAAATATTCTCCAACTGACACAGGACGTTTTGGTATGAGTCATAAACTAATGTCTTCATAACCCAATAAAGGTGTTAATATACAAAAAGGTGTATAAGCATAGCTGGGGTCAGTGACTATTGATTGCAATAGTTTCCCTTTCTGACCACTAGAGGTCTCAGAGAGCTGTTTTATATTATTTAAAGGACAATATTCTGAAAAAATGACTTTGCTTCATCTTAATCTATAATTGAATACATGTAAGTTGCACTTACTCTGATTTGCATGTGTGCTGCATGCCTTCAATCCAGACACATTTTGTTTAGAAGCAGTATCCCCCTCTTTTAACCACTCCACCCACCTGACTTTTTCCCCACAAACAACTGTCAAGCCTGCACACTGCATACAGCATTCCAACGTCCAACTCTGTCACCATCCAGCTACAGTAAAACTATTACGAAGAATAGTTTTTGAGAGGAAGACTTGATTGACAGCTGAAATATAAGAAGTTTTAGATTGGATATCTAAGAAATAGGGGGCAGATCAACAGAAAAATGATACAGTGGTGGTTGGGAAGGATTATAGTTTCCAGTTATGGTCAATTTAATAAACCCATTTTTCAGTATAGATGCCCTTTAAGTCAAGTGCACCTCTCACAAAATGTTATTATGTATATGTTATTTATAAGCGCCATGGGTACACAGAGCTGTACATTAAACAATACGATATTACAGTATGTATGTATGTTTATTATATAGCGCCACGGGGTACACAGCGCTGTACATTATAACATACGATTTACAGTAGTATGATATGTTTATTTATAAGCCCACTTGGGGAACAGCACTGTAATTAAACAATACAGATTATACAGTATGTATGTATATGTTTATTTATATGCGCCACTTGGGTACACAGCGCTGTACATTACAACAATACAGATTATACAGTATGTATGTATATGTTTATATATAGCGCCACTTGGGGACACAGCGCTGTACATTATAACATACAGATTATACAGCATGTATGTATATGTTTATATATATATATAGCGCCACTTGGGGACACAGCGTGTACATTATAACATTACAGATTATACAGTTGTATGTACATTTTATTTATATAGCGCCACTTGGGTAACAGCGCTGTACATATAAACATACAGATTATACAGTATGTAGTATATGTTTATATAGCGCCACTTGGGTACACAGCACTGTACATTATAAATTACAGATTATACAGTATGTATGTACATGTTATTTATATAGCGCCACTTGGGTACACAGCGCTGTACATAACAATACAGATTATACAGTATGTATGTATATGTTTATTATATGGCCACTTGGGGACACAGCGCTGTACATTATAACAATACAGATTATACAGTATGTATGTATATGTTTATTATAGACGCCACTTGGGTACACAGCGCTGTACATTATAACAATACAGATTATACAGTATGTATGTATATGTTTATATATATATAGCCGCCACTGGGGGACACAGCGCTGTACATTATAACAATACAGATTATACAGTAGTATGTATTATGTTTATTTATATAGCGCCACTTGGGGACACCGCGCTGTACATTATAACAATACAGATTATACAGTATGTATGTATATGGTATTTATATAGCGCCACTTGGGTACACAGCGCTGTACATATAAACAATACAGATTATAAGGAGGTATGTACATGTTTATTTATATAGCGCCACTTGGGGACACAGCGCTGTACATTATAACAATACAGATTATACAGTATGATGTACATGTTATTTATATAGCGCCACTTGGGGACACAGCGCTGTACATTATAACAATACAGATTATACAGTATGTATGTTACATGTTATTTATATAGCGCCACTTGGGGACACAGCGCTGTACTTATAACAATACAGATTATACAGTATGTATGTACAGTTTTTTATTATATAGCGCCACATTGGGGACACAGCGCTGTACATATAACAATACAGATTATACAGTATGTATGTACATGTTTATTTATATAGCGCCACTTGGGGACACAGCGCTGTACCTTATAACAATACAGATTATACAGTATGTATGTACATGTTTATTATATAGCGCACTTGGGGACACAGCGCTGTACTTATAACAATACAGATATACAGTATGTAGTCATGTTTATTTATATAGCGCCACTTGGGGACACAGCGCTGTACATTATAACAATACAGATATACAGTATGTATGTATATGTTTTATTTATAGCGCCACTGGGGACACAGCGTGTACATTATAACAATACAGATTATACAGTATGTATGTATATGTTTATTTATATAGCGCCACTTGGGGACACAGCGCTGTACATTATAACAATACAGATTATACATAGTATGTAGTATATTGTTTATATTATACGCGCACTTGGGGACACAGACGCTGTACATTATAACAATACAGATATACAGTATGTATGTAATGTTTATTTATATAGCGCCACTTGGGGACACAGCGCTGTACATTATAACAATACAGATTATACAGTATGTATGTATATGTTTATTTATAGCGCCACTTGGGGACACAGCGCTGTACATTATAACAATACAGATTATACAGTATGTATGATATGTTTATTTATATAGCGCCACTGGGGACCACAGCTGTACATTATAACAATACAGATTATACAGTATGTATGTATATGTTTATTTATATAGCGCCTTGGGGACACAGCGCTGTACATATAACAATACAGATTATACAGTATGTATGTATATGTTATTTATATAGGCCATTGGGGGACACAGCGCGTACATATAAACAATACAGATTTACAGTATGTATGTATAGGTTATTTATATGCGCCACTTGGGGGGCACAGCGTGTACATTATAACAATACAGATTATACAGTATGTATGTATATGTTTATTTATATAGCGCCACTTGGGGACACAGCGCTGTACATTATAACAATACAGATTATACAGTATGTATATGTTTATTTATATAGCGCCACTTGGGTACACAGCGCTGTACATTAAACAATACAGATTATACAGTATGTATGTATATGTTTATTATATATAGCGCCACTTGGGACACAGCGCTGTACATTATAACAATACAGATTATACAGTATGTATGTATATGTTATTATTATACGCCACTTGGGGACACAGCGCTGACATATAACAATACAGATATACAGTATGTATGTATATGTTTATTTATATAGCGCCACTTGGGTACACAGCGCTGTAAATTATAACAATACAGATTATACAGTATGTATGGTACATGTTTATTTATAGCGCCACTTGGGTACACAGCGCTGTACATTATAACAATACAGATATACAGTATGTATGACATGTTATTTATATAGCGCCACTTGGGGACAGCGCTGTACATTATAAACATACTAATACAGTATGTATGTACATGTTTATTTATATAGCGCCACTTGGGGACACAGCGCTGTACATTATAACAATACAGATTATACAGTATGTATGTACATGTTTATTTATATAGCGCCACTTGGGGAGCAGCGCTGTACATTATAACAATACAGATTATACAGTATGTATGTATAATGTTTATTTATATGCGCCACTTGGGGACGCAGCGCTGTACATTATAACAATACAGATTATACAGTATGTATGTATATGTTTATTTATATTGCACCTACTTGGTGACGCCGCGAACAGATCGTCTATAACAATTGAACATTGTGTTATTTTTAATACCAACTACAGAGTATACACCGTATGTATGTATATGTTTAATATAGAGCCCACTTGGGACACAGCGCTGTACATTATACAATACAGATTATACAGTATGTATGTATATGTTTTTTTGCGCCACTTGGGACACAGCGCTGTACATTCATAAGTTTACAGTATGTTGTATGTTTTTTTTGCGCCCACTTGGGGACACGCCTGTTTAAACAATCAGACAAATGACGATGTATGTATGTTATTAATATAGCGCCACTTGGGTACACAGCGCGTGTACATTATAAACAATACAAGATTATACAGTATGTATGTATATGTTTATTTATATAGCCGCACTTGGGGACCAGCGCTGTACATTATAACAATACAGATTATACAGTATGTGTATATGTTTATTTATATAGCGCCACTGGGACCAGCGCTGTACATTATAACAATACAGATTATACAGTAGTATGTATATGTTATTTATATAGCGCCACTTGGGGACGCCGCTGTACATTATAAACAATACAGATTATACGATGTATGTATGATTGTTTATTTATATGCGCCAACTTGGGACCAACGCTGTACATTATAACAATACAGATTATACAGTAGTATGTATATGTTATATAGCGCCACTTGGGTACACAGCGCTGTACTTATAACAACAAGTATTATACAGTATGTATGTATAGTTTATTATATAAGCGCCACTTGGGTACCAGCGCTGTACATTATAACAATACAGATTATACAGTATGTATGTAATGTTTATTATATAGCGCCACTTGGGTACACAGCGCTGTACATTATAACAATACAGATTATACCGTATGTATGTATATGTTTATTTATATAGCGCACTTGGGTACACAGCGCTGTACATTAACAATACAGATATATACAGTATGTAGTCATGATATTGTTTTATTTATATAGCGCCACTGAGCGGTACCGCGTACTGTTTCATGGTATTAAAGATGCAAGGTGGTATCTATAGTCAATAGACCAGAGGTTATCTTATATAGCGCCACTTGGGTACGCAGCGCTGTACATTATAACAATACAGATTATACAGTATGTATGTATGTATTTATATAGCGCACTTGGGGACACAGCGCTGTAATTATAACAATACAGATATACAGTATGTATGTATATGTTTATTTATATAGCGCCACTTGGTACACATCGCTGTACATTATAACAATACAGATTATACAGGATGTATGTATATGTTATTTATAGCCCACGGGTACACAGCGCTGTACATTATAAACAATACAGATTATACAGTATGTGTATATGTTTATTATATAGCGCCACTTGGGTCACACATCGCTGTACATTATAACAATACAGATTATACAGTATGTATGTATATGTTTATTTATATGCGCCACTTGGGTACACAGCGCTGACATATAACACTAAGATTATACAGTATGATGTATATGTTTATTTAATAGCGCCACTGTACAATATAGAAACAAAAAGTCGTGCAAGGGGAAAAAATAATAATAATAGACACATGAAAATACAAGTGCTTGAAACATGTAACAAGGAAAGAGGTCCCTGCCCCGTAGAGCTTACAATCTAATATATTTTTGAAAAACCTCAACCTTCCAAAGCTCTTTCCATGCTGTTGCAGCCTCCTTTTCAGCTGTAAGAGCTTGTCACAAGCTCACACATGCACATAGGAGGGCCGCAGCAGTTATTATTGGCCTTAATGATGGCTGCCACGGGAAAGGACAGAGAACTGGAGAAGGGTACAGCAGATTGCAGGGTATCTCAGCTGAGGTGAGGAACACGGCCGTATATGATAGGACATGCCTCCCTATGTTCCAACAACTGCCTGTGTTCCAAAAATTTGGAAATCACGCTGCCAACGCAAAACTGGTTGTAAAACAATTAGGTAATACCCATGCAATAGAGAACGAAAGATATATACAACATAGATATGCCGGAATACAAACCTGAGTTTAGCTTCGTACACACCGGTTGCCAACCGCGACACACAATGTGTATGAATGGCCGTTTCAGCCCGTAATCGTGCTGTGTATGGGCAATTTCTCGGCCGAAACGGCCGCTCGTTCGAAGATCCGCCTGGCCGGTCCGGCTGAAAAATCTGCCCATGGTGCCCAGCCTTGATATCGAGCTTTAATGCCTAATGCATGAAAAGATTTCAGGAATATTCCATCTAAGAAGAGAATTTCCAAAACCCTTAATGGTTCCGAGTCCAATCTTGTTCCATCTACCCAGAAATATCTTACGGGGTGTGGCCCTCTATCGGCCCATTAAGACCAATGTCAAAATTACAACATTGAAATGATTTTGCAGAAATGTATTGAGACGTAACAATGATTTACCTTGATATAGCTCCTAAGTAGTTTCTGAAGGAAGCTGACTGTTGACTGAATTTGTAAGCATTTAAAGAAACATTACTCTAAGTATCCAATCCATCTTTCATCTAGATACCTCAAGTATGTTTCAATAATATCCTGGGTGATGTTAAAGGTCAATGGAAGTCACAAAACTGAAATGCTGCACTTTCCATGTAAATCTGAAGAATCTATGACAACAGAGCTATTAGAACACGGAGATAAGTGGCTGTGAGATCCATTTTACACATCCGTCCCCTGTAGATTTAGCGTTTACAGTCCAGAGTCTCCATTCTAAACTTTTGATACTTTAGGAACTAAAGACAATAAAAGACCTACGGAGATTCAATAAAAGTTCTTATCGTTAAAAATGGTGCTAATTGTGCCCCAACCAATCAGACCTTATTTAACATTGTAAGCTAAAATCTGATTGGTTGGGGCAAAATTAGCACCACTTTTAACAATAAGAACTTTTATTGAATAACCCTGCATGTCTCTCTCTTTGAAAAGGGAAGTAGAACACTGATTCCTTTGAAAGGAGCATTTGCATGTATTCTTCTAGAAAAATACTTTAAGAGATAACTGAATTTTCTTTGTCTATATTCCCTTGAAATGTGAAAGTCTGTTTCTAACCGTGGAATATTGTTAATAGAACCCTAGAGGTTGTTATTAACCATAAAATAAAAATATCTGAACTATACCCTGATCTATGCAACCAATCACCTACGCAACTTTTATATTTAAAAGCGGAATAAGGGCTAGACACTGAGACAATAATTCCACACTAAAATCTTCAGTTCAGAAATTTTGCAGTTATATGTCCCCTCCTCTAGGTCAGTGATCTCAGACATGTTCAGTAAGATTTTCCCTGGAGAGAGGAAAAAAATTAATCCAATCAGGAATCATGAACAAAACTGGATGACTCTACAGATGGGATTGTTTCTGAGATCTTCAATATCCTATTTTAGGAGCATTATATGTGTGTCTATAAATGGTTATATTGTGCCTTATGTGATTACATATATCTGCATTGTTTACACTTTCGGATTTCTTTGGTCCGTTTTATATGTTTTAACTATTGTTTAGGTATTATATGGACTAACTTTGTATGGGTAATTAAATGTGTTTGCACATCACCAATGTTCCATTTTTTGTCTGGTTATAACCTGGGATGATCTCCTACCAGATGTAAGTGTATTGTTAGGGGACATGTAGCTGAATGCCATGGCGATATTAGGCCCATGTACAGACAGGAGCCTTTTCCTAACCTGATTTTAGGTTTTAAGCTCGCGTTTAGGGTTGGGAGGGGGGTGGTCCCTAAGATGTATGAAGTTTTTGAAATCAAGATGCAGCACTGAGGGATCCCAGAGGGGGAGAGCTCAACTGCACATGCCAGAGTCCTTCAGGAGCACAGGGAAGGAACAGGCCCGGATTAAACAGAAGAGGGGCTCCTACTCTTTTTCTGAGTATTTTCAGGCTCTGCAGGACAACCATAAGAGCAGAGGTGAAAGGTAAGGATTTTTAAGACTGCACAGTGGGGCAGCACTGGGGAAAAGTTGAGGGGGGACATGCCCTTCGACTTTTAATACTGGGAAATACAAAGAAGTACCTACACAGGATAAAAAAATTGACAGTTGAGAGGGGGCTATTATGCAGGCAGATGAGGCTGGTCACATAACTACAAGCCGGTCACTGATAAAAACAGAAGCAGGTCAAGCAGGAAGAGTTTAGAAATGATATCGCTGAACCTTTTTCAGCATAACTTCCACAACCTTTGCCTACAGATGTGATTTAGAATTCATTTGATGGTCCAAAACAAAGGTTTTTATTAACTCTAACCTGTTCGGAGATTGCCAAGGGTCCTTTAAATCTACACTGGAGGCGTTTGTGAAGTTTGGAAGGAAACCCTCTGCAGGTAATCGCAAGCAAGTAATGAGATGATTGCGTTACAATGCACAAAGAGGCTCGATCACTTTGGTATACTGCAGGCAGGGAATGATGGAGAGCAGCATTGTCTCGCTGTACTGTCCCCCTGTGTTGTGGCCATAGAGTGTACCAGAAAGTTGGATGGCCTTTTCCTAATGATTTGTTTCTTCTTTGAAGACCAGAGTTGCTGTCAGGCCATGCGGCTTGCTGCCATCCCCTGACACTTCCTGAATCAGGATCAAGCCTCCATACAAATGCTTAGATCATTGTGGCCAACGTGACACTGTGGGGGATCCCCTGCTCACTCACCCCCTTTGCTTCCCGTAGGACACAGGAGCCTGTTTAGAGATCGCGTACAGCTGTCCTTGGCCATTCTGGGTATTGACATTAGTTTTCAATAAGTTTATTTATTTTCTTATGCAAATACAATTAAGGACAATGTCATTTTTAAATAGTTTTTAACACATACGTGGCAAGTTATTCACATAGAGTTTCCTTATAATTCCTATACAACACAATAATATAACCATATACAGGGTGTGATTCATAGGGTTCTAAAAATATAAAAGGCAGTCATTAAAAAGGAGGGCAGCACAGTGGCTGAGTTTGAATTCACCCTTGGAACACATCGTTTGTGTATTCTCCCCATGTTGCGGTGGTTTTCTCCAGGCACTACTGGGTTCCCCCCACAATCATAAAGACATACTGATAGGTTGTATATATCAAATAATGTGCTTAGATTGTAACTCTTTGGGGCAGGCCTTGCAATTAGAATCACCCTTGGATACATCTTCAAGGGTGAGTTTGTATATGTACCCAGTCACCCCTCACCTGTACCTCTGTACAGTGCACCCAGTCACCCCACGACTGTACCTCGATAGTGTACCCAGTCACCCCTCTACTGACCTCTGTATAGTGTACCCAGTCACCCATCACCTGTACCTCTGTACATTGTACCCAGTACCCCTCTACTGTACCTCTGTAAAGTGCACGTGCACCCACTACCTATACCTCTGTACTGTACAGTGCATCCAGTCACCCTCTCCGTCCCCCTGTACAGTGCACCAAGTCCACTCTCTACTGTAACTTGTAAGGTGCACCGAGGTCACCTCTTCCTGTCCCCCTGTAAAGTGCACCCAGTCACCCCTCTACTGTACCTCTGCACAGTGCACCGTCACCCCTCTACTGTACCTCTGTACTGTGCACCCATTAACCCCTCTCCTGTACTCTGTACAGTGCAATCAAAACACCTTATCTCTGTCACCTGACAAGGCAACCCAAACCCCCTTCTGTCCCCCTACAGTGAACCCAGTTACCTCTATCCTGTCCCCTGTACAGTGCACCCAGTCATCCCTTTGTTTAACCCCTGTACAGTGCACAATCACCCCTTCACGCCCAGTGTCAGACTGAGATGTTAGAGCCCACGAAATGTAAATTAGATCCCACCAATCCGAAATGGAAGTCTATATAAGATGAGCAAAAAAAGGGAAAAGCAAAGTACAAAATGTGGTACACCGAAGTTAGATAATCATATATTTGATGAGTATACATCACCAAATACAGCAGGAAAGGACAGATAAGTCTCCCATCTACCCCCAGACCAAAATGCAGAATCCTGCTGGTCTGTGGCTGAAGCTCTTGGGTAGAAGGTAGGGCAGATAGCACAGTGTCTCCATCTCCCCCGACCTAATGCAAATTCTCGAGGGTTTACCGGATCGAGAATTTTATAATGATAAAATTTTTCAGTAATTATCTGAAATAAGTCTGCGAGAGTTTTGAAAACCAAATAGTTCGAACCCGAACTAGTTCAAGACCAAGACAGTCCCTCTTTTTTGTGTCTCATCCTCCTCCTATTCCTCTCAGCACTGTTTAAGCTGGGACACACAATACAGAATAGAAAGATGACAGGACAGGATCTGCAATATCAAATATTCTTTCAATATCTGCTTACAGAGAGAGGGAAATTTTCGGTTTTCCAAACTAGCGTTCGGCGGCTGGCGCTTGTTCGGAAAACGAAGGTACACAAATTACTGATAAAGCCTTGATACCTTCGGTTATCGGGGCTTTATCGTTACTGGTGTACTCAGCTGTACTCTATCTCTTCCTGGTTTCTTCAGCTTTCTCCTGCACTGAGCATGTGCCAACGCAGCAGATTAAGGAGGAATAGTATTTGTGACTGCAGATTCAGTACCTCCCACCCCCAACGTTCTGATCAGTGATTTCTTCATATATTGGGCTGTGCAGCATGTAGAGAGGGGTGGTGATGGGTCATTTTAAAGGTAAGAACCTGGCCTTTCATTGAAAACCAACAGACAACAGTTCTCCTTTAAACTAGTTTAATTCTGACTATGACTGCCACACTATTCTCTGAGGTGTTTTATTACTTTCGGTTCCCTTTGTTACAATAAAGGGCAGTTTATACAAATATAGTGGATAATGCATAAACTGTAAATTAAAGCAATAGAAGCCACCGAGGAGTTCCGTGACCATATAAAAGCACGAGGCGGCAGGCCGAGTACTTTAATACAAGGACACGAACTCCAAGATGACTTCGAATATCTTGAATTTACAGTTTGGGGTTGCATTATTATAACCTACCCCTTTGGTGGCTTCCTCCCATAGAAATCCACTACCAGGGTAGGTTATAGCAGTATTGTGGACGTATTATTTTCTGTTTTCATTTTATTGCCTATACGTGACTTGCACCCCATGCCCCCTCACACCCCCACTGTTACTGTGTCAGTATTCCATCTCCCTTCATGACATCACTTCCGCGGTCCCTGTAGGTTCCACATTCACCCAAAGTCCTCAATGAATAATGGCCCATTTTCCTGTTGCTACATACGGGCACTAGGTAACCATCACACTCTTAGCCTTCGCTGACTTGTGTTAAAAAGTAGGCCGAAGGCGCCAATCAGCGGACGACGAGAAATTTTCCTTTCCGCCCAATCAGATATCGCTCTGCCGGTGTTGAGCTCGTCAACACAAACCTTTACACAATGAGCAGCCATCCAAAACATCCCAAGGGCGGGACTCTGTGTCGCCCAATCGCAGCGCGCGCGAGGAGCCAAAACAAGCCACCGGGGCCAATGGGGTGACCGATGACGGAAAGTAGTGAGATGGGGATTGGCGGCATTGGGTCAATAGAAAGCCGAGCGAGATTTACCGCGGGCCCCGCCTGTAGCGAGTGACGGCGGGTCAGGTGGCGGAGGACATAGCGAGGCAGGCAGGCGCAGGGAGGGGGGGAACGCGGCGTGGGGAGAACCGGGATGCCGGTGAACATGGAGGAGCTGCGCACGCGTCATGATCACAGTTTTGTGCTGCAGCGGTGTGCGGCGGATGCAGGCCAAGCCAGCTTCTACCAGGCCGGCCTCATTGGCAGTTTTGAGGTCTGAGAGACGTCAGTGAGAGTGACTGAGGGGGAGGCTGACCATCCTGGACACACCACTCTCTCCGGACGGGAACGACGCTAATTCCCTTGACTCAGCTCCCCAGCATTCTCCCTGGGCAGGACGGGAACAGAGCAGATATTCCCTTGGACTCACAGCTCCTAGATTCCCCGCAGACCAGTACTATTCTCTGTACGCTGCTTCCTGGGCCATGACACCGCGGACCACAGGCTCTATGCCTGTACACACTCCCAATTCTCCCTGGGGACAGGGGAACGGTGAGATGAGCTAATCCCTGGACTAAGGCTCCCAGATTCTCCCGGGCCCTGGGGCCCTTCCCTTTTATCCCCCTGCAATGGGCCCTACACATTCCCCTGGGACCCTTTCCCTATATACAGGATCCTGTCACCCCTGCAATGGGCCCTACACATTCACCTGGTATAACAATACAGATATCAAGTATGTATATGTTTAATTTTATAATAGCGCCACTTGGGGACACAGCCGCTGTACATTATACAATACAGATTAATATAGTATGTATGTATATGTTTAGTTTATAAGCGCCACTTGGGACACAGGGCGCTGTACAGTATTAACAATCAGATTATACAGTCACCGTAATGTATGTATATGTTTATTTATATAGTGCCACTTTGTGTACGCAGCTCTGTACATTAATAACAATCTACAGATTATACAGTATGTATGTGATATGTTTATTTATAAGTGCGACTTGGGGTACGAAGCGCCTGTACATTATAAAAATACGATTATACAGTTAGTAATTCATGTTTATTTATATAGCCCACTTGGGGACCACAGCGCTGTAACTTATAACAAAATACATTATTACAGTATGTATGTATATGTTTATTTATATAGCCCACTTGGGTACCCGAGCCTGTACATTATAAAACAATACAGATTTAACAGTATGTATGTATATGTTTATTTATATAGCGCCACTGGCAACACGCGCTGTACATTCTAACAATACGATTATACAGTATGTAGTATATGTTTATTTAATAAGCGGCCACTTGGGTACAACACAGCGCTGTACATTATAACAACAGATTATACAGTATGTATTAATGTATATGTTTTATATAGCGCCACTTGGGTCAACAGGCCTGTACATTATAACAATACAGATTATCAGTATGTATGTATATGTTTATATTTATATATGCCCACTGGGTACACAGCGCTGTAACATTATAAACATTACAGATTATACAGTAGTATGTATATTTTTATTTATATATCGCCACTTGGATACACAGCGCTGTCAATAATAACAAACAGATTATACAATGTATGTATATGTTATTTATATAGCGCCACTGGGTACACAGCGCTGTACATATAACAATACAGATTATACAGTATGTATGTATAATGTTTATTTATATAGGCGGCCAACTTGGGGTACACACAGCGCTGTACATTATAAAATAAACAATACAGTTACGTATGTAGTGTATATGTTTATTATATAGCGCCACTTGGGTCACCAAGCGCTGTACATATATAACAATAACAGATATACAGTATGTAGTATATGTTATTTATATAGTGCCACTTGGGGACAGCAGCGCTGTACATTATAAAAAACATACAGATATACAGTACGTATGTATGTAATGTTTATTTATCATAAGTGGCCCCTTGGGGACGCAGCTCTGTACATTATAACAAAATACAGATTATACAGTATGTATGTATATGTTTATTATTAATAGTGCCACTGGGGACGCAAGGTCGCTGTACATTATAACAATAGCTTATAATAGTAACAGTATATGTAATGTTTATTTATATAGCGCCACTTGTGGGTAATCACAGCGCTGTACATATAACAATACAGATTATACAGTATGTAATGTATATGTTTATTATATAGCGCCACTTGGGACCAGCGCTGTACATTATACAATACAGATTATACAGTTATGTATGTATATGTTTATTTATATAGCGCCACTGGACACAGCGCTGTACATTATAACAATACAGATTATACAGTAATGTATGTATATGTTTAAGAAATAAAAAAAATTTTATATAGCGCCACTTGGTACACAGCGCTGTACATTTTAACAATACGATATACAGTATGTATGTATATGTTTTTATTTATAGGCACCACTTGGGTACACGCGCTGTACATTATAAACATACCAGTTATACGTATATGTATATGTTTATTATATATAGCACCACTTGGTACACAGCGCTGTACATATAACATACAGATTATACAGTATGTTATGTATATGTTTATTTATAATAGCGCCACTTGGGTACACCAGCGCTGTACATTATAAACAATACAGATTAAACAGTATGTATGTATATGTTTATTTATATAGCGCCACTTGGGTACACAGCGCTGTACATTATACAAATACAGATTATACTATGTATGTATATTTATGTTTATTTATATAGCGCCACTTGGGACCAGGCGCTGTACATTATAACAATACAGATTATACAGTATGTATGTATATGTTTATTTATATAGCGCCACTTGGGTACACAGCGCTGTACATTATAACAATACAGATTATACTGTATGTATATGTTTATTTATATAGCGCCACTTGGGTACAGCGCTGTACCTTATAACAATACAGATTATACTATGTATTATATGTTTATTTATATAGCGCCCACTTGGGACCAGCGCTGTACATTATAACAATACAGATTATACGTATGTATGTATTGTTTATATAGAGCGCCACTTGGGTACACAGCGCTGT
This sequence comes from Hymenochirus boettgeri, assembly GCA_019447015.1. NCBI lineage: Eukaryota > Metazoa > Chordata > Amphibia > Anura > Pipidae > Hymenochirus > Hymenochirus boettgeri. Next base: position 123,262,805 of record CM033476.1, read on the forward strand.
ACATTATAACAATACAGAAGTTTAAGTATGTATGTATGTTTATTATATAGCGCCACTTGGGTACAAGCCCTGTACTATGTATAATAACAATACATTATACAGTATGTATGAAATGTTTTATTTATAGGCCCACTTGGGTACACACGCTGTACATTATAACAATACAGATTATACCAGTATGTATGTATATGTTTATATATAGCGCCACTTGGGTACACAAGCGCTTACATTATAACAATACAGATTATACAGTATGTATGTATATGTTTATTTATATAGCCGCCACTTGGGACGCAAGCGCTGTACATTATAAAAATACAGATTATACAGTTAATGTATGTATTTTTGTATAGCGCCACTTGGTACACAGCCTGACTTATAACAATACAGATTAACAGTATGTATGTATATGTTTATTTATATAGCGCCACTTTGGGTACACAGCGCTGTACATTATAACATCAAGATTATACAGTAGTATGTATATGTTATTTATATAGCGCCACTTGGGACACAGCGCTGTACATTATAACAATACAGATTATCAAGTAATGTTGTATATGTTTTATTTATATAGCGCCACTTGGGACGCAACGCTGTACATTAACATAATACAGATTATACAGTATGTATGTAAATGTTTTATTTATATAGCGCCACTTGGGTACACAGCGCTGTACATTATAACAATACAGATTATACAGTATGTATGTATATGTTTTATTATATAGCGCCACTTGGGTACACAGCGCTGTACATTATAACAATAACATATTATCAGTATGTATGTATATTTATTTTAATAGCGCCACTTGGTACCCAGCGCTGTACTTATAAACAATACAGATTATACAGTATGTATGTATATGTTTATTTATATAGCGCCACTTGGGTACACAGCCTGTACATTATAACAATACAGATTATACATTATGTATTATATGTTTTTATTATAGCGCCACTTGGGTACACAGCGCTGTACATTATAACAATACAGATTACACGTATGTAGTATATTTTTATTTATAAGCGCCACTTGGGTACAACACGCTGACATTATAACATACAGATTATACAGTAGTATGTATATGTTTTATTTATAAGCGCCACTTGGGTACACAGCGCTGTACATTATAAAACATACAGATTATACAGTATGTATGTATATGTTTATTATATAGCGCCACTTGGGTACACAGCGCTGTCATTATAAACATACAGATTTACAGTATGTATGTATATGTTTATTTATAAGCGCCACTTGGGTACACAGCGCTGTACATTATAACAATACAGATTATACGTATGTATGTATATGTTTATTTATATAGCGCCACTTGGGACACAGCGCTGTACATTATACAATACAGATTATACAGTATGTATGTATATGTTTATTTATAAGCGCCACTTTGGGTACCACAGCGCTGTAACATTATAACAATACAGATTAATACAGTATGTATGTATATGTTTTATTTATATACTCGCCACTTGGGGAACACAGCCTGTACATTATAACAATACAGATTATACAGTATGATGTATATGTTTATTTATAGGCACCACTTGGGACACACGCGCTGTCCATTATACAATACAGATTATACAGTATGTAGTATATGTTATTTATATAGCGCACTTGGGTACACAGCGCTGTACATTATAAACATACAGATTATACAGTATGTATGTATATGTTTATTTATATAGCGCCACTTGGGTCACACAGCGCGTACATTATAACATAAGATTATACAGTATGTATGTATATGTTTATTTATATAGCGCCACTTGGGACACAGCGCTGTACATTATAACAATACAGATATACAGTATGTATGTATATTGTTTATTTATATGGCCCACTTGGTAACACAGCCTGTACATTAATACAATACAGATTATACAGTATGTATGTATATGTTTTTTATATAGCGCCACTTGGGTACACAGCGCTGTACATTATAACAATACAGATTATACAGTATGTATGTATATGTTGTTTATATAAGCGCCACTTGGGTACACACAGCGCTGTACATTATAACAATACAGATATACAGTATGTATGTATATGTTTATTTATATAGCGCCACTTGGGTACACAGCGCGTGTACATTTAACAATACAGATTATACAGTATGTATGTATATGTTTATTTTTATAGCGCCACTTGGGTACACAGCCTGTACATTATACAATACAGATTATACAGTATGTATGTATATGTTTATTTTATAAGCGCCACTTGGGACAGCGCTGTACATTATAACAATACGATTATACAGTATGTATGTATGTGTTATTGTATATAGCGCCACTGGGACCAGCGCTGTACATTATAACAATACAGATTATACAGTATGTATGTATATTTTTATTATATAGCGCCACTTGGTACACAGCGCTGTACTTATAACAATACAGTTATACAGTATGTATTTATGTTTATTTATATAGCGCCACTTGGGTACACAGCGCTGTACATTATAACAATACAGATTATACAGTATGTATGTATATGTTTATTTTATAGCGCCACTGGGACACAGCGCTGTAACATTATAACAATACAGATTATACAGTATGTATGTATATGTTTTTATTTATAGCGCCACTTGGGTACACAGCGCTGTTCCATTATAACAATACAGATATACATATGTATGTATATGTTTTTTATATAGCGCACTTCGACTTGGACACAGCGCTGTACATTATAACAATACAGATTATACAGTATGTATGTATATGTTTATTTATAAGCGCCACTTGGGTACACAGCGCTGTACATTATAAACAATACAGATTATCACGTATGTATGTTATGTTTATTTATAAAGCGCCACTTGGGTACACAGCGCTGTCATATAACAATACAGATTATACAGTTGATGTATATGTTTATTTATATAGCGCCACTTGGGTACACAGCGCTTACATTATAACAATACAGATATACAGTATGTATGTATATGTTTTATTTATAAGCGCCACTTGGGACACAGCGCTGTACATTATAACAATACAGATTATACAGTATGTATGTATATGTTTATTTATATATGCGCCACTTGGGTACACACGCCGCTGTACATTATAACAATACAGATTATACTATGTATGTATATGTTTTATTTATTATGGCGCCACTTGGGACACAGCGCTGTACATTATAACAATACACGATTATACAGTATTGTATTATTTTTATTTATATAGCGCCACTTGGGACACAGCGCTGTACATTATAACAATACAGATTATACAGTATGTAGTATGTTTTTATTATAAGCGCCACTTGGGTCACCAGCGCTGTACATTATACAATACAGATTATACAGTATGTATGTATATGTTTATTTATATAAGCGCCACTTGGGACACAGCGCTGTACATTATACAATACGATTATACAGTATGTATGTATATGTTTATTTATAGCCCACTTGGACACCAGCGCTGTACATTATAACATACAGATTATACAGTATGTGTATATGTTTATTTATAAGCGCCACTTGGTACACACAGCGTTTACATTATAAAATACAGATTATACAGTATGTATGTATATTTTATATAGCGCCACTTGGGTACACAGCGCTGTAAATTATACAATACAGATTATACAGTATGTATGTATATGTTTATTTTATAGCGCCACTGGGTACACAAGCGCTGTACATTAAAACAATACAGATTAACAGTATGTATGTATATGTTTATATAGCGCCACTTGGGTACACAGCGCTGTACATTATAACAATACAGATTATCAGTATGTATGTATATGTTTTATTATATAGCGCCACTTTGGGACACAGCGCTGTACATTATAACAATACAGATTATACAGTATGTATGTATATGTTTATTAAGCGCCACTTGGGTACACAGCGCTGTACATTATAACAATACAGATTATACAGTATGTATGTATATGTTTATTTATATAGCGCCACTTGGGGACCACGCGCTGTACATTATAACAATACAGATTACAGTATGTATGTATATGTTTTTATTATAGCCCACTGGGACACAGCGCTGTACATTATAACATACAGATTATACGTATGTATGTATATGTTTTATTTTATATAGCGCCACTTGGGTACACAGCGCTGTACATTATAACAATACAGATTATACAGTATTATGTATATGTTTATTTATATAGCGCCACTTGGGATCACAGCGCTGTACATTATAACAATACAGATTATACAGTATGTATGTATATGTTTATTTAATAGCCCACTTGGGGACACAGCGCTGTACATTATAACAATACAATTATACAGTATGTATGTATATGTTTTATTTATATGCGCCACTTGGGGACACAAGCGCTGTACATTATAACAATACAGATTATACAGTATGTATGTATATGTTATTTAATATCGCCACTTGGGTAACAGGCCTGTTACATTTATAACAATACAGATTATACAGTATGTATGTATATGTTTTTATATAGCGCCCACTTGGGAACACAGCGCTGTACATTATAAAATACAGATTATACAGTATGTAGTATATGTTTATTTTATTACGCACTTGGGGACACAGCGCTGTACATTATAAATACAGATTATACAGTATATGTAATATATGTTTATTTATATAGCACCACTTGGGTACACAGCGCTGTACATTATAACAAACAGATTATACAGTATGTAGTATATGTTTATTTTATAAAGCGCACTTGGGTACACAGCACGCCTGGTACATTATAACAATCAGATTAACAGTATGTATTATTGTTTTTATTACTTTAATGTATTATTTTATTTATTTTTTTTTTGTTGTATTTTTATATTGTATTTAATTTGTTTTTTTTTTATTTTTAGCGCCATTGTTACATTTTATTGCGTGTACATATATTTTTTTTTGATTATTATTCAGTTTGTATTATGTTTTTATGTTTTATTATTTTTGTTTTTTGTTTTTTTATGCTTTGTATTTATCATTAAATACCATTTATATGTTTTTTATTTTTTGTTTTTGTTTTTATAGTCGCACTTGTGTTATTATATACTAGTTATTTCATTGTTTTTTTTATTTTTATTATTATTTTTAATGTAAATTTACATACAGATTGACTATTATTGTTATTTTTTTTATTTTATTTGTTTGTTATTTTATTTTTTTTTATTTTTTATTTTTTTTTTTTATTTTGTTTCTTTATTACTGTTTTTATAACTTGTTCGATTATTTTACAGTATTGTATATGTTTATTATTTTTAACTTACTGTTTTTGTTTTGTTTTTTTTTGTTATTTTTTTAGTTTATATGTTATTATTTTTTTACAGCCTGTACATTTATAAAAATAATACAGTATGATGATTAAAATTATATAGCGCCACTTGGGTACACAGCGCTGTACTTTATAAACAATAACAGAGTATACAGTATGGTATGTATATGTTTATTATATAGCGCCACTTGTGTACACAGCGCTGTACATTATAACAATACAGATTATACAGTATGTATGTATTGTTTATTATAAGCGCCAACTTGGGGACACAGCGCTGTACATTATAACAAACAGATTATACAGTATGTATGTATATTTTATTATATAGGCGCCACTTGGGTCACAGCGCTGTACATTATAACAACTACAGAGTATACAGTATGTATGTATATGTTTATTTATATAGCGCCACTTGGGGACACAGCGCTGTACATTATAACAATACAGATAATACAGTATGTATGTATATGTTTATTTATATAGCGCCACTTGGGTACGCAGCGCTGTACATTATAACAATACAGATTATACAGTATGTATGTATATGTTTATTTATATAGCGCCACTTGGGACACAGCGCTGTACATTATAACAATACAGATTATACAGTATGTATGTATATGTTTTATTTATAAAGAGCCACTTGGGGACACAGCGCTGTACATTATAACATACAGATTATACAGTATGTATGTATATGTTATTATATAGCGCCACTTGGGTACACAGCGCTGTACATTATAACAATACAGATTATACAGTATGTATGTATGTTTATTATATAGCGCACTTGGGGACGCAGCGCGTAACATTATAACAATACAGATTATACCGTATGTATGTATGTTTTATTATATAGCGCCATTGGGTACACAGCGCTGTACATTCTATAACAATACAGAGTATACAGTATGTATGTATATGTTTATTTATATAGCGCCACTTGGGTACACAGCGCTGTACATTATAACAATACATTATACAGTATGTATGTATATGTTTATTTATATAGCGCACTTGGGGACACAGCCTGTAACATTATAACAATACAGATTATACAGTATGTATTATATGTTTGTTTATATAGCGCCACTTGGGGACGCAGCGCTGTACATTATAACAATACAGATTATACAGTATGATGTATATTGTTATTTATATAGCGCCACTTGGTACACAGCGCTGTACATTATAACAATACAATTATACAGTATGTATGTATATGTTTTATTTTATAGCGCCACTGTGGGTACACAGCGCTGTACATTATAACAATACAGATTATACAGTACGTTGTATATGTTTATTTATATAGCGCCACTTGGTACACACAGCCGCTGTACATTATAACAATACAGATTATACAGTGTGTATGTATATGTTTATTATATAGCGCCACTTGGGGCACAGCGCTGACATTATAACAATACAGATTATACTGTATGTATGTATATGTTTTTTATATAAGCGCCACTTGGTACACAGCGTGTACATTATAACAATACAGATTATACAGTATGTATGTATATGTTTTTGTTTATATAGCGCCACTTGGGGACGCAGCGCTGTACATTATAACAATACAGATTATACAGTATGTATGATATGTTTATTTATATAGCGCCACTTGGGTACACAAGCGCTGTACATTATACAATACAGATTATACAGTATGTATGTAATATGTTTATTTATATAGCGCCACTTGGGTACACAAGCGCTGTACATTATAACAATACAGATTATACAGTATGTATGTATATGTTTATTTATAGCGCCACTTGGGTCACAGCGCGTACATATTAAACAATACAGATTATACAGTGTGTATATATGTTTGTTTATAATAGCACCACTTGGGTACACAGCGCTGTACATTATAAAATACAGATTATACAGTATGTATGTATATGTTATTTATATAGCGTCACTTGGGTACACAGCGCTGTACATTATAACAATACAGATTATACAGTATGTATATGTTTATTTATATAGCGCCACTTGGGTACACAGCGCTGTACATTATAACAATACAGATTATACAGTATGTATGTATATGTTTATTTATATAGCGCCACTTGGTACACAGCGCTGTACATTATAACAATACAGATTATACAGTATGTATGTATATGTTTATTTATATAGCGCCACTTGGGTACACAGCGCTGTACATTATAACAATACAGATTATACAGTATGTATGTATATGTTTATTTATATAGCGCCACTTGGGACACAGCGCTGTACATTATAACAATACAGATTATACAGTATGTATGTATATGTTTATTATATAGCACCACTGGGACACACAGCGCTGTACATTATAACAATACGATTATACAGTATGTATGTATATGTTTATTTATATAGCCGACACTTGGGGACACAGCGCTGTACATTATAACAATACAGATTATACAGTATGTATGTATATGTTTATTTATAAAGCGCCACTTGGGTACACAGCGCTGTACATTATAACAATACAGATTATACAGTATGTATGTATATGTTTATTTATATAGCGCCACTTGGGGACACAGCGCTGTACATTATAACATACAGATTATACAGTATGTACGTATATGTTTATTTATATAGCGCCACTTGGGTACACAGCCGCTTACATTATAACAATACAGATTTACAGTACGTATGTATTGTTTTGTTTATATAGCCCACTTGGGTACACAGCGCTGTACATTAAACAATACAGATTATAACAGTATGTATGTATATTTATTTATATATAGCGTCACTTGGGACACAGCGCTGTACATTATAACAATACAGATTATACTGTATGTATGTATATGTTTATTTATATAGCGCCACTTGGGACAGCGCTGTACATTATAACAATACAGATTATAAGTATGTATGTATATGTTTATTTATTAGCGCCACTTGGGGCACAGCGCTGTACATTATAACAATACAGATATACAGTATGTATTATATGTTTTATTTATAGCGCCACTTGGGGACACAGCGCTGTACATTATAACTATAACAGATTATACAGTGTGATGTATATGTTTGTTATATAGCACCCACATGGGGACACAGCGCTGTACAGTAATAAAATACAATAAAGTCATACAAGGGGATAAATACATAGATAGTTCAGTACATAAATATATAAATTATATAAATAGAGGTGCTAGAGCTTTGCCACAAGAGGTAATGAGGTCCCTGGCCAGTAGGAGCAAGTGTTCCTACCTAGAATTTAGCTTCCATTAAAGATAAATAGCTTGTACATTTTATTGGCAGTGCTCAGCTCACTCTTATTGTTAGAAAATATTGTTCCAGGTCAGGAAGGCGACACATACACACACTTTAACACATACACGGCCCATCCTTTGCCTGATTTTCCTTGACCTGTAACAATATTTTTCTTTAGAGTAAGGCAGGCAGTAGGGAAAAACTAAGCCCTTCAATCAAACCTGTGCAGAAATCTCGGGTAAAAATATAAATCCATAAAGATATTATTACAGTTTTTTAAAAAATTCCAAATGTTGTCAGGGGGAGTCTACTAAGAGGTTAAAGGGAGAGAAGACGGTTTAATCTCCCCTCCTGTTCCAGTGTTACTGCGTGGGTGTAACTGAATTCAGAAATCCCGACCCCCTCCCGCCATGGGTGTTGTTTTTGCCACAGACCCTCACAGGCAGCTGGGAAGGATTTCTGGATGTTGTAGTACCCGGGATATCGAACCATCTCCACGGTTTTCTCATGAAGGCAAGTAGGGGAGGGTTAGCATGTGTCGGTTTACATATGCAAGCATGTTGTATATCGTGTGCATGTATGTGTGTTTACCTGCAGAGAGAGCACACACACTAGTGTTATTTAGTGGTCAACTGATCTAAACTCTGTACCTAAACCAAGCTACCCAGCAGCTCTGGCCTCCAATGGAGTGAGCACTAGCGACAAATGTTAATAGAAGTCCCTGGAGGGCCTTGGCTATACTGGTTCCACCCACTGACTGGGATAAACAGTGAAGCCAAGGCCACACAGGAGATTAAGTAGCACAGCGTGGCCTTATCTATGTGTAATTCCAGAGGGGCGCCTGATACATTGGTTCAGCTGCTTGGTGGGGTTGGCGGGATTACGTGTTGTATTTGTGATGCCAAGTACTGGTGGCTGCCAGAGGGTGATGGCTACGGACTGGACCATGAAGTATTGTTGGTTCTACATTAGTGCCACATATTACGCTTCCCTCTATGTGGTACCATGTGGCCTTGATTCTATGAACACCTGTTTGCTCAAGGACCAAGGTAGAGGGAGTGTATTACTGGGGATTGGCTGCTGGCAAAAAGACTCACAAGCAGCCAATGCTATCTGATGGTGGTATTGTTGTTGAAAAGGTGATTGTATTATCTTATCTACAGCGGGCAGATAGTTGACCCTTCAAGGCACGTTTGCTGGGAATTTTCCATCCTGACAGATCGCTAATGGCTGGTACTTTATCTACATAGTAGATAAAGTCTATTGTTTTTGTGCCATAACACATATAAACTTATTCTACCTTAAATGGAGCAATGGCCTGGACAAATCCTTGCAAGGGGCCTTGGGAGCTGCCATAGTGCTTCCGTAGGGTATAGATTTTTGTGGTACAAGGGAGGACTGGCCCAGTAGGCTGAGGGGCAAATGCCCCCCAGACTGGTCTCCATTAAAACATTTGGGCTGCATTACGTGCTTGAAGGCACAGCACATGCCTCTAGCTCTTCCTCCTCCTTCAGACATCGTTTAACCATGCAGCCCTCCATTCCATGTTTATAAAGCGCCACTTGGGTACACAGCGCTGTACATTATAACAATACAGATTATACAGTATGTATGTATATGTTTATTTATAAAGCGCCACTTGGGAACACAGCGCTGTACATTATAACAATACAGATTATACAGTATGTATGTATATGTTTATTTATAAAGCGCCACTTGGGTACACAGCGCTGTACATTATAAAATACAGATTATATCAGTATATATGTGTTAATGTTATTTATAAAGCAACCCACTTGGGACACAGCGCTGTACAGTATTAAATACAATAAATCTACAAGGGGATAAATACATAGATAGTTCAGTACATAAATAATATAATTATATAAATAGAGGTGCTAGAGCTTTGCCACAGAGGTAATGAGGTCCCTGGCCAGTAGGAGCAAGTGTTCCTACCTAGAATTTAGCTTCCATTAAAGATAAATAGCTGTGTACATTTTATTGGCAGTGCTCAGCTCACTCTTATTGTTAGAAAATATTGTTCCAGGTCAGGAAGGCGACACATACACACACTTTAACACATACACGGCCCATCCTTTGCCTGATTTTCCTTGACCTGTAACAATATTTTTCTTTAGAGTAAGGCAGGCAGTAGGAAAACTAAGCCCTGTCAATCAAACCTGTGCAGAAATCTCGGGTAAAAATATAAATCCATAAAGATATTATTACAGTTATTTTAAAAATTCCAAATGTTGTCAGGGAGTCTACTAAGAGGTTAAAGGGAGTAGAAGACGGGTTTAATCCCCCTCCTGTTCCAGTGTTACTGCGTGGGTGTAACTGAATTCAGAAATCCCGACCCCCTCCCGCCATGGGTGTTGTTTTTGCCACAGACCCTCACAGGCAGCTGGGAAGGATTTCTGGATGTTGTACCCGGGATATCGAACCATCTCCCCGGTTTCTCATGAAGGCAAGTAGGGGAGTGTTTGCATGTGTCGGTTTACATATGCAAGCATGTGTATACGTGTGCATGTATGTGTGTTTACGGCAGCAGAGAGCACACACACTAGTGTTATTTAGTGGTCAACTGATCTAAACTCTGTAACCTAAACCAAGCTACCCAGCAGCTCTGGCCTCCAATGGAGTGAGCACTAGCGACAAATGTTAATAGAAGTCCCTGGAGGGCCTTGGCTATACTGGTTCACCCACTGACTGGGATAAACAGTGAAGCCAAGGCCACACAGGAGATTAAGTAGCACAGCGTGGCCTTATCTAATGTTGGTAATTCCAGAGGGGCGCCTGATACATTGGTTCAGCTGCTTGGTGGGGGTTGGCGGGATTACGTGTTTGTATTTGTGATGCCAAGTACTGGTGGCTGCCAGAGGGTGATGGCTACGGACTGGACCATGAAGTATTGTTGGTTCTACATTAGTGCCACATATTACGCTTCCCTCTATGTGGTACCATGTGGCCTTGATTCTATGAACACCTGTTTGCTCCAAGGACCAAGGTAGAGGGAGTGTTATTACTGGGGATTGGCTGCTGGCAAAAAGACTCACAAGCAGCCAATGCTATCTGATGGTGGTATTGTTGAAAAGGTGATTGGTAATTATCTTACAGCGGGCAGATAGTTGACCCCTTCAAGGCACGTTTTGCTGGGATATTTTCCATCCTGACAGATCGCTAATGGCGGTACTTTATCTACATAAGTAGATAAAGTCTATTGTTTTTGTGCCATACACATATAAACTTATATTCTACCTTAAATGGAGCAATGGCCTGGACAAATCCTTGCAAGGGGCCTTGGGAGCTGCCATAGTGCTTCCTGTAGGGTATAGATTTTTGTGTGTACCAAGGGAGGACTGGCCCAGTAGGCTGAGGGGCAAATGCCCCCCAGACTGGTCTCCATTAAAACATTTGGGCTGCCATTTACGTGCTTGAAAGGCACAGCACATGCCTCTAGCTCTTCCTCCTCCTTCAGATCGTTTACCAGTCAGCCCTCCAGTCCATTAGCATTGTTAGTCAGCCCTCCAGTTCAATAGTCAGTGTCATAAGCCCTTCAGTTCATTAGCCATTGTTGGCAGCCCCCCAGTTGATTAATCAGTGTTGTTAACCCTCAAGGTGGTTAGCCAGTGTCATCAGCCCTCCAGTTCATTAGCCAGTATTATCAGCCCTCCATTTCATTAGCAGTGTTGGCAGCCCTCCAGTTCATTGGCCAGTATTATCAGCCCTCCAGTTCATTAGAAGTATTGTCAGCCCTCTAGTTCATTAGCCAGTGTTACTCAGCCCCCAGTTTATTCAATTCATTAGCCTGTGTTAGTCAGCCCTCCAGTTCATTAGAAATGAATGAAGGAAACCTTGGGTAAGTATAACTTGACTTAGAAAAGTACCCAGGGTAGGGGTAAGATTTTAGGACTATAATTGTCCTTTAACCACATCCTACACTTTAAAATGTTGCAGGCAACAATGTAAAATGGAGTGGTCCTAAAATGGGCAAAGCTTAAACAAAGTGTGTGTCCTTAGCAAAGTTGGCATGATTACAAATGTTGCAATCTACCGTGGAAGGGTCACTTGGTTGTATTTTCCCCCTTGGCCAAACGGTCCCAGTCCTCCCCTGGTGTGTACAGAACATTCATTTTCTGTATATTTATTAAGAATAGCCATGGCAGAGCAAGCAATATGGCAGCTCTCACTTGTTTATAAAATGAAATATTCCAAGAAGGAATGTGCTGTGTTGACAGTTAACATTTGTGTTATCTGATAATGTAAACTGCAATTACAGAAATGGATCACGGAGATTATCTAGGATGTTACATTGTCAACATTCAATTCTTATACTGGAAATAGACAGTAGATGGCTGCAAGTTGGTTCTGTGATTGGTTGTCACTCTATCCAATAGAAAGCTATAGGGATCAGTGTAAAATCAGAGGACGCCTAGCGGTATTATAAAGACATGCAGCAAGAGTAAGTAGTAATGCAGTTTAAATGCAATGAGTTTGTAATCAGTGCAGCACTGCTAACTACGTTTATTAAGGGCGTTCTACAATCAAAGAACTGGCCTAATAAGTGTAGCACAGCTGATCTACTACAGGGTGCAATCTGCTGGCTGAAAGTGGTATTGCATCATATGTGTCTTCTAGGGGTTCCAGCAGCTGGCCAGCCTGGAAGTCTTTCTGTTTGCCCCCCCCCCCCCTTGCAGATGAGCAATGGCATTTGAACCATAGCTAGAGATGATAAACCATTTAAAGTAAGAGCCTTGGGTAAACCGATCCCCTTTCTCAGTCCCCATGTGAATTCTGTTCTGAGCTCACTAATAGACAATGAAGTTTGCACATTTACATCTGATTCCTTATTAAGTTTCTTCAAAGAACCAGTGAAAGGTCCCAGATCGCGGTGACACTAAAGGTCTCGGGTTTCCTTCCCCTTTGGAACATTCACGTGAAATAAAGAAATAAATATTACCTCTCTGATACGGTTTCACAGCGGAACAAATGATAAAATAATCTCATTGTCTCGCCAGTCTTAAAGGGTCTCTGGTTATGCTCTGGTGAATGTGACACACTCGATGTTTGTGAAGCAATTTAACTGTAGCCATAATCTACCATTAGGCGTTGGGTAGGCTACTCTCTTAATGGTCTGGTCGAGGAGGGTCAGTGTTGGCGATGCCTCCATGACAGACAGAGTACTGGTCAATGAACCAATCGGTGGTCTTTCGTTGAAAGAAAATGCCGCTGATATTTCGGTGTAAACAGCCACGTGGCCTTTAGAAGTCCATGCGACCAAAATATTGGCCCAAGGATAAATACTTTGGGGGTCTTTCAGAATTCATGGGCATTTATACTTAACTGTCCAAATTCCTTGCAAAGGCCCCTTCTGATCCTAACGCTTTAGGATCGCGATTTTTTCCATCCGATTGCATGCACTGTGCTTCCAGCGATCACCATTTTCATCCGTATCTCATGCGCTCCAATGGTGCTCAATAGTGGAAGCACACAGAATCACGTAAAACTGTGATCGTGCATTCTCCCGTTGGGCAGGGCCCTAAAAGGGGAAGTTCATTGCAAATACATGTACTTTTAGGAAAAAAGAGCAGTATTTTCCCATCCCAATGGCCTTAACCTGCCCATTTAGCATTGTGTCTGTGTATAAATAAATGCAACCAAAATACTGACTTCCTGTTTGCAGGACCCCTATTAGAGACCATTTTGGTTTTGCCCATAACCCAGGGCCTGGGTTGATTCAGTTGCTCAGTAGAGATCTGAGCATGTGTGACCCATCCAACAGCCAATTAGTAGAAATTACTGTTAGGAACATTCCAAGGAAGTGGTGCATTCTGGGAAGAAGGACTGTTACAGAACCTGAAATGGCAGCTCACTAATGTCAACAGCAGGGAATAGCAAGGGGGATAAATTATACTGATTTTTCAAACTGGAAGATAATATGTAGAATAACTTAGGTATGTATAATATAAACTAAACATTTTCTTTTAAAAAAATGATATTTTCCTCTGAACTTTCCCTTTAAGACCGCTATAAACCTAATGAATGAAATAATATATTCGCAATTAAACACTTAAGTCAAGACGACTATTGTGCAACCATTGTCTCCGGGCTGGAACGTGATTATCTGGGACAGTCGTACTTTGATTTTCAAACTTGTACAATCAGCACAATGAGATATTTAATTCTTTCTTCAAGAACCTTATCACTATAACTGCAAAAATTCATTCCGTGCAGGCGTTATCTGTGCCACCTTTACACTCGCTGTTGCCTGGAGATATCGGTATTTAAACTGCAGCGAAATTCAGGCTGTCGTGTTGACAAAAAAATGGTGATTCACACGTGATAAACTATTATCGCAGTGAGTAAAACTGTTACCCCACGTGAATATTTCAACGCTGCATGAATTAGTTTACTTGATTCATTTGAAAGCACAATCGCCGCTAATGTATAAAGTCTAGCTGGTACAATTAAAGGAAAAGTCAACACTAAAACATTTTCTCAGACTTAAAGGTCAGAAACTGCCAGTTAAAATAGTTTCCCTAGTCTTTCCATTTAATTCCTAAATAAAGATATACCTGTTTGAATTCAATAAAATCTTTCTACAAGGCAATGCTCCAATGGGTGCACCGCTCCTGTTCTGGAGTTTAAGTCGCGCTAACTGATGTTATATCGGTTAACCGCGTGGCTAACGCGGAAATTAACCGCACAACTGGCGCAAGCGATGTTATATCCTGAAAATGCCTTTTTATTGCGACACTTTAAAAGCCAGTCAATTGCCGTAATATATGCCGCTATTGGCATATAGCATTGCCGGCTGTTTGCAGTGGGTTGCCAATGGTGGCACTCGGTGCATCATGCTGCATGTATCTACTGAGCATGCCTGAGATCACTGAGCTAAGAGACAGGGAGGTAACTGCAGGTCTCTCTACTGTACTAGATAGGGTTTACATTACAAGTGTTACATTGTTTTAATCAGCTGTTTTTTGCCTGTAAGTAAAGAAAAAAGCGTTTAGCCATGAACTCCTTTAAAATCTAATTTCTTTTTGTATAAAATAAATACACAGTATACCGATTGCACCAAGCATTGTGTTTTGCGTTCTATTTCTCTGTTATATTGCATTGTATTTAGTAGCAAATGTAAAGGCTCCCATGCACATCTTTGGTGTTTATCAATGGAAAAATAAACTATAATAGTTTGTGATGCTATGATTATAGTCTCATTGACAAGCTTACCGGTATCCTAAATTTAACATGGTATTTTACCAAAATCCAGTCTGATTGGTTACAAGTGAACTGGAGTTCTGTCTCTGTTAGACAGACTTACCTGGCTGTGCTGCCTATTGTCATGGGGCTCGGACAATAATAAGATCACAATGGTGGGTTAGTGGCACTTAGCATTAATATGTAAGTATGTAATTAGGCCATTTAATGCTTTTGCTGGGTTATGTGCTCCTGAACATGTACACAGTTCAGTTGTAAGTAGACTAGTGTGGCAGATCTTAAATATTTCCCCAAGCTGGAATTGCTATTGTGAACTGAAAAGGTCGTACGTCCATCAATTACTCTTGGCTGATAGAAATCGTACATGTATGCGGGTTTTTAGCATTGCAGATTTTAAAATCAACAGCATCTTTAGGGGCTAAATGACCCTTTGCTCCTCTGAGCAGGTTTGAATGTGTTTGATGTTCTAGTGTGTGATCTGTCGTGTGACTATCCACCTTGCCAGCTCAGAGCGGCCCCTGATTAGATTCCAATGATCGGACTACCAATCTTATATAACCCACTCTGGACTGGGTACACGTGGTATGATTCTTCGTCCTGCTGACCGTTCGCCATAGCAGTTTGCCCAGTTACCAGCATATGCATCGAAAATATCGTCCACCCAAAAAAAGTTTATATGTGTTTCCATCCTAAAGCCTTGGACACACGTATGATGTTGAATCCGATGAACGTCCCCCGATCGCATGCACATGTGCGCCGAACGGGCCGCTTCGCCTGATAATCAAATGTGTGTATGCGTTCGGTCAGGCGTCATTCATCAATCTGCCATGGCGGATCAACCAACAAAGCCACACCAAACGCATACACACATGCGATTATTGGCCAAAACCATTTTTGCCCGTGTGTGTCATGGTCGAGGATTATTCGTCAGGTTCAACATCATACGTGTGTATGAGCCTTAAATGTAAAGAGGTGAAACTTTTCTAAAATCCACAACAAATATTTGGCCTTTACTTTCCCTTTCTTTCCCTTGTAGTCACTGTTTTGTTCAGTTCCATTTGATTATTTTTACGTAAGTGCAACTTGTTTTGATTTCCTTTCCCTTTGCGAAGTGTCTTTCGAGTTCAGAGTCACGAGTTGGTTGATTTAAGTTTCATTAATATTTCCAAGAAGTGCTGAGCTGTTTGGTTTGTGGTGTTCCACAGAATGGGAGGAAAACAGGAAAGTGGGGAATTAGGACCTGAATATTTTTAATTTTTTTCTGCTGCCGTAATCACTTTGTTGGCTGAGCTACGATATTATTACATTAGGAAAGAAAAGGCCGTTTGTATTCTGGGGTAAAAAGGATTAAATTGATGGGTGTTTGTCTTTATTCAACCTTGACAGCAATGTAAATGTTGGTAAATTCGTCCGATTGTGTGGTTGTCCATGTTTTGCCTGCGGCCAACCCACGATATTTCGGACCAGATGAAAGCAGTGATTGGTCTGTTGGTTTGAAATATCGTCACCTGTGTACCCAGCCTTGGTGACCCATTCTGCCTGAACGCTTAATGATGTCCCCTTATCTCTCCTTGTCTTGGCCCGAAATATCGGTGATACTTTTAAGACACAACTGACCATTGTTGGATGGTCTTTCGGACACGTTGGTAATTCATGGGCAAATCTTGTGCCGTTTCCAAGACTGTTGTGGCGCATTCGATTGCAGCAAATGGTCAGAGGAGCCAAAATATTTGCCAATGTATACCTAGCCTTAGGTGGGCTATTTCAATGCAGTTGTTGAGGGCTTCGTCACTATGTACAAACATATCAATGGGCCTTACAATAAACTCTCCGGGGGGTCTGACAGACTTTCCCTGAGGACATGGGACATTACTTGAGATAAGGACATCTGGGTGTGCTTGCCTGACCTGTGTTGCTTTCAGAGGTAAAGTAACCTCGTGCCCACAGGCTCATCGACAAACAAATACCTATTGCAGCTAATTATAGGCTTGTTTAGCGCATTGTCTTTTCTTAAGCTGTTTGATTTCCTCATAATTTGCTTTCCTTTCTGTTTATTCAAGGTCCAATTCTTTCCTATGAGAGGTACATTATCCTTGCACAGGCACCTATGTTTATTTTACACTTTATTTTAATTCTGGCAAATTGACCGTGAATGAGATGTTCTAGTTTATAGTTCGATAGTTGTCCAAGCTACAGATGTGGCCACATCATTTTTTAGAATACATGCTTTCTTTACCACTAGTTGGCGATGTTCTGCTGAGGTCTATGGAGAAACCCTTAGGTCGGCCATACATATGGAGGATTTTCAGCAAATACAGGATCTTTATCGGCTCCCTTTACTAGAGTATAGGGAACCGATAACATTGTTGCTGTGTCGGCGTGCAAAGAAAGATGTGTATGCGTGAATTGGGCAAACTTGCAATCAGATCCTATCGCATGAGTATGGGCAACTTTAGTTTTGGTAAGCATGGAATTCCCACACATAGGTATGATTGAAACACACAGAGAAGTTTTTGTACCCAGTAAGCCATATCTCATTGAATTACAACCTCTAACTGATAAAGACTGTTCTCTCATGCTGAATCATTTGCATTATGGATTATTCATCAATGTTTCTTCCCCTTTAAAACAGGAATGTGATATTTAAAGTTGCTTGCTCAGCATTATCCCTACCCCCACCTTTATGTTTTTAACAGGATACATAATATAATAACCCCCCTTTATGTTTATAACAGGAAACGTCCACTGGAAGACAGTTCCATAGCTTTACCGTTCTCACAGTGAAAAACACTTTCCCAACTTGAAGCCTAAACCTTTTTTCTTCTAGTCTTAAGGGATGTCCATCTGACATGTTCTATTGGTGAACAATGCCCCAGATAGTTTATTGTATGGCCCGTTAATGTATTTATACAAAGTAATCATATCCCCACACAAGCGCCTTTTCTCCAGCGTACATAATTGTAACTTATCCTATCTATCTTCATATTCAAGCTCCCCCCAATCCCCTTATTAATTTAGTTGCCCTTCTCTGAACCCTTTCCATTTCAAAGATGTCCTTTTTAAAACACAGGATTCCTAAATTGCACTGCATATTCCAAATGAGGAGTTACCAATGCACTTAACACAGAGCCATTTATAGTATAAGCAACACAAGAATTTTAAAGTCCAAAATGCATCACCTTACATTTCTCAACACTGAATCTCATCAGCCACTTAGCAGCCCAATGTGACAATCTATCTAGATCCCCCTGCAACGATTGCACATCCTCTGAAGTTTTTAATGGTCGACAAAGTTTTGTGTTGTCAGCAAACACAGAAACCTTGCTGACAATACTCACTTCCAAATCATTAATAAATAGATTAAATAGAAGCGGCCCCAACACAGAACCCTGTGGCCCCCACTTAGCACTTTATTCCATAATGATGAAGCCCCATTAACAACTACTCTCTGCATCCTATTCATTAACCAATTTTCTATCAATGTACAAATGTGCCTCCCCAGACCAACAGACTTTAGCTTATACATAAGTCACCTATGGGGGACTGTATCAAAAGCCTTTGCAAAATCCAAGTAAACTAAATCTACTGCTATGCCAGAGTCTAAATTTCTACTTACTTCCTCATAAAAGCCAAGCAAGTTAGTTTGACAAGATCTA
>CM033476.1:123287190-123297964 GCA_019447015.1 Hymenochirus boettgeri
ATATATAGACCCACCAAGTGGCCTATCCAGATCCTGGAATCAGAACCGCCCAGGTGGGGGAAATGAAGACAGACACTAAGCACAGACTCTAGTGTGGCAGCAAAGCTACTAAATTTAGTATTCAGTGTGACCCTCTCCAGCTGTACAACTTATCTTATCTGGGCTGAGGCTGCCTGATGGCTACTGATAAACTACTGATTAACTGTAGACTTTCCACTCTACAGCTCAAGCCATCAACAATATAGAGACAGAATCCACAAACCTACAATATTATATTACATAAAGACTGATTGTCTTTTTCTTCATGGGTACCACACACAATGTGATGGTCCTAATAGTATCAAAGGGTGAGGACCTAAACCGCTAAGTTTCCGATGCTGTACACACATGAAGCCATGAAAGACCGGCATGTAGTACTGGTCTTGCTCCACCTCCCAAACCTAATCAATGGTAAGACATAATTCTGCAAAATCCCGCCTTCCCATTGGACATTCCGGAAGAAGTCCCAGACCCCTACAACAGCTGCAAATGGAAGTTAATATACTTTAAAGGAAGGCACATCCCATTGGCTTTGTCTACTGGGAAAGAAAATAAACTTTATAAAGCTGAGGTAAAGCAACAGATACTGTGAGACATACGGTACATCCATCTAGTCCAACCTTTATTCCCTACCCATAATGTCTGTATAACAGTTACATAGTAACATAGTATTGGAGGTTGTATAAAGACATACAGGTGCTAATACCCTATAAAGGGCTCTGTAAGATAAGTAGAGGGGTTAACACCCTATAAAGGGCTCTGTAAGATAAGTAGAGGGGTTTACACCCTATAAAGGGCTCTGTAAGATAAGTAGAGGTGCTAATACCCTATAATGGGCTCTGTAAGATAAGGAGGTGCTAATACCCTATAAAGGGCTCTGTAAGATAAGGAGGTGCTAATACCCTATAAAGGGCTCTGTAAGATAAGTAGAGGGGTTAACACCCTATAAAGGGCTCTGTAAGATAAGGAGGTGCTAATACCCTATAAAGGGCTCTGTAAGATAAGGAGGTGCTAATACCCTATAAGGGCTCTGTAAGATAAGTAGAGGGGTTAACACCCTATAAAGGGCTCTGTAAGATAAGTAGAGGGGTTAACACCCTATAAAGTTCTCTGTAAGATAAGTAGAGGGGTTAACACCCTATAAAGGGCTCTGTAAGATAAGGAGGTGCTAGCGATACGCAAGTTAAACGTTGCAGCCATTTCCTGTTCAATCCAGCATGTCGAATTGGCTGCAATATCTGTTGTAGAGTGATAGGTCTGGATGGTTTTCCAGAACACTTTGGCAGGTAAGCTGCAATGTATGAGCTCATTAAGGATAATTAATTATGTACTAAGCTGGGTACACACCTTCCAATCCTTCATCCCGACCGACCATTTGTCTCTTCTGACTGGTCAGCCAGGACAAAGGACCGCCAGTCGTGGAAAAAGTACCCACTTCGACAGTTTGCCACGACCAAGTGTGCAGTCCACAGAGGACAGCATGATCTGTCTTGGTTTTCCGACAGGTCCAATCATTCATTTGTCTAATTCAGACGAACAAATGGTTGGACGTTGGTCACTTCCGACAAATGATGAAATGTTGGTTGGTCGGGCAGAATTATTGGATGGTGTGTACCCAGCTTTAGGGTCTCTGTAAGATAAAGACTTGGTAAGAGGTGTTACTGGACAACTGTATTGTCTAAGCTCCACCCCCACCACAGTCTGGGATCTATCCAATGGGAAGAAGCGCTAGGTCTTGGAACTATTTAAATGTACTACAGCTCCTATTACCATTGTACTGCTATATTAACAAAACTAATCCTCCTGTAAATTCATATCGGGTGAGTACAGTCCAGTGACAATGACTAACCTAGAAGTGAAAATTAACCGCAGTGCCGGCTGTGTGGGTTGCAGTCACAAGCCATTAAAGGACAAATGTACTATTGTTACTCCACCCCCCTTGTGGCCCAGGGACCAACCAATAGGAAGACACATTCTGCAATAAGTGTTTTTTCCCATTTAATCAATCCAAGATTAAGGTGAGAGCTCAGACAATACAGTTGCCTTTTAAATTTGTGTGAGTCATTGAATGCCAGCAAGTATCTGGTGTTAAGTTCGTCTAGAACAGAATTTACCCATAAGGCCCTAAAAAGGAAATGAAATCCCCCTGCACACACTGTAGTACTTGTGGCTCTCTGTAGATTCCCGAACATTTAAAACATCAGATTTATTTCATACCCGGTTGCAGCAAAGTTGGTCCAATAAGCGATCATAAACTGGGCAACATCTCGGTCTCTGGGTCTGTAAGCCAACGGCGTGGAAAAGGGTTTTCCAAACATGTACTGCAAATCGTCCGCATGGTCGGCTCCCACCCAGTTTGGAAACACTGGCATGCGGGTTGGGTGACTGAACACGTAGCTGTAAGTCTTAGCACCCCTGACATCACAAACATAATTAGAATTATTAGAATATAGGTCGTGCTATAAAGTGGAAACACTCAACCCCCCACTAAACACAGATATCACCCCTTTCCTGATTGGATGCATTTAAATACTACCTGTTTCTTTCTGCTGTATACTAACCTTTTTGCATACCACTGCCCCCTGGTGTTCAGGTTTCTTGGGAGCGCCACCACCAAAACATTCTGTATTTGGGTGTATTATTTTTTGGGAGGCGATTCTATAGGCAGTTTTCCTATATAAGGATATAATCCTCTTTTCCTCACCCCTATAAACGTTCACACTTGCATATTATATGTGTATTTGGAGAATCGTGTCCACTTACTTGGCGTTCTGGAAATGGTAGGCTAAGGCCTCCTGAGTGGCTGCCAGGAAGATATAATCGGTTTCCAGTTCAATTACGGTTTTCTTCATGTCCTCTTGACTGGGATTTTCTCCCCACCCACTGGTGTAAAGGTCAAACGCGATTTCTAATCCTGCTGAGCCTTTAGCGAGTGTCAATCCCTCTACCAATTTACGCACAGTGTCCCTGAAAACAGAGGATGACAATCCGATGTCTCTCATCACAAATGTTCCTCCATTTACTATGGCAGATCTTTATAGAGTCTCTTAGGGGCTAATTCATTACGTATAATTTTGCCGGAGCAGTTAATTTTCCTCAACCAATCAGATCTAATGCTAGATACACACAAGCAGATCTTTTAGCCCAACCAACTTATATTTTATTGTATTGGTCGGTTGGACCACAAAATTTGTGGTGATTTCTACAGCGGTGGTGACTGATTGGACAGGTCGGTAAATCACTGCTGATTATGCGGTTTCCTATGGACCGAACGGTTGCGACAAATTTCTTGCTGCAACCGACAGTGATTCGTTCAGGCCGACCACTTGCTAGTGGCGAACGGTCGGTCAGCGATGAAAAATCCCTCTATGGGAACCCTCCATGCATTACTAGTCCACTGCAGTTAGAAAACTTTTGATCAGATCTGATTGTCCGATTGGTTGGCTGCTGCAGATTAAGAACCCCTCTTATTGAATACAGCATTTACTTTGAAACATTCCGCACTAAAGAAAAAAAAAGGCTTTAATACCTGTATCAATAAGGAAAAGTAAGAAAAACCTACGCAGAAATCTTCTGGAGCGGCTGGTTTATTTGTGGTACATCCAAGCCAGCGAAAATATGTCCATCCATGTTGTTAACTCCTGCCATATAATCGACCCCGGCAGCATTGGCAAATAAGTTCCTCGGCTCATCTGGGATGAAATCTCCATCAATGACTGGAGAGTATGCCAAGTAATGAACTAAAGGGTCTACAGAGAGAGAGAGGGCTCAGAAACCATAGGTGTAGTGTCTATACCTACTTCAACAATGTTCCTCCCTACCACTACGGGGGGACTAAAAGTAACCAAGATATGGTAGGACACTTACTGAGGTGGCCCAAGAGCCAATCATCATATGTAAACAAACCAAGCAGAGTTCTAATTGCCATCAAGTGGTTCTGACTGTGTCATCTTTATCATCTAAAACAAACAGACAGATCTCCCAGAGATGCACTCACATTTCAGATTGGTCAACTGCAGATGGTAGGCCATGGTAAGAGCAGAAGGATCTGTGTTCTTCAAGCAGTTTGCTAGATTTGCAGTATCGTTCACTGGACACCCAACATTAGTTGCCAACTGTAATATAGAGAAACAGGATGTTGGGTTTCATAAAGGGCAACTTTCCTATAATGCCATAGAACTTGGATAAAGGATCCATGTCTGTGCTGTAATGTTGTCTTTTTTGTTCTTAATGTTTTTTTTTTTTTCCTAATAATCCAAATTTTCATATGAAACATCTTTAGGATTTCAAAGTGAACTTACCTTTAAGGTGTCATTAGACTGAAGTTAAAACAAATGGGTGGAAATGGGGAGAAAAGACAGTAACTTACAGCAACCAATCACATATATTCTTTATTCTAATTGCATCACATGACTAAAAGCTAACTTATCATTTGTTGATTTGGTTATATTCCCAAACCTTGCATCTCAGGCCTGAGGATAGGGTACATTTATACTGTAGGTTACTGTAAAACATGTCTTATTATGTATACATGCCCCCGAATCCAAACTAGCTCTCTCTCTGATACTGCAAACCCCATTGGTCTCTATGCTCCACCACGTTTTAAACCAGGTCTACCGAGTAATGTGTCCAATGTAGTTACCGCTTTAGCAAAGGTGAGAGGATCCCGCTGAATCGCCCATGGGCACATTCCTACTCCGCTCTGACTGATAGCTCTATTGATCAGCCCAACATTGTAAGGAGTCAAGGTCTGCAAAACAAAAAATGCAAAGACAAGATGAATTAAAAGGTGACAATAGACAGACTACCCAATCATGTTGCATAACTCAATACCCAATCACAGTGCATAACCCAATACCCAATCACGTTGCATAACCCAATACCCAATCACGTTGCATAACAATACCCAATCACATACCCAATCACATTACATTAACCTCTGCATTACTTACCTTGACCATGTCCAGAAAGCAGGACAAAGGACGTAAAAATAAATGCAGTGTACACAAACATAACTACCATTATAAACATTTGGTGTAAATGATTCCTGTCCATTCATTATAAATGTGAAGAAATGAACCTGGTCAGTACCTGTAAAGAGACACCAGCGCCCCCAGCAGACTCTCCAAAAAGGGTGATATTGTTCGGGTCTCCACCAAACGCAGCAATGTTCCTCTTTACCCAGGAGATGGCCATGTGCTGATCCCAGAGTCCGTAGTTACCTAATCAGGAGTTAATAGTTAAAATCCCTGTTACACAAAAGATCTCCATTGACCAGAAAGGGGACGGTTGCAAGATTTTGCAGGAATACTAAAATTTGCCTTTACCTACTCCTTGTCTTTCTATGCAATTCCTAAAGCTACACGCAGTAAAGAGAGCCCAGAAGTTACTGCCCCTTGAATAGCTCAGTGATCTCAGACATGCTCAATGCATCCAGGAATCAGATAGTTTGTTATTTCCATGTGCTTAAGGGACTATAAAGAAGGGTACACACCATCCAATAATTCGGCCCTACCAACCGACATTTCAGTGTATCTACAGATATATTGGAGGGTTCTTTTGTGCAGCCATGACTGAACGCTGACCATTCATTCGTCCAAATCTGACATGTCCAAAAACCAATCATGCGTTACTCTATGGACATGCGCAGGGGAGCCCTTCACCTCCACCATAGAGGTAAGTAGAGTTCTAAATGTTTTTTAAGAAACATTACAGTTGGGGGTGGGCAGGGGTAACCCACATAAACAAAAGTTTTTATTTAGACTGGACATGTCCTTTAAAGGATAGGTTCACTATAGCGCCTATAGGGTGTATTGCTAGACATACCCTTTAATTCAAAAACAGATAGGCTCACTTTTTGAGTGAACCTATCCTTTAAGCTAAACAGATTAATTGGCCAGAAATGTACCACTGGTTTTATTTGAGGACAGCACTGCCGTTGGCATTAAGGTAAATCTGAAGAAGAAATGTAATGAACTCAAACACTAAACAATTACACATGAAAACATTTTCATCCTGAAACAACAAAAGGAGATAAACTTACCAGGAGCATTAGAGTCACCCGTGCTAAGAAATCCCAGAGGTCCCACCCGGTAGTTGAAGGTTACCACAATGACTTTGCCACGTAGGGCTATCTCTTCACCGTCGTACAGATAGTTGTTTAGAAAGTTGGCGCCTTGACCACTGCCAAGTAAAAACCCTCCGCCGAAAATCCAAATCATAACGGGAAGATTCGTAGACACTGAATTCAAACAAATAACATCCCCATTTTATTTAAAAGTTAAAAATATAAATAACTTATGCACCCAATATTCTACCATTTGGGATATATATATATAGTAATATATAGGGCTAGAGAGATCTCTCATACCATTTAAACAAGTCTAAGATGATGTCTCTAGCTGCTGTGAATTTAAGGTTACAAGCATGCAAAGTTTCGCTCAAAAAGGGTAAAAGGGCCCGCCACAACTTCAGCGCTCAGCTGTTTTTTGGAAGTTTGGGTCCGGACTTTTAAACAGCTGATTATGTGTATGTTACATACATGCAATCATCTTTTTAAAAACAACCGATTGTGGATTTCTGGGGAGGGGAGGAGGGTTGGTTTTACGTCCAGGATTGCTCCTCTGCTCCCAGCAGTAAGATAAAAGTGGGCATGCTCAAGCCATTGGTGAGGGGGTGGAGAAATGGGTGCCGGGGATGTCACAACTCACAGTGTAAGCAGGAAGGACAACCCCTTATACTGCTGGATAGATTGCAGCTACAGTTCCCCTTTATGCCAAAAGTTCCCCATACAAGGTGAAATTCTAGATGCCATATATACTTGAGTATAAACCAAGTTTTTTTTTTTAAATGAGCCGAAAAATCTAACCTCGGTTTATACTTGGGTCACATTGGTTCGTACCGGTTCAGAGGTAGGAGGTAGAAGGAGAGCCAAAAGGAAGGAGACCGGAGCAGTAGATGTGTACCGAGTACTGTAATAGCCTTAAAATCTGTCCGCAAAGGAGACCGGAGCAGTCAGGAGGCGCATGCACATAAGTTACGCACATCATCTCAGGCCTCACCAGACGAATACCGGTAATGGAGCAACTAAGTCCCCTGTCAGCCCTCCCATACTGGCGGAGCTGGTAAGAAACATATGCAGCCATATTTCTTTGGGGGTCTATGGGGGGTTTAGAGGTGGGCTGGAGGTATCTTGTTCTTGGCCTATTAAGACAGTGTAGTGGAGGGGTGAGTTGGGGAACCGGGTGGGGGAAGGCACTGTGGATAAAATATTGTAGGGAGCATTAATGTTGAACCTTTCCATTCCAGACGTTTAGAAACTACAACTCTCAGCAACCAAAGCATGCTGGGAGTTGTAGTTAACAAGCATCTGGAGTACCAAGGAATAGGGGATTCTGCTATTATTACGGTATATTTGGACCATATTAACTAATTACAGGTCTGCAGCAGTGGTCACATGTTCTACCTTCGGATTATACCCGAGTCATTCGGTTTTACTCCTTTGTCAGGTAAAATTAGTATCTCGGTTTATACTTGGGTATATAAGGGTAAATAAGAACATAGCGCCTCTCCATGATACCAAAACAAACCCTCAACCCCTTAATTCCCCTTCTGACCTTCCTTGCGAGTCTGTGGAACCCAGATGTTCAGATACAGACAGTCTACGCTCCCAAACACAGCGTCCTGGCTTATGGTCGCCTGCAAACAGCGTGGCTTGTAGTCTGTAGCCTTTAGTGTACCTGGAGGTGTTGAGAAACAGGTCAATTATTATCTATTAAGTTTGCAATAAAGGTTTCCCCATAATATATATATTTATTTTGTGATTTAGGTTTCCTGCCATGGATTTAGAAGTGGAGATTTATATAATAAGCACTTGCCGTCAATCATAGTACAGTGGGTTTGGTTATGGTGCACTGGTCTGACATACCATGCTTGTGATCACGTTATAGGTTTGTTATGGTGCACCGGTCTGGAATACCATGCTTGTGATCACGCTATAGGTTTGGTTATGGTTCACCGGTCTGGAATACCATGCTTGTGATCACGCTATAGGTTTGGCTATGGTGCACCGGTCTGGAATACCATGCTTGTGATTACATTATAGGTTTGGTTATGGTGCACTGGTCTGATATACCATGCTTGTGATCACGCTATAGGTTTGGCTATGGTGCACCGGTCTGACATACCATGCTTGAGATAACTTTATAGGTTTGGTTATTGTGCACCGGTCTGGAATACCATGCTTGAGATCACGCTATAGGTCACCATATATGTCAAACGAAGCCGTAAAGGTTTACCTGACCATCCTGGATGCTTCCCGGCTTTTTCAAAGGTTTTTGGAGGAGCGGCAAAGGGGATCCCTTTAAAAATATCAATGTAATCAGGAAAGAGAATCCCAACCTTCTCGCTGGTCCCTTCCACAAATCCTCCCTCTGTATGAACTATCCCCAGCTGTGAAGATGCAAACACAAAATAACATCATTTGGAAAGAAGTAACAAACTGAAAAAGTGACAAATATCCCTAAATCTGATTGGACGTTCACTGTGATCATTCTGACAATATGCTGATGACCTCTCATTACCGTTTTAGCATATGCCCCTGCTAGGTATGCCAACAGCAAGGCAAAAATTCCCCAGCCTGCCATCTCCTCCGGTTATCAACCTTTCCCCAATGTGGTGAACAGCAGGGCAGTTTGATATATTTATATATAAACACACACACATTGGGATTCTTTTTGGCAACATTTCTACAAATGAACAGCCTAGTGATAATGGGGGCTCATTAGTAACTGGACTGTGCTAAATTTGGACTCTTGTGTGAATTCCGACAGCTGAACTCCCCTCCCCCGGTGCTCTGGAAATTTCGTAATTACACAGACATTATTACGGTTTTCTATATCTAAAAGAATAAACCAATACAAATCAGTTAGGTGGTTTTAAAGATTCCTGTATACAGGCAAAAGTCCCATTCAAACAGCATGGCGTTCTGGCAAATCTAGAAGAAAAAAAAAAAAAAAAAAGACTCCCCTAAACTATGAATGGATTATACCATACATTTCTGTCCTTAAAGGGCAAGTCCATCCCTTAAATGAAAACTTACATACAGGTAAATCTCCCCCCCAAAACCCTAAACGGTAATAGTTTGAAATGTGAAATCTATAAGTCTAACCTGAAATCCTGTACAATGTCCTGTTTCCCCTGTTTCTGCTTCCTGGTTCTTCCAGTTAGTAACTGTCAGTTATGGATTTGACAGTTGACATCACAGCCAATGACTGAATGTTAATCCCTTGTCGGCCTCTTCTGAGCATGCCCAGGCTCAGTACAGGCTCAGTACAGGTTTCTAAATTTCTCAGTTTCCATGAGGCATCCAGAAGCATAGCAGGCATACAGTAATGAATTCATAGGACAAACTATGATATATCAACATATTTTAAAGAAGCCATTCTTTCTAAAAGATGTTCTTATGAGGGTGGAGTTGTCCTTTAATGTCTTCCTTGTCCACTTCTATGGGGCTAACCACTGTAAGAAGAAGGGGTGTTCTTGATGCCTGAAAGAAAATGGCCTTTAATCAATCGCGGTTTAGGAAAGTTATAACATTTTAATCTGAGGTGTAATTAGTCAGTTGTCCTTTAAACCAGTAAGTGGTTCCCAAACCTATTTACGTGGTAGCACACTTGTGTTCTTAGTTTGGACTTTATCTGTATGTTATGTACAGTGTACACTGCAATCCAACCAGACATTATATTTCATTCCATATTGTCCCAGATCAATGTGCGATCGTGGGTGGAGATCCGTGACGCACGATGTGTATGCACGGCCGTTTTCAATAATGGTGCAATGTA
The DNA here is from genome assembly GCA_019447015.1 of Hymenochirus boettgeri. NCBI lineage: Eukaryota > Metazoa > Chordata > Amphibia > Anura > Pipidae > Hymenochirus > Hymenochirus boettgeri. Next base: position 123,297,072 of record CM033476.1, read on the forward strand.
TGGGCACTTTGTACGGCCCCTCGGGTCTTCCCAGAGATCGGGCAAAAGTGCCCATAGAGGCGTGTGTATGAGCCTTAAGTTAGGCCAATGAAAATGTCTCCAAATTTGTAATGAATTACAGAACAGTTTAATACATCATTATAAACATTCTAAAAAATAGTCAGATGACCTTACTCTGTGCCAGCGACAAGAGTGTCCGATCATCTCTGGCCATCACCGGCGGCGGTTTGTCTTCGGTTGCTCCAGACGGGCGTTCTCTGGCCTTCGTAGGGGTGTTCATTTCCAACGATGATCCTAGCAAGTCATGTTCAAACTTCATCTATTATCCTATCAGTTCCTCTCTTTCATCCTGGTCTCATTTCCATTATATAGTCTTTAGGCCCATTAATCAGCGCCCATTATAGCATTTACAGGGAGATGTAATAAAAGTTACAAAATGGTGCTAATTTTGTCCCAACCAATCAGATGATAGCTTTCAAATGGTAAACATCTGATTGGTTGGGGCAAAAGCTCAGATAACTTGCACTCTAAGTCCTGAGGGCCACCGTGCCTGGTGAGGCGTGTCAAGCTGGACTATAGGTGAAGTGAGTGGTTAAGATTGGGGTATCTGGGCTGAAGGAATACTTCAGTGTTACATCAAGTAGAAATAATATAAATAATATGAACACTCTTCCCTGTCCATTACCAGTTACTCCTACCGCTTTTCCCTGTCCATTACCAGTTACTCCTACCGCTTTTCCCTGTCCATTACCAGTTACTCCTACCGCTTTTCCCTGTCCATTACCAGTTACTCCCACCGCTCTTCCCTGTCCATTACCAGTTACTCCCACCGCTTTTCCCTGTTCATTACCAGTTACTCCCACCGCTTTTCCCTGTTCATTACCAGTTACTCC
>CM033476.1:123298139-123577786 GCA_019447015.1 Hymenochirus boettgeri
ACACCCTCCTGCTCTTACGGTCCTATTTTCCTTTCCCGCTCTAGCACCTCCTCTCTTCCTGTCCTAGTTTCCTCTACAACACCTCCTCTCTTCCTGTCCTATTTTCCTCTACCCCTAACACCTCCTCTCTTCCTGTCCTATTTCCGCTACACCCTCCTCTCTTCCCTCTTCCTGTCCTATGTTCCAGTCTACACCTCCTCTCTTCCTGTCCTAGTTTCCTCTAACAACCTCCTCTCTCTCTTCCTGTCTAGTTTCCTCTACACCTTCTCCTTCCGGTCCTAGTTTCCTCTATACCTCCTCTCTTCCTTCCTAGTTTTCCTCGACCCCTCCTCTCTTCCTGTCCTAGTTTCCTTCCTCTACAACCTCCTCTCTTCCTGTCCTAGTTTCCTCTACAACTCCTCTCTCCTGTCCTAGTTTCCTCCTCTACACCTCCTCTCTCCGGTCCTAAGTTTCCTCTATAACCTCCTCTCTTCCTCTCTTCCTGTCCTGTTCCCTCCTACACCTCCTCTCTCTTCCTGTCCTAGTTCCTCTATACCTCCTCTCTTCCTGTCCTAGTTCCTCTCACCTCCTCTCTTCCTGTCCCTAGTTTTTCCTCTACACCTCCTCCTTCCGTCCTAGTTTCCTCTACACTCCTCTCTTCCGTCCCTAGTTTCCTCTACACTCCTCTCTTCCCGTCCTGTTTTCCTCTACAACCTCCTCTCGTATCCTGTCCTAGTTTCCTCTACAACCTCCTCTCTTCCGGTCCTAGTTTCCTCTATACCTCCTCTCTTCCTGTCCTAGTTTCCTCTATAATCTTCCTCTCTTCCTGTCCTTTTCCTCTATAAACCTCCGCTCTTCCTGTCCTAGTTCTCTACAACCGCCTCTCTTCCTGTCCTAGTTTCCTCTAATACCTCCTCTCTTACTGTCCTAGTTTCCTCTACACCACACCTCCTCTCTTCCTGTCCCTAGTTGCCTCTATACACCTCCTCTCTTCCGGTCCTAGTTTTCCTCTACACACCTCCTCTTCTTCCGGTCCTAGTTTCCTTTACACCTCCTCTCTTCCTGTCCCTAGTTTCCTCTACACCACCTCCTCCCCTCTTCCTGTCCTAGTTTCCTCTACACCTCCTCTCTTCCTGTCCTAGTTTCCCTCTATACCTCCTCTCTTCCGTCCTTAGTTTCCTCTATACCTCCTCTCTTCCGGTCCTTAGTTTCCTCCTCTACACCTCCTCTCTTCCTGTCCTAGTTTCCTCTACACCTCCCTCTTCCCTGGTCCTATATTTCCTCTTAACACCTCCTCCTTCTTCCGGTCCTAGTTTCCTCTATACCTCCCCTCTTTCCTGTGCCTATTTCCTCACCTCTACAACAACCTCCTCTCTTCTCCTGTCCTAGTTTTCCTCTACAACCTCCCTCTCATTCCTGTCCTAGTTTCCTCTACAAACTCCTCATCTTCCTGTCCTATGTTTCTCGACACCTCCTCTCTTCCTGTCACTAGTTTCCTCTACACCTCCTCTCTTCCGGTCCTATTTCCTCTAACACCTCCTCTCTTCCGTTCCTAGTTTCCTCTACACCTCCTCTCTTCCTGTCCTAGTTTCCTCTACAAACCTCCTCTCTTCCCGGTCCCTAGTTTCCTCTACACCTCCTCTCTCCTGTCCTAGTTTCCCTCTACCCCTCCCTCTGCCTTCCGTCCTATTTTTCCTCACCCCCTCCCTCCTTCCTGTCCTGTTTCCTCTAACACCTCCTCTCTTCCTGTCCCTAGTTTCCTCTACAACCTCCTCTCTTCCCGGTCCTAGTTCCTCTACAAACACCTCCTCCTCTTCCTGGCCTAGTTTTCCTCTACACAACACTCCTCTCTTCCTTGTCCTAGTTTCCTCTTACACCTCCTCTTCTTCCTCCTTCCTGTCCTAGTTTCCTCTACCCTCCTTCTCTTCCTGTCCTAGTTTCCTCCTCTATACCTCCTCTCTCCTGTCCTAGTTTCCTTCTACACCTCCTCTCTTCCGTCCTATTTTCCTCTACAACACCTCCTCTCTTCCTGTCCTATTTCCTCCCTCTATAACCCTCCTCTCTTCTTGCCTAGTTTCCTCTATTACCTCCTCTCTTCCTGTCCTATTTTCCTCTATAACCTCCTCTCTCCTGTCCTAGTTTTCCTCTAACCTCCTCTCTTCCGTCCTAGTTTTCCTCCTTATCCTCCTTATAACCTCCTCTCTTCCTGTCCTAGTTTCCTCCTCTATACCTCCTCTCTTCCTTCCTAAGTTGCCCTATAACCCTCCTCTCTTCCTGTCCTAGTTTCCTCTATACCTTCCTCTCTTCCTGTTCCTAGTTTCCTCCTCTATACCTCCGCTCTCTTCCTGTCCTATTCCTCTATACCTCCTCTTCTTCCTGTCCTAGTTTCCTCTATACCTCTCTCTTCCTGTCCTAATTTCCTCTATACCTCCTCTCTCCTGTCCTATTTCCTCTATACCTCCTTCTCCTGTCCTAGTTTCCTCTATAACCCTCCTCTCATCCTGTCCTAGTTTCCTCTTAACCTCCTCTCTCCTGTCCTATTGTTCACTCCTCTATACCGCTCTCTCTTAGCTCTCGTCCGGCCTAGTTTCCGCTATACCTCCTCTCTTCTGTCCTAGTTTCCCTCCTCTACAAACCTCCTCCTCTTCCGGTCCTAGTTTCCAGTTTCCTCTCATCCCTCCTCTCTTCCTGTTCCTAGTTTCACTCTACACCTCCTCTCTTCCTGTCCTAGTTTCCTCTATACCTCCCTCTCTTCCTGTCCCTAGTTTCCTCTACAACACCTCCTCTCTTCTGTTCCTAGTTTTCCTCTATACCTCCTCTTCTTCCGGTCCTATGTTTTTCCATCTACACCTCCTCTCTTCCTGTCCTATTTTCCTCTACCACTACACCTCCTCTCCTTGCCTGTCCATAGTTTCCTCTACACCTCCTCGCTTCCTTTCCTAGTTTCCTCATACACCTCCTCTCTTCTGGCCTAGTTTCCTCTACACTCCTCTCTTCCTGTCCTATTTCCTCTACACCTGCCTCTCTTCTGTCCCCTAGTTTCCTCTACACCTCCTCACTCCGGTCCTAGTTTCCTCTACACCCCTACTCTCTTCCTGTCCTAGTTTCCTCTAACACGCTCCCTCTCCTGTCCTGTTTCCTCTAGCACCTCCTCTCTTCCTGTCCTAGTTTCCTCTATACCTCCTCTCTTCCTGTCCTAGTTTCCTCTACACCTCCTCTCTCTTCCCGGTCCTAGTTGCCCTCTACACCTCCTCTCTTCCGTCCTAGTTTTCCTCATACCTCCCTCTCTTCCTGTTCCTAGTTTCCTCTATAACCTCCTCTCATTCCTGTCCTAGTTTCCTCTATAATAAACCTCCTCGCATTCCTGTCCTAGTTTCCTCTATACCTCCTCTCGTTTCCTGCCCGAGTTTCCTCCTCCTCCTCTATAAACCTCCTCTCTTCTGTCCTAGTTTCCTCCTCATACCTCCTCTCTTCCTGTCCTAGTTTCCTCTATACCTCCTCTCTTCCGTCCGAGTTTCCTTATACCTCCTCTCTTCCTGTTCCTAGTTTCCTCTAATACCTCCTCTCTTCCTGTCCTAGTTTCCGCTATACTCCTCTCTTCCTGTTCCTAGTGTCCTCTTACACCTCCTCTCTTTTCCTGTCCTAGTTTCCTCTACACCTCCTCTCTTCCGGTCCTAGTTTCCTCCTCTATACCGGTCCTCTCTTCCTGTCCTAGTTTCCTCTCTACACCTCCTTCTCTTCCTGTCCTAGTTGCCTCTAACCTCCCTCTCTTCCTGTCCTAGTTTCCTCCTACCCCTCCATCTCTTCCTGTTCTAGTTCCGTTATACCCACCTCCTCTCTTCTTCCATTTCTAGGTTCCTTTATACCTCCTCCTTTCTGTTCTAGGTTCCTTTATTCTCCTCTCTTTCTGTTCTCGGTTCCTTTATATCTCCTCTCTTTCTGTTCTGAGGTTACTTTATACCTCTCTCTTTCGTTTAGGTTCCTTTAGACCTCCTCTCGTCCAGTTCTCAGGTTCCTTTATAATTCTCTCTTTCTGTTCTGGGTTCCTTTATAATACCTCTCTCTTTCTGTTCTAGGTTCCCTTTATCCTCCTCGTCTTTCTGTTCTAGGTTCCTTTTCTACCTTCTCATCTTCTGTTCTAGTTCCTCGATATCTCCTCTCTTTTCTGTTCTAGGTTCCTTTAATACCTTTTTCTCTCTTTCTGTTCTAGTTCCTTTAGACCTCCTCTCTTTTCTGTTCTAGGTTCTTTATACCTTCTCGTCTTTCTGTTTCTAGGTTCCTCTATATCTCCTCTCTTTCTGTTCTAGGTTCCTTTATCCTCCTCTCTTTCTGTTCTAGGTTCCTTTATACCTTCTCTCTTTCTGTTCTAGGTCCCTTTATACCTTATCTCTTTCTGTTCTAGGTTCCTTTATACCTTCTCTCTTTCTGTTCTAGGTTCCTTTATACCTCCTCTCTTTCTGTTCTAGGTTCCTCTATATCTCCTCTCTTTCTGTTCTAGTCCCTTTATACCTTCTCTTTTTCTGTTCTAGGTTCCCTTTATATCTCCTCTCTTTCTGTTCTAGGTGCCTTTTTTACTCTTCTCTCTTTCTGTTCTGGTTCCTTTATATCTCACTCTCTTTCTGTTCTAGGTTCCTTTATCCCGCTTCTCTCTTGCTGTCTAGTCCCTCTATACCTTCTCTCTTTCTGTTCAGGTCCCTCTAACTCCTCTCTTTCTGTTCTAGTTCCTTTATACCTCTCTCTTTCTGTTCTAGCGTCCCTTTATCTTCTCTCTTTCTGTTTCTAGGTCCCCTCTATACCCTCCTCTCTTTCTGTTCTAGGTTTCCTTTATACCTGCTCTCTTTCTGTTCTAGGTCCCTTTTGTTGTGGTTTTGTATCCCTTCCTCTCTTTCCTGTTCTAGGTTCCTTATCTGCTCTCTTTCTTTCTAGGTTTCCTCTATATCTCCATCTCTTTCTGTTCTAGGTTCCTTTAATAATACCTTCTCTCTTTCTGTTCTAGGTCGCCTTTATACCTTCTCATCTTTCTGTTCTAGTGTTCCTTTATACCTTCTCTCTTCTGTTCTAGTTCCTTTATACCCTCCTCTCTTTCTTTTTCTACTAGGTTCCTCTATATCTCCTCTCTTTCTGTTCTAGTTCCCTTTATACCTTCTCTCATTTCTTGCTAGGTTCCTTTATATCTCCTCTCTTTCTGTTCTAGTTCCCCTTTTATCCTTCTCTCTTTCTGTTCTAGGTTCCGTATATCTCCTCTCTTTATGTTCTAGGTTCCTTTATGACCTCTCTCTTCTGTTCTAAGGTCCCTCTATACCTTCTCTCTTTCTGTTCTGGAGTCCCTCTATACCTCCTCTCTTTCTTTCTAGGTTCCTTATACACCTTCTCTCTTTCTGTTCTAAGGTCCCTTTATACCTTCTCTCTTTCTGTTCTAGGTCCCTCTATACCTCCTCCTTTCTGTTCTAGGTTCCTTTATACCTTCTCTCTTTCTGTTCTAGTCCCTTTATACCTTCTCTCTTTCTGTTCTAGGTCCCTCTATACCTCCTCTCTTTCTGTTCTAGGTTCCTTTATACCTTCTCTCTTTCTGTTCTAGGTTCCTCTATATCTCCTCTCTTTCTGTTCTAGGTTCCTTTATAACCTTCTCTCTTTCTGTTCTAGGTCCCTTTATACCATTCTCGCTTTCTGTTCTAGGTTCCTTTATACCTTCTCTCCTTTCTGTTTCTAGGTCCTTTATACCCCTCTCTTTCTGTGCTAGTTCCTCTATATCTCTCTCTTGTCTGTTCTAGGTCCCTTTATATACCTTCTCGTCTTTCTGTTCTAGGTTCCTTTATACCTCCTCTGCTTTCTGTTTCTAGGGTTCCTTTTACCTCCTCTCTTTCTGTCTGTTTCCTTTATACCTTTTCTCTTTCTGTTCTAGTTCCTTATACCTTCCTCTCTTTCTGTTTCTATGTTCCTTTATAACCTCCTCTCTTTCGTGTTCTACCTAGTTCCTTTATACCTGCTCTCTTTCTGTTCTAGGTTCGCTATATTCCTCTCTTTCTGTTCTAGGTTCCTCCTATACCCTCCTCCTTTCTGTTCTAGGTTCCTTTATCCTCCTCTCTTTCGTTCTATGTTCCTTTATACCTCCTCTCTTCTGTTCTAGGTGTTCCTTTATACCTTCTCTCTTTCTGTTCTAGGTTCCTCTATATCTCCTCCTCTCTTTCTGTTCTAGGTCCCTTTATACTCCTCTCTTCTGTTCTAGGGGTCCCATTTATAACCTCCTCTCTTTCTGTTTCTAGGTCCCTTTATACCTCCTCTCTTTCTGTTCTAGGTTCCTTTATACCTCCTCTTTTCTGTTCTAGGTCCCTTTATAACCTCCTTACCTCCTCTCTTTCTGTTCATGGTTCCTTTAATACCTCCTCTCTTTTCTTTTCTAGGTCCCTTCTACCTCCTCTCTTTCTGTTCTAGTCCTGCTATCTCTCCTCCTCTCTTTCTGTTCTAGGTTCCTTTATATCTCCCTCATCTTTCTGTTCTAGGTTCCTTCTATACCTCCCTCTTTCTGTTCTAGGCCTTTATACGCCTCCTCGCTTCTGTTCTAGGTCCCTTTAACCTCCTCTCTTTCTGTTCTAGGTTCCTTTATATACCTTCTTCTTTCTTTCAGGTACCTTTTATCTCCTCTCTTTCTGTTCTAGGTTCCTTTACTCTCCTCTCTTTCTGATTCTAGGTTCCTTTATATCGTCCTCTCTTTCTGTTCTAGGTTTCCTTTATACCTCCCTCTCTTTCTGTTCTAGGTTCCTTTATACCTCCTCTCTTTCTGTTTCTATGTGTTTCTACTCTGTCAGCTTCTAGATCAAACCTTGTCCTGGCTGGTTATACCGCCCCGTTTATAGCGTTGTAATATTCTACCTCCATCTGTCAATTTTGACCCCGTTCTGGGCCTCAATGACCACATCATGAGCAGTGCCTTCCAAGCCAGCCTTGAGTAAAGTGAATGAAATAATTCAGTTTGATCTGAGAATATTATTGTTACTCATTATTATCTATCCTTAACACTTTATTTCACACCGGGAGGCCTTTCAAGGCACACACACAACAAAGTCAACCCTTGGAAGGTTTGCTTTGTTCTCAATCACACCTACGGAACACCTAGGCAACCTGTGCCGTGCTGGCTTCCACTCACTCAAACAACACTTACGTCCCATAAGGTGAGTTTTTCCCAACAGGGCTGGGTTTATTCTCACTATTACCCTCGACTTAATGAAAACGGTTTAGCTGGGAGTAGACACTGTTCCTAGAGTTGTTACCACCATATTGGCGAGAACCTGAGAGCCTGGTCGGGTGATCATTAAACAAATAAAAATGACTTTGAAAGTGGCCCAGAATCCTGGGCGTGAGTGTTCCAGGCCAAATATCAACACAGTTACCGGGTTTTCGTACACCACGGCGTTTGTCTGTTTTTGTCACTTGGTCGTTCCTTTTAACTCCACCGATCAGCCATTTTGTATCCCCCATCCCCCCACATGCGTCAGATCCCACTGAATGGAAAAAGCGGCGTATTGATTCTGGATCGGGGTGCCCCTAATCAGGGGGAGGAAGGCCGGGGGAAGTTCAACACCAGCAACAGGTCACCTGCGCCCCTACAAAGATGGCAACAACTGGTGGATTGTGAAGGATCCCACGCCGGTAAAGTGAGGTGTAAAGGGATGAGTCATTTCTATGTCTGTTGAGTTGCTGCCATAAATTTTGTGATTGTGGGTCTAATTTTCAATTGGCCTACAAGTGCTGGAATATCGCTGGCACTTGGTTTTTTCAGGGCCCATTCGTATTTCCTGAGCCTTTTTGTAAAATTTCTTTCCCATAAACCCTAAAATTCAGAGGGTTCTAAATTTTTATATGTTAATTTTATTAGCCCCCTGGTTCTACAGGGCATCTGCAAGAAATCCAATCCCACTGGAGCGTTTTTCAAACAGCAGCATCTATATTGGATGCCCCTGGGTTGCTAGACCAATGAGAACTGTTTTATTAATTAAAAATCACTTATTTATTTATTTCTAACAAAATCGCCATGATCATTGTACCAGACAGAAATGGCCCGTGGACTCTCCTCCTCGCCCTGTTCGCACTGAGAGGTCTTCCAGCTCTTCATGGAATGACTTGTCTCGCTTCCTCCTCACACGTAATTGCTTTACTCTATCTATCCCCGGTAAATAATTATAATTATACTATTCAATGGTCTTGCGTGAGGTTGAATTGAAAGGATTCAGATAACGGCAACTACAATAATAAGAGGATTGGGGAAGCTTGTGAATATGTAAGAAGACTGGAAAAGTTACAATTATGTACGCTGGCGAAAAGGTGCTTGTGTGGGGATATTTACTGTTGTATAGCATACATACAGGCCATACAATACACTATCTGGGGGCATTTTTCACCATGGGACTGTCAGATACACGAGGACATCCCTTAAGACTTGAAGAAAAAAGGTTCAGGCTTCAAGTTGGGAAGGGTTTTTTCACTGTGAGAACGTAAAAGCTATGGAACTTCTTCCAGTGGAACGTTTGTTATGGCAGGTTCATTGGTCAGTTTACTAAAAAAGCTGGATGGTTTCTCTACAACAAGGTAATGGTTTTTACTAGTTCCTGTTATTGATACATCAAGTAAGTTGGGAAAGTGTTTTTACTGTGAGAACGGTAAAGCCTATGGAACTGTCTTCCCAGTGGAAGTTGTTTATGGACAGGTTAATTGGTCAGTTTTATAAAAAGTGGATGATTTTTACAAACACAGGCAATGTTACATAGTTACTGGTATGATACATAAAGTAGAGTTGGGAAAGGGTTTGTCCTGTGAGAAACGGTAAAGCCTATGGAAACTGTCTTCCAGTGGGGGACGTTGTTATGCAGGTTCCATTGGTCAGTTTTAAAAAAGCTGGATGATTTCACAAACAGGATGTTTACAGATATGGTATTGAATACATAAAGTGAGTTGGGAAGGGTTGTCACTGTGAGAACGGTAAATAGCTATGGACGTCTTCCAGTGGAAGCGTTGTTATGCTGCAGGTCTCATTGCGTCAGTTTTAAAAAAGCTGGATGGGTTCTAGCAAACACAGTCGAATGTTACAAGTTACTGGATTGATCATAAGTAAGTTGGGAAAGGTTTGTCACGTGAGAACGTAAACTTGAGAACTGTCCTTCCAGTGGAACGGTGTTCATGGTTTGCAGGTTCTTGCGTCAGTTTAATAAAAGCTGATTGGTTTCTACAACAAGGAATGTTACAAGTTACTGGGATGATACAAGAAGTAGATTTGATCCAGCGGAAATTTCCGATTGACACTTGGAGTCAGGAGAAATTTTTTTCCCTTCATATGGGGGTTTTGCTTTCTGGACAATTAGCGAATGGAGGTGTTGCTAGATGGTTATCAAACTTAAAATACTATACTATATGCACTGCAACGTACTTACGATACGAACTATAACTACTACTAACTGTACTGTACTGATACTTACAAATACTAACGACTACACTGTACTGCACTGCACTGTACTATACTATAAATACTATCCTATACAATCTGCACTGTACTGCCTGCCTGTACATACTATACAATACTATACTATACAATACTGCACTGTCTGCACGTGCACTGTACTATACTGATCTAATACCAATACTGTACTGTCTGGACTGTCATGACTTTCATAACAGAATCCTTTTTTTTTGTCCTACAGCACGACGTGGCTGCCTGCCCCTTTCTCACCTTACCTCCCAGGAAGTGTCCTGCTACATTGACTACAATGTCTCCATGCCCGGCACAGACCTTGTGGAATTGGTAATTTTTTCTTGTTTGGTCCATAACATTGGTCCTTATTCCCAGTGTTTATTAGCAGACCGAGCACCAGCATGTTGATACCAGATGATTTATAGATCACTATCAAACCCCCTGGTGCAATCCTTCGTTCCTATTTTCTCCAGCACCACCTAATGGGCATCCAGGGTGTTTCAGTGGGGCAGTGGGTCCATAGGCCTGTGGTTGTAGATATAATAGGAGTGAGCAATATCTCAATAAATTCTTCACCAGTCAGAGTGCGTCAGTGTTTTTTGTTGTTTGAAATACTTTGCAATTCCTTTCAGACACTGTCAGGGAGATTCAATAAACGTTCTTATTGTTAAAAATGGTGTAATTTGGCCCAACCATCAGATGTAGCTTTCAAGGTTTAATAAATCTGATTGGTGGGGCAAAATTTAGCACCATTTTAAACATAAGAACTTTATTTGATCTCCCGAATGTCTGTTTTTATAGTTTATAAATCGCGCCACTTAGGGGACGCAGCGCTGTACAGTTAACAATCAAGTCCCATACAAAGGGGATAACTACATAATATTCAGTACATAAATATAATACATTATATAAATAGTGCTAGAGCTTTGCCACGAGGAAAGGAGATCCCTGCCCCCGTAGAGCTACAATCTAGTTTATGTATCTATTCCTCTTTATAATCTTGTCAGGAAATGTCAACAGGGAATCAGATGTGGACACCTGGAAAAAACCATTTCATCTGAAGTCAACTGATTAACGTCAACACGTCCGTGGCTTTGAAGGTGCGAGGGTGAAAAAGAATCGGGCTACCCTCAACGCCTGACGGGCATTTAATCTTGCAATGGATTCTGGGTATTGCATTCTGCAACAGCTGGGGACGAAGGCTGTTTACCTACACAGTGGTGGTGCCTGGGTAAGCTTTCCCATTTGGGAGTGTTGATCTGGCTGGTGACAAGAAAAGGATGAGTGTGGGATATAACTACAGAGGGTCCCTATTTATAACAACCTGGTATTTACGGTAACAAGGAACCAAAATCGCCCTCAAACGTTTTTCCCAGCAAGTAAGTAGACTTTCTTAGCGTCGGATATTGGTGATTGTAGGTATCAGAGGGAGGTAGATTAGGTCTCCACCCTTCCTGTAAATTGCACAATAGCGGTACTTTATATGCATAGAACGTATCCCGGGGTATGTATTTACATACAGCTTATGACCCCCCAAATATACTTTTCGCTGTATCCCCTAATCCAAAGACAAGGACTCTCCCTCCTGTCGCTTTCCGGTATCATCCAATGGCCAATGGCCTTTCCAAGGGCTGCTCTTCGATGCTGTGTGGCCTTAAAATACACGGTAAACTGGGACCATCATTGACTACAGATGAATACCTGAGTAGGGATCAGGAATCGTCAAACTCACTATCATTCGTATCTGGTAAGGAAGGGGAGTTTTTTTATTTTTAACAGCCTCAGCCAGGGTCGCGCTGCCCGATTGGGGTTTCGTCAGTTTTTGGAATCGTGGGAGAAAAAGCATCACAAAGTTATCACCAGAGTCTGGTGTGGAACGTGGAGGGCATCACTATGGGCCGTAAGTGATTATCTGTCCCCTTCTGAAATTGTTCTTATCCCGGATCGGTGGAATTATTATTCCCCATTTTTGTCAGATTAATAAACACCAAAAATGTTCCCAGACCACTGATTTTATCTCTGGAAAGGAACATGAATCTACCATGGAAACAGAAAATATAAAGAAAAATGTGTTTTCTAACTGTAATACCTTAGACACCCCCCTGATACCCAATGTTTACCCTGAATAGTCAGCACGACCCCCGATAGCCCGTGCCTACCCCAGATCCTAACATTACCCTATAGCCAGCGTTACCACTGATAGCCAACATTTCCCCAATAGTCAAAATTCCCCTCTGAGTCAACCCCTCCTATATGCACAGCATTACCCCCATGATCGTCAGCAGTATAGCACATTACCCTCTGAAGCAGCATTAAGCATTGTGCCCCGATGCCAACATTACCAAACACTAGAGCAACATTACGCCCCGATAGTCCCGCATTAAACATCGGTGCCCCCCATGCCAACATACCCTGAATACCAGCATTACACCCCATGAATAGTCGGAATTACCCCCCCATACCAACATTACCCCGATATGCAGCATTACCCCCTGATAGTCGCAGTACCACCTGCGATATCCAACATTACCCCCATACCCACACTTGCCTCCTGATAAGTCCAGGCATTTACCCAATAGCCAGCGTTATCCCTGATAGCCACATACCCCAATATCCACAATTCTCCCCTCTGATTCAACCTCCTGATATGGCAGCAAATTACCCCCTGAATAGCCAGGCAGTACCCAGTGTTGCCCCCTGATAGCCAATAATAGCCACATTTCCCCTAGATAAGCCAACATACCACCCTGATAGTCCGCATTACCATCCCTTTCCCCCGAATAGCCACATTACCCCTGCAGCCAGCATTACAACCCCCTGTAGTCCCGGAATACCAGATAGCCACATTACCCCCCTGATATGCAGCATTACCCTATAGTCGCAGTAACCCTGCGTATCCAACATTTACCCCCTTACCCATCCATTGCCCCCGATATATCCCCACCATTACCCCAATATGCATCAGTACCCCCGATACCTAGCATTGCCCCCCAATAGCCAACATTTCCCGCGATAGTCAGCATTACCCGATAGCCAGTGTTATCCCGATAGACAACGTTTCCCCCGATATCCGCCATGACCCAGATAGTCCAGCAGTACCCCCGATAACTCCAACGTTTACCCCAATAGACAGCATTATATACCCCCCGAGTCCGCATTACCTGAAAGACCAGTACCCCAATAAAAACTTTAACCCCAATTAGCCTAACATTCACCCTCTGATAGTCCAGCCGTACCCCCATACCAAACTTTACCCCAATAGCTACATTCCCCTCGATAGCCAGCATTAACCCCGATAATCAGCAGTACCCCGCGTTACCACTACCGAAAGCCCACTGTACCCGAGTAGTCCGTGGTACCCACGTGGCAATGTTTATTTTATGTTTGAGGGGTTCCACCCACAGTAATCGGATTGATTTCCCTTCCTCACCAGAAATGACAGAGAGTTACGTTCTATTCCTAGAATCCTCCAGTGTTGTTAATGTCCCCACATGGTATAGATGTAACAGGAACGCACTGATATTGTCACATGAACAGTAAAGATTGAGCGTTGTTTGGTAAAGTTTTAAACAAGGTTTTCATTCACCCATCACTGAATCCGGCTTCATTTTTACTGTTTACTAAAGAGATGTTTTCTAAATCCCATTCAGTATCTTTGATGTGTTCCAAGGAAATACAGCACTAGGAATTATGTTTATTATATTTTTTAAAGAGCCTGCACTCCCCTTTCATTCCACACAAGCAACCCTACGCGAATCTTCCCCATTAGGTCTCCTTTACCGATCTGGGCTCCCCTGTGCCTTTAATAACATGTGGAGTCCTTCTGATTGGTGCAGGTCGGGAACAAGCAAGAGGGGCAGGCTTCATCATCGCCCAGTCGACGTGGGCGGAACCCAGCTTCATGGCGCGGTTTTTTGGGAGCTGCAAGGTATTTTCACATAACGTCCGTGTTCTCTTATGGGCCATAGTTTATAAAGGTGCAGTATTGCTTATACCACGAACGTAGATTTACGCTCGCCAAGAATCCCATTGCGGTAGTTTACTACTTCATGGTATCCTACGATAGAGCAGTTCGTACATTTATGACTGATTTGCTGTAAAATGTAACGATCGCGGACGTACAATATAAAACCCACGGTTCCGCAAAATGCTGGTAGTTTATAGTTCACTACTAGACGTTTATTATTGAATTTGCAGTGCATGCTGGAAGGGTATTACCTCCCATCAAGCAACTGCAAATCCAGGAGATGAAATACCTCCCAGCAGTACGTGCAAATCACAGGACTGTAATACGCTCCATGTTTTTTCAGTGCATGCTGGGGGAAATTACATTTCCTTGTGATTTGCCGTGCATGCTGGGATATAACAATTCCCGTGATTTTGGCAGTGTCCTGCTGGGGGATATTAACATTCCCTTGTGATTTGCAAGTGCATGCTGGGGGATATTACATTCCCTGTGGATTTGCAGGCAGGCTGGGGGATATTACATTCCCTGTATTTGCAGTGCTGCAAAAAGAACCCATGCTGGGGAATCTTACATTCCTTTGATTTGCAGTGCTGCTGGGGATATTAACATCCGGTGATTTGCAGTGCATGCTGGGAGGTAACACATTCCCTGTGATTTGCGTGCAATGCTGGGGGATTTACACTTCCCTGTGATTTGCAGTGCATGCTGGGGGATATTACATTCCCTGTGATTTGCAGTGCCTGCGGGGGATATTAACATTCCCTTGATATGCATACCTGCTGGGAGATGACATTCCTTGGCTATGCAGGGCATGCGGGGAGATGACATGCCCTGGATATGCCAGTAGCATGCTGGGGGAGATGACATTCCCTGTGATATGCAGTGCATCTGGGGGAGATGAACATTTCCCTGTGATATCGGTGCAGCTTGGGGATATGTACATTCCCTTGTGATTTGCCGTGCTGCTGGGGGATATTCCATTCCCCTGTGGATTTGCATTGCATGTGTGGGATAGTAACGTTCCTTGTGATTTTGCAGTGCATGCTGGGGATCTTACATTCCCTGTGATTTGCAGTGCATGCCTGGGAGGTAACACATTCCCTGTGATTTGCAGTGTCATGCTGGGGGATATTTACATTCCTGTTGATTTTGCATTTCATGGCTGGGTGGGGAAAAAGGGATCTTATCCTTCCCTGTGATTTGCAAGTGCAAATGCTGGGGGATATTAACATTCCCCTGTGATATGCCGTTGCATGCTGGGGGAGATGACATTAAATCTGTGCTGCTCTCACCAGGCAGGTTCCTTACACAGTGTGAGCCGGTTATTTACTTTTGTTCCCACAGTGGAAAATGCTGACACTGAGCAGAGAACACGGACTAATCCATTCATCCCCCTTCTAGACTGGATCACCATGGACCCCAGCATTGCTTACTGGCTTCATCACCCCAGGACTAAACGGTGGTGAGAGGAAGTTCTGGAACGCAGGTTTGCCATGTAACTGGGTAGGCAAAAGTCTGTAGGTTGGGAGCAATCTGTCAGTGTGGGAAGTGTGTGCTGTGTATTTGCCACGTGTGGTGCTGCAGCCATTGTGTATGTGGACATTCGCTGCCATATTGGATCTGCGGTCAATCTGGGGCTCATGTCAGAGCCAAGACAGTTACCGCGGTTTATAACTGTATCGTATCTATCAGGTGCAATAGAAATTGGTATTTGTACGCTGGCGTGTTGATGCCCCAAATAAACCCACTGTATTTGGGGGTCTTTTCGTTGTACGGCAGCAGCTTTGGTATTGTCGCTGATACCCGTCGTGTAAACTTTTGAAAAGCCCGAAATGCACAAGCAATCGACTGGCCACATCGGTGATAGGTTGTGTGGCTGGCCACATCGGTGTAGGGTGTGGCTGGGCCCACTCGGTGTAGGTGTGTGGCTGGCACATCGGTGTACGGTGTGTGGCTTGGCCACATCGTGTATGGTGTGTGGCTGGCCCATCGTTGTAGGTGTGGTGGCTGGCCCATCTGTGTAGGTGTTGGCTGCCATCATCGTTGTAGGTGTTGTGGCTGGCCACATCGGTGTATGTGGATCTGTTACAAGATCAGTGCAGGAAATAATACAGTGGTTATCAGTCAGTTACAATGTTTTTTTATGGTAACTTTGAGCTTCATGCAGGAGATGGTTTTGTTCTATCTAGGGATGTACCATGAGATCACTCTACACGGTGTCCCTGGCATGGTTTTATCCTCCACACTTTGCATTGCCAGTCCCAAGTCAGTGGTGTGGTTACATAGTTGTGTAACCTGTACATAGACGTAGTGGGACTGTGCACATGATAGTTTCCACAGGTTGTAAACTCTTCTTTCTCCTCCAGGCCCAGATCCAGCTCCTGGGTACCCTGTGATCTGGTATTTCTGGCCAGGTAGTCTGCCAACCTCCGCTTCCCTGATATACTCGTTCCTGTTCATCTTCTACTTACTACTGCGTCCAGCGGAGAGCGGTCATGCCATCCCAACAGGTCGTAGCAGATAAAATGTATCCCGCTGTCCTCTCATATAGCCAATGACGTGGTAGCTTTATTTATCCAAGTCCTTTGAAGCAGAACCTTATGGAGAATATAGCCAAGGTACAACTAGAAAGTGCAGCTTTCTAAGGGCATGCCACACTGAAAACGCGGCAACGCAAAAAAAGCACGTTTTTCAGTGCTTGCGATGCGTGTGTGCAATTTTTTTATCGCTGCGTTTTCCTCTCTTATTGGAAGAAATCGCATGCGTTTGCGTTGCATGGTGCCGTGCCCTAATACCATTGTTTTTATTAAGGTTTTTTTTTGGGGGCCAATTCTATTGGCAGTGAAACATTTCACCTGTGTGTTCCAGGCTCCTGGCTTCCTTTTGTTTATAACCGAGTGCTGTTCCTCGGGGGCTGGGCCTGTAAATTATTTGCCAGTTTTCCTGAGGAAAAGATCTTTCCTGTATCACTATCTTCCTGCTCTGACTGCCAGTCCTACTAATTCCCCCACTCCATCGAACACATCCCACCAACACCTATTCAGTCAGTAAAGTACAATCCACTTAACTAAAGCTTATTAGTTACCGGGAGGTGCTTCCTGTTCTAACAGCGAAAGGGGTGTTTTAATTTACACTTGCGGGTCGTAACGTAATGATCTCACTTGACGACCGAGGTTCGTTAATTAACGAATGTTCGATCGTAGAATACCCAACATAGTAAACTACCCGCAATGTTTTCTATGGGGATCTTAAATCTATGATTTCGTTTTTTGTATCTTTACGATCGGTAATCATAAATTTACGATCCAATTGTTAAGGCGCGGATCATTAAAAGCAATACCGCGGCTTTTATAAATATGAGGCCCTTTTTTTTATCATAACTCTTGTTTGTATGTAAGTTTTGCTGTAGCGGAATGGGACAAATTGGGTAATGTGGGAACGCATGATGGGAAATTCCCCTCTCCAATGCTTCCTTATAGGGATTACTGAGCATGCCCTGTCCTTACAGAAGAGTCCGGATCGTCTGGCAGGGGACTAAAGCGTGAGGCAAAACAATTACTGAATTGAAGTCATGCAGCAACACATATCATTTTAGATGATAAGATTTTTCAGTGTACGAATTCCTCTAAACATGGGCTTGCCCAACAGCTCTCCCATCTTCTCCTTTCTAATAGTGGTTCCCATCTTTATGAGGTGGCAGAGTGTCAGACGGACTGGTCAGAGAAATGGTCCGTGGCAGCCATCTTATCTATTGATTTCATGGTAAGTAAGAACAGGAGGCAAAGTATCTTCTACTCCGGAAATTATAGATTTAGATTTTTAGTCCACCATTATTGGTAATTAAAGGACAACTGTAGTGTTGTTGCCCCCTTTCCCCTGCCCTCTTCTGGCCCAAGGCCCAACAATATGAATACAACGCTTTTGCCAAAGGCACTTTTTTCCTCCATTGAATAGATTCCCAGACTGAATGGGGGGCGTGAGCTAGACAATACATTTCCTTTATGACAGTGCAGTTAAAGAATGAATTGCCTGTAGTAGGCACTGGACTGTTTCATCTAATAGTAAAATACACACGGGGTATTTTTTTGCATTGCTGGTTGGTTATTTACAATGATCACAATATCCATCCTAATTGAAATGGATATATAAATGATGTAGTAGCTTGTGCAGCTCTATTGTCATTCTCTTTCCATTCTCTTAGGTCGGAGGCTCTGAAAAACACATTCTCTGCTCTGCTGCTGGTTTGGGGGTTCAGCCTGTACGTGACTTACTATTTGTACCGTAGTAATTTGTCCAATCACATCCGGAGATCCCGCCTCTCGTTCCCCCTGCAGAACTACAGAGTCTGAGAGTGGAAAGACAGTTGGGATATACTTATAAGAAAACATTGACCCCCCGATCACACGGTTTAACTTTCTGCTCTTGTGAGCAATAAATTCCATGTTGGTCTAGACCTGCATGGTGGAATAGGCCAGGGTATCTACCGGTCACCTAACACTATTAATGACATTAGTTTGATTATTCAATTTAGTGGTAGGAACGCTGGTGTCATCAATGAGGACGCTGCAGCACCGGACCTTTCGTTTGTAAAAACAGAACAAAACACTGGTAAAATTTTTTTTCCCTTTTTAAGGAAAACGATTGAACATTTGTCCTCGCTTTCTGTAGAAGGTTTCACAACGCGGATCTGGGCAATCAATGTACAGAGAAATAAAACAATACCGACCGAATCTGGGCAACCTCCCACAGCGCAATAGAACAGAGGGCGCTATTTTAAACCCCAACTGTTCCAATCCCACCGGCGGGTTTTTTATTTTTAAAAATTAAACCATCTATAAGGCACGGCCACAATGAACGCCAACTATATTTCATGTTGCAATTTCGTTTGCGTTGCGCATTGCTGTTTAAAATCGGACGCAAATCACAACTCACCCGACAAGCGTGAGTTTTCTGTGCGTGGCCCGCGTTTTTTTAATGATATACGAAGAAAACGCACAGCAGCAGTTGTGGCCTAGCCCATAGTGTTCTACAGACCTGCAGTGTCGTTCTTACGCGTATTATTAAATACCAGCACGAGTTGGTTTCTCTAGGATATTAAATAAGCAGAAATATACAAACGGCAACACCAGAAGAGGGACCAAAATTATGATTTTGGAATACAACTTTAAGTAGATTCTCTGTAAGTGTCCTATTTATACAGGCGCAGTATTGCTGTACCGCCCATTTTTCTATTATAAGGGGGAGCTGCCATATTTGTGGTCTCATTCTATTAGCAAAAAAAATGGGACGCGTTTATGAGGAAAGAGCTTCCTGTGATTATACAAATTACAAGATTGGCCTAGCCAAACAGCTCAAGGCAAAACTTACCTAAATAGCTAAATTGTCGTGTCCAATCATTTTACCCCTCCCCCTTTATTATCCAGGACCATCATGCAGTTTACTTTAACAGTAACAGGAATATACTATCCCCGCCATAACATGTGTTGGGGGCTGTATTTGATGGGCTGACCACAATCAGCCCATTCATATGGAATATTTGCAGGCATTTTTAAATTGCTACGTTTGAAGATTGGATAGGGCCTGGTTACACACAGCCAACCCCACCCTATCTTGCCGGACAGGTACACAATCGATAAACCGATTGGCTGTCTGTCTATCAGGAATTAAAAGCGAAATCCTGATGTCTGAACCGACCTTGCTGTCAGCCATCATTTACAGACAAGCCTGAACATCTCAGATTTGGTCACACTTAAGCGATTTCCACTGCGTTGGACGCTATTACCACCTAGCCACCATGTCCATGGTAAATCGTTGTATTCAGTAGATCAACTGGAACTTGAAATTTAGTTCTGAAGACGTTTCGCTAGTCATCCGAATGGCTTTTCTGATTGAGAGATCCAGTCGGATGATCTAGCGAAATGTCTTCAAGAACTAAAACTTCAAGTCCAGTTGGATCTAACTGAATACAACAGATATTGACCCACTAATTCCAACCTGATGGCAAAAACTACCAATTCCCCGCCTCCCCCCAGACCCCTCCCTAGATGAAGCTCTACCACATCGTCGCTCCAGTCAAGTAACAGAATTGGTTTATTTCTCCCTCTGAAGGGGTAAAAGGCCACATGGTTAAACATTACTAATTTTACAATAATCTACAAGGTTTGCAAACAACAGACAACCGCGTGGTCAGTCCACGTGATGAATGAACTTTCTAAAATAGAATGCTCTAAACGGACACGGCACAAGGCATTCTGGTGTAAATCCAGCAGCCGGAATATTCGGTACAATCGGAAGTGCACGGCATCCTACACTGCCCGTAATGAGTGGCGATGATAGGGGTTTTTAGATGTAACAGTCGACAAACAACTCACACATTATTTTATCCATTGGATGATGAATGTCTGGCCACAGTGACCGTAGGTACTAATGCATCTTTATTAGACATGTACAAACTATTAAAGTGCATGAACCAATTAACATTCCTCTAAATACAATGCACAGTTTGTTACAAGGCCTGATCTATGGGACAATTATTAGATTTTAGGTGCAGCTATAAGGGTGTAGCTGGTAACGCTGGCAGAGAGTTACCGTTACTGGATACCCTGTGGGATAAGACAGCTTTCCTGCAATACCTCGATAGTGGCCGTAAAGGGCCTGATTTACCGAACCTTTGCTAACCATATCTAGGGCCCTATTTATAAAGAGGGACAGTATTGCTAACCAGAGATACAGCACCTTCAACTATCGGCATTGTACCAAAACAAAAGCTTCCCTTACCCTCCCGAGGCAACCACCGATAATGACAACTCCTCGTATGTGTACAAGCCTAAAGCAATTTTTTTAGTGCTCTCTGCTTACTCAGGCAGGGTATTCTCATTACCATGACGACAGAGTAACTGACCTAGAATAAGGTAGATGAACAATTTTTTGCTTTCTGAAGTCTTTTTATACTGAGATGTGCAGCAAGACCATCTTTCTTATGTGAATTTTTAAATTTAATGTCTTATACTATGAAAGGGGAACTGAGGTTTCCACACGGTAGAGCTTGTAAACATCTGTCTTATATGTAACCCTATGTCCATCCTGTCCAGAAACTATAAAGCTTGAAAAGGATAGCTTTTCCTGCTTCCATGGCTTTGGTTCAACGCCACAAAAGCCCTTTACAAAAAAACCGTCCCTCTAGTTCAAGACCTCTTCTGGGACGATTTAATAGCAAAACAACTGCATGTAACCATTCCCACGATATCCACGGTCGACCTCACTTGTTGTACATCTGGCTTGGAATAGACTATGTTCCATCAACTTGGTCTTCTCCATGGCCAAGCCACACAGAACATTAACATCCCAACATTTTTTAGAACCATGTCTCCAACAGGATGCACTTTTTATTGAAAGGCACATCCACACTTTATTCACTCGCCTTTTTTTCCCCCTTTCATATACATTTCTCCCGGCTTTGTAATTAGTAGATTTCAACCTTTTTTACGTCTTACAATCCTCATCTAGTAAGAAGTCTCACACACCTGGCTTCTAGGTAATAGTGTCGGCAGTTTGTGGCTTGATCGCGATATTTTAGAATAACGTGGGGCCATATTTTACCTGCCGGAAGTTTTCATTCACCTTCATTTTTGAAAGGTTTATTCCACTTCCAATATGGACACTTAAGAAATACATTGGCTCGAGCGTGCTAAGCAGGTTCATTCATTATCCTCCCCCTGTGGCTCGCACCATGTGGTTTCTATAAGTGTTAACCTTATTAAGGGGTAATATTAAGGCTAATGCAGATGAATTGATCTTGTGCGACTGTGACGAGTTTAATGCAATTCTTAGGAGTGTTTGTGCTGATTGGGATTAATGTTTTTTATACATTAGGTGAACCCCACTATTACATTTAGTAAGTGGTTCCCTAATAGAACAAATATCTGGCAACCCAGGTATCACCTTTCCTTTTAGCTGGGTACACGTGTTCCAATCCTTCTCCTGACCGACCTTTCAAGGCTTCCAAACGGTCGCCAGGAGGAAGGACGCGGCTGTGGCAAATCATTGGGAATCCATAGGAAGACTGCACATCCGCCGTGTTTTCTGACCTGTCTGTCGTATGTTCAATCCGATCAGACAAACAATTGGTCGTCGGTCAGTGGCAGAAGAACCATACAACCATAGTGTATGGTGTGTACCCATCTTTACACACAAACACTGTAAAATCTACATGAAGAAATCCGGCTTGGTATTACATTAGAGGCATTAATAATAATCTGCTTACACACACCTTGTAATATTATATTTCATAATGTTAGGCTTAAACGGTCACAGATTACTTTGAATGCAATATCTAGGATACTGTTCACGATTTAATTCTGCTCTATCTCCTTAAATTGGCTTCAAAATCTGCCAGTCTCACAATTGCCATCCATCTGCTTACCCTTTATAACACTACCACCCTAACCCCTTTATATAGTTACACTTACAGAAACACAGTAAACAGGGCTGCAGAGATAGGAAATGAAGCGACCCTGATCTTAGGCACATCTCTTTGCAAATGCATCTCGCAATATAGTGTAGTTACCTGAAGTAAATGATTGTGTTTTTCTTTTTTTTGCGATACTGTTCTAGTGATTTCTTACCACAATTACATTGTGTAATCTATATATTAACAATTGGCTATACAATACCCTTGCGACTGTACAATACCATGCAGTAGTCTTGCGGTTTTTAATACGCCCATTCAGAGAAGATCATCTGTCTCCTCATTTTGTAAGTGACAACACTCCTCCCAGAATCCAGTGGGAGGAGACCCTTACTATAACAAGGGAGACAACAACCAAGGGAAATTAAAAAACGTTAAAATTAAAATAACGACATAAGGCTAGTGATAAAATGACTTTAACATCTGATTAAAACCACAGGGCCGGATTTACTATTAGGAACAGTAAGCACATCCATAGGGGGGCAAGCCAACCGCTTTCCCTGTTCATTACCAGTTCTCCTACCGCACTTTTCCGTTTTTACCATTTACTCCTACCAGCTTTTCCCTGTTATTACCAGTTACTCCTACACGCTTTCCCTTTTTGTTCACGTTACTCCTACCAGCTTTTCCTTTTATTTCCAGTTACTCCTACCGCTTTTCCCTGTTTATTACCAGTTACCCTACCCCTTTTCCTTTATTAACCAGTTACTCCCTACCACTTTTCCTTTTTTGTTTTACCAGTTACTCCTACCACTTTTTCCCTGTTTTGTTACCAGTTACTCCTACCACTTTTCCTGTTGTAATTACCAGTGTACTCCTACACTTTTCCCTGTTTATACCAGTTACTCCTACACACTTTTCCTGTTTATTACCAGTTACTCCTACCACTTTTCCCTGTTTATTACCAGTTACTCCTACCACTTTTCCCTGTTTATTACCAGTTACTCCTACCACTTTTCCCTGTTATTACCAGTTACTCCTACCACTTTTCCCTGTTCATTACCAGTTACTCCTACCACTTTTCCCTGTTCATTACCAGTTACTCCTACCACTTTTCCCTGTTTATCACCAGTTACTCCTACCACTTTTCCTGTTTATTACCAGTTACTCCTACCACTTTTCCCTGTTTATTACCAGTTACTCCTACCACGTTTCCCTGTTTATTACCAGTTACTCCTAAAACGTTTCCCTGTTCATTACCAGTTACTCCTACCACTTTTCCCTGTTCATTACCAGTTACTCCTACACTCTTCCCTTTTCACTACCAGTTACCCCTACCACACTTCCCTGTTCATTACCAGTGACTCCTACCACTTTTCCCTGTCCATTACCAGTGACTCCTACCACTCTCCCTGTCCATTACCAGTGACTCTTACCACTCTCCCGTTCATTACCAGTGGCTCCTATCACTTTCCCATGTCCATTACCAGTGATCCTACTACACTCTCCCATGTCCATTACAAGTTACTATATTACTCTCCCTCTATAACCAGTTACTATCGATATTCTCTGTACATGTTACTATGCACCACTATCCACTATTAGTTACTACATTACCAGTTACTACTCTCTCTATTACAATATTAATTGCTACTCACTCTAGTACAATATTAGTTACTACTCTAGCACAATATCAGGTGCTACTCTCTCTAGCACAATATCAGGTGCTACTCTCTCTAGCACAATATCAGGTGCTACTCTCTCTAGCACATATGTGCATACTTCTAGAAATATCAGGTGCTACTCCTCTAGCAACAATATCAGGTGCTACTCCCTCTAGCACAATATCAGTGCTCCTCTCTCTAGCACAATATCAGGTGCTACTCCCTCTAGCACAATATCAGGTGCTACTACTCCCTCTACACAAATCAGGTGCTACTCTCTCTAGCACAATATCAGGTGCTACTCTCTCTAGCACAAATATCAGGTGCTACTCTTCTAGCACAATATCAGGTGCTACTCTCTCTAGCACAATATCAGGTGCTACTCTTCTAGCACAATATCAGGTGCTACTCTCTCTAGCACAATACCAGGTGCTACTCTCTCTACACATATCAGGTGCTACTCTCTCTAGCCACAATATCAGGTGCTACTCTCTCTAGCACAATATCAGGTGCTACTCTCTCTAGCACAATATCAGGTCTACTCTCTCTAGCACAATATCAGTTGCTACTCTCTCTAGCACAATCTCAGTTACTACTCTCTCTAGTACAATATCAGGTACTACTATCTCCAGTAAAATATCAGTTACTACTCTCTCTAGTACAATATCAAGTAATTCTCTTTCTTGTACAATAATATGCTCTCTGTACAATGTTGTTCCTACTCTTTCTTGTATATCATTTACTACTCTTTGTACAATACTAGTTACTACTTTATCTAGCACAATTCAGTTACTACTCTCTCTCTTGTACAATCCAGTTGTTACTCTTACGTTTGTATCCCACAGATTAAGTGTCTACTCTCTCTCTCCTTACAGTTACTTTAACAGTTGTCGTAATTTTGTCAGGTTTACCCCAGACACATATAGAAAATACTCCCTTTTATTATAGAATTAAACCATACAGATGTTCAGATACCACCAGTAAACATTGTGGTTAACTCTGTTCTGCACACCTGCTGTGTCCCCCATTCATTGGTAAGAGACAGCTGGGAAGCTTTTGTCTAGGGGTTACTAAAGTGGCATTTTATTTAAAGGGGCATAATCAACAAAATATTTTACAAAAATTTCTATGTAACCACAAGCCATATTGGGACACCCAATTCCCACAGGAAAAGCCAATATTTGGGTCCTTCTCCATCCACCAATACCTTTATAATGTTAAAGACAGACCAGTGAATTCCACCAGACAGCAAATAACGTCACAGTAATGGTGTGAGCCTTCCCAGCTGTGCACACACATCTTATCTGTGACCTTCTCTGAACTATTAATAACTGTGACCCTTCCTGCTGCGTCAACGGAGAACTATCGTGTGTATAAAGTTCTCAAAAACAGTTTTAAATGAAAAGTACCTGGGGGAAGGGAGGTAGGATTGGTACTTTCTACCTCCCAATATAAATTTCTATTAGGAGTGGCAGCACAAAGAAAAACTGCTTCTGCCAGGCTTATTAAGTGCTTCAGCACTATCTTTTTAATACAGAAAGGTCCAGGGCACTAACCTGGCAGATGAAAACTGTATGTGCTGTAGCTCCTCAACAAAACAATATTAGGAGGTAGGTATAACCAATCCTACCTCCATGCCCCAGGAATTTTCCATTTTTAAAAGGTTAATTTTTACAGTATAGTTTCCCTGTGTGTAGCTGGTGCTGTTAAAAAGAACATTACACAAAAAATCTCTCTTAAAGGACAATTATACTTACCATTCCATCCCCGATCCATTCCTGCAAAGTACCTAGGGTGAGGATCTAAAAACGCTGAGATACTCACCGCTGGGTACTTTACAAAAGTCCCCACTCTATTACTTGTAATCTCCCTCGTCGCTCTGGTTGGATCCTCCCCACTGGCACTGCAGTGACTGTCCGGGAGGCCACCAATGGGAAGACACGCCTCCTTGCAAAGCGCGTCTTCCCATTGGCTGCCTCGCGACCTGTCACTCAAGTGCCAGTGGGAGGATCGACGGAGTGACAAGGAGATTACAAGTAAATAGTGCAGGACTTTTGTAAAGTACCCAGAGGTGAGGACTTTAGGTCCTCACCCTAGGTACTTTGCAGGAGTGGGGGAAAGGAACGAGGGGGAGGTGAGTATAATTGTCCTTAATAGGAGGAAAAAAACTATCCCAGAACTGTTGTTTTGTCAGTTTAAGAAAAGGAAAGTTAAATGGAAGAATAAACTAAAAGTTTTATGTTACATTCCATTTATACTCCCAGCTAAAAGCATTTGAAGCATCTTGCATTTCAGCAATGTAAACAACGAAGAAAGAAAATTCTGTAATCTTGGAACAAAGTGTTAGACCCAGATCTTACCTCTGATTTAGAAATGGTCAGGACCGCTAACAGGTCACGACACTGAGCATGCTCTGTTATACAGTACAAGCAGCACAACGTTTTTTTAAAAAAAACAAAAGTGCAAATAATCCTATGTAAAAATGCTTTACTTATTCAAAAAAGAAAAATAGTCTTATAAGTGGACACGGGGGCTTATACAGTTTCTCCAATACTCCATGTACTTCATATACAAAATAGTCTTTGTCTTGTTTGTAGTTTTTTCCAAAGGAAATCAAGCAAAACTATGTTTATGAAAACAGGACTGTCCCACAAACAAAGAAAATTCCATATCTCAACAGTCCCGAGACATCACGCTCGTTTACACCATGTGATCCTTTAAGAAATTCAGCCTATGGTGGGCTACAAATTTCCTACACAGAAAACAATATCAATCAATTACAAGACTGGAATACAGGCCGATTAAACCAACATTCAAATAAAATCCAAACTTGGAAATAAGGATTCATATCAATAATGTTCTTTCTTTTAATGTCAAAAACAAGTACCACTAGTATCAGTATGGCTCTTGGATGCATCGTTGATTTTCAATTGGGTGAAATTTACCCTACAGTCAAGAAGTCTGATTTAAAGGGCAGTATCTTAAACGGACATCTAACTGACATCCAGCTACAGCAAAACTGCACACAACAGAACAGTTTATGATAATAAGGGACTTGATTGACAGATGAAGTTTAAATGGTTCAGACTGGACATATAAATAGGGGACAGGTAAATAAAAATGGTACAGTGATAGTTGGGATGATGAATTACAGTTTCCAGTAATAAGGCCATTTAACATTTCAGTTCAATGCCTTTTAATAATACGGCCCCTGTATCTAAATTTCAGTGTAACAATCAATAGTTCCAAACCATTCCTGTAGCTTCACATAGTCAGAAGTTCTGTTTCCATCTCATTCTCGCTTCCGTCGGACGGTTGAAATTCTTCCTCTTCTTCATCATCATCCTCCTCCCAGCATTCATAAGTCAGCTGCTCCTTGCTGCTGGTGGGAAATTGATGGACCGGGAAACAAGGCTAAGGAAGGAGGACACATAAGGATGCGATTAATTGATTTGGCTTGTTGGGCAGTTATCAGCAGCATCGGAATGACAATAGTAAAGGAGACATTAGAGGCATGTACATCCAAACTGGCATTTTTAAGAAAAGGCTCTGCTCCCCCCAAGCAACAACTGCCTCTATACTTAGAGACCTGCCGCCCTCGTCACTTAACCACACAAAGATAAAAGTCTTTGGGTAGCTCCTTTTATTTCCCTGGAGGAGTCAGGGCATGCTCAAACAGTGGGCAGCAGAAGGAGGATGGGGTTAAAGTCTTGACCCTTCAGTTTTATCTTCTGATCAGTAAACAATACATTGTTTCAATCAACATTCCAAATGTGCAAATCTGGAGCCCCAATCAGATACCTTTTTTTCTGCGGTTAGATAACGTTCGTTTTTTATTCACACATTAGCAACAATCCCAAAGACTGAATACAATTAGATCCAATTTATAAGATAGTTAGCCTCATTCAACACATTTATATTAGTGTTACTTACAGAGAATACGGTGTGAAAATTAGCAGCTGGTAATATAAGTAGTGATTACAACATATTACATGAACATATGCAATGCAATTAATGCAGGAATGTGTACAGCATGTTTGCGTGTGTTTAGGATCAGACTATGCATGACTCAAAGATTAGAGCACAAACTAAAATATTTTAGAATACTCACAGTTTTACTTGGGGAAATGTATCAGGATTAACAAAAGATAAACTATACAGGCTGCAACCAATTGGAAATGTCTGTTTCAAAACACTATACAAGCTGCAACCAATCAGAAATGAATAAACATGGATCAATTTTTTTTCCTTCTCAAACGCCTTCTGCTACTGTGGATTAACCCTTTTAAACAGCGCGGTCAGGTCGGTGGTATATCAGACAGTAATGCTTCTGTTTAACATTAGCACTGCAAGCCAGACAGGAATAAGGAGTGGAGCGCGGGTGAAGTTTAAGGAGCAATGCTTATTATGTTAATAAATTACAAAGATTGGGTGCAACTACGTAATAATAAGTGCGTGGGTTAATATTGGTAAATCACCTTTTACCTGGCCTGTTTGATCGTATAATCTGCTTGATCATAGACATGCAATCCCGAAGTTTTCGGAGGTCTGGGTATGCCACCAGCCATCTCTCTCTGTACACTCTGTTCTGTCCCATCATTACTTTTGACAATAGCCTGCAAACTGGAGAATTAACACTAATAAAGTCACCAACAATAAACATTTTTTTAGTTTGGTTTAAAGGTACATCAACCTCCCCAACCTTAAAACTTGTATTAGACACACACGCCTACAACGCAATAAAGAATCAAGCGTGGAGGAGGGGGGGATGAATCTGCTTAATGCAAATCAAAGGAAGACAGAAAGAAAAAAAAAACACACTTTTCATCTGCCCTTTATTGGAAATGTTGTACGTCTATAACAACTGTTTCCGATGTCGACAAACATTCAGCATCTGCAACAGATGTTAAGAATAGAAAACACTCCTCTGCCGTGCCCGACTATTGCTGTGTATGGCAGTCACAAGCAATCTACCTATATTTTATATAAGGAGAGCTCTTATAACTGTGTATACGCTTTTAGTATTCTAAGGTTCATACACATGTACAATCTCAGGGGGCAACCTGCGTCGCACAATGTGTAAGCACAGACGTTTCGACTGGCCGTGTATAGGTACTTTATTGGGCGAAACGGACGTTTGGGAGGGATCGTTGAAGAACCAACAAGCCCCGACTGGACGGCCACTTCACCCACAAAATGCCCATCACAGCATGATTGTCGACCAGAACGGCCATGCTACACATCGTATGTTGCAGGTGTGTACGAAGCTTTACAGGTGAATCAAAGCTAATCTATTGGTTCTGCAAATCACAGAGAGACTGTAAAGCTGGGTACACACAGTAACGTAAAGCCCCGATACTGTCGGATCCGACGTTATCGGGGCTTTATCGTACTGTGTGTACGTTCTTTCCCGAACGAGCGCGCGGCCGCCGAACGATCGGTTCGGCCGTACGCTCTCGTTTGGGAAAGGCCGAAAATTTCCATCGCCGCGCTAGACTCCCTATAGGAGTCTAGCGCGGCCGATGGAAACACACAGTCCCGAGCGTTCTCCCTATAGGGAGAACGCTCGGGACTGTGTGTATGCAGATCTTTGAAAGATGGCAGACAGGATCTTGCAGATCTTGTCTGTCATCTTTCAGAAATCTGTACTGTGTGTACCCAGCTTAAGCCAACAGGTTACAATTAAGCAAAGAAAACCATTCAGTTCTCAAACGTTAGATTGCAAACTTTATAGGTTGAGACTTAGGGCCCTAAAAAACGGAATAGAAGTTTTATTATTCTGAGTTCCGGGGTATAACTTGTCCACTTGTAAATCACACAGCTGGTAAAACATATGACGGTACGGAGGAAGATTCCCTTCCCGGAAAATATATAACGGACTCTGTAAGATAGAAAGGATCAGTTTATAGCACATTCCATGTTTAATTCCAGAGTCAATACAAGGGATAGAAATCAATCATCCAATGTCTATTCTACACAACGCCAACGTGGGTGTCCTGCACTAAATGGAGGTCCCTAAATACTGACCTTTAGCTTTAACGATTGGCTGCGTTTTTATGCCCCCAGTAGGGTAGAACTGGATGACGCTACTCCTGGTTTTATGTCCTCCACACTCAAAGCTTGTGTACTAAAAAAAAAAACACACATCGGAATTAAATATCACAGGATTTCACACCTTCTGTTACTATTTCTATTCGACTTTTACGTAATAGTTTCTCTTATGTTTAATTGGTCACACTGGCTACAATCTTCCACCCCCAAAACGTACATATCCTTCCCATTCTTCACTACCCCCCTCCTGGCGCTGTGAGATCAAAGAGCATATGAGCGTACATAGTGCTCACAAGACCAGACCCGTGAATGCTCTGCAGTCATCAGCCATGATTCACCTGTCACTCACCTGTCAGAGTGAACTTGGAAGTCTGTGAGCGCACAGAGGGGGAGGGGAGGAAGGCGGTTAAAGAAAAAGTGAGATTTATTAAGAAGGAAGAATAGTGTTAATGTTTTTATCTGTCAGGGCAATAAATGAACCTCCGCGCTGCAAAGGCTAAAAGAACCTCCGCGCTGCAAGGCTAAAAGAACCTCCGTGCTGCAAGGCCAAAAGAACCTCCGCGCTGCAAGGCTAAATGAACCTCCGCGCTGCAAGGCTAAATGAACCTCCCGCGCTGCAAGGCTAAATGAACCTCCGCGCTGCAAGGCTAAATGAACCTCCGCGCTGCAAGGCTAAATGAACCTCTGCGCTGCAAGGCTAAATGAACCTCCGCGCTGCAGTGTTCTCCCTAGGGTCTTTTAGCCGGGCGGCCCACCCGGCTACTTTTTCTTGCCACCGCGGCTGGAAAAAATTCCTTGAGAGAACTTTAGATCTAGGTTTAATAGGTGCCAATAGGTCAGTAAAAACTCCCGCAATACTGCCCAGTCCAGACCCGTATTTTACACTTGTAAGATAATTTTAGCACATGTTTATACGTCTTTTCCAATATCCCCAGGCCACAAAAGGGTGGCACATGTGCTTGTGCTGCCTTGTAAAATGGGTTACCTTCAGAAGGGAACTACAACTCCCTGCATTCTACAACCACAGAATGCTGGGAGTCATAGTTTTCAAACATCTAGTGGGATGAAAGTTGACATCCCTGTCCTATATAATGAGCATGATGCAGTGCACATTTTTCCCCCCACCAAATTTCCCCGTCCCACCCCACCCCGGCTACTTTTTCATGCCACCCGGCTGGAAAAAATTCTGCGGAGAACACTGCGCTGCAAGACTAAATGAACCTCCGCGCTGCAAGGCTAAAATCCTGAACAGCCTCCGCCGTGCAAGGCTAAATGAACCTCCGCGCTGCAATGGCTAAATGAACTCCGCGCTGCAAGGCTAAATGAACCTCCGCGCTGCAAGGCCTCAATAACCTGCCGCGCGCAAGGCTAAATGAACCTCCGCGCTGCAAGGCTAAATGAACCTCCGCGCTGCAAGGCGAACTACAGTTCATTGTATAATTGTATATAGCTACACTAGAAACCGATGCAGTCTCATCATAACCAGATTTTTTAATGTGTTAGATAAGAGGAACATTCATTACAACATGTGGTAAAAGCTATCCGTGTATCATCCTTTTAAATAACATGTCTACATGATTAAAGAAATCAACCTGAGCACGTTTTGTTAACCGCAACATATATTATATTACCTTCGTCTAAGGGCACTATAGTGTTAAATTGACATTTTTTTTGTTTTCTTCTATATAGTTCTATAATTCCCCCCAACCCCCAAAGTACCTTTATTTCTTCAGTTTTCTGCCTCTGTCCCGAGATTACGAATTAAAAGAAGTGAAGATTTCAATACCAATCACTAACTTGAGCTGTCATATCAAATCCCTTAAAGCATGCTAGTGTAGTGTGTGGCTTACTCAAGTTTTACATCAGTCTCCCATGACTTCTTCCTGCTCACTAAAATGCTTGCAAATACTGGGTTAAAAACAGAAGTAAAGGGAAGTTTTCCACAATTATATGCCTGTCAAAGGGAGATCGGGCCTGCAGTGATAAAACAGGACATGAGTCTCTCCTAGCCCCCCTCCACTCCTTATGTAGCAAGTAGCATATGGAGGGATTTTTTTTGTTACAAAGGTGTGTAGGAGGATTAATGCACAGAGCAGCTTGGTTCACAGGCTTGATTCACAGCCAGACTATAAAAAACGGGGGGAATGACCCGAGAAGGAGGGGGATGGGGAGCTCTGCAGTAATTCTGCCTATGTGCAGACACGGAGCCACAAGGAAGGTGGGAATAAGGAAGCATACACTAACCTTTTATTATGTCTGGATTAGAAGCAATGTATTCATTTCACTATAGATACCCTTTAACCATAACCTTTGAATTCATACACCAGACTCCTGGTGCATTGGATGGCATTAGGAATAATCTAACATGATCTTTACCTGGTTTCTTCAAGGTGATGGGCAGGCTGTGTAGTTGTAGTGCTGCGCTTGGCTTTAACGGGCAATGTCGTTTGGAGCGTACCCTGCAAACAAGCAATCCGTCATTATAGCCACAGCTGCGAGGATAGTTGTAATATGACTAAACCAGGATTCATAAAAGCCTTACCGTACTTAACCCCACAGCGATTCGGAATCAGCACTTGGTAGTTTTAGCCTCTGGGTTTTTCCTTGGATCGTAACCGAGTCAGAACCCAAGACTCCTCCAGGGACCTGTCAGCTAAACAGAACCAATAAAGGTTTTGATCTCACAGCAACTTGCTTCCCCCATCAGATATTCCTGAAGGAATCCAATCGAGAACCCTCAAACATTTCTTTAGAATGACAACTGGATCCAGGAACTGGATAGAATATAAAAGCAAGTGATACACTGCTTAAAGGACAATTATACTTACCTCCTCCCCGCTCCTGTTCTATATGCACAATTTCTACCAAGGGTGAGGACGTAATCCTCACTTCTGGGCTGTTCGCACACTTACTCTGTATATTACACCGCGCTGCTCCAGTCCTTGTCTGCTTCCGCGATGGGTCCAATAGGAAGACACGCTCCTTGCAGAGCTTATGTTCCTAATGGCCTCTATCGCTACGGAGATGTAGGGGTGGAGCTTAGTGGAGCAGCGTGTGCAAGTATAACAGGTAAGTGCAAACAGCGCAAGGGTGAGGACTTAGTGACTTAGGTTCTCACCCTTGGAAGATGGGTGGTATATAAGAGGTTGGAAGCGTGGATATAGGAGGAGCGGGGAGGAGGTAAGTATAACTGTCTTTTAAAGGAGAACTAAACTATAAATTTTAAAACTTTTTTTATCCTAATGTGAAAGCTTTTCCCCAGAACACAATACATTGTGAGATTCTTCTCGAGTAAGTTGCATTTAGTACATGTAGTAACGATTCTGTAACAAAGAAGGCTTCCATGTTGTTGCCAGTACAACTCCAGCCTATGTAGGATTTAAAGAGCCCCACCCTTGACCATGTGTACCTGTAATCATTGTTGTTTCTCTGGTAGCACACTATATGGCCATGTCATTAAACACACAGCCCAAGAAGCCACAGGTTCAAATACGCTTACTTATGAAAAATACATAATAGTCTGAGTTATTGCTTTTTTTTGTTTGTTTGTTCCATCATGTTTCTATAAAAATATAAAGTTTCTACATATGTTCAAACTGTATATATAACGCTCTGTTTTTCATTAAGCAACCAGTGGAAATTGCTGACAGCCTTCCTGAATCAAAACTTTTTCTATAAGCAATGTTGTCTGGAGACTTTAGTTCCCCTTTAATTCAGCCTTTTAAATAATCCTTTTTGCACATAAAATATTAGAAAGAAAGAATGGGAACAATTCAGAGAATACTTACCATATAATAAGCCACTATAGGCAGCAGTAATTTAAGTTTGTCTGGGTGGACACTAATGTTGGCCTTAATGGCGTTCCGTGACCAAATAGACATGCTAAAAAGCTAATGAAAAAAATTGTTAAAAGACAAAAAAAATTGCATCTAGCAACAGACAAAAGGTGAGTACACAAGACAAAGGTGAGTACACAAGGACATACCTCCTTATCTCCTCCTCTGCCCGCATGTCTTGTTCGTTTGAACAGAGCCTTGTCCATTTCTTTAGTGCAAGCTTCGGTGTGGTTCATTAGGGATCTCGCCATCTTCAAATGTAACAAAGATGGCATTGTGAGGTCTACGCGCGCCGGCTCAGACCAATAAGATTATCGCTGGACACCGTGGGGAGCCATAGCCCTCTCTGTTGGACACAAAGCAGACAACAATTTATTATGGTGTCAGTAGCAAGGTATGAACACTATGGGGGCCACAGATGCTCTGGGCCAAGACCTACGATGTGGGATTCACTAATGGCTGTGCAGCTCTGGGTAACTCAAGCGATTTCCCCTTAAGTTACTGTTAAAAGACCAGCTGACGTAACATAGATAAAACAAGTCCAGCTGCTGGTGAATAGCTTACGGTGGCTGGTCCGTCTCTTGTGATATCTCACTGTCCTCCCTGTGAGAGTTTCCTCCAGGTAATTTACTTTAATCCAAAATCATAAATACATACTGATGATTAAGTGTGTATGTATTTGTAATGGGTACTAATGCAGTGAGCTGGTTGTTAAACTTAATACAGCGACTTACAAACACATAGAAACAAAAGTTATTTGCTTTTATAACGACTTTCTACTTATTTCCTACAGGTGGCAATGTTACAATTTGCACGTTACTCAATTATATGTTAAAAAAAAAAACTATGACAGTTCACCTGGATGGCTTACTAATCAAGAATGGTCACAAAATACACATACATAGTAACAGGGATGTTATACTAAATAAAACGGAGAATGGAAGTCTAATTATAAATTAATAAAAAGATCTAAATAATTTTAGGGACTCCCTGTGTTATGCAGACCCAAACTGCTATACATTGGTAACCTCAGAAATGCTATTCGTGATTAATATATGGATTTTATAGATGGCTTTTCCTATGTTTTCCCAAGCTCTACTGCATTTGGTACCACAACACCCGTGAGCCGAATCTTAATTTTGATTGCAGCTTTCAACGCTACCAGCAAAGGACTATGGGACAGAGAAACAAATTAAGCATCAATGATTGGAATGGCTGTGGGGAAGTGAGATGATGTGGGGAAAATACCTTTCCATCTGCTTTTACATCAAGGTGTATTTCGATCCAGTGTGCATACCTCTTTTATTCTTTATGATGTAATAATGCGATTTGTTTACTGCAATATTAAGCAGATATTAAGGGCACGGCCACACTGCAACGCACACGGATTCATCGCGTTTTTTCATTAAATATGAAAATGCGATTTTAAAATGCGATTTAAAATGCGATTAAAATGCGGAACGCAAATCGCAACGCACCCAAAAACGACGCACGTTTTCGGTTGGCATTGCCGCGTTTTCAATGAATGGAAAAAAACGCAAGTGCCTAGCCTTATCTCCGTTAAACTATCCTAATTACTACACAGCAGAGTTTCATTAACACAGACAAGCAAGGAAATTCAAACCTGTGGTTGATATCAGGACGTAAAAATAAATCCACAGAACTGTCCAGACGGGAGAATATAGCAGGAGGTATATGGAGGTCCATTTCTTGGTGGAAAAAACTCTTCCTTCTATGGCTTTTTTGCAGGACCTGATCATACAGAGACATGGGCTTGCCACCTGGATCACGTTTAAAGCTAAATACTGGAAATCAGACATTCCTGCAGTAACAAAACGAATATTGAAAAAAGGACTACTAGAAATGCTACTGTACTTCATTACATATTGGATCATGGAATAACTATTATATTCTTATAGTATCTAGAATATAAAAAAATCTGTGTTTCAGGATTACAGAAATGAAACACATTCTGTTTTATGTGTTTTAACTGCAGAAAAGGTCATCGACATGATAAGTCTAAAAACCCAGACAGTGCCGAGGACACTCTGGTAACACAACTATTGTCATCTAGGTTTTAGTGGTATCAATGAAAGAACTTACTATAGACTGAAAGCATCATTCAGTTTAGAATCCACACCCAATTGATACTGAACATTCTGAAGATATCTGGTGTGCACACCATGAATGGATTCAGTGTATGTTCTTGAAGCTGAATTAAATATCTCATTTGGATTACTAACCTTGAAATTTGTTACCTGTGCCAACAATACCAATTATTTCCATGCTAATTGGCCCTTCCTCTGCCGGGGAAGATGTCTTTGGTTCTTGTGCTTTGTTACCCCTTATTTCCTTTCTTACACGTAGGATCATGGTTGTTGTGGAAACCGGTTACCACCAATGGGTGGCAATATGGGTCCTTTGGCCTAAAATAGAGCTCCAGCCTTTTGAGTAGGATCAGCATATGTCTAGAAAGAGTTGAAATAATCAGGATAAGAAAAACTAGTATTAGTTCTTAAAGGGCATGTCCACCCCCAAATCTAAGCAAGGTACTCAAAGTAGAGGAGCACACTACTGCAAGTGAAAATTTCTTTAATAGTGCAAAAACAACAAAACTACAACGTTTCGGGACTTGCGTGCCCTTCTCAGGTAAACTGGATACAAGTGTTGCACACAACTATATACACTTGGCTCCACCCACATGCCATGTGGCTAGTTGATTGATGCACCCTGGGTTCCAAGTGAGGCTATCCTATAATACAAAGTGCCATAGTGCTCTATTCATACAGTACAAAGTGCATATATATAGAGTGGCACTTTTGTACTGTATGAATAGCACTATTGGCACTTTGTATTATATGGATAGCCTCACTTTGGAACCCAGGGGCATCAATCAACTAGCCACATGGCATGTGGGTGGAGCCCAGGGTATATAGTTGTGTGCAACACTTGATACAGTTTACTGAGGATAGGGACGCAAAGTCCCGAAACGTTGTAGTTTGTTGTTTTTTGCACTATTAAAGAAATTTTCACGCGCCAGTAGTGTGCTCCTCTACTTTGATACCTTGCCTTGGTTATGGAGCCCTGGAATAGGGGGCTGAGAGTTGCCCCTACCTATTTGTCTGGCTAAACCAGCCAACAGCAGTGTGCCTAAGTACAC
The DNA here is from genome assembly GCA_019447015.1 of Hymenochirus boettgeri. NCBI lineage: Eukaryota > Metazoa > Chordata > Amphibia > Anura > Pipidae > Hymenochirus > Hymenochirus boettgeri. The sequence goes on from CM033476.1 coordinate 123,334,664, forward strand.
TGAGACTTTTGGAAACCACCCCCAAATCTACATTTTCACCCACTACTGGCCCCACTGTGTAGTCAAATCCTTATCCTACTTCTATGCTCCAAAATGCTGTCCTGCAATGGTCCCTCCAAAGTCCTAAAAAGCTAGACCAGGAGCCTGCTTATGTCCCTAATGGTCTGCCTCCTGTGCCTCCTCCGGGAGAATTATGACATGCAAAGTGAATCCCTCCCCCCTCCTCCCTCGCATTTTCCCTCCCTCCCCCTAGCTCCAAACCCCATTGCTGCTGTAGTGTAGGGCTCCCTCCCCACCCCCAACCACTATAGTACTACTTTGAAAAAAACTCTCCTGTTTCATTACTTACTTTGCCTCTTTTCCCGATGTTCTACACAGCAGAAGCCCGGTCCGTGATTGCTGCCTCTCACCAATCACAGACGTGGCAGCCGGTCCGGCCCCTGCTTGCAGTTTCATGCGAGCAGAGGGCCGTGACAGAATGTCGCGGGAAAGAGCGCAAAGTTAAGTAGTGATTGGAGAGTTTTTTTACAAACTGCCGTCTGCCGACGCTCCGCATCTGCCCGCCTGGGTCACTTCTTCTAGCGATGGGAAGTGAGAGGCGCAGCGTAGAACGTCAGCGGAAGATGCGGAGCGAGCGGCAGCCGGCAGAGAGGTGAGTGGGTTAGTGACTCTTTAAAAGCCTAAAAACCTTATAAAAAAAAAAAAGGTTATACTCGAGTTTATATGGTATATGTAGTTTTGCACAATAAATCACATTTGATTCCAAAGTAGTGTGCTCCTCTCCTCTTTGTATGCATGTTGGATTATTCACCCCAGGGTAGGGGTATTGAGAGGATTGCACCTATAATATAACCTACTTATTGGTTATCTCCAACTAAAGGTTGTGCTAAGAGTGTCTTTTGTATCAATTGGACTGATAAAACAAATTATTAATTAACCAATTATTGACCATGTGTATAGGTGGGATCGGATGTAACGAAAAACTTCCATTTCCCGCTATCGTCTCCCTAAGTCAGTATAAGACACAGATAGCACGTTTGGTCACCAGAATAATCCTCCCTACACAGAGTTAGTTCATTAATCTGGAATTGACGATTGTCAAAGATTCTAGTGGAATCTATGAAAATCACACAGCTTTTGTTTAGAAACTGTACGTGATGTCAATGTTCCCTCTAATCTCAAGTATTTCTTTACCTTTTATCCTCGTGGAACCCTTGAAACACTTTTTAAGTCTCGGGCAAACCCCTACATAGAATAGTTCTCATGTATGTTTATCTCTTTCTTCCCCAGTCACCAATTCATTAAAGTACATAATTTAAAAAATCTATATATATATATATATATATATAATATAAAAAAAACAGATCTATAAATATATATATTAAAAAAAAAGCCCTAGCAAACTCTCAGGAACCCCATGGTTGGAAAAACCCTGCTCTCGTGTTATAGACTATGCAGCAATATATCATCCGTGCCGCCCCGAAATTGAATTTTATGGGCTACAAACCAAATCCCTTTATCAATGATGTTTAGAAACTACAACACCAGCATGCTCTGATTCCATTCTGCAAACAAGGCATGCTGGCAGTTGTAGTTTTAAAACATTTGAGTAGTGCCAGGTTTAAACTTACTGCCCTATATGGACGCTCTAGTTTAACCTGCGTGTGCATACACGTTAATGCACTCTGCTGGTTAGGGATTATATAGTAGATATGACATCCCCAACTGTAATTATAAGAATTAGAAGTCACCAAGGGTTCGGTACCATATAAAAGTCACGTGCCACAGGGGCATGACTCCCGGTGACTTCTATATCCTTAATTTACAGTTCGGGTGAATTAATATTATTCTAACCTACCCCTTTGTGGTTCTGGCGTTCCTTCTCCTCCTGGAACTCCGTAAGATTTACAGTTCCTCCCATAGAATCCACTACAGGGTCGGTGTTGTTGTGTTATTTTATTGTATTTTGGTTTTTTCTCCTGCTAAATCTTACAGTTCCTCCCATAGAAATCCAACTACAGTGGGTAGGTTTAGGCTATAATCTTACCAGTTCTCCACCTAGAAATCCACTACGGGTAGATATAATGCTACAAGCTTAAGTTCCTCACCTAGAAATCCACTACAGGGGTAGGTTATAAGGATAATCCTACAGTTACTCCCATGGAAATCCACTACAGGGGTAGGTTATAACACTATAAAGCTTTAGCACCATTTTCTATATACCATTTGCTGTCCCTGTGCTTGGCGTGACCTAAAGGGGCATCCAAGGGCTTGCCATAGGTTTTGTAAACTGGCAAATCCAGCATTCCTAGATGCAGATCCTTTAGGAATGGTGGCGTTGTAGTTGATTATAATATTACTTGTTAGCCTACCCCTGATCTTGGACAAGGAGGTGTCTGACTTCTGTCACACTTGGTGGATGGGAAAACTACCTAGGCATCCCTACCTGCCGAGTCCTTGTAGGAATTGCTGGGAGTTGTAGTTATTATAAATATCTACCTTGTTAGCCTAACCCTGACTCTTGGACAAGGAAAGTAGTGCTGAATTCGTTGTCCCACTTGGTGGGATGGAAACTACCTAGCATTCCTTCCCTGGCTGCAGAATCCTTGAGGGATGCTAGGCGTTGTAGTTTATATAAATTCTTCTGTTAGCCTAACCCTGATCTTGGACAAGGAGTGTGGTCCATGACTTCTGTCCCATTGGTGATGGGAAACACCTAGCATTCCCTGGCTGGCAGAGTCCTTGTAGGATGCTGGAGTTTGTAAAGTTATTATAAATTCTACTTGTTAGCCTAAACCTGACTTTGGACAAGGAGGTTTGTCTGACTCTGTGTCCCACTTGTGATGGGAAAACACCTAGCATTCCCTGGCTTCAGCGTCCTGAGGGATGCTGGGAGTTGTCTTATTATAAATATTATTGTAGCCTAACCATGATCTTGACAGACGGAAGGTCTGACTTCTGTCCCAGTGGTGATGGGGAAAACTACCTAGCATTCCCCGGCTGGCAGAATCCTTGTAGGGATGCTAGGCGTTGTAGTTATTAGTAAATATAACTTGTTAGCCTAACCCTGATCTTGGACAAGGTGAGTGTGTCTGACTTCTGGTCCACTTGGTGAGGGAAATACCAGCATCAGTCCTTGCCTGCAGAGTCCTTTGTAGGAATGCTGGGAGTTTGTATTTTATAATAGTTACTACTTGTTAGCCTAACCCTGATCTTGGACAAGGACGGTGTGACTTCTGTCCCACTTGGTGATGGGAACTACCCAGCATTCCTTGCTGCAGGAGTCCTTGTAGGGATGCTGGGAGGTTGGTATTTATATAAATATCTACTTTGTTAGCCTAACCCTGATCTTGGACAAGGGATGTGTCTGACTTCTGTCCCACTGGTATGGGAAACTACGCAGCATTCTTGCCTGCAGAGTCCTTGTAGGAATGCTGGGAGATTGAGTTTTATAAATATCATTACCAGTTACTCCTACCACTTTTCCGTTTATTACCATTTACTCCTACCGCTTTTCCCTGTTTATTACCAGTTACTCCTACCGCTTTTCCCTTTTTTGTTACCAGTTACTCCTACCGCTTTTCCCTGTTTATTTCCAGTTACTCCTACCGCTTTTCCCTGTTTATTACCAGTTACTCCTACCACTTTTCCCTGTTTATACCAGTTACTCCTACCACTTTTCCCTGTTTATTACCAGTTACTCCTACCACGTTTCCCTGTTTATTACCAGTTACTCCTAAAACGTTTCCCTGTTCATTACCAGTTACTCCTACCACTTTTCCCTGTTCATTACCAGCTACTCCTACCACTCTTCCCTTTTCACTACCAGTTACCCCTACCACACTTCCCTGTTCATTACCAGTGACTCCTACCACTTTTCCCTGTCCATTACCAGTGACTCCTACCACTCTTCCCTGTCCATTACCAGTGACTCTTACCACTCTCCCGTTCATTACCAGTGGCTCCTATCACTTTCCCATGTCCATTACCAGTGTCTCCTACCACTCTCCCATGTCCATTACAAGTTACTAATATTACTCTCCCGTCTATAACCAGTTACTATCGATATTCTCTGTACAAGTTACTATGCACCACTATCCACTATTAGTTACTACATTACCAGTTACTACTCTCTCTATTACAATATTAATTGCTACTCACTCTAGTACAATATTAGTTACTACTCTAGCACAATATCAGGTGCTACTCTCTCTAGCACAATATCAGTTGCTACCTCCTCTAGCACAATATCAGGTGCTACTCTCTCTAGCAACAATATCAGGCTACTAGGTACTCTCTCTAGCACAATATCAGGTGCTACTCTCTCTAGCACAATATCAGGTGCCTACTCTCTCTAGCACAATATCAGGTGCTACTCTCTCTAGCACAATATCAGGTGCTACTCTCTCTAGCACCAATTATCAGGTGCTACTCTCTCGAGCACATATCAGGTGGGCTACTCTCTCTAGCACAATATCAGGTGCTACTCTCTTAGCACAATATCAGGTGTACTCTCTCTTAGCACCTCAATATCAGGGGCTACTTCTCTAGCACAATATCAGGTGCTACTCTCTCCTAGCACAATATCAGGTGCTACTCTCTCTAGCTCACAATATCAGGTGCTATCTCTCAGCACAATATCAGGTGCTACTTCTCTAGCACAATATCAGGTGCTACCTCTCTAGCACAATACAGGTGCTACTCTCTCTAGCACAATATCAGGTGTACTCTCTCTAGCACAATATCAGGTGCTACTCTCTCTAGCACAATATCAGGTGCTACTCTCTCTAGCACAATATCAGGTGCTACTCTCTCTAGCACAATATCAGGTGCTACTCTCTCTAGCACAAATTCAGGTGCTACTACTCTCTAGCACAATATCAGGTGCTACTCTCTCTAGCACAATATCAGGTGCTACCTTCTAGCACAATACAGGCTACTCTCTCTAGCACAATACCAGTGCTACTCCTCTCTAGCACAATATCAGGTGCTACTCTCTACTAGCACAATATCAGGTGCTACTCTCTCTAGCACACATATCAGGTGCTACTCTCTCTAGACACAATATCAGGTGTACTCTATCTAGCACAATATCAGGTGCTACTCTCTCTAGCACAATACAGGTGCTACTCTCTCTAGCACAATATCAGGTGCTACTCTCTACTATGTCCACAATATCAGGTGTTACTCTCTCTAGCACAATATCAGGTGCTACTCTCTCTAGACACAATATCAGGTGCTACTTCTCTAGCAACAATCAGGGCTACTCTCTCTAGCAAAATATCAGGTGATACTCTCTCTAGCACAATATCAGGGCTACTCTCTCTAGCACAATATCAGGTGCTACTCTCTCTAGCACAATATCAGGTGCTACTCTCTCTAGCACAATATCAGGTGCTTACTTCTCTAGCACAATATCAGGTGCTACTTCTCTAGCACAATATCAGGGGCTAATCTCCTCTAGCCAAGATCAGGTGTACTCTCTCTAGCACAATATCAGTGTGCTACTCTCTCTAGCACAATATTCAGGTGTACTCTCTTAGCACAATATCAGGCTACTCTCTCTAGCACAAACCAGGTGCTACTCTCTCTAGCACAATATCAGGTGCTACTCCCTCTAGCACAATATCAGGTGCTACTCCCTCTAGCACAATATCAGGTGCTACTCTCTCTAGCACAATATCAGGTGCTACTCTCTCTAGCACAATATCAGGTGCTACTCTCTCTAGCACAATATCAGGTGCTACTCTCTCTAGCACAATATCAGGTGCTACTCTCTCTAGCACAATATCAGGTGCTACTCTCTCTAGCACAATATCAGGTGGCTACTCTCTCTAGCACAATATCAGGTGCTTACTCTCTCTAGCCACAATATCAGGTGCTACCTCTCTAGCACAATATCAGGTGCTACTCACTCTCTAACAATATCAGGTGCTACTCTCTCTAGCACAATATCAGGTGCTACTCTCTCTAGCACAAATCAGGTGCTACTCTCTCTAGCACAATATCAGGTGCTACTCTCTCCTAGCACAATATCAGGTGCTATCCTCTAGCACATATCAGGTGCTACTCTCTCTAGCACAATATCAGGTGCACTCTCTCTAGCACAATATCAGGTGCTACCTCTCTAGCACAATACCAGGTGCTACTCTCTACACAATACATGCTACTCTCTCTACCAATATCAGGTGCTACTCTCTCTAGCACAATATCAGGTGCTACTCTCTCTAGCACAATATCAGGTGCTACTCTCTCTAGCACAATATCAGGTGCTACTCTCTCTAGCACAATATCAGGTGCTACTCTCTCTAGCACAATATCAGGTGCTACTCTCTCTAGCACAATATCAGTTGCTACTCTCTCCAGCGCAATACCAGGTGCTACTCCCTCTAGCACAATATCAGGTGCTACTCTCTCTAGTACAATATCAGTAACTTCTCTTTCTTGTACAATAATAAATAATATGCTCTCTTGTACAATAGTTGTTCCTACTCTTTCTTGTATATCATTTACTACTCTTGTACAATACTAGTTACTACTTTATCTAGCACAATATCAGTTACTACTCTCTCTCTTGTACAATACCAGTTGTTACTCTTACGTTTGTATCCCACAGATTAAGTGTCTACTCTCTCTCTCCTTACCAGTTACTTTAACAGTTGTTGTAATTTTGTCAGGTTTACCCAGACACATATAGAAAATACTCCCTTTTATTATAGAATTAAACCATACAGATGTTCAGATACCACCAGCAAACATTGTGGTTAACTCTGTTCTGCACACCTGCACTGTGTCCCCCATTCATTGGTAAGAGACAGCTGGGAAGGCTTTTGTCTAGGGGGTTACTAAAGTGGCATTTTATTTAAAGGGGCATAATCAACAAAATATTTTACAAAAATTTCTATGTAACCACAAGCCATATTGGGACACCCAATTCCCACAGGAAAAGCCAATATTTTGGGTCCTTCTCCATCCACCAATACCTTATATAATTGTTAGAAGACAGACCAGTGAATTCCACCAGACAGCAAATAAACGTCACAGTAAATGGTGTGAGCCTTCCCAGCTGTGCACACACATCTTATCTGTGACCTTCTCTGAACTATTAATAAACTGTGACCCTTCCTGCTGCATCAACGGAGAACTATCGTGTGTATAAAGTTCTCAAAAACAGTTAAAATGAAAAGTACCTGGGGAAGGGAGGTAGGATTGGTACTTTCTACCTCCCAATATAATTTCTATTAGGAGTGGCAGCACAAAGAAAACTGCTTCTGCCAGGTTTATTAAGTGCTTCAGCACTATCTTTTTAATACAGAAAGGTCCAGGGCACTAACCTGGCAGATGAAAACTGTATGTGCTGTAGCTCCTCAACAAAACAATATTAGGAGGTAGGTATAACCAATCCTACCTCCATGCCCCAGGAATTTTCCATTTTTAAAAGGTTAATTTTTACAGTATAGTTGTCCCTGTGTGTAGCTGGTGCTGTTAAAAAGAACATTACACAAAAAATCTCTCTTAAAGGACAATTATACTTACCATTTCCCCGATCCATTCCTGCAAAGTACCTAGGGTGAGGATCTAAAACGCTGAGTACTCACCGCTGGGTACTTTACAAAAGTCCTGCACTATTTACTTGTAATCTCCCTCGTCGCTCTGGTTGGATCCTCCCCACTGGCACTGTCAGTGACTGTCCGGGAGGCAGCCAATGAGAAGACACGCCTCCTTGCAAAGCGCGTCTTCTCATTGGCTGCCTCGCGACCTGTCACTCAAAGTGCCAGTGGGGAGGATCGGACCGGAGTGACGAGGGAGATTACAAGTAAATAGTGCAGGACTTTTGTAAAGTACCCAGAGGTGAGGACTTAGTGTTTTAGGTCCTCATCCTAGGTACTTTGCAGGAGTGGGGGGAAAGGAACGAGGGGGAGGTGAGTATAATTGTCCTTTAATAGGAGGAAAAAACTATCCCAGAACTGGTTTTTGTCAGTTTAAGAAAAGGAAAGTTAAATGGAAGAAATAAACAAAAAGTTTTATGTTACATTCCCATTTATACTCCCAGCTAAAAGCATTTGAAGCATCTTTGCATTTCAGCAATGTAAACAACAGAAGAAAGAAAATTCTGTAATCTTGGAACAAAGTGTTAGACCCAGATCTTACCTCTGATTTAGAAATGGTCAGGACCGCTAACAGGTCACCGACACTGAGCATGCTCTGTTATACATTACAGCAGCACAACCTTTTTTAAATAAAAACAAAAGTGCAAATAATCCTATGTAAAAATGCTTTACTTATTCAAAAAAAGAAAAATAGTCTTATAAGTGGACACGGGGGCTTTATACAGTTTCTCCAATACTCCATGTACTTCATATACAAAATAGTCTTTGTCTTGTTTGTAGTTTTTTCCAAAGGAAATCAAGCAAAACTATGTTATTATGAAAACAGGACTGTCCCACAAACAAAGAAAATTCCATATCTCAACAGTCCCGAGACATCACTCTCTTGTTTACACCATGTGATCCTTTAAAGAAATTCAGCCTATGGTGGGCTACAAATTTCCTACAACAGAAAAACAATATCAATCAATTACAAGACTGGAATACAGGCCGATTAAACCAACATTCTAATAAAATCTAAACTTGGAAATAAAGGATTCATATCAATAATGTTCTTTCTTTTAATGTCAAAAACAAGTACCACTAGTATCAGTATGGCTCTTGGATGCATCGTTGATTTTCAATTGGGTGAAAATTTACCCTACAGTCAAGAAGTCTGATTTAAAGGGCAGTATCTAAACGGACATCTAACTGACAATCCAGCTACAGCAAAACTGCACACAACAGAACAGTTTATGATAATAAGGGACTTGATAGATGAAGTTTAAGATGGTTCAGACTGGATATATAAAGAAATAGGGGACAGGTAAATAAAAAATGGTACAGTGATAGTTGGGATGAATTACAGTTTCCAGTAATAGGCCATTTAACATTTTTCAGTATCAATGCCCTTTAATAAATACGGCCCCTGATCTAAATTTCAGTGTAACAATCAATAGTTCCAAACCATTCCTGTAGCTTCACACATAGTCCAGAAGTTCTGTTTCCATCTCATTCTCGCTTCCGTCGGACGGTTGGAATTCTTCCTCTTCTTCATCATCATCCTCCTCGCCAGATTCATAAGTCAGCTGCTCCTTGCTGCTGGTGGAAATTGATGGACCGGGAAACAAGGCTAAGGGAAGGAGGACACATAAGGATGCGATTAATTGATTTGGCTTGTTGGGCAGTTATCAGCAGCATCGGAATGACAATAGTAAAGGAGACATTAGAAGGCATGTACATCCAAACCTGGCATTTTTAAGAAAAGGCTCTGCTCCCCCCAAGCAACAAAACTGCCTCTATACTTAGAGACCTGCGCCCTCGCCACTTAACACACAAAGATAAAAGTCTTTGGGTAGCTCCTTTATATTTCCCTGGAAGACAGGGCATGCTCAGAACAGTGGGCAGCAGAAGGAGGATGGGGTTAAAAGTCTTGACCCTTCAGTTTTATCTTCTGATCAGTAAACCAATACATTGTTTCAATCAACATTTCCAAAAGTGCAAATCTGGAGCCACCAATCAGATACCTTTTTTTCTGCGGTTAGATAACGTGTCGTTTTTTATTCACACATTAGCAACAATCCCAAAGACTGAATACAATAGATCCAATTTATAAGATAGTTTAGCCTCATTCAACACATTTATATTAGTGTTACTTACAGAGAATACGGTGTGAAAATTAGCAGCTGTGTAATATAAGTAGTGATTACAACATATTACATGAACATATGCAATGCAATTAATGCAGGAATGTGTACAGCATGTTTGCGTGTGTTTAGGATCAGACTATGCATGACTCAAAGATTAGAGCACAAACTAAAATATTTTAGAATACTCACAGTTTTACTTGGGGAAATGTATCAGGATTAACAAAAGATAAACTATACAGGCTGCAACCAATTGGAAATGTCTGTTTCAAAACACTATACAAGCTGCAACCAATCAGAAATGAATAAACATGGATCAATTTTTTTTCCTTCTCAAACGCCTTCTGCTACTGTGGATTAACCCTTTTAAACAGCGCGGTCAGGTCGGTGGGTATATCAGACAGTAATGCTTCTGTTTAACATTAGCACTGCAAGCCAGACAGGAATAAGGAGTGGAGCTCGGGTGAAGTTAAGAGGAGCAATGCTTTATTATGTTAATAAATTACAAAGATTGGGTGCAACTAAGTAATAATAAGTGCTGGGTTAATATTGGTAAATCACCTTTTTACCTGGCCTGTTTGATCGTATAATCTGCTTGATCATAATGGACATGCAATCCCGAAGTTTTTCGGAGGTCTTGGGTATGCACCAGCCATCTCTCTCTGTACACTCTGTTTCTGTCCCATCATTACTTTTGACAATAGCCTGCAAACTGGAGAATTAACACATAATAAAGTCACCAACAATAAACATTTTTTAGTTTGGTTTAAAGGTACATCAACCTCCCCAACCTTAAAACTTGTATCTAGACACACACGCCTACAACCGCAATAAAGAATCAAGCGTGGAGGGAGGGGGGGATTGAATCTGCTTAAATGCAAATCAAAGGAAAGACAGAAAGAAAAAAAAACACACTTTTCATCTGCCCTTTATTGGAAATGTGTGTACGTCTATAACAACTGTTTCCGATGTCGATAAACATTCAGCATCTGCAACAGATGTTAAGAATAGAAAACACTCCTCTGCCGTGCCCGACTATTGCTGTGTATGGCAGTCACAAGCAATCTACCTATATTTTATATAAGGAGAGCTCTTATAACTGTGTATACGCTTTTAGTATTCTAAAGGTTCATACACATGTACAATCTCAGGGGGCAACCTGCGTCGCACAATGTGTAAGCACAGACGTTTCGACTGTGCCGTGTATAGGTACTTTATTGGGCGAAACGGACGTTTGGGCAGGGATCGTTGAAGAACCAACAAGCCCCGACTGGACGGCCACTTCACCCAACAAAATGCCCATCACAGCATGATTGTCGACCAGAACGGCCATGCATACACATCGTATGTTGCAGGTGTGTACGAAGCTTTACAGGTGAATCAAAGCTAATCCTATTGGTTGCTGCAAATCACAGAGAGACTGTAAAGCTGGGTACACACAGTAACGATAAAGCCCCGATACCGTCGGATCCGACGTTATCGGGGCTTTATCGTTACTGTGTGTACGTTCTTTCCCGAACGAGCGCGCGGCCGCCGAACGATCGGGTCGGCCGTACGCTCGTTTGGGAAAGGCCGAAAATTTCCATCGGCCGCGCTAGACTCCCTATAGGAGTCTAGCGCGGCCGATGGAAAACACACAGTCCCGAGCGTTCTCCTATAGGGAGAACGCTCGGGACTGTGTGTATGCAGATCTTTGAAAGATGGCAGACAGGATCTTGCAGATCTTGTCTGTCATCTTTCAGAAATCTGTACTGTGTGTACCCAGCTTAAGCCAAACAGGTTACAATTAAGCAAAGAAGGAACCATTCAGTTCTACCAAACGTTAGATTGCAAACTTTATAGGTTGAGACTTAGGGCCCTAAAAACGGAATAGAAGTTTTATTAATTCTGAGTTCCGGGTAATTACTTGTCCACTTGTAAATCACACAGCTGGTAAAACATCTGACGGTACGGAGGAAGATTCCCTTCCCGGAAAATATAAACGGACTCCTGTAAGATAGAAAAGGATCAGTTTATAGCACATTCCATGTTTAATTCCAGAGTCAATACAAGGGATAGAAATCAATCATCCAATGTCTATTCTACACAACGCCAACGTGGGTGTCCTGCACTAAATGGAGGTCCTGAAATACTGACCTTTAGCTTGTAACGATTGGCTGCGCTTTTTATGCCCCCTGTAGGGTTAGAACTGGATGACGCTACTCCCTGTTTTATGTCCTCCACACTCAAAGCTTGTGGTACTTAAAAAAAAAAAACACACATCGGGAATTAAATATCACAGGATTTCACACCTTCTGTTACTATTTCTATTCGACTTTTACTAATAGTTCTTCTTATGTTTAATTGGTCACACTGGCTACAATCTTCCACCCCCAAAACGTACATATCCTTCCCATTCTTCACTACCCCCCTCCTGGGCGCTGTGAGATCAAAGAGCATATGAGCGTACATAGTGCTCACAAGACCAGACCCGTGAATGCTCTGCAGTCATCAGCCATGATGTCACCTGTCACTCACCTGTCAGAGTGAACTTGGAAGTCTGTGAGCGCACAGAGGGGGAGGGGAGGAAGGCGGTAAAGAAAAAGTGAGATTTATTAGAAAGGGAAGAATAGTGTTAATGTTTTTATCTGTCAGGGCAATAAATGAACCTCCGCGCTGCAAGGCTAAAAGAACCTCCGCGCTGCAAGGCTAAAAGAACCTCCGCGCTGCAAGGCTAAAAGAACCTCCGCGCTGCAAGGCTAAATGAACCTCCGCGCTGCAAGGCTAAATGAACCTCCGCGCTGCAAGGCTAAATGAACCTCCGCGCTGCAAGGCTAAATGAACCTCCGCGCTGCAGTGTTCTCCCTAGGGTCTTTTAGCCGGGCGGCCCACCCGGCTACTTTTTCTTGCCACCCGGCTGGAAAAAATTCCTTGAGAGAACTTTAGATCTAGGTTTAATAGGTGCCAATAGGTCAGTAAAAACTCCCGCCAATACTGCCCAGTCCAGACCCGTATTTTACACTGTAAGATAATTTTAGCACTGTTTACGCTTTTCCAAGATCCCCAAGGCCACAAAAGGGTGGCACATGTGCTTGTGCTGCCTTGTAAATGGGTTACCTTCAGAGGGAACTACAACTCCCTCATTCTACAACCACAGAATGTGGGGAGTCATAGTTTTCAAACATCTAGTGGGATGAAAGTTAGACATCCCTGTCCTATATAATGAGCATGATGCAGTGCACATTTTTCCCCACCACCAAATTTCCCCGTCCCACCCCACCCCGGCTACTTTTTCATGCCACCCGGCTGGAAAAAATTCTGCGGAGAACACTGCGCTGTCCAAGACTAAATGAACCTCCGCGGCTGCAAGGCTAAATGATCCTTCCCGCGCTGCAAGGCTAAATGAACCTCCGCGCTGCAAGGCTAAATGAACCTCCGCGCTGCAAGGCTAAATGAACCTCCGCGCTGCAAGGCTAAATGAACCTCCGCGCTGCAAGGCTAAATGAACCTCCGCGCTGCAAGGCTAAATGAACCTCCGCGCTGCAAGGCTAAATGAACCTCCGCGCTGCAAGGCTAACTACCAGTTCATTGTATACAATTGTATATAGCTACACTAGAAACCGATGCAGTCTCATCATAACCAGATTTTTTAATGTGTTTAGATAAGAGGAACATTCATTTACAACATGTGGTAAAAGCTATCCGTGTATCATCCTTTTAAATAACATGTCTACATGATTAAAGAAATCAACTGAGCACGTTTTGTTAAACTGCAACATATATTATATTACCTTCGTACTAAAGGGCATCTATAGTGTTAAATTGACATTTTTTTTGTTTCTTTCTATATGTTCTATAATTCCCCCCAACCCCCAAAGTACCTTTATTTTCTTCAGTTTCTGCCTCTGTCCCGAGATATACGAATTAAAAGAAGTGAAGATTTCAATACATCACTAACTTGAGCTGTCAATCAAATCCCCTTAAAGCATGCTAGTGTAGTGTGTAGGCTTACTCAAGTTTTACATCAAGTCTCCCAATGACTTCTTCCTGCTCACTAAAATGCTTGGCAAATACTGGGTTAAAAACAGAAGTAAAGGGAAGTTTTCACCAATTTATTGCCTGTCAAAGGGAGATCGGGCTGCAGTGATAAAACAGGACATGAGTCTCTCCTAGCCCCCCTCCCACTCCTTATGTAGCAAGTATCATATGGAGGGATTTTTTTTGTTTACAAAGGTGTGTAGGAGGATTAATGCACAGGAGCAGCTTGGTTCACAGGCTTGATTCACAGCCAGACTATAAAAACGGGGGAATGACCCGAGAAGGAGGGGGAGTGGGGAGCTCTGCAGTAATTCTGCCTATGTGCAGACACGGAGCCACAGAGGAAGGTGGGAATAAGGAAGCATACACTAACCTTTTATTATGTCTGGATTGAAGCAATGTATTCATTTCACTATAGATACCCTTTAACCATAAACCTTTGAATTCATACCACAGACTCCTGGTGCATTGGATGGCATTAGGAATAAATCTAAAATGATCTTTACCTGGTTTCTTCAAGGTGATGGGCAGGCTGTAGTTGTACGTGCTGCGCTTGGCTTTAACGGGCATGTCGTTTGGAGCGTACCCTGCAAACAAGCAATCCGTCATTATAGCCACAGCTGCAGGAATAGTTGTAATTATGACTAAACCAGGATTCATAAAAGGCCTTACCGTACTTAACCCCACAGCGGATTCGGAAATCCAGCACTTGGTAGTTTTTAGCCTCTGGGTTTTTCCTTGGATCGTAACCGAGTCGAACCCAAAGACTCCTCCAGGGACCTGTCAGCTAAACAGAACCAATAAAGGTTTTGATCTCACAGCAACTTGCTCTCCCCCATCAGATATTCCTGAAGGAATCCAATCAGAACCCTCAAACATTTCTTTAGAATGACAAACTGGATCCAGGAACTGGATAGAATATAAAAGCAAGTGATACACTGCTTAAAGGACAATTATACTTACCTCCTCCCCGCTCCTGTTCTTATATGCACAATTTCTACCAAGGGTGAGGACGTAAGTCCTCACTTCTGGGCTGTTCGCACACTTACTCTGTTATACTTACACAGCGCTGCTCCAGTCCCTTGTCTGCTTCCGCGATGGGTCCAATAGGAAGACACGCTCCTTGCAGAGCTTATGTTCCTAATGGCCTCATCGCCTACGGAGATGTAGGGGTGGAGCTTAGTGGAGCAGCGCTGTGCAAGTATAACAGAGTAAGTGCAAACAGCGCAAGGGTGAGGACTTAGTGACTTAGGTTCTCACCCTTGGAAGATGGGTGGATATAAGAGGTGGAAGCGTGGATATAGGAGGAGCGGGGAGGAGGTAAGTATAACTGTCTTTTAAAGGAGAACTAAACTATAAAATTTTAAAAACTTTTTTTATCCTAATGTGAAAGCTTTCTCCCCAGAACACCAGTACATTGTGAGATTCTTCTCGAGTAAGTTGCATTTAGTACATGTAAGTAAGATTCTGTAACAAAGAAGGCTTCCATGTTGTTGCCAGTACAACTCACAGCCTATGTAGGATTTAAAGAGCCCCACCCTTGACCATGTGTACCTGTAATCATTGTTGTTTCTCTGGTAGCACACTATATGCCATGTCATTAAAACACACAGCCCAAGAAGCCACAGGTTCAAATACGCTTACTTATGAAAATACATAATAGTCTGAGTTTATTGCTTTTTTTTGTTTGTTTGTTTCCATCATGTTTCTATAAAAATATAAAGTTTCTACATATGTTCAAACTGTATATATAACAGCTCTGTTTTTCATTAAGCAACCAGTGGAAATTGCTGACAGCCTTCCTGAATCAAAACTTTTTCTACTAAGCAATGTTGTCTGGAGACTTTAGTTCCCCTTTAATTCAGCCTTTTAAATAATCCTTTTTGCAGCATAAAATAATTAGAAAGAAAATGAATGGGAACAATTCAGAGAATACTTACCATATAATAAGCCACTATAGGCAGCAGTAATTTAAGTTTGTCTGGGTGGACACTAATGTTGGCCTTAATGGCGTTCCGTGACCAAATAGGACGAATGCTAAAAAGCTAATGAAAAAAATTGTTAAAAGACAAAAAAAATTGCATCTAGCAACAGACAAAAGGTGAGTACACAAGACAAAAGGTGAGTACACAAGGACATACCCTCCTTATCTCCTCCTCTGCCTGCATGTCTTGTTCGTTTGAACAGAGCCTTGTCCATTTCTTTAGTGCAGCTTCGTGTGGTTCATTAGGGATCTCGCCATCTTCAAATGTAACAAAGATGGCATTGTGAGGTCTACGCGCCCGGCTCAGACCAATAAGATTATCGCTGGACACCTGGGGGAGCCTATAGCCCTCTCTGTTGGACACAAAGCAGACAACAATTTATTATGGTGTCAGTAGCAAGGTATGAACACATATGGGGGCCACAGATGCTCTGGGCAAGACCTACGATGTGGGATTCACTAATGGCTGTGCAGCTCTGGGTAACTCAAGCGATTTCCCCTTAAGTTACTGTTAAAAGCCAGCTGACGTAACATAGATAAAACAAGTCCAGCTGCTGGTGAATAGCTTACGGTGGCTGGGCAAGTCTCTCTTGTGATACTCACTGTCCTCCCTGTGAGAGTTTCCTCCAGGTAATTTACTTTAATCCAAAATCATAAATACATACTGATGGATTAAGTGTGTATGTATTTGTAATGGGTACTAATGCAGTGAGCTGGTTAAACTTAATACAGCGACTTACAAACACATAGAAACAAAAGTGTATTTGCTTTTATACGACTTTCTACTTATTTCCTACAGGTGGCAATGTTACAATTTGCACGTTACTCAATTATATGTTAAAAAAAAAAACTATGACAGTTCACCTGGATGGCTTACTAATCAAGAATGGTCACAAAAATACACATACATAGTAACAGGGATGTTAATCACTAAATAAAAGGAGAATGGAAGTCTAATTATAAATTAATAAAAATCTAAATAATTTTAGGGGACTCCCTGTGTTATGCAGACCCAAACTGCTATACATTGGTAACCTCAGAAATGCTATTCGTTGATTAATATATGGATTTTATAGATGCTTTTTCCTATTTTTCCCAAGCTCTACTGCATTTGGTACCAACACCCTGTGAGCCGAATCTTAATTTTGATTGGAGCTTTCAACGCCACCAGCAAAGGACTATGGGACAGAGAAACAAATGAAGCATCAATGATTGGAATGGCTGTGGGGAAGTGAGATGATGTGGGGAAAATACCTTTCCATCTGCTTTTACCTCACAGGTGTATTTTCGATCCAGTGTGCCTACCTCTTTTATTCTTTATGATGTAATAATGCAGATTTGTTTACCTGCAATTATTAGCAGATATTAAGGGCACGGCCACACTGCAACGCACACGGATTTCATTGCGTTTTTTCATTAAATATTGAAAATGCGATTTAAAATGCGGAACGCAAATCGCAACGCACGTTTTCGGTGCATTGCCGCGTTTTCAATGATATGGAAAAAACGCAAGTGCCTAGCCCTTATTCTCCGTTAACTATCCTAATTACTACACAGCAGAGTTTATTAACACAGACAAGCAAGGAAATATCAAACCTGTGGTTGATATCAGGACGGTAAAAATAATCCACAGAACTGTCCAGACGGGAGAATATAGCAGGAGGTATATGGAGGTCCATTTCTTGGTGGAAAAACTCTTCCTTCTCTGGCTTTTTTAGCAGGACCTGATCATACAGAGACATGGGGTTGCCACCTGGATCACGTTTAAAAGCTAAATACTGGAAATCAGACATTCCTGCAGTAACAAAAAGAATATTGAAAAAAAGGACTACTAGAAATGTACTGTGACTTCATTACATATTGGATCATGGAATAACTATTATATATCATTATAGTATCTAGAATATAAAAAAAATCTGTGTTTCAGGATTTACAGAAATGAAACACACATTCCTGTTTATGTTGTTTTAACTGCAGAAAAGGTCATCGACATGATAAGTCTAAAAACCCAGACAGTGCCGAGGACACTCTGGTAACACACTATTGTCATCTATGGTTTTAGTGGTATCAATGAAAGAACTTACTATAGACTGAAAGCATCATTCAGTTTAGAATCCACACCCAATTGATACTGAACATTCTGAAGATATCTGGTGTGCACACATGAATGATTCAGTGTATGTTCTTGAAGCTGAATTAAATATCTCATTTGATTACTAACCTTGAAATTTGTACACTGTGCCAACAATACCAATTATTTCCATGCTAATTGGCCCTTCCTCTGCCGGGGGAGGTGTGTTTGGTTCTTGTGCTTTGTTACCCCTTATTTCCTTTCTTACACGTAGGATCATGGTTGTTGTGGGAAACCGGTTACCACACAATGGGTGGCAATATGGGTCCTTTGGCCTAAAATAGAGCTCCAGCCTTTTAGTAGGATCAGCATATGTCTAGAAAGAAGTTGAAATAATCAGGATAAGAAACTATATTAGTTCTTAAAGGGCATTTCCACACCCCAAATCTAGCAAGGTTCAAAGTAAGGAGCACACTACTGCAAGTGAAAATTTCTTTAATAGTGCAAAAACAACAAAACTACAAACGTTTCGGGACTTTGCTGCCCTTCTCAGGTAAACTGGTACAAGTGTTGCACCACTATATACACTTGGCTCCACCCACATGCCATGTGGCTAGTTGATTGATGCCCCTGGGTTCCAAAGTGAGCTATCCTATAATACAAAGGCCATAGTGCCTATTCATACAGTACAAAGTGCCATATATATATGAGTGGCACTTTGTACTGTATGAATAGCACTATTGGCACTTTGTATTATATGGATAGCCTCACTTTGGAACCCAGGGGCATCAATCAACAGCCACATGGCATGTGGGTGGAGCCCAGGGTATATAGTTGTGTGCAACACTTGATACCAGTTTTACCTGA
Organism: Hymenochirus boettgeri; assembly: GCA_019447015.1. NCBI lineage: Eukaryota > Metazoa > Chordata > Amphibia > Anura > Pipidae > Hymenochirus > Hymenochirus boettgeri. The sequence goes on from CM033476.1 coordinate 123,353,336, forward strand.
GGATAGGGACGCAAAGTCCCGAAACGTTGTAGTTTTGTTGTTTTTGCACTATTAAAGAAATTTTCACGCCCAGTAGTGTGCTCCTCTACTTTGATACCTTGCCTTGGTTATGGAGCCCTGGATAGGGGTGAGAGGATTGCCCCTACCTATTTGTCTGGCTAAACCAGCCAACAGCAGTGTGCCTAATACACTGAGACTTTTGGAACCACCCCCAAATCTACATTTTCACCCACTACTGGCCCCACTGTGTAGTCAAATCCTTATCCTACTTCTATGCTCCAAATGGCTGTCCTGCAATGTCCCTCCAAAGTCCTAAAAAGTAAAGACCAGGAGCCTGCTTATGTCCCATAATGTGTCTGCCTCCTGTGCCTCCTCCGGGAGAATTATGACATGCAAAGTGAATCCCTCCCCCCCCCCCTCTCATTTTCCTCTCCCTCCCCCTAGCTCCAAACCCCATTTGCTGTAGTGTAGGGCTCCCTCGCCCACCCCCAACCACTATAGTACTTTGAAAAAAACTCTCCTGTTTCATTACTTACTTTGCCTCTTTCCCCCCGATGTTCTACACAGCCAGAAGCCGCGTCCGTGATTGGCTGCCTCTCAGCCAATCACAGACGTGGCAGCCGGTCCGGCCCCCTGCTTGCAGTTTCATGCGAGCAGAGGGCCGTGACAGAATGTCGGGGGAAAGAGGCAAAGTAAGTAGTGATTGGGAGAGTTTTTTTACAAACTGCCGGCTGCCGATCGCTCCGCATCTGCTCGCCTGGCGTCACTTCTCAGCGATGGGAAGTGAGAGGCGCAGAGTAGTAACGTCAGCGGAGGATGCGGAGCGAGCGGCAGCCGGCAGAGAGGTGAGTGGGTTAGTGACTCTTTTAAAAGCCTAAAAACCTTATAAAAAAAAAAAAAGGTTATACTCGAGTTTATATGGTATATGTAGTTTTGCACAATAAATCACATTTGATTCCAAAGTAGTGTGCTCCTCTCCTCTTTGTATGCTGTTGGATTATATTCACCCCAGGGTAGGGGTATTGAGAGGATTGCACCTATAATATAACCTATTATTGGTTATCGCCAACTAAAGGTATGCTAGACTGTCATTTTGTATCAATTTGGACTGATAAATTATTAATTAACCAATTATTGGCCATGTGTATAGCGTGGGATCGGATGTAACGAAAAACTTCCATTTCCCGCTATCGGCTCCCTAAGTCAGTATAAGACACAGATAGCACGTGGTCACCAGAATAATCCTCCCTACACAGAGTTTAGTTCATTAATCTGGAATTGACGATTGTCAAAGATTCTAGTGGAATCTATGAAAATCATCAGCTTTGTTTAGAAACTGTATTGATGTCTCTGTTGTATTCAATTAGATCAACTGGACTTGAAATGTATTTCTTAAGACGTTTCGCTAGTCATCCAACTGGCTTTCTCATTCAGAATGACTTGTACAAGAATCTGTGGCAATTATGTACCCTGGAAAATCCCAATTAGCATATCACAGCCAGGTGTTAAGGGTGTGATTATAGTTGGCTAAAGGTGTTATAGGAACGCCAGAGTAAGGTGTTAAAACAGCATTGTACATGGCAGACAGTTGGTGTCGAACCCCCCCACCTCTATTTAGGCTTGGTTTCTTATTTTCACATAAATGGCCTCCTTAACCATTCTCTGAACCAGTCACGTTCCTTCGCCTAATGTTACATTACAATCTCAAAGGTGTTCCTTATCCTTAAGATGCAGATACACAGCTGAGTCCTGACCCGAGGAATTGGCTCTTCCGAGCTGGGCCATACGTTGATGCAGTTGCTGTTTGGTCCTCCCCACATACAAATCAGAGCATTCTTCACTGCACTGCACTGCATATATGATGTCGCTTTTCTTGTGTTTTGGTATTGGGTCTTTCGGATGACCAATTGCTGCCTCAGTGTGTTGTTCGGTTTAAAGCAGACAGGGGATACGATGTTTTTTGAAAATTCTTCTTAATTTCTCGGAGACCCCTGCTACATATGGGATGACCATGTTCTTCCTCCTGTCTTGCTTTTCCCCTTCACTGTGGGTATTCGTGTTCTTTTTCTTTCCTTCTACTTCTTTTGACAAAGGCCCAGTCTGGATATCCACAAGTTTTAAGGGCTCCTCTGAGATGTTTCATTTCTTTAAGCCTTCGCCTCTGTGCTAGTGGGGATGTTCTCGGCTCGTGTTGCAGGGTTCGATTACCCCAGCTTGTGATCTAAAGGGTGGTGGGAGTCAAACATCAATACTGATCTGTGTGTGTTGGTTTTCTGTAAACCTCTACTTCCAGTTTACCATTTTCCTTAACTTCTACCAAGCAGTCCAGAAAGCCAGTTTGTTGTTTTTCCCTCTTCCCTTGTGAATTAATGTTTTGGGTCCACGCATTAATTGTTCTGTGAAAGCTTGTACTTCCTTCTGGTGGATTTTAACCCGGTGTCATCAACATATCTGAACCAGTGGCTGGTGCTATGCCCTTAAAGGTATTAAGCGCCTGGTGAGAAAACGGCTGGGCCAAGACAGAGCACTCTTACCAGCAGAACTGACTCACTAACCCAGAACAGGTGTGTTCCTTGTTGGACTTGTGCCTGAATATCCACTTATTTCAAATACAGGGATAAGTTCTATAAGCAAATCATGGATGGCTATGGGATCTCCAGTTTCACCTATTGTGGCCAACCTTTACATGGAGGAGGTAGAAACACAGGCCGCTAATACCTTTAAGGGCAAGCAACCCAGCCACTGGTTCAGATATGTTGATGACACCTGGGTTAAAATCCACCAGAAGGAAGTACAAGCTTTCACAGAACACATTAATGCGGTAGACCAAAACATTAAATTCACAAGGGAAGAGGTACAAACAACAACTGGCTTTCTTGGACTGCTTGGTAGAAGTTAAGGAAAATGGTAACTGGAAGTAGAGGTTTACAGAAAACCAACCACACAATAGTATCATATTGATGTTTGCTCACCAAACCCTTTAGATCACAAGCTGGGGGTCTCAGAACCCTGCAACACTGAGCCGAGAACATCCCCACTACACAGAGGCGAAGGCTAAAGAATGAAACTCTCAGAGGAGCCCTTAAAACTTGTGGTATCCAGACTGGGCCTTTGTCAAAAGAAGTAAAGGAAAGAAAAGAACACGAATACCAACAGTGAGGGGAAAACAAGACAGGAGGAAGAACATGGTCATCCCATATTGGCAGGGTCTCCGAGAAATTAGAAGAATTTTCAAAAACATCGTATCCCTGTCTGCTTAAAAACCGAACAACACACTGAGCAGCAATAGTACAATCCGAAAGACCCAAACCAAAAACACAGAAAAGCGACATCATATATGCAGTGCAGTGCAGTGAAGAATGCTCTGATTTGTATGTGGGGGAGACCAAACAGCAACTGCATCAACGTATGGCCCAGCACAGAAGAGCCAATCCTCGGGTCAGGACTCAGCCGTGTATCTGCATCTTAAGGATAAAGGCATCCCTTTGAAGATTGTAATGTTAACATACTGGCGAGGAACGTGACTGGTTCAAGAGAGGTGTTAAGGAGGCCATTTATGTGAAAATAAAGAAACCAAGCCTAAATAGAGGTGGGGGGGTTCGCCACCACTGTCTGCCATGTACAATACTGTTTAAATAACCCTTACTTGGGCGTTCCTATAAACACCTCTTAGCCACTATCTAATCACACCCTTACACCTGGCTGTGATATGCTAATTGGGATTTTCCAGGGTACATAATTGCCACAGATTCTTGTACAGTCTTCTAATTGAGAAGCCAGTTGGATGACTAGGCGAATCGTCTTCAAGAACTACATTTCCAGTCCAGTTGATCTAATTGAATACAACAGATATACCATGACCTGGATGAATGAGAACCTTCACATGTACGTGATGTCAATGTTCCCTCTAACTCAGTATTTCTTTACCTTTTTATCCTCGTGGAACCCTTGAAACACTTGTTAAGTCTCGGGCAAACCACTACTAGAATAGTTTCTCATGTATGTTTATCTCTTTCTTTCCCAGTCACCAATTCATTAAAGTACTAATTTAAAGAATATATATATATTATATATATATATATATATATAATAATATATATATCTTTATATATAAAAAAAACAGATCTATAAATATATATATTAAAAAAAAAGCCCTAGCAAACTCTCAGGAACCCCATGGTTGGAAAACCCTGCTCTCGTGTTATAGACTATGCAGCAATATATCATCCGTGCCGCCCCGAAATTGAATTTTATGGGCTACAAACCAAATCCCCTTTATCAATGATGTTTAGAAACTACAACACCCAGCATGCTCTGATTCCATTCTGCAAACAAGGCATGCTGGCAGTTGTAGTTTTAAAACATTTGAAGTGCCAAGGTTTAACATTACTGCCCTATATGGACGCTCTAGTTTAACCTGCGTGTGCATACACGTTAAATGCACTCTGCTGGTTAGGGATTATATAGTAGATAATGCTCCCCAACTGTAAATTATAAGAATATTAGAAGTCACCAAGGGGTTCGGTGACCATATAAAAGTACGATGCTACAGGGCATGGAACTCCAAGGTGACTTCTAATATCCCTTTAATTTACAGTTCGGGGTGCATTATTTATTATAACCTACCCCTTTGTGGCTTCTGGTTTCCTTCTCCTCCTGGAACTGTAAGATTATACAGTTCCTCCCATAGAAATCCACTACAGGGGTAGATTATAAGGCTATAATCTTACAGTTCCTCCCATAGAAATCCACTACAGGGGTAGGTTATAAGGATATAATCCTACAGCTACTCCCATGGAAATCCACTACAGGGGTAGGTTATAACACTATAAAGCTTTAGCACCATTTCTATATACCATTTGCTGTCCCTGTGACTTGGCGTGACCTAAAGAGAGCATCCAAGGGCTTGCCATAGGTTTTGAAAACTGCAAATCCCAGCATTCCCTAGCTGCAGAGTCCTTGTAGGAATGCTGGGCGTTGTAGTTATTATAAATATCTACTTGTTAGCCTAACCCTGATCTTGGACAAGGAGGTGTCTGACTTCTGTCCCACTTGGTGATGGGAAACTACCTAGCATTCCCTGCCTGCAGAGTCCTTGTAGGAATGCTGGGAGTTGTAGTTATTATAAATATCTACTTGTAGCCTAACCCTGATCTTGGACAAGGAGGTGTCTGACTTCTGTCCCACTTGGTGATGGGAAACTACCCAGCATTCCCTGGCTGCAGAGTCCTTGAAGGAATGCTGGGAGTTGTAGTTATTATAAATATCTACTTGTAGCCTAACCCTGATCTTGGACAAGGCGGTGTCTGACTTCTGTCCCACTTGGTGATGGGAAACTACCCAGCATTCCCTGCCTGCAGAGTCCTTGTAGGAATGCTGGGAGTTGTAGTTATTATAAATATCTACTTGTAGCCTAACCCTGATCTTGGACAAGGAAGTGTCTGACTTCTGTCCCACTTGGTGATGGGAAACTACCTAGCATTCCCTGGCTGCAGAATCCTTGTAGGGATGCTAGGCGTTGTAGTTATTATAAATATCTACTTGTTAGCCTAACCCTGATCTTGGACAAGGAGGTGTCTGACTTCTGTCCCACTTGGTGATGGGAAACTACCCAGCATTCCTTGCCTGCAGAGTCCTTGTAGGAATGCTGGGAGTTGTAGTTATTATAAATATCTACTTGTTAGCCTAACCCTGATCTTGGACAAGGAGGTGTCTGACTTCTGTCCCACTTGGTGATGGGAAACTACCCAGCATTCCTTGCCTGCAGAGTCCTTGTAGGGATGCTGGGAGTTGTAGTTATTATAAATATCTACTTGTTAGCCTAACCCTGATCTTGGACAAGGGATTTGTGTCTGACTTCTGTCCCACTTGGTGATGGGAAACTACCCAGCATTCCTTGCCTGCAGAGTCCTTGTAGGAATGCTGGGAGTTGTAGTTATTATAAATATCTACTTGTAGCCTGACCCTGATCTTGGACAGTGGTGTCTGATTTCTGTCCCACTTGGTGATGGGAAACTACCCAGCATTCCTTGCCTGCAGAGTCCTTGTAGGGATGCTGGGAGTTGTAGTCCTGGCAGGGTGTTATGACCAGTAACCAGCTGGGGGAGGGAGCCAAGCACAGTGACCTGGTCCAGTCCCAGGGGTGTTGGGGACCCTCAGTCTCACCTTGGACACTCCCTCCTCCCCTCCCAGGGTCTGGAGCATTTTATCCACATCCTTCACCAGCCCGGGATACTCCACACACACCATGGATTTGGTCCGCGGAATGATCACAGTAGCTGATTCCTCCATGTTGGGTGTTCGGTCCGCGCAGGAAATTATTCCTCTCGCCCAGGGAACCAGAGATCAGAGTTCCGCGTGACAAATGTTCCGGGTGTGATGTCACTCACTCTGGGTCTTCCTAATCCTCTGTGGGAAGGAGTGAGAGGGATTGTGGGTAACTGGGGTTGACTGAGGGTGGGGTGACTGGGGGTAACTGAGGGTGGGGTGACTGGGGGTAACTGGGTTGAGGTGATTGGGGATAACTGGGGTGGGGTGACTGGGGGTAACTGGGTTGAGTTGACTGGGGTAACTGGGGTGGGGTGACTGGAGGTAACTGGGGTGGAGTGACGGGGTAACTGGGGTGGGGTGACTGGGGGTAACTGAGGTTGGGGTGACTGAGGGTGGGGTGACTGGGGTTAATGGGGGGGAATGACTGGGGGTAACTGAGGGTGGGGGTAACTGGGGTGGGGTGACTGGGGGTAACTCAGGGTGGGGTGACTGGGGGTAACTGGGTGAGGTGGCTGGGGGTAACTGAGGGTGGGGTGATTAGGGGTAACTGGGGTGGGGTGACTGGGGGTAACTGGGGTGGAGTGACGGGGTAACTGGGGTGGGGTGACTGGGGGTAACTGAGGGTGGGGTGACTGAGGGTGGGGTGACTGGGGGTAAATGGGGTGGGGTGACTGGGGGTAACTGAGGGTGGGGGTAACTGGGGTGGGGTGACTGGGGGTAACTCAGGGTGGGGTGACTGGGGGTAACTGGGTGAGGTGGCTGGGGGTAACTGAGGGTGGGGTGATGGGGTAACTGAGGGTGAGGTGGCTGGGGGGTAACTGAGGGTGGGGTGACTGGGGGTAACTGAGGGTGGGCTGACTGTGGGTAACTGAATGTGTGGTGACTGGGGGGATCCTTGTTTGTAATTATGACACTAGAGATAGAAAACCAGTAAGTAGCCCTCAGATGTTGCCTGGATTAGAGGGTGTTCCTAGGGCTGGGGTCCAGTGCAATGTGTTCCTCTCATGTCAGATGTATTGGTAACCCAGGTAAGAAAGATTATAATCTGTAAAATCCAACCTGACCCAGTAGTGTAAATAGAGAGCACCCCCACCCCCACCCCTGCAAATGTGCACCCCATGGGCCCCCACACCCACATGGGCAATCACATACATGCCCAGTGCTAACAACCATCTATTTAGACAGCTGATCACAGGTTCCTTTTTTGTCCTGGGTCCCAACCGCAAAGGCAGTTATGCCCTTGACCTTATCAATTGCTATCAACAAATTTTTAGGCCAAATTGTTCAAAGCACACTCAATCCTGTTGGTCTCCAATTATTGGCAACACCATCAGGGCTAATATATTGATGGCACGTCTTAAATCCTGACTGGCAGGGGAATACTTTAGGGTGTGACAAATTCATTATCGTTAGTGGTGACTGTCAACCAAATTGTAAAGGTTCGTACACAGGCGCGATCGCTGGTGCCAACCCACACCAATAAAGTGCCCACACATGGGCCGATTATCAGCCGAAATGGGCACCCACGATTGCACGAGTGTACGAATTTTAAATCAGTGGCCATCTGGACTCCAATACATTGCCCTAACCCCAATCTTTGCCCACAGTCCGGTCCTGTTTGGTCTGGTGGTAATGCTAGTCACACATGCTGGATAATTGAAGGTCATACATGCTACAGTATTATCGGCTGATATTCCCGTTTCTTATAGTCCGAAGCAGGACCACATTGTGGGGACATATAACAGGAAACATAACACAATAAACAAAGACAAACTCATTAAATGTGTTATTGCCACACTGAATTCTATACAGCCTGCATCATGCTTTTAATGGAAATACAGACAAGCCTTTAAGCTTGTTGATTTTATAGATGTATTTAATAATAAAGCATTCTTACAATATTTACTAGATCCTTGATAACTTGCTGGATACCATTGAGGATAATTGATGTAATTTTGCCATATATCCAGCAGGTGGTGTATTAACATTGCAAAGATGAATGAATAAAAGCACTTGACAGCACAGTTCTAAGATTTGTTTTAGGGAATTATTTTCTTTAACACATTGTGATAGTTAGCAGAAAAGAAAACACACATGATAGTTAAGTCATTTTTAGGTAGATGTTTGCAATCGATATTCAATTCTTTATTAAAGGGCATCCTTAAAACAAAAAAACTGGACTTGTCAGTTGTCAGACTTGTCAGTTATCTGACCGCAATCACAACTGCTATTTTTACCTGTTTATAACATGCATTTGTAACCAGATATTTAATGATAAGTTTTTCTTTTCTGCCAAATGTATCTGACTCAATGAGCTTTTTATCAGTTCGAGCATGTGCAGAGAAAGCACCAGGGAAAACAGCAGTCAGTCATGTGATGTCAGTTGTCACAAGCTTGATTGACTGCATGGAGGGAGGGGCCAGTTTACTTTGCCGGAATGAGGACAATAATAATCCTAAAATATCTGGTTGGTAATGCAGGTATTAAAAGCCATTTATCAGTTGGGTTGGGGACAGGTTGTTTTTTTAGGGTGGAAATGCCCATCAATAAAGAATTGGATATTGATTGCAAACAGCTCCCTTTAATTATTGTACAGTCGACGGAAATTTTCTGACCTCACCATTAAAATTTGATAGATACTTTATATTGATCACTTTTGAGCGATTGAATGCAAAATTCAGTAGTCACTTTAAAGGGGATGTCCACACCCAAATGGAAAGCTTGCACACAGGATGTGCACCCCCAAAAGCTAAAGGCACTCCATTCACACGGCAGATAAGTGCTGGTAAATCAAAATATCCTACCCGGACTTTGCCGCATCTGATCAGCAGCTTGCAAGACTCATTAGGGTAAACGCAGTCATGACTGTAACATGATGTCATGGCCAATGACTGCAGAGTAAGTGTGTGCAAAATCTGAGATAATGTGGCAGGTGATGAGATCAAGTATCATGTTAGTTCAGTGCAGATTCCATTGGGATTGGTACATGAATTTGCAATTATTTTGCAAATACACTAAAAGTCTACAGCCCCGTACACATGTGTGATTGCTGGGCTAACCAGCAACACGAGGTGGGGTACCGAACGGACTTTTTGACCTAGTATTTAGCCCACACACATTAAATGATAGTGGGCCAAAACAGCAGTTCCGTATCCCATTGTGCGCTGCAGGTCGCCCCACGATCGCAAGTGTGTATGAAACTCAAGCAATGCCAAGGTAGTGGGTTACCTATTTCCTATAATATTTTCAGTGAGTCATGTGACACTGCTTACAAAGCACAGTTTATAATAATATAATTTACATGTTTATTTATATGGAATTATTTTATATGCTGGAATAAATACACCCTTAACTTCTAATGATCTAGATAATTTAGCATTTGAAGGTTAATATTCCTGAAAATAGCCTGTTCAAAAGACTGAAGTTCCTACAGCTTGTATCATCATATAGTGTGAATAGCAGTTTTACATACACCTGGTGGAAACCCACACAAGTACAGGGAAAACAGTAGATTTGGGCAGAAGGGTTATAAATCTGCCCAATTGAAAAATAAATCTGAGACCAATCAGATGTGATGTAACTGCAGTAGGCCACTTAGAAGTTAACATATGATTGGCTGCCTTGGATTAAAAGTAAAGCTAAACATCTAAACCTTTTATTACATAAGAACCTATTTGATATGATGTCATAACTACTGGACAACTTTAATATTTGCATACTATTTGTTGCCTGCGTAAGGGGAGACAATTCTAATTCTAAAAGCGGGTTGTAATGTTCCTTTAATATTGGATTTTCTTGGCTGCAGGTTTACCGTAGTTGTTGTTTGACCATTTTTAGTAGCTGACGGATTGATAGAAACTCGCAAGATTGGAAATACAGTGAGTTGGAAATAAACACAACTTCCTTAACTTGTTGTCAACTGGTTTGGATTACTGTGTCAAATTTGTGAAAAGGAAGGACTTTTTCTAAGTAGCGTTTAACAGATGGATATAACGTTTAGCATTATCAATCCATAGCAGCATCCAAAAGGCGTCTCCGCCTTATCCTCACCCAGTGATTCAGCAAATTCCAAAAACCCCCAACACACACACACACACACTAGTACAAAACATAACTAAATAAAATCACACAGACCAGATACCCTGATGTAATAATGGAGGTGTCTCTTCTATCTTGCAATGGTCAATGCGCGATTTAAACTAGCATGTGCTAATAACAATGCAAAGATTTGTAGGGGATATGTTGTTCTCATTACAACATCAAAACTATATAATCTTACAAACAGGAACGTGTTACCCCTTAAAGACACGACAATTGTGAAATATTTACACATACACAAAAATTGCGCATCTTAATGATATGTAGTGAATAATTGTAAAAAAATAGGATATTAGAAGTCACCAAACAAGTTCCTTTAGCATATGTAAGCACAAGAAAACAGGCTGATGTCATAGAAAAGCATTGCTTATAAATGATGACATAGCTAAGCACAGATTACAAATGCTGATTATACTGTAACTGATGACATAAATATGGATGATAAGTAAGGACATATCTAAACTGATTACTTAGCTAAGCAGAGTTTATAACTGCTGACACAGCTAAGCATTGATTATAACTGATAACATAGCTAAGCACTGATTATAACTGATGTCATAGCTAAGCACTGATTATAACTGATGACATAGCTAAACACTGATTATAACTGATGAAATAGGTAAACACTGATTAAAACTGATGACATAGCTAAGTACTGGTTATACCTAAAGACATAGCTAAGCACTGGTTATAACCGAGGACATAGCTAAGCACTGATTATAACCAATGACATAGCTAAGTACTGATTATAACTGATGACATAGTTAAACACTGATTATAACTGATGACATAGCTAAACACTGGTTATAACTGATGACATAGCTAAGTACTGGTTATAACTGAGGACATAGCTAAGCACTGATTCTAACCAATGACATAGTTAAGTACTGATTATAACTGATGACATATCTAATCACTGATTATAACGGATGACATAGCTAAGCACTGAGTATAACGGATGGCATAGCTAAACACTAATTATAACTGATAACGTAGCTAAACACTGATTATAACTAATGACATAGCTAACCACTGATTATAACTGATAAAAGAAAAACACTGATTAAAACTGATAACATAGCTAAACACTGATTATAACTGATGACATAGCTTAACACTGATTATAACTGATGACATAGCTAAGATCTGATTGTAACTGATAACAGCTAATCACTGATTAAATCTAATATAATACTTAAGCACTAATTATAACTGATGATGTAGCTAAGCACTGATTATAACTGATAACATAGCTAAGATCTGATTGTAACTTTTAACAGCTAATCACTGATTAAATCTGATGTCATAGCTAAACACTGATTATAACTGATGACATAGCTAAGCACTGATTATAACTGATGACATAGCTAAACACTGATTATAACTGATGACATAGCTAAACAGTGATCATAACTGATGACATAGCTAAGCACTGATTATAACTGATGACATAGCAATACACTGATTGTAACTGATAACAGCTAATCACTGATTATAACTGATGATGTAGCTAAGCATTAATGATAATTTATTATAATAAGAATTTATTTTTGACCAATAACTGTAACTAACAAGGTCTTTTAACTCATTAGTAAAACCTGCTAATCTAGTAACATATCCACACTCTGACATAAGGTTTATTAAGTGCCATGTAATGTGTTTATTCTCTGTGATGACCCTCAATCTTTATAGGGAATGCTAACCACTTGTCAAGTCTATTTCAACCCCGATCATTCGCCTTCAGTCTAACTTCAGATGGATGCAGAAGATAAAGTTTAGAAGAAGTGTAGTGTTTGACCACAGCTTGAAATCCTTCTCAGCCACGTCCGGACAGGACACAGTGCAACTTATGATAAACGTGTTTATTTTTACTTTCAGCTTCACATTACTAAACGGATTTTCTTGTCCAGAGTTTTATACATGAATTACTGGCTAAAGAATAATGGACATTGCAAAAATATATAGATATATATAATTAGCCACAAGAAACCCACGTAAAACCTTCAGTAAACTGTAAATAGAATTGGTATTGGAAACTAAAACTCTTAAGGTTCGTACACACGTGCGATCGCGGGTCCCGGCAGCGAAGCACGATTTGTACGGCCGTTCATTTCGGAAAATAATCGGACCGTGTATGGGCCGTTTATCGCCCGAAACGGACGTTCGTTCGGAGATCCGCCAAGTCGGTTGTTTGGCGATCCCTGACTGAACGTCCGTTTCACCCAATAAACGGCCCACACACGATTATTGGGCGAAACGAACGGTCATACACATCGTGCGTGGCGGGCCGGGACCCGCGATCGCACGTGTGTACGAACCTTTAAGGTGGCCATTCACATGGCAATATTATTGTGCGATTGGGGGACAAAAATATTGCTAAACACTGATTATAACTGATCAATCAAGTTCACATTAACTTTTCTGATGGTACAATGTAGACACTGAGATCAAGACAGGTAGAGAAGTTAAGTCACATGGCAGAGGCTTTAAAGGGAGTGGTAGGGAGCTCAGCAGGGATCATCCATCTATCCTGCAGCCTCTACATGCCCTTTAACCCTTTATGAAGATTTTGCAATTTTGATAATTTTATCTACTATTACTCTCCAGCATTTGGTAGAGTTAGTAATCACGGGATTCTGGTATTTGTGTCTTAGATCCACCAGTTATTTGTGTTGGACAGGGAAACTACCCAGAAGCCTCTCCTTAAGTTTCAGGATCCGAATAGACCTGTTCTATCATACTTGAGATTTTCCAAACTCCAGCTCCCACAATCCAACAGAATTCCAGACTACAGGTAAGATATAGATAAATTGTAATATACCCATGACAGAAAACTAAAGGAGAAACAAAAATACAATATTAATAATAGATTGTATATTTCCTAACTAGCAAGTATCTGAAACTGCTGTCACCTCTGAGACAAACCATCTGTGATCGCTTCCTAGTTATGAGCAATTGGTTTTCTCACTGCTCAGTCTTGATACAGAAAAGTCACACTTGGCAGTTACTTGATTGCTCTGGTAGGGAGGGGCTAGAGGATTTACTGAGCATGTCAACTGTGTATTTGGGTCAGTGACCCACTCTTATAAAAACAGAAACCTGCTGAATTAAACAGAATTTATCTAAAAGAAATGCAGTTCATTTCAGAGGTGACAGATACAGCAATTTGTTAGTTAAAATTCCCAGACGCCTCCGACGCATTTCCAGTCTTTTGCACTGTGTGCGCATGCGCACACAGTGCGAAGGAGCGAGGGGGCGTCGGGGATTTCAGATAGAAACCAACTTTTTTTTTTGCTGGACATACCCTTTAAAGGGAAATGCCTGTCACCTGCCCCCAACCCCAACTAATATATTTATCACATTAGATGTATTATTAACCAGATATTTGAGTATAATTATCCCCTCCATTCTGGCGTAAGCGGACCCCCCATAATGCAGTCAATCAAGGCTCTGGCTGCTGACATCACAGCCAATGATTGTCTGTTTTTTTACTGCTGCCTCCTCTGCACATGCTCAAGCTTCTAACAAGCTCATTGAGCAGCGGGAGGAGGTGGATACCTTTTCCATAACCAAAAAAAAGTATGATTACATATCTGGTTACAAATACATGTAATAAACTGGTAAAAATAGCAGTTGAGGTTGTGGGCAGATAACTGACAAGTCACCAGTTTTTTGTTTTAAGGTTGGAAATGGCCTTTAAAGAAAAGTTATCTGGAAGTCTTTCTGACGGCCATTTTGTTTGTGGGTTTTTTATTTCTGTCCTTTAACATTGTACAATCCCACCGCCTAGACAATCTGTTGTCTAGATGAAACACTATTGAGCTTGGGGACTATTACAAAACTACCATACTGATAAAATGTATCACGGTACTTAATCTGCAGCTCCTCCCTTTTAGTCTAGATTCCCAGCTCTCGACAGTTAACAAGCAGTGTGAGAAGATAAAGAAGTAACTTCATTTCAGACCTTCAGCTCCCAAACACCAGATTTGGGGTTTTTTTTGCTTCACTACATAAATTTTTATTGGTTATTGAGAAATTTTCCCTTGCAAAGCTGGAAAATGATCTTGGTATTTCTAATGCCGTTCGATCTGTGGCCTAAAGCTCCATACAGACATTCGATAAACAAAAGTCAAAATGGGCTAAGACCCAAACAGTGGCCCATGCAAAAAAGGTGGAAACCCAGTCAATAACAACTTTTAGCAAACTACAAACACACATGAAATGGGCTGGATAAAAGCAAAACTGGTTGGAATCCCAGTATCAGAGAATAACAACTATAGAAGGATACAATAAATAAAAACTTTTTTTTTTTGACCATGGACAGTAAAGCCACTACAATACTCAGGTACTCAAGTTGGGAATAATCATGGACCTCAAAACTAACTTTAACAAAAACGCTGCTTATAGTTAATTGTTAAATGCTGTATTTATTTATTTTTGAACATGAAAAGAAAATAAAAACAAAGTTTTCAACAAAAAAAAATGAGCGACGAATGAACATTCCACTCTGCAGCTAAATCCCCTCTGCAAGTTTCTTGCCCGGGAACCCCCCCCCTACACCCCAGCCCTTCTGGGTACTGTAGGTTCCGAAAGCAGCTGTTTTTAAACAGCTGATCGTGCATATGTGGTAAAGGTAAATGCAATCAACTGTTTTAAATACCAGAACCTGCAGTATTTTAAAGTGACACTATACTGAAAAAATGACTTTGCCTCATCTTAATCTATAATTGAACACATGTAAGTAGCACTTACTCTGATTTGCATGTGTTGCTACATGCCTACAATCCAGTACACATTTTGTTTAGGAGTAGTATCCCCGATTAGTTACTATCAGTGAGATACAAGGCAGGTCCATTCACTGTTTCTTTCTCCCTACATTAGGAGGTGACAGTTTAACCAGTTGGTAGATTAGTTACTATCAGTGAGATACAAGGCAGGTCCATTCACTGTTTTCTTCTCCCTACATTAGGAGGTGACAGTGTAACCAGTTGGTAGATTAATTACTTTTGATTCCCTTTTGATCCCATGGCAGGTTCAGTCTTTACCAGTTGTTGTACCCCTGGTATTTCTTCTCTGGATGCCCATATTTAGGAGATACATTTAATAGAAATATTGTCTCTCTGCTATTACTGCAGAAATCAACTCATGTTTTAGTAAAACAACGAGGCCTTCAGACATGCCGCCCCCTATAGATCCTGAAGCCATAGGCCATGGCCTTTTGGGAATCCAGCCTGGGTCATTACATATGGAACTATGGGAAAGTATTTTGTAAAGTTTAAGGCTAGAATGTGCAAAGCATTATGGGTTCATGTAAACCTCCCTCGTTTGGCACAGTATGGGTTATGTATAATCTGTTGTTCTGTCCCCTCTCTATGCAGAGTACAGTAGTAACATCCCTGTCTGGTCTCTGCGGTTCCTTCCTGCCCTGTCAGGAGCTTTCTGTGTCCCTTTAGCCTATCAGATTGTGGTGGAACTAGGATTCTCTGCCCGCGCTGGTTTGGCAGCTGGATTGTTACTTTTGTTTGGTAAGTTCACATATGGAACCGCGACCTAGTTCCTGAAACTGTGCAACCCAAATGGATGATAACCAGAAAATCCTATTGGACGAAATAAGACTGGTATGGCCATCTGCTTAGCATTCACACAACCAATCAGTTTCATTTTTAGCCTGAACATATTTATAATTTGCTATGGCAGCTCTTCTGTAATTAAAGGGGGTGAGTAACAAAATCTACCACCTTGTTAAAGTCTCTTACTTTTCCTTTTTTCCGGGGTCTATATCCTCTGGGGTAAGTGATTAATCCCTTTACTCTTGTCCCAGAGAACAGTCTAATCACACAGTCTCGCCTGATCCTGCTGGAGTCGGTGCTCATCTTCTTCATGCTCCTAGCCTTCCTCTCCTACCTCCGATTCCACAAGCGTCAGCAGAGCAGGTGAGTGTTCACTGTGTATGATAAGGGCTGTCTGACTGAAGTTACTATACCTTAGTAAAGCTTTGACCCTCTCTGAATGGAGAATGACTCACTCTTCCTGCATGAAGCACTGAGCATGTCTAAACTCACTGAGCTTCAGGAGGGGCAGTAAATGCAATGATTTATGTATTAAAAGATTTCGAGGTAATCCAAGTTACGTAATACATTTTTCTTTTCGAAACTTTCTTAACTATATTGTTAACATAAAAAGTCATCTCTAAAAATGAATTCAGTTGTTGGTGCTGCTTCTCCCGTTTTCAGATTATCTTGCTTACGGTAACACATACCAGTCTAGCCAATAATAACTTTACACCCTCACTAGCCATAGAGAACCATGGGAAACAGGAAGTAAGTTTTAAGAATATGGATTGCCATAATTACATTTACAACAACAAGGGGGTTCTTATTATTTGTATTTGCTTAATTTGTTTAATCCCCGGGATTTAATTATATTATTAAGGTTATTTCTCTTGCTTGGGAGCTGCCATGTTGTTTCCTCTCGTTTTTCGTTTTTCTAGTTTTCCTTGGAGGTTTAGAAGGTGAATTTCTTATTTTCTCATCTGCAGGCCTTTCTCATTCTCATGGTGGTTCTGGCTGCTCCTTACGGGGGCCTCCTGTGCCTTTGCAGTTGGGTGAGTGTGTGGCCTCCACTTCTTTTACTAGTTCCTGATTTTCTAAACCTGCCTAAAATATTTCTGCTTCCTCTAGGGTGAAATATATGGGACTTTTCTCCTATCTGCTTATTTTGGGAATCGCTGCTGTGAATTTCTGGCTTTTAATTGGTGATCGCGCTGTGTCCAATGTACGTAAATAAATGCACAGGTCACTGTTGGAATATTGCTATGATATTGCTCTTCCTGTTCTATAGTCTTTAGTGACCTGCTGTTTTTGTATTCTACGTCACTAACTTTTTGTCTTGCTGTAGAAGTTACTACAAGTGGTCTTTCAACTTCATGTTGTCTATTTTTAAAAAATATATATATATTAGTTCTAGGTGCTTCTTAACTTCCTGTCCTAGTTTCCTCTATACCTCCTCTCTTCCTGTCCTAGTTTCCTCTACACCTCCTCTCTTCCTGTCCTAGTTTCCTCTATACCTCCTCTCTTCCGGTCCTAGTTTCCTCTACACCTCCTCTCTTCCTGTCCTAGTTTCCTCTACACCTCCTCTCTTCCTGTCCTAGTTTCCTCTACACCTCCTCTCTTCCTGTCCTAGTTTCCTCTATACCTCCTCTCTTCCTGTCCTAGTTTCCTCTACACCTCCTCTCTTCCTGTCCTAGTTTCCTCTTGGTGGTTGGGAAGAATTATAGTTTCCAGTTATAGTCAATTTAAATTTTTCGGTATAGATGTCCTTTAAAACTGCTGATCGCATGGACCGAACGAACGATCAGGTATGTTGGAATATCACGGCCGATCGTGTGGTCCCCCATGGTCCGAACAACCGGTCTTGATGGATTGTCACCCGCAGCCACGTTGGGAATCTACTGTTATTAAGACTCTGCCTTTACTCCAGTGTTGTCATGACTGTGGCTATTTTTGCCAGCGTGTCCATGTCTGGTGTGTCGAAAATTCCTGCCGGTATTTTAACCCAAGAGACCCAATTATCCCGTCATAGCTTAATGTTTCATAAAAGGGAAACTAAAGCGAAATAAGTTTGAGGGATGATAAGGCAATATCTGGATAATTATGAACTTTTTGAAAGTTTAAGGCAGGAATCCTGGTTGCTGGATCTATTGGTCTCTCATCTTACCCCTTAAATGTATATTTTGGTTTAGTTCTCCTTTAAGGCTTGGCCCACAGTTGCGAAATAACTTTCATGTAAAACACTATTAATACTGGTGATGGGAGGAGGTCTAAAATCCTTCTCTAAGAATATTTATTGTTTTATTTCATTCTCTATCATTTCTTTCAAATAAATTCTCCATTTGCTGCAAAAATCTCATTTGTATAGAGCAGTGAATTAGAAACTACAACTCCCAGCATGCCTTGATTGCATTCTGCCCAGTAAGAATTGGGTTTATTGGGCTGCTCATTGGAACTGCCACTGATCACTGCCCCTTTGCTTATTTCTCAGTGAGATGGTGTGAGGGGGAATCACACCTCCAATGTAATAGGCCAATAGCAGTTGCTGCTGCATTGTGATTCGCTGTAAAACTTTTGCATGTCCATAAAGCTATCAATTAGCTGGAATTTAAAATCTTCCGTTATTGAGTTTTTCGAGCCAGACGCAAACCCCAACTTAGAGTCACACCAACCTTTATTATTATTATTGTTATTATGAGCCATTAGGCTGGGTACCCCCCATACAATATTTTTAGCTAAATGACCGATAGTACTATGTATCGGTCGGCTGGAAATATGGTGGGAGTAACCACAAATGATCTCAGGTATGTTGGTCAATAACGGGCAATCATGTAGTTCCCTATGGGACCATACGATTAACCGTGACTACTTTTGCCGCAATCGACAGTAATTTGTCCAGGCCGACCGCACGCTAGTGGTGAACGGTCAGTCAGAACAGTCGGCCAGTTGGAAGATTTGTTACTATCAGTGAGATACAAGGCAGGTCCATTCACTGTTTCTTTCTCCCTACATTAGGAGGTGACAGTGTAACCAGTTGGTAGATTAGTTACTATCAGTGAGATACAAGGCAGGTCCATTCACTGCTTTCCTTCTCCCTACATTAGGAGGTGACAGTGTAACCAGTTGGTAGATTAGCTACTATCAGTGAGATACAAGGCAGGTCCATTTACTGTTTCCTTCTCCCTACATTAGGAGGTGACAGTGTAACCAGTTGGTAGATTAGTTACTATCAGTGAGATACAAGGCAGGTCCATTTACTGTTTCTTTCTCCCTACATTAGGAGGTGACAGTGTAACCAGTTGGTAGATTAGTTACTATCAGTGAGATACAAGGCAGGTCCATTCACTGTTTCATTCTCCCTACATTAGGAGGTGACAGTGTAACCAGTTGGTAGATTAGCTACTATCAGTGAGATACAAGGCAGGTCCATTTACTGTTTCTTTCTCTCTACATTAGGAATTGACAGTGTAACCAGTTGGTAGATTAGTTTCTATCATTGAGATACAAGGCAGGTCCATTTACTGTGCATAGAGTTCAAAGTTTTGCAAAGATCTGTCAGAGGAACGAATTGGCCTGTTGGGGGCCCACCAGGAAATCAGAGACCAGGGAACCACCTGGGTGAGTTTAGGGCCCCACCTTACATTTAATTTCTCTATTATTACTCATTTCCAGCTTACTCCTACTGGCTCCTATTGTTTATTATAATACATTCCTTACTGTCCCTTTGGCTCTGTATTTAAATATAAAAGTTTTCTTGGGTGACTGGGCTGTGAGCCCACCGGGGGGATTCCCTGGTAACCCTGTTGGCCAGTCCTACACTGGCTGGAGCGCAATCCCAGTGTTCAGTGTTCCCTGTCTGCACCTGATGGTTTAATTAAAGAACAGGAGGTAAAAAATAGCTCCTTTACCACCCATTGTTTAACTTCACAGAAAAATCATTTCCATTAACAGTGGACATACCCTTTAATAGATTTCTAGAAAGAAAAGAAATGTTTCCAACATAAACCTGACTTTTGGGTGTGTTTTCTCCCTGTCCCCCTACGGCAATAACCATTCATGACATTTCTATGTAATGTTTGTCAAACAAGCATGGATATCTAGATACAATTTCTTCTAGAGGGCAGAACATTTATTAAGGACAAGGAGCAATTGACAGAACAAAATCATCTAAATGTACAAACAAACGCAATGTGTTCTGTCTGAATGAACTTTACCATGCGTTCAAGGGATGTTATTGTTCCCAAGGGGGGTGATGACATAATATCGACACGGTTTATGGCTCGAAAAATTACTACCACTGCCGGTATCTTGGTAGGTCAGTTTCCATCTGTCCACATTGGCTCCCATCATGCCCTGGTATTGAAATATTTGCTTTGATCATTGACAAGAACATAATTTAGGCACAGCTACATTTCCGACCATTGTCACGCATAGCGCAAATTGTGACCAACCAAAATATTTACCTTCAGTCCTTTACAGAGAAAATTATTTATGTGTTGCTCCCTGCCTTTAACACGGTGCTTGTTTTTTGTATCCCTCTCCCTGACTATCTATGAGGGCAAGCATGCTCAGTTAATCACTATGAGGCAGAACTGGGAGAGAGAATTTCCCACCATGCAATTCACACATACCAACTGTTACCATTCCAGCTACAGCAAAACTGCACACAGAAGAAGAGTTTAGGATAATAATGAATTTGATTGACAGATGAAATGTAAGATGGCTCATATTGGATATCTAAAGAAATAGGGACAGATCAACAACAAAATGATACAGGGATATTTGGGGAGATTCCTAGTTTCCAATAATGGGCAATTTAAATAAACCTTGTCCAATAACATGAGCTTGCCCATGCTTTTAATCTGCAGCAACCAATCAGAATTAACTAAATGTATCAGTAAAAATCTAACATTTGAGTGGCTGCTGCAGATTAATGGCACAGACAAACCATTGCACCTCTTGGTACATTAGCCCCAAAGTGTTAACAGGAAGTCTTCCTGGCAATGGAAAAGAGAAGAATCAAATCTGTAAAACAAATATAAGGGATGGTGCGTTAGACAATAGGTTTCCTTTTTTTGTGTCCAAGTATGCAAATAAGAGGAGCATAATCTTGAGTTTTATTCCCCTGGGTTTGCATTTCTGCAAACAAGAAATCGTAATGCCAGGACCCTACGGTGGATGTAGTGGAGTTGTTGAGTTACAGACCATGGTGGAAATGAGTCTATACATCCTTACCTATCATTACCACAACCTTGTTAACCAATTAGACACAGTACCAACCTCTGGGTTACCATTATGGCTCCGTAGACATATCTAGCAATGATTGGCCCTTCTGTTGTTACTCCAACAAAGCTCTTTATAGTAAGGGATGATTGGGTGGAAAGAGCTGTTCACTCACTTGACTTAGCAAGTCAAAATGGCAGTGGGGACCATATGGCACTGCCCTTTAAACCTTGTGACGTCTCTAAAAAGGTCATCACCCGTGAAATCTGGACTGAACTGTGCAGTGCACTGGACCCCTTCCACATGGGAGATGTTTAAAGATGCTGCCTGAAGGAGAGGGTCCCCCACAGTCAGTTTGATTCTAGGATCCACCTTCCAGTTTGAAGAATGGAAATCCTGTCCGAGAACAACAAGGGATGCTGGGAGTTTTCAGATTTGACATCCCTGTTGTAAAATCTAATTACAAATGTCCTTTAATCTCCAACACCCAAATATCCCCATGGTGCTTGGGAAATTGGGGAATGTTTGACAAATTTGGAGCAAATCTTTTTTGGGCAACCAGTTCCAGAGATATCAATAAAAATCCCTATAAAAAGTAAAGCTGGAAATACACAGGCAGATGTTCTTCTGATCGGATTTCCGAACGAGTGCAACAATCGGAAATCTAATTGGAAGAACCCCTCTAAGCCTCCCACCTTGAGCTGACGATCTTTCTTTAGAGAGATGGGGACTGAAGATTGGGATTGGCAGAAAATGTTCCACCTGGCCCGATTTTAGTTTTTTCCGATAAACATGCATTCCCCTCTGCAGCTCCAAGTCTGGCAGTCAGCCAAAGCCATGATGCCATCACTCCCAACACCAGACTGCCGTACACGAAGAATCCTCCTCTGCTGCAGTGCGGCAGGTAGATTACACGTACAGCAGCTGACGAGGCTTCTACCAGCCTGCGAGGGATTGTGCTGTGTAAGTAATGATTGATGCATTTTTGGTAAAGGTTATTATAGCGAAAACTGTGTTTAGGTGGGAAGGGCCTTAAGCAGATAGGAAAATTAAGTTATGATGGTTGACATGCCCTTTAAATACAGGAATCGTATCACAAATACTTCTTAAGGTGGCTATAGACACAAAGATCTTAAATATTATTATCTTATCCACCTACCAGACGTGCTAGAACATTTGTAACACCTGTTTTGCCAATTTGCAGTGCAGTTGATCAAGATGAAAAGTATCATCGAGAAGAACAATGCCTTTATTTGTCTTCAAATAGAAATAAACTTTATTACTAATAATATATACAAAATAGTTATTTGGTGGCTTGGGCCCTTGGGATCAGAGGGGCCTCTTCGTATCGGAATGTTTATGGTCAAGCTACAAATTTCATGTTAAAATCTGCAGTAATTATTTTCCAATATTCACGCCCTTCGTGCAGTGGAAGGTTCTGGGTAGAGCAATGGAAATAACCAACAAGATAGAATGTCTCACAGTTCCTAAAACATCTGTGCGCTCCGTCATTCCCATCTCCAGGTCGCTTGCATATGTTCATAGTCATAGACAGGCAAAAGATTTTATTTTAACCCATGCTGGTTCTCTCTGTGACGCCGCAGATCCACCTTCCTTTGGAATCCCTTCCCGCACAGGTCACAGGTAAAAGGTTTGAAGCCTGTGTGCTTACGGCTGTGGGTGATGAGGTTGGAGCTCTGGCTGAAGGCTTTTCCGCACACTTGGCACTTGTGGGGCTTCTCTCCTGAATAGGAAAACATACATTAGATTATAGATAGAGATAGTTTGTGATTAAAGCTACCCATACACAGGCAGATGTTTTCTGATTGGCCACAGCTTTTGGAAATGTGGTCGGAAGAACTGAAGTTGACTTAAAGATGGCGTCGCTGGAAAATGTTCCGCCATGCTCATTCCTAGTTTTTCCGATACTCTGCTGGATATTGTCGAGCGGTTGGTCGGAAAAATGGCATACGCATTATCGATAATTTAACCGATTCAATCAAATGTATCTAGATGCCCAAAACAATGGTAACGTGTATGCCATGCTTAACTGAGTGGGATTGGGACATTTCATTGGGTAGATTAGGTCATGTGCATTTATGGGAATTACATAGATTGCCTATTCCCGATAAATGGCCCATTTACCAGAATTCCTAATGTGCCCATTAGGTGTATCCCTACTCTAGGATATATTTTATCTAGGTCGATCTGTATTTCTTATTAATATGTTTTACACTGTCATTACCCATTTAAAACTTTATTTGTACTCTAGAGCAATAACATTAAAGATCAACGTTGGCCATAGCTCTAATGAAAGGAGTGATCCTCGACCATTTAAGGTAACAGTGACATTAACTGAATCATTGCTGGTTTTCCTGCAATGGAGACAAACAGAGATAGCCTCTAGTTTTGTTAATATGAAACCTTGATTGTTAATTCATTATGTCCTTTATCTATCTGCCCAAACAATTGATATCATTAGATAATGGACGTTAATGACTTTAAAGGCGTCTCCACCTATTTCACAAAAACTGGTGACTAGCCACAACCAATGATTGATTGCTGTTTCACCTGCGGCCTTCTCTGCACATGCTCAAGTTCATAAAAAGCTCATTGAGCAGAGGGAGGAAGCAGATACATTTGCAAAAATGGAAAACAAACTTATTAAATATTCGCTTACCAATGCATGTAATAAACTGGTTAAAATAGCATTTGGGGTTGTGGGAAGATAAGCAACAAGGCCCCAAGGCCCCCCATTTTACCCATTCTGGAGATGAAGTTACCACATTTGTTGCATCACGGAAAGGGAAAATTCCCCCTGTAGCAGAGGTTTTAACTCCTGGTTTATTAGATGCTGAAACTCATGCAATAAAAGGAGTTTGCCTGTGCAATTAATCTGCAGCAACCAATCAGATTTCATCTAACTGCATTAACCTAGTAAAAAGCTAAAATCTAATTGGTTGCTGCAAATTAATAGCATGGGCAAACTTTGCTCTTATTATTTAATCAGCTACATTAAGGTTTGCTGTAAATCGTAGTAGTCATTTTGAAAATGGTACAGGCCCCTGCAGAATGAGTGAAAACCCCAAATTAACACGATATTAAACCAGGAACCATGGGTTTTACATTAATTTGGGTAATTCCCCATAAATGTCATAAATTAATTCATTCAACTCAACTAACCTGTGTGTATATACGTGTGCTTCTTCATGTCTGACTTCTGA
This sequence comes from Hymenochirus boettgeri, assembly GCA_019447015.1. Lineage (NCBI taxonomy): Eukaryota > Metazoa > Chordata > Amphibia > Anura > Pipidae > Hymenochirus > Hymenochirus boettgeri. Next base: position 123,377,700 of record CM033476.1, read on the forward strand.
TGAAAACGCTTGCCACAGAAATGGCAGGGGTATGGCCTGGTGTCAGAATGGATGAGAAGATGGGTAGACAACGTGGAGGAACGTTTGAAGGTCTTTCCACACATTTTGCACTCAAAGCTTCTCTCCTGGAAGATATCAGGTGGAGAATAGTTACAAGAAAATACAACTTACATTGTTACACTAGGATTGGTTACAAGAAAATACAACTTACATTGTTACACTAGGATTGGTAACAAGAAAATACAACTAACGTTACTCTAGGATTGGTAAGTTACTGCACAAAACTGGAGTAAATGTGATGAGAAAGGGGCAGGAAGACAACAATTAGGAATCTTTTTGTGCTACATGATCTTATACTGTGCGAGTTTACTGGTGTTGGGTAGGGATCCTCACCTGTGAATGAACATTCAGATGCTGTTCCAAGCTGACCGCATGTCCAAATGATTTCCCACAAATGTTACAGACAAATGGCCGTGTCCCACTGTGTGATCTCCTGACGTGGACCTCCAAGCCATGTGAAGTGGAGAATACCTTGAAGGAAACAAGGAAACAGATATGAAGAACTTTCCCACATGCATCAATTACAATGGATGAATTACACATCTACTCTTTACCCACTTAAGTTTATCAAGATTATCTCTGAAGGGAACTTACTTTGTTGCACTTCACACAGTGATATGTGTCTGCCGTTGAAGCGTACTCCATGCTATAATTGATAGGATGATTGGAGTTGGAGTCAACGTCCTGGGCACTGTCATATAAGTGAATGGAATTTTGTAGCATGTGGGAGGGTATCTGTTTGAAGCCATAAGTGGAGTGTAGAGTTTCCCATGAGAAGTTCTGCTTGTAGAAGGCCGAGAGGGGGCTGGAGTCGTAGATTTTTGCAATTGGCAGTGATGACAGGGCTATCCCTGGTGGAGAAAATTAAATAATAATCAATAAGACACAGAGTCAGGTATAGCTAGGTATAGCTATATAGGAGAAAAAATGTCAGGATTCGAAAGAAAATCCACCTTGAGTTGGAAAGATGCTTCTGTTTAAAAATGGGATCTTCTCTTTTTCTTCTGCTGATTGGCCATGTATTACATCTGGGATGCACTTTTCCTTGATGTGCTCAATTTTCGTCAGGGCATCACTTAGAGGTGGAATTTCCTCTGGAGGTTCAATACATTGAGCTGAAGAGGAAGAAGGAATCAAAGTCAGCCATTTTGTTTTGGATAGGCATAATGCATTATATAAGAAAGAAGTATAGAAAATAACCTGTATTATTATGATGATAATGATTTGCCTTTTGTTACATTTTAGCAATTAGAACTGGAAATGGAAGTTTGGCAAACACAAAGTTCAAAAGAACTTTCCAGTCATTGTTTGTGTGTCGAATGTGTTTAATTGGTCACAGAGCCAATTTATTGTTTGAACTCAAGTTTTAAATAAACTGAGGACATAATCCCTATAACAGATTGATTTTATTAAAGCCAGGTGCAAACTATCATCTTCCAATGACTGTTCGTTATCTATTAATCATACTTGTGGTACAAGTGCTGCTTATTATAGACTTTTACCTGTCGATGTTCAACCTACATTCAAAGTCATTCAGGTATCAGCAAATACAACACAGACCACTTGAACAGAAAGACTGGACGTGAACTGTTATAGTTTTGACCATGTTTTTGACTATTATGTCCTTTTCTATAATCCTAACATGACTTAATTCCGGCTACTGCCAGTTGGATGTCAGTTGAGGGCATCACTTATCTGATCTTGACTCTTTTTTAATCAAGTTTCAAAGGAAATCCACTGGCTTCATTGTATCCAATCTCTCTCTCTTTCTATCCCCCAACATTACTTGGTATTTAATTTATATATCTTAACCCGATCTACTCCTACCTTGCTCAGTCCTTTCTCACTGCTGCTGTATAACCTGTGCTTGTCATCTCCATAACTAGTTTCTTCCAGATTTTTTCCATTTTCTCTCCTTTCGCTGATATTAAAAGTCACATACTCCACTGATTTATTTATTGTCACTACATCGATTCCTTGCTTGACCTAAAACATGAATTCTGTCCAAATCAATCTGTGAACTACCCTGACACAACTTTTCTATACATATTTAAGCCTATTTTAGCGCTAACCAACTTAAATCCCTCACTCTGCACACTTTCAACACCGTATCAATCTTCTCCAGTTTACTGACCTGCTATCCATATATAATACACTATCAGGGAGATTCAATAAAAGTTCTTATCGTTTCAAATGGTGCTTATTTTGCACCAACCAATCAGATGTTAGCTTTCAAATGGTAAATAAAATCTGATTGGTTGGGGCAAAATTAGCACCATTTGAAACAATAAGAAGTTTTATTGAATAACCCTGATAGACTTGTATTTTGGGATCAGTAAGTAAAGAGAATTCCAGGTTGCATTAAATTGAATTTCTGGAGCCGGTTCCTTGGGAACCTTGGGAATTCCGGGTTTGCCTTATGGATAATCTATTCCTGGTTACAATAAATTTACTGTAAATCACAGGATTGAAGTTTTTTTTTCTCCTGTTGTCCGACAGAACCTGATTCTAGAGTAAGAAATCCAGTTCCTGGGAAAACAGTTATAGTGGCTCAGAGATTAGCCAGAGTACATAGAGATATTTGAATAAAAGTCATTTGAATGAGCCTGGAGGCTTGACAATAGCTGTTGGCACATATGCAATTCAGAACAATGAGACACACCTTTCAGACTGACAAGCAGTGAGCCAACTTCGGCTGGGGCTTAGTCACTTTACATACAGTAATTATCTCATGTTCTTAATTAATACAGCCAACGTGTTAATTAAGAAAATCTGGTACGATTCAATTGGTCACAAGAAGAAGTTTCCTTTAGGATTTCAATATTCCTCTTAGGGACCCTTTTTCTTGCCAGGTTGTGGAACATCTTGGAAAACAGTAAGGCTGGATACACACCATAGGATTGTTTCGTTCTGACCAACCGTATACCACTACCGAGCGATCAGCCAGAGCAAAGCACTCTCGGTTGCTGCAAAAGGAGTCCCCACCGCCAGTTCCCATGGCCGTGCGATCGCCAATGATTTTACCTGATCTTCCATTTGTACAATAGAATGAACGGTCGGTCGCAGACACCGGAAAAAAACATCCAATTTTTAGGCCAATCGACTGATACACTGAATTGTCGGTTTGTCGGCCTGAAATATTGGATGGAGTGTACCCAGCTTACAGCTCCTTTACAGGCCTATGTAATAAAAGTTCTTATTGTTAAAGATGGTGCCAATTTTGCCAGTCAGATCTTATTTAACATTTGAAAGCTAATATCTGATTGATTGAAGCAAAATTAGCACCATTTTTAACAATAAGTGCTTTTATTACATACATTAAGGTAAAAGAGCTACATGGACACGTATAGGAACGCCTAACGCGTTTCGGACACCTTGCGGCTCTTTTATCTTAATAAAATATTGCGGTGGGAGTTTGCAGTATATTTGTGGAACCAGGCCTATATTTGTGGAACCAGGTGCCGCTCGCCCCGAACGAAAGGTTCAGGGCGAGCGGCACCCGGACCACCAAACAGGAGCAGCGAGTTATCGAGACCACTTCAGTATTGCTACAGTGCTGTATATGTGAAGTTACCCTATCCAGTGTAACTGGGCAGAAGCACCCAAACCTCACTTTATATTAAGTAAGCCTTTTTGAATGTGTTTGCTGTATTAGCGCTGGATAAAGGGTTCATTGTCTCTAACTGGTGTCTGGCTATCTACACTTAGGGGGTACTATCGGTTTTAGTTTGTTGCCTGTTAATATCCTTTATTTTTTTTTATACCCTTATTCACAAGTGCTAGTGCTATTTTAGTGCTATTTTTATCAGTAAACTCAAATCCAACATATTATATGCCCAGCCTACAAAGCCATTATTGAACTACAAATACCTGTAACCCTGTGCAGAAAAAGGCTAAAATACATAGAAAGCAGGATTTCCGGTATCGAGAAACAGGATTTGGCCAAAGGGACACATATTTGATGTGTTTGTTCGTTTAAATTAGGGGTGAGGAACTTCAGAGCCCGAGGGTAAGGGCAAAATTTGGATTTTGTTTCTCCAGATGCTGTAAATCAGTACTAAAAAAAAACTACTGAATAAAGAAGACCAGGTTTGCTGTAAATTTTCCTTCTAGTAACTCCAGGAATAGGCACATGGCCCTTTAGTGTTAAATGTGGCCCTTAATTCCATGCAGCCATTTGAAAGAAGAATTGATCAAAAATATGAATGGACACAGCATTGTAATGAGTCAGGGTCCATTATAGTCCTATAATCCTAGTGATGACTGACACTAAGCGCATGTAAATGAGAGAGAATTATTACTGTACTTGGGGTTGGTCATGTAAGCTGCCTGAAGACAGATGTAACCCTACTCTATGGTATCATGCAAGCAACCACAGTGAAACCACAGTAGTAGTACATGGTCTATAAGCAATTAGGGGAACAAGGACTTTCCTGGTGCTGCCCAATAAAAGTATCATAAAGTTTTATTTTGCCAATGGCCCCACAAAATGTTTCAAAAAACTGAAAATTGAAGTCAATGGGAACAGAATTTTGTAATTGTCGAAATTAAGACACCGATTTTCGATTTTTCTGGTGGCCACAAATATTAAAGCAATTTACTGGTCATAACATTGAATAACAAGTTCTGTGTCCGGGTTTGTTTATTTGTTCACCTAACACCACTCTAAAGGTGGGCGTACACAGGAGCGTCATTTCACAACGGGATTTACCTATTATCGCTTGTGTGTAGGGGATATTCCCGACCGATCGGAGTGCTGACGAACGACTGTAGTCAGCACTCCAATCGATCGGGAAAGACGGAAAATTTCCATCGGTCAGCATTGGCTCCCTTTACTTTAGAAGAGGGAGCCGATACCGATCGTGGGGTGTATGATCGCACGGTTGACCAATCCCCATACTGCATATGGAGATCATTCGGTTCCACGTGTGCAGGTTTCCTTCACAATGTGCCGAGAGATACCAATGTGATCTGTTGGCACATTGCGATGGAAATCACATGTGTATGGCCACCTTAACCAAGATCAAGAAATTTCAATCAATGACTAATTTAATTAACAACTTACATTTGTGCAATGATGTCATCAGTTCGGCTCCCATGATTGGCTGATCTTCCACATATCGATGCTGATTGTAGGAGTGAGTTTTCTTACTTTTCACTAAAAATGACCGGGGCATTCTCTGCAAAACAAAGGGGAAATGTCAGTAGTCAAGTAATCACAGCTACTCCAACACAATGAATTATTCCTTGTTTAAATCTTAAAACACATTTACGTTACCTATAGTCAAGGAACTGCTTATTGAAACTGTTCACTTTCAGTTTTTTAGTGATTTCTAACTAATTATGTAAATCCCTGCAGTTACTGCCCCCTCTATTAGCTCAGTGATCTTAGACATGCTCAGTGCGGTTTACCCAGGAATTCTACAACCAAATAGTGTATCTGTCCTAAAAGGAAAAGTATTAAATTAAAAGTAACCAGAGGGCTTTCTATAGTGAAAGATTTTATTGGATTTAATATATATCTTTAGGAATCGTACTGATAGACAATTAGAGTCTAAAGATTCATTATTGCAATCAACAATAAGTCAAGGTTTTTTTTTTAAGGTTCAGTTTTTCATGGTTTTTGCAAACTACAATTTAACAGCTAGGGAATGCTGGGAGTTGTCACTTGCAAAAGTAGCAACCAGGGAATGCTGGGAGTGGTTGAACATCCCTGTTATAGAGCCAACCATTCATACATTGAAAAGCTACCATACCAATAACCTTTCATTATTGATCACTAACAATACCTCTAGAGAGGAACTGAAGATTTTGGATTTGCATATACCATTGCCCTATTTGCATTTAATCAATAGAAATGTTGCCTTGTGGTCAGCAATTAAACAGCCCATCTTATTTAAAATAAAAGGAATGACCTGTATAATGTTAAAAGTTCTAATTCTACTGTGATTGTCTTTACAAAACCTAAACTAGTTCAGAAAATTCTTTACAAGTCAATGGAAACCAGCCATGAATTTTAACACATGTTCTACGTAGGTGTGTGTGTGTGTGTAAGAAATCTAAGGGGAAGTTAAATTGGCACCTAATCTGGTTGTAGTGGCACCTGATTTGTATGTTATTTGCATTTGTTCCTTCAGGGATTTAGCCTTATCCAAAGTAAAATACAATCTCGCATTTATCTAAAAGCTGCTAAAGTGCTGGCGTTTCGCCCATAGTGAGGTAGATATATGACTTTCGGAACACAAGAGAAATATCAAATGCAATAATGGAAAAAAAGAACTGTATTACTAGCTACCATCTTAAAGGAGAATCATTAAAGGTGGCCATACACTAGGAAGTGGAGAATACAAAAAAACACAACTGTTACAGATTAGTGAGCTCGCCTTGGATATATATATAGGATATAAATTGTATAGTTTGAATTTAAGTGGGGGGAAAAAATAAAAAACCTGAGACATAGGTTTTTTTTTTAACAGAAAATAATTTATATGCATGTTTACATTTATTCCTATACATAAACTGATATTTGTTCTTCCTAGGTAATTAAAATATTTGCTATCGTAACTGAATCTCTGTTGCCTAAAATATCATTATTGCATATTTTTTTAAAGTATCATCATAAATGTAATCTATATCAAGAAAATCTATGCAACAGAGAAAAATATCTCAAAATTCAAACGTGTTTCCCCTTTAAGGACAATCTATTTACAGTTATAAAGTTATAGCTACACTGTTCGTATAAATTTGAGTTAAAAGAACAGGTCTTATTTAATAAGAGGTGTAAATGTGTTCCCAGTGCTGTTAATTTAATTTCTGTTCTACTGCAGTTAGAAACATTTAATTAACATCTGACTACTTGCTTCAGATTATTTGCACATGTAAAATTTTGCATCTCTTATTAAACAAGCCCCATTGTGTTTTAATTAATAGGAGAGAGGCCATCACTTAAATATTTAAGAAGTTGTTTAGGATATTATTTATAATAATTTTTTGTAAAATCGCTTCCAATCTTATGTATGGCAAGTGGCTGATCTTAATGCTTTGTAAATTAAAAGTTAACTTTAAAATTAAAATTGGTGTATAACTATATAAAATCTCTCTCTATATATATCTCTAACTATATTAAAAAATGTGCCATTGTGTTGTTAAATTAGAAAGTATCTCTAATTTCCCATTATTTATTGCACAGCTATTTGAAATCTTTTATAATACTGAATTCCTGGTGATTTTTTTATAGAATAAATTAAATTGGAAATAAGACACAAAGATGTAATAAAAGTTATTATTGTAAAAAATTGGTGCTAATTTTGCCCCAACCAATCAGATGTTACCATTTAAGAGCTAGCATCTGATTGGTTGGGGCAAATTAGTATGATTTTTATCAATAAGAACTTTGATTACATCTCCCTAAATGTTTCTCTGACAGAAATGTTCTGATATATCAAGGGAATGAATAAGATATCAGGATATATTGGTAGAGGGTAAAATATATATATAAACACTAAATGTAGTGGAATTGATCCCTATTTGACAGAACAGAACTTACATAAAAATAACCAGTAAAGAAAATAATGTAGGATGAATTTAAGAAATTTTGATGAAAATTTAATAGTATTACTTTAATTAATACTTAACAGTCCAAATTAAATTATTATAAGAATACTAATAATAAAGCATAATAAAATATCTGAAAAAAGTTCTATTGAACCATTAAAAAGATTATTAAAAGATTTGACATAGGAACCGTAACCTATAAAGTCTCTAATAGATTTTATGGTTTAGAAAAATCTGTATTGTTTTTAAACCAAATTGACACCTGATCAAGGGAAAAATGGAATTAACAGTATATATCAATGTTCAGTTAATATCAAAATATCTCTAAAGGTTGGACTAGATAGATGTTTTTTCAAACTTCACTACTATATATATATATATATATATATATATATATATATATATATATATATATAATTATAATGAAGAAAGATAATTAAAAGAAAATAATATTTACTCAATTTCTTAATCTTTTAGATTCCGTACCTTATTCCTATGGTGCGGGAAACAAGACACTTGATTCTTCTCCTGCTGGTGACAATCTAATGTTTAACTGTCCTTTAACTTTGTCACTTTGCATTAGGTTTTAACCCCCGCCCTGATTTTTCAATCTGATTACTTGTGTCAAAATCTTAGAAAAAAAAAAGGGAGAAGTCACAGCCAATAGGGAAGCTCACAGGCTTTGGCAATATTTGCTTATCAAAACTCTGGCACACACAAAGCCACAAGACAACTTATTTTCTGGTGTGATTGTGATAAACATGTATATATCCAAACTTTTTTTTTTAAAGTTCATTTTGCTTAGCTTGCCCTTATCGCTGACAACCAACTGTGTCTGTTACTTTCACTGAGTATTTTCTTCCCCGATAGAATATTTTATATCATTTTGATGTTTTAAGCCATTTGTTAAAGCAAATATAGCCAATTAAAAAATATATTTTTAAGGAGAATTAAAATGATATGTAAATAAGCCTGATTGTATAATCCCTAACTAGCAGATAGCTGGAACTGCCACCTATGAAATTAGCAGCATTGTGAAGAAAATAATTCTGCAGGTTTCTGACATAGGGAGTGGTTAGAGAATTTACTGAGCATGTGCAGATGGGTCAGCGACCCACTGAATAAAGATAGAAACCTGCAGAATTAAACAGAGATTTCTCAAAATTTTCTGTACATTTCCGAGGTTTTATATATATATATATATATATATATATATATATATATATTTTTTTTTTTTTTTTTTCTTCAAATTTTTTGTATGTATTTTTGTTAATTTACTTTTTATCTTTCTTTCTCTGTTAACTCATATTTTCATTAGATTTTTGGCAATGTTAAAATCTTTTAACAACCCCAAGCCAAAACTTTTTTAATAAGGAAACATTGGAATATTTAAACTAAGATTGTTTTTAAAGAACAAGAAAGAACCTCTGAAATCAACAAAATGAAGATTCTGTGTAGTAACCGGCCCTTTACTTTTTATAAATTTCATCCAAGGCTGTTTTTACTGCTAGTATAGATGGGACTATTCATTTCAAAGGGCATTTAAAAAACCCTTAAAACAAAAAAAAATAGTGACTTGTCATATCTGTGGTATTAAATGGCATTTATACTGATAAAAATGTTATTTTAAATTGCCCATTACTGGAAACTATAATTTTCCCAACTATCACTGTACCATTTTTTTGTTGATCTGTCCCCTATTTATTTAGATATCCAATCTGAACCATCTTACAATTTGGCTGCCAATCAACTGCCTTATTATCATAAACTCTGAATGGGGAGTGGCTTAAAAGTGGGAGGGGGATACGGAGTCTGAGCAAAAGAAGTAATGGATTGAAGACACATCATACAATAATTCAGCCCAACCGACTATCATTTTACTTTCGGACCATTGTATGGTTTCCTTCCTCCCTCCCTGCTGACTATTCATACGAATCAGACAAACGCGCGATTGGACATGTCAGAAAACCACGGCCAATCATGCGGTCCTTTATGGGCAACATGATTAGTCGCAGCAAACTGTCAGCCATGGCCACTATTGCCGCAACCAATGGCCTTCCTCCTGGCTGACCAGTCGGAAGCGCTGAACAGTCGGTCAGGAGGAAGAATCTCTTGCTGTGTTTATAGCTTAAGGGCAACTTATACATATTTATTTATAGATTAAGATAAGGGAAAGTTATTTTTTCAATGTAGTTTCCCTTTCAGTTATATCAACTGTACTTGAAATTTAGTTTTTGAAGACATCCGACTGGCTTTCTCAATTCAAAATGACTTGTACAAAAAATCTATTGGCAATAAATATCCCAGTGACTTATCAACCTTAACCATGTTGTACTAGTTTATTATATGTATTTGTTACCAGATTTTTAACGATATGTACTCTTCTATTCACAGCCTTTATTGTATGGAGGAAGGAGCCAGCTTACTCTGCCAGAATGGAGGCAATATGTATCCTTAAAGCGCCAGTTCAATGGAAAATATCATTTTGCCAAGTCAATCTACATTTTCGCTTCCATTTTTAAAAATCAGTTAATTTCATCTCCTTTGCTATGTTTTTCTGTGGTCAGTGGTGAACTGCCATTTCAGGTTCTTTAACAGTCCTTCTTCTTCCCAGGGTGCACCACTTCCTTGGAATGGCCATAGACGTTACAATCCGATCGTACGATTGTATTGTGGTCAGCCAAAAAATGCTCCACTGGCCCGATGGGGAAATTATTGGAAGATCGTTGAAAGATCTTTCAACGATCTTCCAATAATTTCCCCATCCAATAATTTCCATATAAGATCCGTCCATATAAGATCCGACCATACGACCGGGATCTAAGCATCTATGGCCACTATAACAGTCATTTCTACTGATTGGCTGTTGGATGGGTCAAATATGGCAACAATGGCTGTACCAACCAACACAATATGTAGAATAAGCGTTCCTGTGTAGAATTAGAAATGCCAATGTGTTTTATTGAGATTTTAATTCCACATCCCTTACCAATTCTATTTCCATTTAGCAGTACACAGGCCGAGGGGGGGGCGCCCTCTGCAAGAAGCTCATCTTTACATTGGTTAAGTCCTGGACCAAAAGAGGGGGTGGAGTTGGACTGGACTGGAAAGGAAGGTTTTGGTAAACTGCTAACTAGGGCAGGTCCTCCCATTGGGAACTGGTAATGGGAGGAGGGTGTATAATTCCCCTTTAATGTAAACTTTTCATATGTAGAGATTTTAATTTCACTTTTCATGCAGCTTCTGACTGTCCTTGATATTAGAACCCGATAACCGCGACTCAGCTGCAACCCTGTGAATCCGTGCTCTCCGGATCTCATGATCTGCCTTTCAGATAACACAGCCACAGTTAGATAAGGGACCTCGCTGGGGTCATTTATAGATGATATAAAGGCAGTGACTTACATGTAACCACATTGCTGACTATCCTCCCAGCCACACACCCTGATTAAAGATAGTCCGTGTTATGTTGCTTAAAGGAGAACTAAAGCTGAAATAGAAGTTAACAAGTGTTAGCTATAGAGATGTACGAGCTTTCGAAAGTTCGATCCGGACCCATTAAAGTCAATGGGGGGTAAATAGTTTGGAAATTTTAATGCACTTTCCGAAATATTGCAGTGTAAACTTACCTTACAGGCCCCTGGGACATGGTCTGGGGAACACGTTCGTGCACAGCATAAAAACTGGACGTAGCGCACACGTGTGCTACTTGCGGTTTCTGCGTGCTGCTTTCGGTAATCCTCAAACGTTCAATGGAACATTCGTCAAAACTCGAACGGCCGCTTCCGAAAATCCCTGAATGGCCGGAGATTCATGAAATCGGCCGTTCACGGTTTGCTAAACGGCCAACAACCTGGCCGGACGTTCTGGGGTCCTGCAGCTCGAAACCGGGACCCCCTCCTTACAAGGACCTTTTTGGCCCTGACAAGGACTTAAACCATATTACGCCTCACCAATGGGCGTAATATAGATCAAATGTAGTCCTTACCCACACCTGCGATTGCTGATATGCCAACCTTGTCCCTTAACTGTGTCCGAGGTCTGGACTATAGGTAGACAGGCACTGCAAGAAGGGTCTTTCCATTGGCCAGGTCTCAGACTGAGGGAGGGAGCAGAGATGGACTAACTATCTATTGTGAGGACTTAATGGTTTAGGTCCTCCCCTGGGTACTTTCAATGGGAGAGGGTGAGTAAAAAGGGTTTTGTTGTCCTTTAACATCTGCTCCTCATAATATTGCAATTGAAAAATGCAAAAACTTTCTCCTTTATTTTTTTCAGACTGTGAAAGTCTTGCGACAATAAAAGCATTGATTTGTTTGATCTGAATAGAAAAGACCCAATTACTGATGGTTACCCACAATGCATTTATATTTAAGCACTAATCTATAATGAATTCTGGGAAATTTACCTTACTTACATAGGGGTTGTGTTTTATTTCCCAGCATTCCCGTATCACACAGTGTGGTCACTGACCGTTATGTTCTTTACACATGCTCAGTTCTAAGCTACTGCCTGAAATTGTTACAGATGGTCACGCCCACTATTAGTCCCTAGCCAATCCTGTTACAAAAGAGTTGAGGCAAGGAAGCATGTGACCAAGGTCAGGAGGTGTGGTCACATACTGGCTTGTTTTTTTTTTTACAGTTTATTGGAGTTCGGGGGGATTTCACAGGAAGATGCAGTATCCTGCGGGAAAATAACCGCTGCGGGAAAATAACCTAAAAATTCACACTAACCTATGAACTAACATGTTAGCGAAGGTTTTGCGCTGTCTGCGGCATGGCAATTTTTTTTTTACTTTGCACAGCGCAAAGGGATGCAATAAATTTTTCGCCAGTTTATGCGCTATTTTTTTTGCACAAAAATTAACGTCTTTTCAATTGTGTCTTTAAAGCCGCGTAAAAGGTCGCAACTTACCGCTAGTGTTTTCACAATGTATTAATGGTGGCAAAGGGGTTAATACATTGCGGAAACGAGTGCAGGTAGGTTGCGAATGCGAAATTTATTGTGCCTCCCCCCTAGAGTATAAAAGTCTGGAGTTTTAATTCCAATGGAATCAGTAAGAATCTGTCAGTCCTGTTTGGGTTGATTTTCCAATATAATAAATACCACATATCCCCCTGAACCTTGTCGCAATCACATATTATAAACAGTAAGAATCTGTCAGTCCTTTTTGGGTTGATTTTCCAATATAATAAATACCACATATCCCTGAACCTTGTCGCAATCACATATTATAACAGTAAGAATCTGTCAGTCCTGTTTGGGTTGATTTTCCAATATAATAAATACCACATATCCCCTGAACCTTGTCGCAATCACATATTATAACAGTAAGAATCTGTCAGTCCTGTTTGGGTTGATTTTCCAATATAATAAATATCACATATCCCCCTGAACCTTGTCGCAATCACATATCTTTACACAGTGAGAGCTCATTTGCATGAAAGAAACTGTACAGGACTCTGAGTCCAGGTAACTTTGCATATCACAGTGCATTATGGGTACTGATTCTAGATACAACAGGGGTATTGTTCTTAATCAGGGAGAGAAAAGGTCCGTACACAAGTATGATTCTTCAGCCAACAAACGACCACCGAGCACTCACACGACAAACTGTCAATAATCGCACATGTATGTATTCGGTCAGGTGTTGTTCTGCAGTCTGCCATGGCGGATCAATGAACAACGCCCGACCGTTTATCTTTTATCTATCTGTCTGTCTGTCTATCTATCATCTATCTATCTGTCATCTATCAATCATCTATCTATCATCTATCTATCTATCTTCTATCTATCATCATCTATCATCATATCTATCTCATCTATCATCTATCTATCTATCTTCTATCTATCTATCTTTTCTATCATCTCATCTATATCTATTATCTATTATATCTACTTCTATCTATCTATCTATCCATCTATCTATCTATATATCATCTATGCTATTTATCATCTATCTATCAATCTATCTATCTATCTATCATTCTATCTATCTCATCTATCTATCAATCTATCTATCTATCCATCTTCTATCTTCTATCTATATCTATCTATCTTCATCTATCATCTATTATCTCTATCTATCTATCATTCTATCATATATCAATCTATCTATCATTCTATCATCATCTATCAATTTATCATCTATTATTATATATAATCACCTATCTATCATCTATCTTCTAATATCTATCTATATCAATCTACATCTATCGTCATCTATCTATCAATCTATCTATCATTATCTATTATCATCTATCTTATCTATCTATCGATCATCTATCTATCATCTATCTATCTATCATCTATCTATTTTATCATCATATACATTATCTAATCTTTATCTAGCTATCATCTATCTTCTATCATCTCTCTATCTATCATCTATCTCTCTATCTATCTATCATCTATCTATCTATCATCTATCTATCAATCATCTATCTATCTATCATCTATCTGTCTGTCTATCTATCTGTCTATATCTGTCCATTTATCAATCTGTCTGTCATGCCTTTCTATTTATTATATCTCTTTCTATTTATCTATTTATCTTATCTATTTCTTTTATTATATCTCTATATATATATTTCTATCATCATCTATTAGCTATCTATTTATTATCTATCTATAAATCTATTTATATTTCTATTATATTATCCATCTATTTATCTTTCCATTATATATCTAGCTATCATTTATTTAGCCATCTATATTTCTATTATATATCTATTGTTTTATTATCTATCATCTATCTGTCTATCTTTCTATTATATATCTATTATCTATCTATCTATTATTTATACTTTATATTATTCTTTCTATTGTCTATCTCTATCTTTCTATTATCTATCTACCTATCTATCATCTATCTATATTTGTATTATCTATCTATTTATCTCATCTACATAATAGCTATCTATCATCTACATCGATCGATCTATCATTATATCTATTATATTAATCATATTTTATTTTATATGTTTATAGTTCATTCATCTATTATCCATCTGTAATCAGCCCATAGGCTATATCATACGTCTATATGATAGACACGATACCCTATGCTGATACCATATACACTGTGTACAAGACTCGAACTTTATACACGGGTGACCATACGCTATACCGTATACACTGTACCATACGCTATACCGTATACCTGTACCCTACGACTATACCATATACACTTACCATCGCTTACAGTATACGCTGTACATACGCTATACCATATACACTACCATACGCTATACCATATACACGTACCAGACATTATAACAGATGCACTCGTAACCATATAGCGATACCCTATATACACTGTACCATACATATACCATAGCAATGTACCATACGCTATACCATATACACTTACCATACGCTATACCGTATACGCTGTACCATACGCTATACCATATACACTTACCATACGCTATACCATATACACTGTACCATACATTATACCATATACACTGTACCATAAGCTATACCATATACACTTTACCATACGCTATACCATATACACTGTACCATACACTATACTATATATGCTGTACCATACGCTATACCATATATATGCTATAAATATTCTTATTGGCAATAAACATAACCAGACCATTATTTGAATTCCGTTCTGGGTGTTCTATAAGGTGGCACCTTATTCTCGATAAATTAGAACATCTCCAAAGGTACCATGACCGGGGCCAGTTAAAAGACTATGGGGGCCCCTGGGAACAACATAGTGTTGAGAGCCATTCACATCCCTCACCAGGACATCTGTATATTAGTTGTATGTTCTGGGCCCTATAGGATTTGGGACCCTTGGCTATTATGGCCCTTGGCCTATGGTAAGGGCCATTTTATTTAATGGAAATCGCGGGAACGCAAAAAGTTCCTTCGATTGCCAATGCTTTGCGTTTGCGATTCCATTTTGGGAGCGATCACCATTTTTAATCCCAATCGCATGCGCTTCCATAATCGGAATTGGGGAATCGCAAACGCATTGAAAAGGGACAATGGATTTTACCCAGTCTGGCATTAGAACTAGAAGCATTTCTGTGTTGTGTTGACATAGGATGTTGGTTTTGCTATTACATTGTGGGAACATTGTTCGGCTTTTCTTGGTACCGTGAGCTGAAAGCTGTAGTGATTGTATTCAGCCTTGATTGCTGGCTCTCGGGGCCAACAAGGAACTTCCTCCAGCTTCAAGGTAACTGGGTAGAACATATATTAAATGCAGAACGGGGAGGAAAATAAACTGTGGTTTATCAGTATCAGTGTTAAGCTAGGTATACACAGTACCTATAAAGCCGCGGATCCAACGGAATTGGAGCTTTATCAGCACTGTGTGTCAGCTTCCTAGAACGAGGGCCGAGGTAGTCTCCCTATAGGGACACACACAGTCCCAAACGTTCTCCCTATGATGTGTGTATGCTGTGTATATCCTGTGTATATGATGTGTATATCCTGTGTATATGATGTGTATATCCTGTGTATATGATGTGTATATCCTGTGTATATGATGTGTATATCCTGTGTATATGATGTGTATATCCTGTGTATATGCTGTGTATATCCTGTGTATATGATGTGTATATCCTGTGGATATGATGTGTATATCCTGTGGATATGATGTGTATATCCTGTGTACATGATGTGTATATCCTGTGTATATGATGTGTATATCCTGTGTATATGATGTGTATATCCTGTGTATATGCTGTGTATATCCTGTGTACATGATGTGTATATCCTGTGTATATGATGTGTATATGCTATGTATACGCTGTGTATATGCTATTCATATCCTGTGTATATGATGTGTATATGCTGTTCATATGCTGAGTATATGATGCGTATATCCTGTGTATATGATGTGTATATCCTGTGTATATGATGTGTATATCCTGTGTATATCCTGTGTATATGATGTGTATATCCTGTGTATATGTGTATATCCTGTGTATATGCTGTGTATATCCTGTGTATATGCTGTGTATATCCTGTGTATATCCTGTGTATATGTGTATATCCTGTGGATATGATGTGTATATCCTGTGTACATGATGTGTATATCCTGTGTATATGATGTGTATATGCTGTGTATATGCTATTCATATGCTGTGTATATGATGTGTATATCCTGTATATGATGTGTATATGCTGTTCATATGCTGAGTATATGATGCGTATATCCTGTGTATATGATGTGTATATCCTGTGTATATGATGTGTACATGCTGTTCATATGCTGTGTATATGATGCGTATATCCTGTATATATGATGTGTATATGCTGTTCATATGCTGTGTATATGATGCGTATATCCTGTGTATATGCTGTTTACATGCTGTGTATATGATGTGTACATGCTGTTTATATGCTGTGTAAATGATGTGCGTATGATGTGTATATCCTGTGTATATGATGTGTATATGATGTGTATATGCTGTGTATATGATATGCATATGCTGTGTATATGTGTATATCCTGTGTATATGCTGTGTATTTGCTGTTTATATGCTGTGTATATGATGTGTATATGCTGGGTATATGATGTGCATATGCTGTGTATATCCTGTGTATATGTTGTTTATATGCTGTGTATATATGTATATGCTGTGTATATGATATGTATATGCTGTGCATATGCTGTGTATATCCTGTTTATATGTTGTTTATATGCTGTGTATATGATATGTATATGCTGTGTATATGCTGTGTATTTGCTGTTTATATGCTGTGTATATTATATGTATATGCTGTGTATTTGCTGTTTATATGCTGTGTATATGATGTGTACATGCTGTGTATAGGGAGTAAAAAATAAGAGTACTATGGTACTATTTCTATGGACTAACAGTTTATTTAGTAGACAATCTTATTTTTTACATCTATATATTGGACTAATACGGCACTACAATATTTTTCTATACTAGTGTATAGGGAGAACACTTGGAACTGTGTGAATCTTTGAAAAATGACAGGATCTTGCAGGGGCTATTACAGGTGCCTATATGCCTTCCTTTCATACTGATGTGATAGTTAAAGGGCATGACCACCCCCAAACTAAAATTGAACCCACTACTGGCCCCACTGTGTAGTTTAAAAAAATCCTTACCTTACATCTCTGCTCCTTATGGTTCTCATGCAGTGCTTGTCCAAAGTCCAGGAAACTGAAGAGTAGGAGCGGCCTTCCTGTATGAAAGGTTTCTGCCTACTCCTTGTCCTCTGAGAGGACAGTGGCATGCGCTGGGAGCCCTTTCCCTCCATCCCTCCTGATCCCTCCATGGCTGCCCATGTCTGACGTCCTACCTGCATTCCTGATAGGGTATTATAATCATGGGAGACAAAAGTGTTAATTTAAATAACATTTAAAACAAATGTGTGTGGTGTGGTGGTAGAATGGTGGAACGGAGTTAGGAGGTCTGTCCTGCTGGCTGTATGAAGGTGATCTCCCAATATACACCAGTTTTTTAAAGTGTTATTTGTTTGGGGTCAGGTATGAAACTGACATAAACAGTTAAAGAGGCCACACAGCAACATAAATAGGAATTTGTCATAACTATTGTCCTGGAACCAATATTAGCTTGGACTGGACTCCAAAGTCTCATTTTACATATAAATTACCCCCTTCAGTACTGGTACTGACCACTGACCTTACACACAGTAACTATGTATACAGGGACAGAAAGGAACAAGGATTTATATGGTAATATTGCTTATACTATAATGAGGGTTATACCTGTAACATATAATTAACCCTTTATTAATTACTGTCGCACGTAGTTACTGACACCGACCTTCACACAGTAAATATGTATACAGGGACAGAAAGGAACCCAAGGTTTATATGGTATAATGTTTATACTATAATGAGGGATACCTGTAAATATCAATTAACCCTTTATTAATCTCTGTCCACAGTAACTGAACCACCTGACCTTACACAAACAGTAACTAGGTATTACAGGACAGAAAGGAACAAGGATTTTTGGTTAAATTTTTATACCATAATGAGGGTTTAACCTGTAACAAGTCAATAACCCTTTATACATCTACTGTCCACAGAACTGACCACTGGACTACACACATCAGTAAACTATGTATACAAGGGACAGAAAGGAAAAAATTTTATGGTACATATTGTTAACATAAATGAGGGTTATACCTGGGTAAACATATCAAATTAACCCCGTATTACATCTACTGTCCACCAGTATGGACCACTGACCTACACACAAGGAACATATGTATACAGGGACAGAAAGGAACAAGGATTTATATGGGTAATATGTTTATACTATAATGAGGGTTATACCTGTACAATATCAATTAACCCACTTTATTACATCTACTGTCCGCAGTACTGACCCTGACCTTACACACTAGTAACTATGTATACAGGGGACAGAAAGGAACAAGGATTTATATGGTAAGATTGTATACTATAATGAGGGGTATCCTGTAACATATCAATTAACCCTTTATTACATCTACTGTCCCAGTACTGACCACTGACCTTACACACAGATAACTATGTATACAGGGACAGAAAGGAACAAGGATTTATATGGTAATATTGTTTATACATATAATGAGGGTTATACCTGTAAAATATCCAATTAACCCCTTATTACATTCTACTGCCACAGTTACTGACCACTGACCTTACACACAGTAACTATGTATCAGGGACAGAAAGGAACAAGGATTTATATGGAATATTGTTTATACTATAATGAGGGTTATACCTGTGAACATATCAATAACCCTTTCATTTACACCTACTGACCACTGACCTTACACACACAGTAACTATGTATACAGGGACAGAAAGGAACACAGGATTTATATGGTAATATTGTTATACTATAATGAGGGTTATACTTGTAACATATCAATTAACCCTTTATTACAATATAACGTGCACAGTACTGACCATGACCTTACACACAGTGAAACATGTATACAGGGACAGAAAGGAACAAGGATTTATATGGTAATATTGTTTATACTATAATGAGGGTTATACCTGGAACATATCATTAAACCCTTAATTACATCTACTGTCCACAGTACTGACCACTGACCTTACACACAGTAACTATGTATCAGGGACAGAAAGGAACAAGGATTTATATGGTAATATTGTTTATACTATAATGAGGTTATACCTGTAACATATCAATTAACACTATTATTACATGATGTCTGTCCAGTACTGACCACTGACCTACACACGTAACTATGTTATACAGGGAGAAAGAGAACAAGGATATATGGATATTGTTTATACTATAATGAGGGTTTATACCTGTAACATATCAATTAACCCTTTATTACATCTACTGTCCACAGTACTGACCACTGACCTTACACACAGTAACTATGTATACAGGGACAGAAAGGAACAAGGATTTTATGGTAATATGTTTATACTATAATGAGGGTTATACTGTAAATATCAATTAACCCTTATTACATCTACTGTCACAGTACTGACCACTGACTACACACACAGTAACTATGTATACAGGACAGAAAGGAAAGGATTTATATGGTAATAATTGTTTATACTAATGAGGGTTATACCTGTAACATATCAATATACCTTTATTACACTACTGTCCACCAGTACTGACCACTGACCTTACACACAGTAATATGTATACAGGGACAGAAAGGAACAAGGATTATATGGTAATATTGTTTATACTATAATGAGGGTTATACCTGTAACATATCAATACCCTTTATACAGTTACGTCACAGTACTGACACTGACCTTACACACTAGTAAAACTATGTATACAGGGACAGAAAGGAACAAGGATTTATATGGTAATATTGTTTATACTATAATGAGGGTTATACTGTAACATATCAATTAACCCCTTTATTACATCTACTGTCCCACAGTACTGACCACTGACCTTACACACAGTAACTATGTATACAGGGACCAGAAAAGAACAAGGATTTTATGGTAATATTGTTTATACTATAATTAGAGGTTTAATACTGTAACATATCATTACCCTTATTACACTACTGTCCACAGTACTGACCACTGACCTTACACACAGTAACTATGTATACAGGGACAGAAAGGAAACAAGGATTTAATGGTAATATTGTTTATACTATAATGAGGGTTATACCTGTAACTATCAATTAACCCTTTATTTTACATCTAATGCCACAGTAACTGACCCTGACCTACACACAGTAACTGTATACAGGGACAGAAAGGAACAGATTTATATGGTAATATGTTTATACTATAATGGGTTATACCTGTAACATATCAATTAACCCCTTATTAATCTACTGTCACATTACTGACCACTGACTTACACACAGTAACTATGTATGCAGGGACAGAAAGGAACAAGGATTTATATGGGAATATGTTTATACTATAATGGGGTTATACCTGTAACATATCAATTCCCCTTTATTACATCTACTGTCAACAGTACTGACCACGAACCTTACACACAGTAAATAGGTATACGAGGGACAGAAGAGAACAAGGATTATAGGTAATATTGTTATAACTATAATAGGGGTTTAACCTGTAACATATCAATTAACCCTTTATTACATCTACTGTCCACAGTACTGACCACTGACCTTACACACAGTAGTAACTATGTATACAGGGACAGAAAGGAACAAGGATTTATATGGTAATATTGTTATATACTATAATGAGGGTTATACCTGGAACATATCAATTAACCCTTATACATATACTGTAACAGTACTGACCCTGACCTTACACAAGTAACTATGTATACAGGGACCAGAAGGAACAAGGATTTATATGGTAAATTGTGTATATACTATAATGAGGGTTATACCTGTAACATATCAATTAATCTTATTACATCTACTGTCCACAGTATGACCACTGACTAACACACAGTAACTATGTATACAGGGACAGAAAGGAACAAGGATTATATGGTAATATTGTTTATACTATAATGAGGGTTATACCGTAACATATCAATTAACCCTTTATTACATCTACTGTCCACAGTACTGACCATGACCTTACACACAGCAATATGTATACAGGGACAGAAGAAGGAACAAGGATTTATATGGTAATATTGTTTATACTATAATGAGGGTTTATACCCTGTACATTCAATTAACCCTTTATTCATTACTGTCCAAGTATGACACATGACCTTACACACAGTAACTAGTTATACAGGGACAGAAAGGAACAAGGATTTATATGGTAATATTGTTATGACTATAATGAGGGTTATACCTGTACTATCAATTAACCCTTTATTACAATACTGTCCACAGTACTGACACTGACCTTACACACAGTAAACTATGTATACAGGGACCAGAAAGGAACAAGGATTTCTATGGTAATATTGTTTATACTTAATGAGGGTTATACCTGTAACATATCAAAACCCTTATTACATCCTACTGTCCACAGTACTGACCACGGACTTACAAAAAAACAGTAACATGTATGACAGGGACAGAAAGGAACAAGGATTTATATGGTAATATGTTTATACTATAATGAGGGTTATACGTAACATATAATTAACCCTTTATTACATCTACTTCCACAGTACGACCACTGACCTTACACACAGTAACTAGTATACAGGGACAGAAAGGAACAAGGATTTATATGGTAATATGTTTACATAATGAGGGTTATACCTGTAACATATCAATTAACCCCTGTATTACATCTACTGTCCACAGTACTGACCACTGACTTACACACAGTAACTGTATACAGGGACAGAAAGGAACAAGGATTTAATGGTAATATTGTTTATACTATAATGAGGGTTATACCGTGAACAATCAATTAACCCTTTATTACATCTATTGTCCACAGTACTGACCACTGACCTTACACACCAGTAACTATGTAAGGGACAGAAGGAACAAGGATTTATATGGTAATATTGTTCCTTATTATAATGAGGGGTGTATTTACCTGTAACTATATTCAATAACCCTTTATTACATCTACTGTCCGCGAGTACGGACTGACCTTACACACAGTAACTATGTATACAGGGACAGAAAGGAACAAGGATTTATATGGTAATATTGTTTATACTATAATGAGGAGGTGTTATACGACATATCAATTAACCCTTTATTACATCTACTGTACACAGTACTGACCCTGACCTTACACACAGTAAACTATGTATAAGGGACAGAAAGGAACAAGGATTTTATGGTAATATTGTTTACACTATATGAGGGTATACATGTAACATATCAATTAACCCTATTACATCTACGTCCACAGTTACTGACCACTGACCTTACACACAGTAAACTATGTATACAGGGACAGAAAGGAACAAGGATTTATATGTAATATCTTATAATATTACATATAATGAGCTTACTAAAACTAAATAATAAGTCAAATTTAGTACAATAAGATGATTTTAGAGACAGAGCTATAGCAAAATAGCAAGTCGATATAGTAGGGAATGCAAAGCCCCAAGATTGCCAGACAGGATTGGTTAGAGATTACACCTTACCAGAAGCTGTTTTTCCCAGGCTTGCAAGAATATGCACAGGGATGCAAGGACCATTAATAGACAGAAGGGCATAAGTGACTGG
Organism: Hymenochirus boettgeri; assembly: GCA_019447015.1. Taxonomy (NCBI): domain Eukaryota; kingdom Metazoa; phylum Chordata; class Amphibia; order Anura; family Pipidae; genus Hymenochirus; species Hymenochirus boettgeri. Next base: position 123,400,956 of record CM033476.1, read on the forward strand.
GCCCATGAACTGTCCATCTCCACACCGTTCCACTGTTAAGTATTATTATTTATATCATTTAGATGGCTGTCTCTGAAGCAGGCGGTGCCCAAAACCTGGCCCCATGCGGGGGTTGCACACAGCGGCCAATGCATGCACTGTCTTGGCGGGCATCACCGGCCTAAAAGAGATGGTAGTGTGTTTTATGAAAGAGGCGTTCAGATGTTGTAATCCGGCACATAAATAAATGTTTCCTTCACGCCTCTTATGAACCCTTTAAGGCCGGTATGTGCGAGCCTCCATAGTGGATATCATGCCAACCCCCAACACAAGATAATGTATAATCACCCCACAAGTTAAGAAATCTAGAGCCACTAATATTTGCCACTCCTTGTTCTTTCTCCTGCAGTCAGTAATGGGATGGGGAGTCGCACTAATAACTGATGCTGCTCCTTTGAGCGTGTGCAAGTCTATGGAATAACTCATACAATATAGTTGTTTTGCTATTTTATCTATATATACTTGAAAAATTTCGGCAACAAGTATAAGGCGAATAGTGGTCTGTAAAATGGGTGCAACCTGAAATGTGTGCCTCATTTGCATATCTCTAAATGTTGCGAGGTAATATTCTTTAATTAAATAGTCTGCTCTCTGTTAAAATAAGACAGTTTTATATTATTCATTGGAATAAGCTTCTGATTGCCAATGTATATTCTTTATAGAAGAGAGGACGGACATAACTGCAAGAACAAGCAACACAGAGGTTTCTGAATCTGCTGTATTTTATATTGATTCACACGCTGCATGGACCTTTAAAGAACAAAAAACCCCAAACTGCATCGTGTGATTGCTCCCTGGGTGGTGGAGCGGTGAGGCACCTAACGAAGCAGTATTTTTGGGCGATGTTTTACTAACCAACAAGTACAGTTATATTTTCCATATACACAACACACACCTATTTGCTGTAAAATGTCCAGGTTAATAATTATGCCTAATTTTGGCAACCTTAAATGTTCTTTCAGGTGCCATAGGAACGTTAAGCTTGTTTTATGACCAATCCTTTTGTGATGTAGTGAGTGTATTATTTATAAAGCGCCACTTGGGTGCTGCCAGCCTGACATTATAAAGTATACAGTATATAGAGTATACAAACAAGGGGATAAGTGCAAAGCCATTTATACCAATAGATAAAAATTAAATAAATAACAATTTCATACATCGGTAAAATAAAAGCATATATATCAATTATTATATAATTTATATAAGGCACAAAGCCTTGACCAATAGGAATGAGATCCCTGGCTGAAGAGACTTACCAATCGAAGTGGTTTAAAGCGGGTAACAACTGTAAAAATGATTATGTGAGTGATTATTATGCAGCCATATGCACCTCTTGTCTTGTCACATATCATTTTATTTGTGTAATGTTTAAAAGCAAACCTGATCCCAAATCAAAGGTGGACTGTGTGTACCTAACCTTGCCTTATATGGATATATTAGGGAGGTAGAGATGTCGAACTTCGCACAAAATCGGTCGCCTCGAGGCATACGCGAATTTCGAAAATAAAACTAAAAATCCGCGAGGCAGGAAAACCCGTTTTAAAATTAAAAAATCCACTTGAAATAACAGAGATTTTTCGATGTTCAAAATTTTTCGAAATATCCGAGGTTCACGTTTTTCGGTTTGAATGAGTTTCTGATGAATAATGATATTGGAACGTTCCCGAAAAGCGCAAATTTTTTCGATTCAAAATTCAAAATGGACTCGGAAATTTAAATCATGTGAAAATCGAAAATCGGAAGTTCGGAGATGGCGGAAAATCCGGAATGAGAAAAAAAAATCCTCCGTTAGCGGAAGACGGGATAATCCGCTTGCGGTCCGGTGGTTCGGATCGCCGAACCGGCCATCCTATTAGGGAGGGGATGTTGCAGCTCGCTTAGTAAAATGCCATATATTCCAAGGGACAAAGAAAGGTCAAGGGGGGCTCTCTCCCCACACTGACACCCAATTTACAACATTTTGACCACACATACCTTACATATGTGTGTATGCGATCTTGCAGACCCGTTGTCATTTCACTGACTGTACTGTCGTACTCGGCTAAGTGAATCTGCTAAGGACATTGTTCAGATTTCCCAGTCATGCAACCATTATAAGGACAATGCTTTTGGTTCAAGTTATGACAAAAAAAAAAGTGTTAAAGTACATATGGGAATGGGTATTTTTTAAAAAAAAAAAATCTTCTTGGTGTAAGAAAAATAACAGATGTCTGCAAAACTTTCCCTTTAATTTAGAAGTCAGCGGCTCTGGCCCAGTTCCATGCAATCAGTGACACCCATGACCGCCTCCTCCCCAATCCCTTTTCTAGGAATTTCCAGTCAGCCAATGACGCTCAACTGTCACCGTATAAGTCCCGGGCCCACAGTCATAACTGTTAAATTCTTTAGATTTTCCTCCGCCTTCCGCGTTAACGTGACAGATTCCCACCCTAAAGGGTTTTATGAGTTCAGAAGTTTGCATGGTTCATGTCTGTTGGTTTATACAACACTCAACAAGAGGTTATGAGGCCCTCTTAGTTCGTCCAGTTCCGGTGGGATACGCACATTGTATTGATCAATTTCATTGCTCTGCGACATGTGTATCCTTGCTGAAATCTATGAATGGGGGCTGACAACATCTGACTGGAGATTTATCTAACTGAGGTGAAACATATGTGAGGGAGAACGTCTAGAACTGGACACAACACTAAGAAAAATATAGTCTAATGAACTGGAGGCTGACCTCATGACGAGACACAGCATGACTAATAATATCGTCATGAACTGGAGGGTGAATTGTAATACTAAAACAGTCTAGACTGGGGAATTCTGCTAATGAAATGGAGGGCTGACCAACAACGGTCTAATGAATGGAGGGATAATTAATACTGTCTAAATGAACTGGAAGGCTGACAACAACTGTCAATGAACGAGGGCTAATAATATGTCTAATGAATGGCGGTGCTGTGAACACTGTCTAAGAACTGGAGGGCTAATATATACTGTTAATGAACTGTAGGGAAAACAACATGTATAATGAACATGGAGGGCTAATAATACTGTCTAATGATGGAAGGACGGACAAAACGGTCTAATGAACTCGAGGCCTAAAATACTGTCTATGATATTTTAATGTAAACTCCAGTTGTTTTGTCCCTTTTTATATGATGTGGAGATGGTCTCTAGGTACAGTAGCGAATGATTCCAATGCAAAAGTGCCGTGGACAAGCAGGTCCTCAAAGGTTTTGTGATTTGCTAAGATTGGAGGGACCATTGACTCAACTGTGCATAAAATGGCATCGGGGGATACAGCGAAAATCTCTGCTAGAAGAAAGTGACCCTGTCTGACCCATCCAAACTTTTCCAGTCTGAAGAGCCAGTATGTCAATCATTCAACTAAGTAAAGGACATCCTTCTCAATTTAGATCTTCTAAGAGTAAGTAATAAATGGCCAACAATTCAATCCGATCGTTCAATCGTTCAACATCTTAGCCCAGTGTGGTACAGAGGTACAATAAATACCGATTGGAATAGATTGCACTGTATTAAGGAGGATTAAAAAATGACATTTTAAAAATTAAGGGTAGCCTTTATCATCAAACTAAAGGAGAATGCGGTAAAGAAACAAAGGGCTTTTTACGAAAGAACCTTGTCTATCGTACTTTGTGGTATTGATCATGCCATTAGCACAGGGAGTTTATTAAATACATCTAAAAACTAAAGCTATGTCAATCTGGGCCAATGGACATTGGCTGATAATCTTAAGATGGTATGCAATAGCACGGAGGCATCTACATCCAGTCAGTTGCAGTGTCAGGCTGTAGGACGTGGCATCAGCCACATGTGTACGGAACCTTGCTGCCGAGAAGGTTGTTGCCTTAAATTACAGGACTTGTTGCTCAGGCTCAGGAATCACCCGCTTCCATCTTAATTGAATACTTCTTTTGATCTGTACCTGACTATTGGGGAGAGCAAGCATGTCAGTGAATCACTATGAGGAACCATTGGAAGGGGGAGTTTTCCCACACATGCAATTTTACCACTATTAATTGCCCCCATTCAGCGTGCAGTGGAAAAAGAATATAGTTTCCCAGAAATGGGCAATTTAATAAGAAAAGTTCAATGTCAGTTCCCTAACACCAGACATGAGAGCCAAAGGAAGACTTAGCTACAAGCAGGAATGTCCCAAAGTTGAGGCCCACCAAATGTTTAAAAAACTACAACTGCCCCCAGCATTCCAACGGTTGTGATCAAGATTGGAAATCCCTAGTAAGCAGGCAATTGGGTCCACATAAATTTCTCACAGTCGTTCTAATACAGTCGAATACTAAATTGCGGCAACGATTCACTTTTCGTTTCTCTGTTACTTAACAATCGCATTCTGCGACCCAGGCAGTGCTGGGGCAATGTAGTTTTCAAACTCTGGAATTTCAAGGTTCAAGGACGGCTTATATTCATTATGTTCTGATGTTAACTACAACATAAAATTTATTAATGATGGGAACATAATGCGTTAATGTACTAAACCAAAAAAAAAAAAAACCCAGACAATCTCAACACCCCCCATTGGTGAATCCCACACTAAGGGAAGGATAGCGTGATAGATGGATACATTAAAGCAGGGATTCTCAACAACACAATGTCGCCTCCAGATGTTTGAAAACTACACACTTTTCAGCATTCCCTCAAACTTACACAGGGAATGCGGTGCGGAGTTTTAGTTTCAAAAATTCTGTGGCACACAGATTGAATCCCGATTTAGAGCATGTTACGATGCGCATTAAATTATGACTACATAGAGGAGTTTTATTCCATTTTTATTAGCTGTAAGGTGTACAAATGGGGATACCTATTTATATGTCTGTATTATGCATTCCTAATACGAGGATGAGCTACCATATGAATATTTGGTTGATGTTATTCACATACCCAGCCGTTCAAACAGAGTTACATATGATTTACTGTGTTCAAGACAGACATAAGTGTAGAAGTACTTGTTAGTATGAAAGAGATAAAAATAATAGGAGCCAAAATTAGATGCAGCCAACGTAAATCATCATATACAACTATATTACATCTAATGACAACCACGGACCTTACACACAGTTATAGCTGTTTATTAATGAGGGGTATACCGTAACATACAATTAACCATTTATTACATCTATCTGTCCCAGTACTGACCACTGACCTACACACAGCGTAACTTGTATACAGGGACAGAAAGGAAACAAGGATATATGGTAATAGTGTTTATAATATAATGAGGGTTATACCTGGTAACTATCAAATTAACCCCTTTATTTACACTCCTACTGTTCACAGTTTACTGACCACGAACCTTACCACACAGTACTAACTATGTATCAGGGACAGAAAGGAACAAGGATTTATATGTAATACTTGTTTATTACTATAATGGGGTTATACCTGGTACATATCCATATAACCCTTATTACAGCTACTGCCACAGTACGACCCACTGACCTTACACACAGTAACTAGTGTTACAGGGACAGAAAGGAACAGGATTTATATGGTATATGTTATACTGTAAAGAGGGTTATACTGTAACATATCAACTTAACCCTTTATTACATCTACCGTCCGCAGTACTGACCAATGGACCTAACACAGTAAACTATGTATACAGGGACAGAAAAGGAACAAGGTTTATATTGGTGATATCTTGTTTATAATATAAGGAGGGGTTATACGCTGAATCAATATAGACCCTTATGAACAGCTTACTGTCCACAGTATGACCTGACCTTACACACAGTAACTATGTATCAGGGAAGAAAGCGAACATAATGGATGTTAATATGGGTTTTACATTATCCCCTTTTCCTGTACTTTCTCCATACTCATAATACTATGTCTATATACTGGTCCATTCAATAACCTTTCGATCATCTGTCCTGCCGTAAGCTGACCACTGACCGTACACACAGTTACTATGTATACAGGGCACGAAAGGAACAAGGATAATGTAATTTTAGACCTATAATGAGGTTCTACCGTAAATCATCAATGAACCCTTGATTACATTACTGTCACACAGTTCTGACCACTGACCTTACACACAGTAACTATGTATCCAGGGACAGAAAGGAACAGGATATATGGTTAATATGTTTATACTATTAATGCGGGTTATACCTGTAACAATCAATTAACCCTTATACATTACTGTCCACAGTGACTGACCACTGACTTACAACAGTAACTATGTATAAGGACAGAAGGAAACACGGATTATGACTGGTAATATTGTTTTACAAATGGGTATACCTGTAATATATTCAATATCCTTTATTAACTATGTCCACAAGTATGACCACTGACCTTACCACAGTAACTATGTATACAGGGGACAGAAAGAGGAACAAGGATATATGGGTATTGTTGTTACTATATATGAGGGTTATACTGTACATATACATAACCCTTTATTACACCTACTTGTCCACAGTACTGACCACTGACCTTCCACCACAGTAAAACTATGTAACTACCGGGACCAGAAAGGAACACAGGATTTATACGGTAATATTGTTTATACTATAATGAGGGTTATACCTGTAACATATCAATTAACCCATTTGATTGCACTACCTTGTCCCACAGTACTGACCACTGACCTACACACAGTAACTATGTATAAGGACAGAAGGAACAAGGATTTAGATGTATAGTTGTTTTTACTATATGAGGGTTATACCTGAACATATCATTAACCCTTATTGCAACACTGTCCACCAGTACTGACCACGACTTACACACAGTTACTAGTATAAGGGACAGAAAGGACAAGGATTATATGGAATATTGTTTTTGATACTATAATGAGGGGTATACCTGTAACGATACATAACCCCTATACTTTATAATCTACTGTCCACAAGTATGACACTGACCTTACACCAGCAATATGTATACAGGGACAGAAAGGAACAAGGATTTATATGGATATTGTTATACGATAATAGGGTTATACCTGTTAAATACAATTAACCCCTTTATAACTACGTCCACAATATGCCCACTGACTACTTACACACAGTAAAACATGTACAGGGAAAGAAAGGAAAACAGGATTATGATGGTATATTGTTTATACTATAATGGGGTTACCTGTACATATCAATAACCCCTTGATTACACCTACTTCAACAGTACGACCACGACCTTGACACACAGGTAAACTATGTCTACAGGGACAGAAGGAACAAAGGATTATACGGTAATATGTTATACTATAATGGGGTTATACCTGAACATATCATTAACCCTTTATTATACTACCTACTGGTCCACAGTTACTGACCACCGACCTTACCACACAGTAACTAGTATACAGGGACAGGAAGGAACAAGGATTTATATGGTTGATATTGTTTATACTATAATGAGGGTTATACCTGGGAACATATCAATTAACCCTTTATACACTAGGCCCACAGTACTGACCACGACCTTTACACACAGTAACTATGTATACAGGGACAGAAGGAACACAGGATTTATATGGTAAATTTGTTATACCATAATGATGGGTATACTGTAACATATCAATTAAACTCTTATTACAATATACTGTCCACAGATGCCACTGACCTACACACAGAACTATTAACAGGGACAGAAAGGAACAAGGATTATATGGTAATATTGTTTTAATATAATGAGGGTTATACCCTTTGTAACATATCAATAACCCTTTATTTACACTAATGTCACAGTAAACGGACCCTGACCTTACACACAGTAACTATGTATACAGGGACAGAAAGGAACAGGATTTAATGTAATATCGTGTTTATACTATATATGAGGTTATACCGTGGTAACATATTCAATTAACCCTTTATACACTAATGTCACAGTATGACCATGACCACACACAGTGAACTAGCTATACAGGGACAGAAAGGAACAGGATTTATAGGGTTATGATGTTTATCACTATAATGAGGGTTATACCGGAACCATATCAATTAACCCATTATACATTACATGTCCCAGTAACGACACTGGACCTTACAACACAGTAAAACTATGTATACAGGGACAGAAAGGACAAGATGGATTATCTGGTATTGTTTATTACTATAATAAGGGTTAACCTGTAACATATCAATATACCCTATTACATCTACTGTCCAGCAGTACTGACCACGACCTGTACACACAGAAAAACTATGTATACAGGGACAGAAAGGAACAAGGATTCTATGGGTAATATTGTTATACTAAATGAGGGTTATACTAAAATATAAATAACCCTTATGCAATCTACTGTCCGCAGTACGCCACTGACCTTACACACAGTAAATATGTATACAGCGGAGAAGAAAGGAACAAGGATTTATATGGTAATATTGTTTACACATAATGAGGGTTATACTGTAACATCTCAATTAACCCTGTATTACATATGTCCCAGTACTGACAACTGACCTTAAACACAGTAACTATGTATACAGGACAGAAAGGAACAAGGGATTTATGGTATATATTGTTACACTTAATGAGGGTTATACTGTAACATCAATAACCTTTATTACATCTACTGTCCACGTACTGACCACTGACCTACACACAGTAACTATGAATAAGGGACAGAAAGGAACAAGGATTTATGGTAATATTGTTACATATTAATGAGGGTTTACCTGTAACTGTATAAAACCCTTTATTACATCGTATGTCCGTTAGTACCGACCATGACCTAACACCCAGTAACTAGTATACAGGGACAGAAAGGAAAAGGATTATATGGTAATATTTTTCACCTTAATGAGGGTGTATACATCGTAAACATATTCATTAAAACCCTTTATTACATCTACTGTCTAGCAGGATGACCATGACCTTACACACGAGTAACTATGTTATATAAGGGACAGAAAGGAACAAGGATCTTATAGGTAATATTGTTATACTATAATGAGGGTATCACCTGTAACATATCAATTAACTCTATTACATTATGTCCACAGTGACTGACCACTGACCTTACACACAGTAAACTATGATACAGGGACAGAAAGGAACAAGGATTTATATGGTAATATTGTTTATACTATAATGAGGGTTATACCTGTAACATATCAATTAACCCTTTATTACATCTACTGTCCACAGTACTGACCACTGACCTTACACACAGTAACTATGTATACAGGGACAGAAAGGAACAAGGATTTCCACAATTGTGGATATTTTTGCGACAGCAGCTCTTGCTACATTGCCTTGCATTAATACAGGGAGGATACGGCAAATAACGAAAATGGAAAATCCCTCACGTTGGTTTGAGATTTATTTCAACTGATTGGTGTTTGTCTGTTGCAATCTCCTCTTGCCAATCAATGTCTTCCTCCTTATGGCCAGAAACAATGTACCGTTGCTTTTCTAAGTTATTCCTTTAAAAAAAAACTGCAGTCCACTAAGGGGCAATCAAAGCCCTTCTGTCTCTTTGGCACACTGAGCATGTCTGTACCAGTGGTCAAGGGGAGGGAAAAAGGTGAGGTAACTGTAGAGCTTTTTGTGGTGAAAGATTTCAGTTCACAGGTGTAAGAATCACAGAAGATGGTTGTGGGCTACATGCAGAGATCTAATTGGATCCTGACAAGATCGTGTTGGCTACGTGCAGAGATCTAATTGGATCCTGACAAGATCGTGTTGGCTACGTGCAGAGATCTAATTGGATCCTGACAAGATCATTTCGGCTACGTGCAGAGATCTAATTGGATCCTGACCAGATCCGTATCGGCTACGTGCAGAGATCTAATTGGATCCTGACAAGATCGTGTCGGCTACGTGCAGAGATCTAATTGGATCCTGACAAGATCGTGTCGGGTACGTGCAGAGATCTAATTGGATTCTGACAAGATCGCGTCGGGTACGTGCAGAGATCTAATTGGATCCTGACAAGATCGTGTCGGTTACATGCAGAGATCTAATTGGATCCTGACAAGATCGTGTCGGGTACGTGCAGAGATCTAATTGGATCCTGACAAGATTGTTGTTTATACTCTAATGAGGGTTATACCTGTAACTATCATTAACCCTTTATTACATCTACTGTCCGCAGACTGACCACTGACCTTACACACAGTAACTATGTATACAGGGACAGAAAGGAACAAGGATTTATATGGTAATATTGTTTATACTATAATGAGGGTTTATACCTGTAAAAAATATCATCAAAGGACAGAAAGGAACAAGGATTTATATGGTAATATTGTTTATACCATAATGAGGGTTATACCTGTAACATATCAATTAACCCTTTATTACATCTACTGTCCGCAGTACTGACCGTTGACCTTACACACAGTAACTATGTATACAGGGACAGAAAGGAACAAGGATTTATATGGTAATATCGTTTATACTATAATGAGGGTTATACCTGTAACATATCAATTAACCCCTTTATTACATCTACTGTCCACAGTACTGACCGCTGACCTTACACACAGTAACTATGTATACAGGGACAGAAAGGAACAAGGATTTATATGGTAATATTGTTTACACTATAATGAGGGTTATACATGTAACATATCAATTAACCCTTTATTACATCTACTGTCCACAGTACTGACCACTGACCTTACACACAGTAACTATGTATACAGGGACAGAAAGGAACAAGGATTTATATGGTAATACTATTTAATATTACATTTAATAATGAAGTCTTTAACTAAAACTTAAATAATAAGTCAAATTTAGTAAATAAGATGATTTTAGAGGACAGAGGCTATAGGCAATAGCAGTCGATTATAGTAGTGGATGCAAAGCACAGATTGCCAGACAGGATGGTTAGAGATTACCCTCTACATTAAGCTGTTTTTCACAGGCTTTGCAAGAATATGCACAGGACTGCAAGTGACCATTAATAGACAGTAAGGCATTAAGTGACTCTGGGCCCATTGAACTGTCCATCTCACACCTGTTCCAACATGTTACAGATTATTATTATTTTATCTCATTTAGCAGTGGCTGTCTGAAGCAGGGGTGCCCAACCTGGCCCATGCTGGGGGTGCACTAGCGGCAATTCATGCACTGGCTTGGCCGGGCATCACCGGCCTAAAGAGATGGTAGTGTGTTCTTATGAAAGAGCAGTTCAGATGTTGTAATCCGGCCCATAAATAAATGTTTTCCTTCACGCCTCTTATGAACTCCTTTAAGGCCCGTTATGTGCGAGCCTCCACTAGTGGATATAATGCCAACCCCCCACCAAAGATAATGTATAATCACCCCCCAAGTTTAAAGAAGATCTAGAGCCCAATATTTGCCACCTCCTTTTCTTTTCTCCTGCAGTCAGTAATGGATGGGAGTCGCAACTAATAACTGACTGCTGCTCCTTTGAGCATGTGCAAGCTCATGAATAACTCATACATATTAGTCTGTTTCTGCTATCTTAATCCTATCATATACTTGAAAAATTTTCCGGCAACAATGTAAGGGAATAGTGGTCTGTAAATGGGTGCAACCTGAACATGTGTCCCTCATTTGCATATCTAAATGTTGCGAGGTAATATTCTTTTTAATTAAACGTCTGCTTCTGTTAAAATAAGACAATTATTATTTGCTGCATTGGAATAAGCTTCTGATTGCCCAATGTTATTCTTATAGTATAGAGGGATGTACATAACTGCAGAACAAAGCAATCACAGAGCTTTCTGACTCTGCTGGTATTTTTATATTGATTTCACACGCTGCATTGGCCTTTAAAGAAAAACAAACTGCAATCTGTGGATTGTCCCCTGGGTGGAGCTGTAGGGCACCTACAGAATGCAGTACATTTTGGGACGTGTTTACTAACCAAACAAGTACAGTTATATTTTCCATATACACAACACACACCTTATTTGTGTAACATGTCCAGGTTAATAATTACTGCTAATTTTGGCAACCTTAATGTTCTTTCCAGGTGCCATAGGACACGTTAAAGCTGTTTTATGGACCATATCCTTTTGTGTATGTATGTATGTGTGATTTATTTATAAAGCGCCACTTGGGTGCGCAGCGCTGTACATTATAAAGTATACAGTATATAGAGTATACAAACAAGGGGATAAGTGCAAGCCATTATACAAATAGATAAAAATTAAATTAAATACAATTTCATACATCGGTTAAAAAAAGCATATATATATAAATTATGTATAAATTTATATAAGTGCAACAAGCCTTGACAAATTAGGAATGAGATCCCTGCTCTGAAGAGCTTACAATCTAAGTGGTTTAAAGCTGGGTACACACTGTTAAAAATGATTATTGTGAGTTATTATTATTGCCACATATGCACCTCTGTCTTGTCAATATCCATTTATTTGTGTATGTTTGAAAAGCAACCTGATCCCAAATACTCAAAGGTGACTGTGTGTACCTAACTTGCCTTATATGGATATATTAGGGAGTAGAGATGTCCGAACTTCGCAAAATCCGGTCCGCTCGAGGATCCGCGAATTTTCGAAAAAATTAGAAAATCCGCGAGCGGACCCGTTAAAATTAAAAATACCCTTGAAATAACGAGATTTTTCGTATTTTCGAAAATTTTCGAAATTACGAGTTTTCATGTATTTTCGAAAATATGTATGTATGGAATTAAGAGAAATCCTTGTATTTTCGAAAATTTTCGAAAATACGTGTTTTGCCGTATTTTCGAAAATTTTCAAAAATCCGCGAAAACTCGTAATTTCGAAAATTTTCGATAATGTGAAAAATCCGCAAATCAGAAGTTTGGATGGCGGAAAATCCGGAAAAATCCTCCGTTCGCGGACGGGATAAATCCGCTGCGGATCCGGGGTTCGGATCCGCGAACCGGCCATCCCTATTAGGGAGGGGATGTTGCAGCTCGCTTAGTAAACTGCATATATTCCAAGACAAAGAAAGGTCAAGGGGGGCTCTCTCACCCACACTGACACACAATTACACATTTGTACCACACATACCTACATATGTGTGTATGCAGATCTTGCAGACCCTGTCTGTCATCTTTCACTGATCTGTACTGTGTGTACTCAGCTTAAGTAATCTGCAAGGACATTGTTCAGATTTCCCAGTTCATGCAATCCATTATAAGGACAATGCTTTTTGTTCAATGTTATACAAAAAAAAAGTTAAAGTACATATGGAATGGGTATTTTTAAAAAAAAAAAAATCTTTCTTGTGTAAGAAAAATAACAGATTTCTGCAATAACTTTCCCTTTGATTTAGAACTCAGCTGCTCTTGGCCCAGTTCCATTGCAATCACGTGACACCATGACCTGCCTCCTCCCCAATCCTTTTCTAGAGACATTTCCAGTCAGCCAATGACGTCAACTGTCACCGTATTAAGTCCCGGCCCACAGTCATAACTGTTACGATTCTTTTAGATTTCCTTCCGCCTTCCGCTTTAACGTGACAGATTTCCCACCCTAAAGGGTTAATGAGTTCAGAGTTTGCATGTTCATGTCTGTGGTTCTATCATACACTCAACAAGAGGTTTATTGGCCCTCTTAGTTGTCCAGTTCCGGATCGCACTATTGTATTGATCAATTTATTGCTCTGCGACAATGTCTCCTTGTGCATCGAACACCATCTAATGAACTGGAGGGCTGACAACACTGTCTAATGAACTGGAGGGATAATAATACTGTCTAATGAACTGGAGGGCTGACAACACTGTCTAATGAACTGGAGGGATAATAATACTGTCTAATGAACTGGAAGGCTGACAACACTGTCTAATGAACTGGAGGGCTAATAATACTGTCTAATGAACTGGAGGGCTGATAACACTGTCTAATGAACTGGAGGGCTAATAATACTGTCTAATGAACTGTAGGGATAACAACACTGTCTAATGAACTGGAGGGCTAATAATACTGTCTAATGAATTGGAAGACTGACAAAACTGTCTAATGAACTAGAGGGCTAATAATACTGTCTACTGAATATTCTTAATGTACAACTCCAGTTGTTTTGTCCCTTTTATATATGTGGGATCTCTAGGTACAGAGCTACATGGATTCCCACTGCAAAAGTGCCGTGGACAAGCAGGTCCTACAAAGGTTTTTGGAATTCTGCTCAGATCTGGAGACCATTTGCTACAAACTGTGCGAAATGCATCCTGGGGATACAGCGAAATCTCTGCTAGAAGAAAGTCTGACCCTTCTGAACCCATCCAATAACTTTTCCAGTCTGAGAGCCAAGTATGTCAATTCATTCAACTAAGTAAAGGACATTCCTTCTCAATTTAGATCTTCTAAGAGTAATTAATAAAATGGCCATACATATTACAATCCGATCTGTTCAATCGTCATACAATCTTAGCCACAGTTGTGTAACAAGAGGGTACAATAAATACCGATTGGAATAGATTGCCCTTGTATTAAGGAGGATTAAACAATGACATTTAAAATTAAGTGTTTAGCCTTTTATCAACTATTAATGGGTAATTGTGGTTAAAGAACAAAGGGCTTTTTACGAAAGAACCTTGTCTTGCGGTACTTTGTTATTGATTCATCCATTAGCACAGGGAGATCTTATTAAATACATCTAAAAACTAAAGCCTCGTACACATCTGGAGCCAATGTACATTGGCTGATAATCATAAATGTGTATGCATTAGCACGGGCATCGTACATCAGTCCGTTGCAGTGTCAGGCTTCGGACGTGGCATCAGCCATGTGTACGGACCCTTGCTCCGAAGAGTTTGTTGCCTTAAATACAGTACTTGTTTTGCTCAGGCTCAGAATACCCCGCTTCCATCTTAATTGACTCCTTCTTTTATCTGACCTGACTATCTGGGAGAGCAAGCATGCTCAGTAATCACTATGAGGAACCATTGGAAGTGGGGATTTCCCACAATGCAATTTACACATATTAATTGCCCCCATTCCAGCTGCAGTGGAAAGAATTATAGTTTCCAGAAATGGGCAATTTAATAAGAAAATGTCCACATGTCAGTCCCTAAAACCAGCCTAGAAGCCAACAGGAAGACTTAGTCTACAGCAGGAATGTCCCAAAGTGCAGGCCACCAAATGTTTAAAAACTACAACTCCCAGCATTCCAAGGCTGCTATCACAGATTGGACATCCCTAGTCTACAGCAAGGCAATGTCCCTAAATTCTCCAGTGTTCTAATCATGTCTAAACCTAAATTGCTGCCCGATCACTTTTCTTTCTCTGTTACTTAACAATCGCATTCTGCTACCAAGGCATGCTGGGCATTGTAGTTTTCAAACATCTGGAATTTCAAGGTTCGACAGGCTTAATTCATTATTTCTTATTAACCTACATACATAAAATTATTAATGATGGGACATAATGAGTTAATTACTAAACCAAAAAAACCCCCAGATCCCTTCCAACACCCCCCATTGGTGAATCCCCCACTAAGGGCAAGGATAGCGTGATTAGATTGTATAATTTAAAGCAGGGATTCTCAAACAATGTGCCTCCAGATGTTTGAAAACTACAACTTTCAGCATTCCTCAACTACAGGGAATGCTGGGAGTTGTAGTTTTCAAACCTCTGGTGGCACACAGCTTGAGAATCCCCGATTTAGAGCACTGTACAGCAGCATTAAATTATGACTTACATAGAGGGAGTTTTATTCCATTTTTATAGCTTAAGGTGTACAAAGGATATTTATTCTGTATTTGCATTTATACGACTATGAGCTACCATACTGAATATTTGGTTGATGTTATTCCCATACCCAACCGTCAAAACAGATTACATTGATTTACTGTTGTTCAAGAAGAACATCTCACAGCTGAGTAGAAATATGGCAGCTCTCACACACCGAGACAATCTAATTCAAACTCAAAATGCCTTTGTAGTGTTTACATTGGAGCATTGGAAAGGCCTTTTTCTGCATTTGTATCAGATCAGGATCAGTATAATCATATTAGATTGTAAGCTTCATGGGGCAGGGACCTCCTTTCCTCTTGTGGCAAAGTCCTAGCACTTCTATTTATATAATTTATATATCTATGTATTTATCCCCCTTGTATGACTATTGTATTTTGTTACTGTACAGCGCTGCGTCCCCAAGTGGTACTTTATAAATAAACTATATATACATACATATTACAGGGCAGGAAAAAAGCCTCAGTTTAATGCAATGTAATACAATTTTCCCTCCCAAAAAATACATTTGGGACTACGTCCATCTAGTCCAACCTACTCAGCTATACTCACATTTCCAGCCTAACAGTTGATCTAGAGGATGAAGGAAAAAAAAAAAAAATCAATTCGAAGGGCGAAAAAAATCCTTTTTGTACACAGGATTCCAAAACTGAACTGCATATTTCAAATGAGGCCTTACCAATGCTTTGGAAAGAGAGAATAATATTTTTCGCCCTTGAATCCATACCTCTCTTTATACAATATAAAGGAGAGCATGATCACAGCCTATTAATCTCCATTTTCAGTAAAATGCAGCCAGGTGTAGGACTAGCCAGTTATGCTGTGAAATGTTATTCCCCACCTTCCCTCTGCCTCGGGGGAATAGCATTCAGTCATTGGCTGTGATGTCGACTGTTACACCCATGGCTGGCAACTGCAAACCTTATAAAACAGAAAGCGAGATAACAGAACCTCAGGCAGCATTTCAGGTTAGTCTTACACCTTTCTGCCTTCTAACTATTGCAAGTTTGGGGAGTTGATTTACCTAGAAATAATACTTAATTTAAGGGAAGGACTTGCCCTTTATAAATATAGTTATGACATTTAATGCATCTATAGTTGGGTCACGTGTGTTATCAATCTTCTACATTAAGAAATTATATGGTAAACTGTGTGAATAAAACCAGTAGACTAAACCAATGTGGTCACTCACAATACTAATTCATTATCTTCTCTCTTTAGGTTTTGTAAAGCCAAAACGCCTGCTATGAATTTCATCGCTGATTAAACTAAAAGCTGGAATCAAGTTTAGCTACCCTGTCCTTTAATTCTGCATTTATATTAATAAAACTTACTGTAAAATCTCCAATCCTTTTTAAAGATCTTAAATGAAAACTGGGACTGGATCATCTAACACAATGGATTGTGTGTAAATGGATGGGATTTCATAGATAAAGATGCTCTGTATGTAGACAGACACAGAATGAGGCGTGTTGATAAGCAGCAATATTAGATCAAAATTGACCAAACATCTGTTTAGTGTATGGCCAGCATAAGGAGCTTGCTGTAAGAGCACACCTTATTTATAAGTGCCTGCTAGGGGTGTCCCTCTCTGCAGCTCATTGGCTATGGACAGAGCTCCATTTCTGGTCTCTCTGTGATTTCTCATACACAAACTACAGTGTCCCTTTAAATACTTTAGCTGGGTACACACAGTACTAGTCTTTGAAAACCTTACAGATTGTCATTTTTTAAAGATTACGCTACACACAGTCCCAAGCTTTCTCCTTTTATATAGTATAGGGAGAACGTTCAGGACTGACATATTTCCCACAACTACAGCTGTCTCCCTATACTTTAGTACAGGGGGGCGACCAAGGGAAGCTTTCTGAACGTAACGAGCGATCCAGACGCAGACACCAAACATTCTTCAGTGTCAGGAATGTTAGTTTGTGGGGTACACACATTACCGAGAAAGTCCCTTTATAGTTCATGGGTGTACCCAGCAAAAACCTTCTGCCCATGCCAGATAAAAATGATAAATTGATTTTGACAACCTGAAATCAGATCTGATCACAATAGTTTCCTAGGATCCATTCAATCCTGTTATTATGGGTATGAAAATAATCACAAGACAGAAAATCAGTAAACACCGCCAAATAATACAATCAAAATAAATCCAGTTCCTGGTGATGTTTCTTATTTAAGAAAAAACAGGCACATTCTTCGAAAATATAACTTCAGTGAAAATCCTCAGACACTAGTAATAGTGCAAAACAACTGGTTTTATTTATTTTTTGTTCACAGTTAAACACAAGCAAAATAGTCTTAATCTTTCCCGAGAATCCTGGCAGAGACTGCTTGAGTCTAACATTCTGTTTTCTACTCCTGTCGGCTAATTAGCTTTCATCTTAAAAATTCTTTTCCTGGCAGACGTTTTTTTTTTTTTTTAATTGGTGGGAGGCAAACAGCAGAAATTATAAATAATCGTCATGTAAAAAGACGTTGATGTGCAATGAGAATGCATTAGATGGATGGTGTCCGATCAGCTGGACACGTTCAGTTAGGCTTTGAAACAAGCCCACAGTGGATGTGAGTCGCCATCATGGACTCCCTCTTGCCTTTAGTTATCAATCATAATCATCATTTTAAAGTTAAAGATTCGAAAACTCCAAAGGAGAAACTGCAAGGACAATAACGAAGTTCTCTGTTCTACAGCATAAACTGTGCAATATTACTTGATATTCAGAGATCCACAAGATAAAGTGTTACATTTATTATTCTAAAACAGAAGTTGCTGCCCGTATTAAACCCGATTGTGTCTTTTTGAGGAATATGGGTCGATAGAACTGATTACATTAAATAAAAATATATTATTATTTCCATTGTTGTGGGATTCCAAATGTTTGCAGGCTGTGCATGTGTAGTGTTTGTTAGAAAGTGCAACATGTAACCATCAGAACTGAAATGCTCTCTGATAGACGCCACAGATCCATATTAAAATCCTCCATTACCTATAGGCTGTACACAGCGTGAATGGCTGAACAGACTGACGGTAGCTTATAAGGGACAATTTATAGCAGAGCCAATGTTTGTTTTAAGGGGGGTTCACAATAGGAATTCTTTGCAATTGTTACATTATTTTTAGCTGTACAAGGAAAGCAGTTGGTCCCTTGTTTTAGCCTCCTGCTGTTGGTAAGGTCACTTTAAGCAAACAACATGCTGGAGCTGCCATAGTGTACACTAAGGCTGATGAATAGATAAAAAATAAAAATGATATGTAACACATTTACCTAAGTGGGTTAAGGAAATATGTCCAATTAAAGCTTAAGGTCGCCTGATAGGGTTAGAAAAATACCCTTTAAAGTACTGGTATTGTGTGATTACAAACCAGAAAGTGCTTGCAATTCATTTATACCATGATCACTGAAACAAGGTTAAATGGGGGAGTGCCCAAAGCACTGACCTCCGACCTATGACCTGAAAGGTCATCCCTGTTCTCTGATGAAATAAACACTTTCCATCCACAGGCACATCCAGTCTGTTATTGAAAGGGTGCAGTGTCAGGTAATAGAAAAAGGGAGATATAGGAAACGGTGATGGTAAAACTAAGCAGGGATTTTTTGTTTTTAATTAATTATTTTCCAAATATGGTTTATTGAGTCTTCTTCATTTGAAATATGTTTAAACATTACACTGCAGAAGTAGTGAGGCCAGGAGATTTCTGGGTCCAGGAAGCCAGAAGGTCTGTAACACTGATTGTTTGCCTCTTGACTTTGGGCGATGAAGGGAACGCGGTCAGGGTCTTATTCTAGTCGTAGTCCATGATATGAAGATCCGCATTTCTCGGAACAGGGCGCCCCCTTGTGGTAGTCTCTGTAATAGGCTCCTGGCAGAGTTCAGTTTTCAGAATCTCAGAGAGACTGCTGATACTTTCCTCGTCACAGTGGCTCTCGCTCTTGTTACGGAACAGCTCGCGAGCCCGGATGCCGAGCAAGCTTTTAGCATTCGGATAAGAGCCAATAGTCAGGTGGCCACCAGATGGTATTTCCAATAGCTCCCTACGACTGGCGGTGCCGCCTTTCTCAGGGGTGGACAGGGTACTACTACTCCCGCTTCTGCTGCTTTCTCCACTGCTACAGGTGCCTGTGTGCTTAAGAGACCTGTCGTTTTCGCTACTGCCATTTAACTCTTCTTTTGTTCCTTCATCAGGGCTGTAAGCGCTTGCATTGGGGATGTCACACCTGAAAGAATAAAGAATTAATTCCTCTGCCATAAGCCATAATGTCAGGAAAATGTAGGGTGCCACTATAAGGAATAATAATAAATCATAGCTCCTTAACCTTCCAGACTTCAATCAATGCATTAAAGGTACAGTTCACTTTTTCAGTGTATTATTCCTTTAAAAAAGACTCCAGTATCATGATTTCAGCTGCAGTCTATCCAAAGTTACAGCAGTACAAAGGATGTTTTTTCCTGCTAGCACAGTGAGCTGTGACATTACCAGCACATGTGATCTGCCCCAAGTCTCGGGTTGGAGCATGCCCACAGCTAGGACAGAGCATAATCAGCTGCATAATAAGCCCGGCCCCTAAACTACTAATCGTTTTTAAAGCTGAAAGAAACTGTATTCTCTAAGGTGAGGTAGAGAAAGGACAGAGAATGGTTGCAGGTCTGTAACACAGCACATCTGAGACTCAGACAGGACAGGAAGTGTAACTTTACAAGCCTATAACTTAATATGCAGAGAAGCTAGAGACATCATCCTCTTGTTTGAATGGAGGGCACTTGTATAGAAACCACAGTTATCCTTTAAAGAACAACTATACCATTCCCACTCACCTCCCCACCATTTATTGTACCTATGGTGAGGATTTAAACCCAATTCCTTGGTTTTCTTGGGTTTCACTTACCTATAGTCTACCTTGTTGGTCTGGTCCACCTTTTGATCTGTTGGAGACAAGACCAATGGGAAGACATGCTCTGCAAGACGTGCATCTTCCTACTGGTCAGGTCCAGAACAGATAAAGGACTAGTGGATGGTACTGGCAAGCGAAACGGATGAGAACCTAGTGGTTTAGATTCTTTACCCTGTGCACTTTTTATAGAAATAAGAGGGTAGGGGATATAATGTCCTTTAAACTATAATAGAACAACATGGCTGCATAATATCCATGTTCCCTTTTGTCCCACATCCCTGCATGTCTTTGAGATATCACCACAGGAATGATAAACTCCTTACCTCTCCTCAGCGGCCTCAGCTGGATCTGCTCTCTCTCCCGTTTGATTCATGGCACTTTCGGTCGGTCGAAAATAACGGCTGGTGTGGGGCGGGCGGCTGCGACCTTGATCACGTCCAAACGAATGATCAGACGTGTTGGAAAATTACGATAGATTGTGCGGTTCCCTATGGGAACGCTCGATCGATCATGCGCATTTTCGGATGCAGACGAATTTGCCGCGACTGACGGACACTTGTTCCGGCCGAGCGCTCGCTCCTAGCGAGCGCTCAGCCAGGATAAATAGTCCCTCAGTGTGTACCCAGCCTAAGGATCTTGACTTCATAAACCTGACTTATCTTCTTCTGAGCTTTGTACCTGCTCTCTGCTGCTTGCAGCTGACCACTTTGCGCACAGGACAGAGATAAAATAAAAACATTTGTAATTGCACAATTCATTTAACATTTGCCAATCATGTGATCCCTGAAGATTCTGCACAGTCTGTGGTTAACTGAGGTTATCTATACCCATTATATAATCTACATCTAGGGTATAATCTAGGGTAGCTTCCCTCCCAGGCTGTCCTGACTTTCAGCCTGTAGATACATGCTTATAAGGGGAAGAGAATGTGCAATTGGCCTATTACAGTTCACAGCGCAATGTAACATTAATCCTTTAAATTGAGATTGCTCCAATCGTACTGCCAAACATTTCTAGGTACAGTTACCCTTTAATGTCTACAATACATTGCTTTTCTTCTTAACTGCAATCTGCAACTGCAACAGTTTATTAAACAGTTTTTACTGTTATGATCACTAAGAAACATCAGGTCAAACTACTGCACTGTACATTGCGTAATGGTAACATGCACTTCTACCTACATAGCCTAATGTATTTTTCTATGAAACTACCCAGCATGCAAATGGTCACGTCATCCAAGCAGATCTAGCATATTTAGGCCGGAGCCACAGATAAAGAGCCCATTACCTGTTCTTCGCTTTAACATCCTCTAAGAATTTTTTCTGTTCCATAAACAACAATTCCTTCTTGGCTAACTGGTCCTCTAGCTCTGTTGGCACACATGATGTGTATGGCCAGCTTAATTAGTCTTCTTCTGCCTGAATAATGACGTGTAATATTACGAGCCCCTAGGCTAAGGTCCCATTGGATGACCATGAAAAACGCAATGCGTCCTCTTGTATTGTATGCATATGTCTGGGTTTGCCTTCCAAGATTGCTGCCTTATCTAACCCCCTAAGTTAATATTGGGGTTCCCATATTTGTACTCCAAAATTCACCGTTTCCTAAAGATACTCCTTCTTTCTAAACTGGCAGAATGTGCAACTGTTTCCTAAAGATACTCCTTCTTTCTAAACTGGCAGAATGTGCAACTACGGGCAGTTCTGTAGACAAATCCAAAGGGGCAACAACATTTATAAAATATAATTTTTTTTTTAACAAAGTACATTTCCCAGGGGTCAGTATAAGGACCAGCAAAGTGCAATTAATGCAGCCCTGTTAACTACTATTTTAAGCATGCCCCTCTCACATCTGGTAACCCAGACATTGTCTTGTATTCTGGGTGAACTATTAAAATAGCCTAAACTTGAGAATGAAACTGCAGCTCTGTCTCTTTATTATAATTCAAATAAAAAATGGAAAACCGATGTCCTTGCAACCAAATGTATTACTACCAAAATTCGACGCTTGAGGGATAGGCCCCACTTACGCGTTTTTACACCGATTTGCGACCCGCTTCCGATTGGCGATGCGCAATGACACATACATTAGAATGTAAATCGCAACAAGTATGCCCCACTATGAGCAATGCGTTGCGATCCGTTGTCACAACGTGCGTGTTCACCATTTTTGGTCCGTTTGTGTCCGCAACGCGCAACAATGCAAATCTATGGAAGCGCAAAAAAAAAACGGACATCGACGCGATTTTACTCCTTTTTTTTGCGTTTTAACCAGAATTCTTCCAGTGATGTCACTTCCGTTTCCTGTTTAGGGCGTAGTCGGGCTGTGGAGGTTGTAGCAGGTTTGTTGTGGACATTGGGCCTTGTGTTTTGCACCACCAACCGACAAAGTGACAGGAAGTGACTTCACAGGAAGTGACTTCACAGGAAGTGACAAAAAATTTTAAATTTTACAAAAACACAATCGCAAACGCAATCGCAACGCACAAAAAAGCACTTAAATCGCACAAAATTTAAATCGCAGCGCATGTAAACGCATATAAAAATCAGAGGCAGCGCATCAAATCGCTTCTAAAAACGCACGCAATCGCTTTTGCGATTTTACATGCACATAAGTGGGGCCTAGCCCTTAAGAAATAAATGGTCAACTGACTTTAATATCTGTCTAAATCATGCCAGGTTCTCTTCTCTATAAACCATCAGAGATCCATGACATCACATAACCACAAAGGTCTGTGTGTCGACGGAGATATCTGTATCTATGCAATGTGGAACAAAGCACAAACCAGTGCTAAATAAATTACCCGATATCAGCAAATAAAACATTTAGACCAGTTACCCACGAGTGGCATGTTTAGGTCAGGTAGCGGTTAGGCCGAGGACACATGACAACGTGCGCTATCGCACCGGAAACGCAAAAAAAGGAGATTGCTCCGAAAAAACGATCTCAGCTACTGTGGCCAGACCATTGGCTAACATTAGCGCCCTCTTTTTAACGCACGATTGAATCACAATCGGATTGCATGTTAAAACGCGTAAGTCTGGCCTAGCCCTTTTCTGAGCGGTCTCTGTTGATAAAGCGATACATGTAGTGTTTTCCTAGCGCTTAACATACGGATCCGTTCTGAAACCACTACAATACTGTTTGTTTGAGAATAGCCTTATAAGGGTTGTGGTACATTCTAAAGTAGAATGTTTAACACTCCCCTTGGCTCTTGCTGCTTCAATCTACTTCCATCTTCTACCTTCAGTCCACAATGTGACAAATCAGAAGATGCGCTTATTGCAGATTCAATTGGTCTTCCAATTGGTCTCCTTGCTGACGGATTGGAAGGGGCGGAGTGGACCGGAGCATTGAGACTTTAGCCCAGATAAACAGTGAGGACTGAAAGGGACGATCCTACGGTATCTCATTACTGTGGGCAGTGCATTCCCGAGCGCTCCCGAGGCCAAAGAACGTTAACAGTTGGTCTCCGGATCGTTTGGAAATGCCAGAAAATTTGCCCCAGCTGCGGTCGTCTCCCTGTACTTAAAGTATAGGGAGTCAGCTGGGGGTAATCTGCAGTCCTGAGCGTTCTCCCCATACTTTACATAGGAGGAAGGCTCGGGGACTGTGTATAGTGCCACATTTTGTAACGATTGTGCATGTGCATACCCAGCTTTAGCGGTTAAGGTCCTCATCCTGGGTAATACGAATGGGAACAGAGGAATAGAATTTCTCTTTAATTCTGTGTTTCTCACCTGTAAGCATATAGGTAAATAACCCACAGTCCACAGAGACTGGAGATAAGGCTGCCAATATAAAATGACAGAACACACATGGATTAGGACTGTAATAGTATTGTAACAGGATCCTAAGCTGCCCATACACTATGTAAATAAGGAACAAAGACTTCTGGGAATTTACCATGTTTCCATGGAGGCTTTTAGGAAACTATATCTCTAAAAAGACTTTTACAGCATTCCACAAGCTGAATGCAAAACCAGAGCGCCAACTACAGACCAGTTTCAGCATTATGGACAGACGTCACTAATCAATTAAATAGGATAGGGAAAGAACTCAGGCTTTGAAACTCCCTTTTCAGCAATTGGCACTCTGGTTTTGCATTTAGCTTGTGGAATGCTGTAAAAGTCTTTTCAAACATATAGCTTCCTAAGAGCTTCCATGGAAACATGAAAAAAAGTCTTTGTTCGTTATTTGCATATTGCTGAAAAGGGAGTTTCAAAGCCTGTTTCTCTCCCTATCCTATTTAATTTATTAGTGACGTCTGCCCATACACTATTAAGACTTTAGACAGATTTGTTGTACATAACAGAGAAGGGGGTTAGTTTGGGACTTTAGTTCCCCATAAGCTAGTGATACATTATTGGATATGTGGCCAATGGTACCAAAGATCAGTTCTCACAAGGGTTTGGCAAGATGGAAAGCAACAAATATTGTCCAGACTTGATTAAGTCAACCAATCTGCCAAAATAAAATCTAATAGTGTATAGCCAGGTTTAGAACAGACCTAGCTGTATATGCAGTCTAATTTTATCATGGCAGCAACTGAGTTACCACTATTACACATTGACAGTTTAGAACTGAGATAACCAACGAGCAGCCTTCCAGATGTTTTAATAACTACAGTTTCCAGCATCCCCTGGCTGCAGAGAGTTGGTAAGGAAAGGCTGGAGGTTGTAGTTATCAAAACATCTGCAGGGCTATGAGTTGCCTATCCTTGGTTTAGTCAGTGTGCAGACCACCCCCAAACGGTGTCACTGACACTTTCTATCCATTATAAACCTCACCCACCAGTGTAATAAGTAATGGGGTTATAATAACCAACCACCACACAGGGTATTGACTGCTTACCACTTTTCCTCAAACGATTACAGTTTAGGGTTTTGGGGGGTGATTTACCTGTATGCAAGTTTTCATTTTGGGGCTGGACTTGCCCTTTAAAGTGTCCTATGGAACCTGGAAAAAAATTAAGGTTACAAGATTAGTAAAAAAAAAATTGCAGGAATTATTAACCTGGACAGCTAAATGAAATAGATTTACTGCTCGTCTACCCCAACATAATATACATATTCTCCAACCATCCCAGAAGGGTCTATCCCAGTTTTCCGGAACTACTGTCTTTGTCCTGCAGTGGGCAGTGCATTCATGGAGCATGGAAAACTGAATTCTTGAGGTGGGTGTAGCATCAATAGGCCCCACTTAAAGGGCATGTCCACTATAATCTCCCCAACTACTGGCCCCACCATGTAGTGTAGTTTAATCCTTACCTCACATCCCAGCTCCATAGGGTTCTCCTGTAGACCCCCCCCCCCCAAAGTCCCAAAACTAACCACCAGGAGGATAGCAGGGCTCTGCCTGCTATCATGCCTCCGGTAGATATTTGCCATGCGTACTGCAACCCTTCTCCCCCCTCCCTCCCCTCCCGTTCTACTATCCCTCCCCCTAGCACAAATCCCCCTTTATATGATGTTCCCCCATGTCCCCCAGCCCCAACCGCATATTTTTTTTTTTCAAAAAGCTCCCAAACCTTACTTACCTCTCCTCTTTCCTCCCGCTGCACTGAATGACCGGCAGCCGCGTCCGTGATTGATGCCGCTCAGCCAATCACAGACGCGACTGCCGGTCCCGCCCCTCAGCTTGCATCCTCGCAAGCAGAGGGCCGGCAGTGCGGCGGAGGAACGAGGGGAGGTAAGTAAGAGTTTGGGGGACTTTCTGAAAAAAAAATTTATGCGGTTGGGGCTGGGGGACATGGGGGAACAGCATATTAAAAATTAGTTTTACAGGTGGACATACCCTTTAAGATTCCCTGTCCCCTTTTTTGGGAGGTTTGAAACACAGTAAGATCTTCCCAAACCTGCACATCCAAACATACACCTGGTCTATCGCTCATGCCATGCATCCTACCATATAGTTGGGCCATAGTGCAATGCAGCTTCTTATGATGGCTTACATCACATTTAGGTTTAGGCACACTCCCTATCGCAGGAGTATGTAGACAAAGAATTTATTGTGAGGTGGGCAGTGCCTGCGGCCTCCTTATATGCGCTCCTGCCTAGTTGCGGCACCTAACAAGATTATCTGATTGTTGGAGGGCACATGTAAACAAAAAACAGATTTGCAATAACTGCATTTAAAATATAACTGTGTCAAGCTCTCTGATCTAACACTTGCTTAACTAAGTAACATAGTAATTGAGGTTGAATAAAGTATATATGTCCATCAAGTCCAACCTTTATACCCTCCTTTTTAACCCTACCTAACAGTTGATACAGAGGAAGGTAAAAAAAAACAGCAAAAAAGGTGGGGAAAATTCCTTCCTGACTCCAAATGGCAATCGGAAAGTATCCCTGGATCAACCAGATCTACAGTATATGGATTAATACCAGTAATTCTTAATATTATATAGTATCCCCGTACCAACCAAAACTACAGTATATGTATTAATACCAGTAATTCTTAATATTATATAGTATTCCCATACCAACCAGAACTACAGTATATGTATTAATACCAGTAATTCTCAATATTATATAGTCTCCCGTGCCAACCAGAACTACAGTATATGTATTAATACCATTAATTCTCATATATAGTATCCTGTACCACCCAGAATTACAGTATATGTATTATACCAGAATTCTCAATATAATATAGTATCCCCGTACCAACCAGAACTACAGTATATGTATTAATACCAGTAATTCTTAATATTATATAGTATTCCTGTACCAACCTATGTTCTAATGAACTGGAGGGCTATAATGACTGTTCTAATGAACTGGAGGGGGACACACTGTACTAATGAACCTTGGAGGGCTAATAATACTGTCTAATGAACGTAGGGATAACAACCATGTCTATGAACTGGAGGGCTAATAATTACTGTCTAATGAACTTGGAAAGACTGACAAACTTGTCTAATGAACTAGAGGGCTAATAATTACTGTCAACGAATATTCTTAAATGTAAAACTCCAGTTGTTTTGTCCCTTTTTATATGTTGGAGATCTCTAGGTCAGAGCTACATGGATTCCCACTGCAAAAGTGCCGTGGACAAGAGGTCCTACAAAAGTTTTTGGAATTCTGCTCAGAATGGAGACCATTTGCTACAAACTGGTGCAAAATGAATCCTGGGGGTATTACAGCGAAAACGCTCTGCTAGAAGAAAGTCTGACCCTCTGAACCCATCCAATAACTTTTTCCAGTCCTGAGAGCCAAGATGTCATAATTTCATTCAAAGTAAAGGACATTTTCCTTCTCCAATTAGATCTTCTAAGAGTAAGTTAATAAAACGGGCCATACATATTACAATTCCGATCGTTCAATCGTCACACAATCTTGCCACAGTTTGTGTAACAGAGGGTACAATAAATACCGATTGGAATAGATTGCCCTTGTGATTAAGGAGGATTAAACAATGACATTTAAAATTAAGTGTTTAGCTTTTTATCAACTATTAATGGGTAATTGTGGCTATTAAAGAACAAAGGGCTTTTTACGAAAGAAACTTGTATTACGGTACTTTGTTATTGGTCATGCATTAGCACAGGGAGATCTTATTAAATACATCTAAAACTAAAGCCTCGTACACATCTGAGCCAATGTACATTGGCTGATAATCATAAGTGTGTTATTGCATTAGCACGGACATCGTACATCAGTCCGTTGCAAGTGTCAGGCTTCGGAAGTGGCATCAGCCATGGGCGGGAACCTTGCTCGAAGAGTTTGTTGCCTTAATACAGTACTTGTTTGCTCAGGCTCAGAATACCCCGCTTCCATATTAAATTGAACTCCTTTTTTATCTGACCTGACTATCTGGGAGAGCAAGATGCTCAGTAATCACAATGAGGAACCATTGGAAGTGGGATTTCCACCATGCATTAATTTAAATCAGTAATTGCCCCCATTCCGCTGCAGTGGAGGAAAGAATTATAGTGTCCAGAGAAATGGGGCATATTTAATAAGAAAAGTTCACATGTCAGTCCCTAAAACCAGCCTAGAAGGCCAACACAGGAAGACTTAGTCTACAGCAGGAAAGGAAGTCCAAAGTGCAGGCCACCAAATGTTTTAAAAAAACAACTCCCAGGCATTCCAAGGCTGCTATCACAGATTGGCATCCCTAGTCTACAGCAAGCAATGTCCCTAAATTCTCCCAGTGTTCTAATCATGTCAAACCTAAATTGCTGCCCGATCACTTTTTCTTTCGCTGTTACTAACAATCGCATTCTGCTACCAAGCAGCTGGGGATTGGTAGTTTTCAACATCTGGAAAATTTCAAGGTTCAACAGGCTTATTCATATGTCTATTACCTACAACATAAAATTAAATTTGATGGGATAATGAGTTAATTACTAAACCAAAAAAAAAAACCCAGATCCCTTCCAACACCCCCCCTTGGTGAATCCCCCACTAAGGGCAGGATAGCGCTGATTAGATTGTATAATTAAAGCAGGGATTCTCCACAATGTGCCTCCAGAGTTGAAAACTACAACTTTCAGCATTCTCAACTACAGGGAATGCTGGGAGGTGTAGTTTTCAAACATCTGGTGGCACACAGCTTGAGAATCCCCGATTTTAGAGCACTGTACTGCAGCATAAATTATGACTTACATAGAGGGAGTTTATTTCCATTTTATAGTTAAGTGTACAAAGGATATATTCTTAGTTTGCATTTATACGAGTATGAGCTCCATACTGAATATTTGGTTGATGTTATTCCCATACCCACACGTCAAAACAGATTACATTGATTTACTGTTGTTCAAGAAGAACATCTCACAGCTGAGTAGAAATATGGCAGCTCTCACACACCGAGGACAATCTAATTCAAACTCAAATGCCTTTGTGTTTACATTGGAGCATTGGAAAGGCCTTTTTCTGCATTTGTACAGATCTCCAGGTCTTCCAAATGCTCAGATTCAGGATCAGTCGTAGTCCATGATCAGTCGTAGTCCAGATTCAGGATTCTAGTCGGAGTCAGGATATGAAGATCCGCCATTTCTCGGAACAGGGCGGCCCCCTTGTGGTAGTCTCTGTAATAGGCTCGCTGGCAGAGTTCAGTTTTCAGAATCTCAGAGAGACTGATGAGACTGCTGATACTTTCCTCTGTCACAGTGGCTCCGCTCCTCTTGTTACGGAAACAGCTCGCGAGCCCGGATGCCGAGCAAGCTTTTAGATTCGGATAAGAGGCCAATAGTCAGGTGGCACCAGATGGTATTTCCAATAGCTCCCTACGACTGGCGTGTGCCGCCTTTCTCAGGGGTGGACAGGGTACTACTACTCCGCTTCTGCTGCTTTCTCCACTGCTACAGGTGCCTGTGTGCTTAAGAGACCTGTCGTTTTCCAGCTACTGCCATTTAACTCTTTTTTGTTCCTTCATCAGGGCTGTAAGCGCTTGCATGGGGGAGTCACAAATGAAAGAATAAAGAATATTA
This sequence comes from Hymenochirus boettgeri, assembly GCA_019447015.1. Classification (NCBI taxonomy): domain Eukaryota; kingdom Metazoa; phylum Chordata; class Amphibia; order Anura; family Pipidae; genus Hymenochirus; species Hymenochirus boettgeri. The sequence continues at coordinate 123,430,970 of CM033476.1, forward strand.
ATCTCTCTGCCCTAAGCCATAATGTCAGGGAAATGTAGGGTGCCACATAAGGATAATAATAAATCATAGCGCCTTAACCTTCCAGACTTCAATCAATGCATTTAAAGGTACAGTTCACTTTTCATTTTCAGTGTATTATTCCTTTAAAAAAAGACTCCAGGATCATGATTTCAGCGCAGTCTATCCAAGGACAGCAGTACAAAGGATGTTTTTCCTGTAGCACAGTGAGCTGTGACATTACCAGCACATGTGATCTGCCCCAAGTCTCGGGTTGGGGCATGCCCACAGCTAGGACAGAGCATAATCAGCTGCATAATAAGCCGGCCCCTCTAACTACACGTTTTTAAAGCTGAAAGAAACTGTATTCTCTAAGGTGAGGTAGAGAAAGGACAGAGAATGGTTGCAGGTCTGTAACACAGCACATCTGAGACTCAACACAGGACAGGAAGTGTAACTTTACAAGCCTATAACTTAATATGCAGAGAAGCTAGAGACATCATCTCTTGTTTGAATGGAGGGCACTTCTATAGAAAAACCACCGTTATCCTTTAAAGAAACAACTATACCATTCCCACTCACCTCCCCACCATTTATTGTATCTATGGTGAGGATTTAAACCCAATTCCTTGGTTTTCTGGCTTGATTTCATTACCTATAGTCTACCTCGTTGGTCTGGGCCACCTTTTGATCGTGGGAGACAAGACCAATGGGAAGACATGCTCTGCAAGACGTGCATCTTCCTACTGGTCAGGTCCAGAACAGTAAAAGGATATGTGGACGGTACTGGCAAGCGAAACGGATGAGAAACCTAGTGGTTTAGATTCTTTACCCTGTGCACTTTTTATAGAAATAAAGAGGGTAGGGGATATAATGTCCTTTAAACTATAATAGAACAACATGGCTGCATAATATCCATGTTTTGGTCCCACATCCCTGCATGTCTTTGAGATATCACCACAGGAATGATAAAACTCCTTACCTACTCCAGCGGCCTCAGCTGGATCTGTCTCTCCCGTTTGATTCATGGCACTTTCGGTTTGGTCGAAAATACGGCTGGTGTGGGGCGGGCGGGCTGCGACCTGATCACGTCCAACGAATGATCAGACGTGTTGGAAAATTACGATGATTGTGCGGTCCTATGGGAACGTTCGATCGATCATGCGCATTTTCGGTGCAGACGAATTTTGCCGGACTGACGGACATTGTTCCGGCCGAGCGCTCGCTCCTAGCGAGCGCTCAGCCAGGATAAATAGTCCTCAGTGTGTACCCAGCCTAAGGATCTTGACTTCATAAACCTGACTTATCTTCTTCGAGGCTTTGTACCTGCTCTCTTGCGCTTGCAGCTGACCACTTTGCGCACAGGACAGAGATAAAATCAAAAACATTTGTAATTGGACAATTCATTTAACATTTGCCAATCATGTGATCCTGAAGATTATGCACAGTCTGTGGTTAACTGAGGTTATCTATACCCATTAATAATCTACAATCTAGGGTATAATCTAGGGTAGCTTCCCTCCAGCTGTCCTGACTTTCAGCCTGTAGATTACATGCTTATAAGGGGAAGAGAATGTGCAATTGGCCTATTACAGTTCACAGCGCAATGTAACATTAATCCTTTAAATTGAGATTGCTCCAATCGTACTGCCAAACATTTTAGGTTACAGTTACCCTTTAATGTCTACAATACATTGCTTTTCTTCTTAACTGCAATCTGCAACTGCAACAGTTTATTAAACAGTTTTACTGTTATGATCACTAAGAAACATCAGGTCAAACTAATGCACTGTTACATGCGTAATGGTAACATGCACTTCTACCTACATAAGCCTAATGTATTTTTCTATGAAACTAACCCAGCAATGCAAATGGTCACGTCATCCAAGCAGATCTAGCATATTTAGGCCGGAGCCACAGTAAAGAGCCGTTACCTGTTCTTCGCTTTTAACATCCTCTCTAAGAATTTTCTGTTCCAAAACAAACAATTCCTTCTTGGCTAACTGGTCCTCTAGCTCTGTTGGCACAGAGTGATTGTGTATGGCCAGCTTAATTAGTCTCTTCTGCCTGAATAATGACGTGTAATATTACGAGCCCCTAGGCTAAGGTCCATTGGATGACCATGAACCAATGCGTTGCTCTTGTATGTATGCATATGTCTGGGTTTGCCATTTACTACTGTGGGTTGGTAGAGCGCATTAGCATTGAACATGTGTTGACATTGACACAAAACGGACAGGACCCAACGCTGCAGACCCACCTTATCGTGGGGTTCCTGGACCATTGAGAGGATTAGCATAGTTGTTCTGATGAGGTTTCCAAGTAATAATCCAACAGGTGGTTCATAGTATCGGGGAGCGATCTGAGGAATTAAAAGAAACAAGTGTTAAAGGGAACGATCGGCGTCCGATCTATAAATGGGATGGATGGGGGTTTAATCGATGCACGGGATCTACACATGTGCATTCATCCAGTATATCAGTTAAGGGAACATCTCTCTGTGATATAAACAGTGTATTAGGAGGCGGTAGGGAGATTGGCCGTTAGAGAGACAGGTCCACTTCTTTTATGACTAATCCCATTATCAATCCGTCGTTTATTCTGAAAATGCTGCGAGGAGAAACATTTTATTTTTAACAGTCTACAATGATATGGCTGTATACCGCCACGAAACAGGGGGTTTAACCCAATTGGTTAACTGTCAATAGGGGCGTATACTGTCCCCTGAAAAACAGCCCCGTGGTGACATGGGTACCTGCATTAAGATGGTCTCTGATTAGCTTGTGGATCTCATTCAGTTGTTGCAGGTCTGAAGATTCTAGAAGGTACAGATGCTCCCACACAGGGTTGGTTGGGCCATGCTGCCGTATCCTGGGCGTGCTGGTGACTGGATAGGAGGTTCAAGGTCACAGCAGGATCGTCATCTGTGCCTCCTCAAAATAGGTAATAAAAGGCAAAGGACATAGAGACAGACTAAGCAGCTGCAAAACAGATCATACGTGTTATAAAAGAACAAACTTCCACAGGACGCAGCAGTCCAGCACCCTAGATATGAGTCTTAATAACAGATATTGCCAGCACAGAAAGTCCATCTGGGCTGTCACTCCATGGTAGCTGGCACAGAAGCCTCTGACAGACTTATCTGGTTGTTGGTGTGGCACCATTGACTGGTTGGCAAGATCAGCTCTCCTAGGGCAGCACATCTTAACAACAATCAGATGTATAAAGGACAGATCTGATCTGGGATGCTGGATCACTACCTTATTTTCTGTAGAAGTTTGAATAGCTGTTCTTGTAACTAAGGAAACGAGCAAGTATTTAACGTTATCTCTGCTTTGCATTTCAAGGAAAATTCTGCAGTGCAACTAACATATTCATGCTGCAGGGTATTCGCTAGCTTATCCTCAGGTGTGTTTTTGTGTGTGCTGATTCTGTGTTAGATCAGAATTCCATTCTCTAGTCTTCCCATATCACTGACCGTTTTACAATTAGCAGTTGGGGTGGGTCTTTTCTGATGAACCTGGGGGACTTTCTTAGCAAAAGAAAAGATATTTTAAGCCAAGCAAAAACCAGGAACTACGCCGATTTGAATAACTACTGAAGACAAAAAACACGGCTGGTAGGAAAAGATGTCAGAGTCGCTTAAATATTAAAGCTTCTACCTACAGAGATGACCAGGTGATCAGTTTGCTCAGTAGAGATGACTGCAGTAGTGTCAATCAGTAACTGAAGGGAAGACGAGATTCACAACAACCAATCAGCTTAAACCAATGTTAAGGGTTCACAAAGTGTGCATGTTACATCTCACTGAAAACAACACCATTAACATGAATTACATATACAATGTGTGCCTGTGTACCAAAATGGCACCATGGAAACAGTAACGGCCACGCTGGTATTATTTAAGCAGAGGTAGGCAATATATTCATTCCTGGAATACAAAGACATAACCCCATGGGTCCTTTCCCCTGACCACATACTAATGTGAAATTTTTTTTTTTTTAAAAACATTAATCTTAGTACCGTATATACTCGAGTATAAACCGAGGTTTTCAGGCTTTAAAAAAGCCTGAAAATCTTACCTCGGTTATACTCGAGTCAACGTTTCCCCTACCTTGTCCGGCGGCCGCGCGATCCGCATCCTCGCCCACAGCTTCTGCGCATCTGGATGATGTCACTACCCGGCGCCGCAAAGTGAGAGGCGCCGGGTAGTGACATCATCCGGATGCGCAGAGGCTGTGAGCGGAGGAGGATGCGGATCTCGGCCGCCCGGTCAAGGTAGGAGAAAACATTTACTTTATTTACACAGGGGACACACTACATACAAATAGGAGTAAAACTTCTTTATTTGTGCCTACTGTATGCACAAATATAGGAGGATTTACCCCTATTTGCAAGTAATTGCCACCTAAGATGTTTGAAAAACTAACAAACTCCCAGCATGCTTTATTTTATTTGCATAAAACCTGACTGTTTAATGTAAACCATGTAAAATAAGCATTGAAAAATTGACCAATCAGAAACGGATGAGGGTTTTCTGCAAACCTATATAAAGAGGTGCAAACCTCCACGGACCTCATCGCAGTAGATGGCAGAAGAAAGAAGACAGCGGATCAAGACGCTGGTAACATCGGCCTCGTTGAGGTACCCCTGGCGTCCTAATTAGGACTAGTGGTTAGATTTATACATCTAGAAACAAATCAGCGAGTAAAACACCAAGTTTGCAAAGTGTTACTTCCAAGGTATTTAAAAACACCCTTAAAATATGCTGGGATATATTTAACAGCACTGCTTATATTTTAATGATATTGAATGAAAAACAAGATCCTTGTTGATTTAGTGGGTTTAGTAACATGTATATTCCACTTTCCTTTACAGCAAGTAAACCAATCCAACCATAAAATCTGATCATTGTCTTGTTGAAAGCTCCTCACTTTCTCATGTGACTCGCACAACACACGCTGGGAAAACTTTTGACAGAAAGAGTCAGATGTAGAGTTAACGACAGCAATTCCAGGACTCGGAGCAATGCAGAGAGGCGCGTCTTGATCCTGTTTTTTAATATAAAGGGCATCTCCACCATGCAGGAAAACTTTTTATATAATGCAAGGCACAAGGAGCAGAGATGTAAGGTAAAGATTATTTTAAACTACACAGTGGGGCCAGTAGTTAAATTTTAGTTTGGGGGGTGGACATGCCCTTTAATCATCTAATTTAAATTTAAGGAGAACTATACTGTAAAAATGTTTCTGGAGCAGGGTGGTAGGATTGATTGTCCCCATCGCCCAAGCAACATTCCCTCCAATCTAAACTAATGTTTGTGGGCAGAAACAAGTTGTCCCTGCGCATACAAAATGAAAAGTGGCAGCTGCTACACACTGCAGCACTTATATTTCAGCAGATTTTTGTGCGTGCAACACTTTAACCTTCGCTTAGAGAGAACACTGCTCCCAATATCAATTTGTTGAGGAGCTAAAAGCAGGTTTCATCTGCCAGGTTAGTTTCCTGGACTTTCCTGTATTAAAGATAGTGCTGAAGCACTGAGGGAGCCTGGCAGAAGCAGTTTTCTTTGTGCTGGTGCTCCTCACAGAAACAATATTGGGAGGTAGGATTTTGCAACTACCAATTTTTATTGTAACTTTAAAAAAAAAAAAAAAAAACTTTAAAAGCATTATAGTTCTCCTTTAAATCATTTAATGTATGACATACACACCCACAAAATGTACAAAACACACAAAATGAAGCCTCAAAATCCAACGCAACAAGCTACAATATTTAAAAAAAAAAAAACGAAATCAGAAAGCAGAGCACCTTGACATGAAAGCAGTAATATGTTATGTGTCTCGCCTCCCATTTTGATGTGGGTGACAGGAAATTTACCTTTATGATAGAATCGCCCCTTTATCGTTTTAGGGCGTACCGCAGTACTGAGTGTTCCTGAGGCCTCAATATCCCCCGGGTCTGACGAAAATTTCCCTACCCTGTACTGATGTGTAGGTAGTCGGATGCAGCCCAGAACATTCTCCTATGCTTTATATAGGGGGAAATCTCAGGACGGTGGTGTAAGGGACTTTTAAAGATCTTTAATTTTTCAAGTCACCTTTAAAGATGTGTACCCAGCTTTAACTATTGCGGGGGCTTGTAACAGTATGTCCCACCCACTAGTAGCCTCTAGCCAATCCTATTACAGTCCAAATTAGGCAAGTGAGCATCAGACTAAAGCTGATTACACACAGTACCAATATCTGATAAATGACAGAGTCTGTAAGATGAGGGTACGCACAGACCTGAGCGTTCTCCTTATACACCGTTAGAACGTTCGGGACTGACATATTACCATGACTCCGGGCGACCCCTATACTTAGTATAGGGGACCAACCGCGGCTAAGGGAAATTTTCCAAACATAACAAGCGATCCCGTCGTGAACGTTCAATGCCATCGGGAACAGTACACACACTGCCGAGAAAGGGGCGTGCTGGCAGTTAGGCTACATAACTGTGCGCACATGTATATCCGTCTAGTCTTTAGGGTTACAGGAATTTAATGACATTCACTGCAATGGTATTGTACAGTTTATTGGTGTTCTTGGGAGGGATTTTTTCAGATTATAGAGGATACACATTTGGTTTAGTTCTCCTTAACAGCAATAGAAGGCCTAAAAGAAGCATAAGAGGATTTTGGCTGTAATGATCACTAATCATATTATGACTTGGGAAAAAAGCAGCATCCAAAGCTCCTATAAAATCACTTACAGTTTAATAGAGGTAATGACCCAACAATTAGACAGGACGTCCTGGACAGAAAACTGATTATCCAGTCAGAAAGCAGGAGCAGCTGTTAACTACATTTAAAGGACCAATGGGAATGCAGGTTTCACAATGTCATCGCAATGGTTAAAGAGGTTATCAAACATGTAATCCAAGATAAAACTGATCTTCCTTCCCCTTGTGAACACTGGCAACAAACAGAATCTCTGGTATTAGAAAGCGGACAAGTCTGGCTATTAATATCCTCTGCTTGAGCCAAACACAGGTCAATCAGTCTCCAAGCCATTAACAAAATGTTCTGCTTTAAACAAGGATACGGTATTTATTGTGAAAAAATGTTTGGTCAAATCTGCAACTACAGGCAGTTCTGTAGACAAATCCAAAGGGGCCAACAACATATAATTTTAAAAAAAAATGCTTTTAAACAAAGTACATTTCCCAGGGAGGTAAGAAAACATACTCCTACCTCCTTGGTTGGTCAGTATAAGGACCAGCAAACTGTCAATCCACACATGCCATGGCGGACGGCTCATGCTCCTTCTTCTGGCCCTCCAACATAACTATCTCTTCTTCTTTCATGTTAGAGAGCGCCAGTCGTTCTTGCATACAGGAAGAAGCAATGAGCCCTTGAAACACACGTTTATATTTACTGTTCAGCACAGGGGTAGCGAGAGTAAAAAACATGGCAATTCCAAGATTGCTGCCTTATCTAACCCCCTAAGTTAATATTGGGTTTAGTTCCCATATTTGACTCCAAAATTCACGTTTCCTAAAGATACTCCTTCTTCTAAACTGGCAGAATGTGCAACTACGGGCAGTTCTGTAGACAAATCCAAAGGGCAGGCAACAACATTTATAAAATATAATTTTTTTTTTAACAAAGTACATTTCCCAGGGGTCAGTATAAGGACCAGCAAAGTGCAATTAATGCAGCCTGTTAACTACTATTTTAAGCATGCCCCTCCACATCTGGTAACCCAGACATTGTCTTGTATTCTGGGTGAACTATTAAAAAGCCTAAACTTGAGAATGAAACTGCAGCTCTGTCTCTATTATAATTCAAATAAAAAAATGGAAAACCGATGTCCTTGCAACCAAATGTATTACTACCAAAATTCGACGCTTGAGGGATAGGCCCCACTTACGCGTTTTTACACCGATTTGCGACCCGCTTCCGATTGGCGATGCGCAATGACACATACATTAGAATGTAAATCGCAACAAGTATGCCCCACTATGAGCAATGCGTTGCGATCCGTTGTCACAACGCGCGGTTCACCATTTTTGGTCCGTGTGTGTCCGCACGCGCAACAATGCAAATCTATGGAAGCGCAAAAAAAAAACGGAACATCGACGTGATTTTACTCCTTTTTTGCGTTTTAACCAGAATTCTTCCAGTGATGTCACTTCCTTTCCTGTTTAGGGCGTAGGCGGGCTGTGGGAGGTTTGTAGCAGGTTTGTTGTGGACATTGGGCCTTGTGTTTGCACCACCAACCGACAAAGTGACAGGAAGTGACTTCACAGGAAGTGACTTCACAGGAAGTGACAAAAAATTTTAAATTTTACAAAAACACAATCGCAAACGCAATCGCAACGCACAAAAAAGCACTTAAATCGCACAAAATTTAAATCGCAGCGCATGTAAACGCATATAAAAATCAGAGGCAGCGCATCAAATCGCTTCTAAAAACGCACGCAATCGCTTTTGCGATTTTACATGCACATAAGTGGGGCCTAGCCCTTAAGAAATAAATGGTCAACTGACTTTAATATCGTCTAAATCATGCCAGGTTCTCTTCTCTATAAACCATCAGAGATCCATGACATCACATAACCACAAAGGTCTGTGTGTCGACGGAGTATCTGTATCTATGCAATGTGGAACAAAGCACAAACCAGTGCAAATAAATTACCCGATATCAGCAAATAAAACATTTAGACCAGTTACCCACGAGTGGCATGTTTAGGTCAGGTAGCGGTTAGGCCGAGGACACATGACAACGTGCGCTATCGCACCGGAAACGCAAAAAAAAGGAGATTGCTCCGAAAAAAACGATCTCAGCTACTGTGGCCAGACCATTGGCTAACATTAGCGCCCTCTTTTTTAACACGATTGAATCACAATCGGATTGCATGTTAAAACGCGTAAGTCTGGCCTAGCCCTTTTCTGAGCGGTCTCTGTGATAAAGCGATACGATGTAGTGTTTTCCTAGGCTTAACATACGGATCGTTCTGAAACCAATACAAACGTTTGTTTGAGAATAGCCTTATAAGGGTTGTGGTACATTCTAAAGTAGAATGTTTAACACTCCCCTTGGCTCTTGCGCTTCAATCTACTTCCATCTTCTACCTTCAGTCCACAATGTGACAAATCAGAAGATGCGCTTATTGCAGATTCAATTGGTCTTCCAATTGGTCTCCTTGCTGACGGATTGGAAGGGGCGGAGTGGACCGGAGCATTGAGACTTTAGCCCAGATAAACAGTGAGGACTGAAAGGGACGATCCTACGGTATTCATTACTGTGGGCAGTGCATTCCCGAGCGCTCCCGAGGCCAAAGAACGTTAACAGTTGGTTCCGGATCGTTTGAAATGCCAGAAAATTTGCCCCAGCTGCGGTCGTTCCCTGTACTTAAAGTATAGGGAGTCAGTGGGGGTAATCTAGTCCTGAGCGTTCTCCCCTACTTTACATAGGAGGAAGGCTCGGGGACTGTGTATAGTGCCACATTTTGTAACGATTGTGCATGTGCATACCCAGCTTTAGCGGTTAAGGTCCTCATCCTGGGTAATACGAATGGGAACAGAGGAATAGAATTTCTCTTTAATTCTGTGTTTTCCACCTGTAAGCATATAGGTAAATAACCCACAGTCCACAGAGACTGGAGATAAGGCTGCCAATATAAATGACAGAACACACATGGATTAGGACTGTAATAGTATTGTAACAGGATCCTAAGCTGCCCATACACTATGTAAATAGGAACAAAGACTTCTGGGAATTACACAGTTTCCATGGAGGCTTTTAGGAAACTATATCTCTAAAAAGACTTTTACAGCATTCCACACAGCGAATGCAAAACCAGAGCGCCAACTACAGACCAGTTTCAGCATTAGGACAGACGTCACTAATCAATTAAATAGGTAGGGAAAGAACTCAGACTTTGAAACTCCCTTCAGCAATTGGCACTCTGGTTTTGCATTTAGCTTGTGGAATGCTGGAAAAGTCTTTTCAAACATATAGCTTCCTAAGAGCTTCCATGGAAACATGAAAAAAAGTCTTGTTCGTTATTTGCATATTGCTGAAAGGGAGTTTCAAAGCCTGTTTCTCTCCCTATCTATTTAATTTATTAGTGACGTTTGCCCATACACTATTAAGACTTTAGACAGATTTGTTGTACATAACAGAGAAGGGGTTATGTTTGGGACTTTAGTTCCCATAAGCTAGTGATACATTATTGGATATGTGGCCAATGGTACCAAAGATCAGTTCTCACAAGGGTTTGGCAAGATGGAAAGCAACAAATATTGTCCAGACTTGATTAAGTCAACCAATCTGCCAAAATAAAATCTAATAGTGTATAGCCAGGTTAGAACAGACCAGCTGTATATGCAGTCTAATTTATCATGGCAGCAAATGAGTTACCACTATTTACACATTGACAGTTTAGAAACTGAGATAACCAACGAGCAGCCTTCCAGATGTGTTTAATAACTACAGTTTCCAGCATCCCCTGGCTGCAGAGAGTGGTAAGGAAAGGCTGGAGGTGGTAGTTATAAAACATCTGCAGGGCTATGAGTTGCCTATCCTTGGTTTAGTCAGTGTGCAGACCACCCCCAAACGGTGTGTCACTGACACTTTCTATCCATATAAACCTCACCCACCAGGTGTAATAAGTAAGGGGTTATAATAACAACCACACACAGGGTATTGACTGCTTACCACTTTTCCTCAAACGATTACAGTTTAGGGTTTGGGGGGTGATTTACCTGTATGCAAGTTTTCATTTTGGGGCTGGACTTGCCCTTTAAAGTGTCTATGGAACCTGGAAAAAAATTAAGGTTACAAGATTAGTAAAAAAAAAAATGCAGGAATTATTAACCTGGACAGCTAAATGAAATAGATTTACTGCTCGTCTACCCCAACATAATATACATATTCTCCAACCATCCCAGAAGGGTCTATCCCAGTTTTCCGGAACTACTGTCTTTGTCCTGCAGTGGGCAGTGCATTCATGGAGCATGGAAAACTGAATTCTTGAGGTGGTGGGTGTAGCATCAATAGGCCCCACTTAAAGGGCATGTCCCCAACTATAATCTCCCCAACTACTGGCCCCACCATGTAGTGTAGTTTAATCCTTACCTCACATCCCAGCTCCATAGGGTTCTCCTGTAGACCCCCCCCCCCAAAGTCCCAAAACTAACCACCAGGAGGATAGCAGGGCTCTGCCTGCTATGCCTCCGGTAGATATTTGCCATGCGTATGCAACCCTTCTCCCCCTCCCTCCCCCTCCCGTTCTACTATCCCTCCCCCTAGCACAAATCCCCCTTTATATGATGTTCCCCATGTCCCCAGCCCAACCGCATATTTTTTTTTTTCAAAAAGCTCCCCAAAACTCTTACTTACCTCTCCTCTTTCCTCGCTGCACTGAATGACGGCAGCCGCGTCCGTGATTGCGCCGTCACAATCACAGACGCGACTGCGGGCCGCCCCTCAGCTTGCATTCTCGCAAGCAGAGGGCCGGCAGTGCGGCGGAGGAACGAGGAGGGAGGTAAGTAAGAGTTTGGGGGACTTTCTGAAAAAAAAATTTATGCGGTTGGGGCTGGGGGACATGGGGGAACAGCATATTAAAAATTAGTTTTACAGGTGGACATACCCTTTAAGATTCCCTGTCCCCTTTTTTGGGAGGTTTGAAACACAGTAAGATCTTCCCAAACCTGCACATCCAAACAACACCTGGTCTACGCTCATGCCATGCATCCTACCATATAGTTGGGCCCTAGTGCCATGCAGCTTCTTATGATGGCTTACATCACATTTAGGTTTAGGCACACTCCCTATCGCAGGAGTATGTAGACAAAGAATTTATGTGGGTGGCAGTGCATGCGGCCTCCTTATATGCGCTCCTGCCTAGTTGCGGCACCTAACAAGATTATCTGATTGTTGGAGGGCACATGTAAACAAAAACAGATTGCAATAACTGCATTTAAAATATAACTGTGTCAAGCTCTCTGATCTAAACCTTGCTTAAACTAAGTAACATAGTAATGAGGTTGAATAAAGTATATATGTCCATCAAGTCCAACCTTTATACCCTCCTTTTTAACCCTACCTAACAGGTGATACAGAGGAAGGTAAAAAAAAAAACAGCAAAAAAGGTGGGGAAAATTCTTCCGACTCCAAATGGCAATCGGAAAGTACTGGATCAACCAGATCTACAGTATAGGATTAATACCAGTAATTCTTAATATATATAGTATCCCCGTACCACCAAAACTACAGTATATGTATTAATACCAGTAATTCTTAATAATATATGATTCCCATACCAACCAGAACTACAGTATATGTATTAATACCAGTAATTCTATATTATATAGTATCCCTTGTGCCAACCAGAACTACAGTATATGTAAATACATTAACCATTATTAGTATCCCTGTACACCCAGAATTACAGTATATGTATTAATACCAGTAATTCTCAATATTATATGTATCCCGTACCAACCAGAACTACAGTATATGTATAATACCAGTAATTCTCAATATTATATAGTATCCCTGTACCAACCAGAACTACAGTATATGTATTAATACCAGTAATTCTTAATATTATAGTATCCCCGTACCAACTAAAACTACAGTATATGGATTAATACCAGTAATTCTTAATATTATATAGTATTCCTGTACCAACCAGAACTACAGTTATGTATTAATACCATTAATTCTCATATATAGTATCCCTGTACCAACCAGAATACAGTATATGTATTAATACCAGTAATTTCAATTAAATAGTATCCCCGTACAACCAGAACTACAGTATATGTATTAATACCAGTAATTCTTAATATTATATAGTATCCTGTACCAACCAGAACTACAGTATATGTATTAATACCATTAATTCTCATTATATAGTATCCCTGTACCAACCAGAATTACAGTATATGTATTAATACCAGTAAATCTCAATATAATATAGTATCCCGTACCCACCACCGAACTACAGTATATGTATTAATACCAGTAATTCTTAATATATATAGTATCCTGTACCAACCAGACTACAGTATATGTATTAATACCATTATTCTCATTATATAGTATCCCTGTACCAACCAGAATTACAGTATATGTATTAATACCAGTAATTCTCAATATAATATAGTATCCCCGTACCAACCAGAACTACAGTATATGTATTAATACCAGTAATTCTCAATATTACCGTATATAGTATCCCTGTACCAACCAGAACTACAGTATATGTATTAATACCAGTAATTCTTAATATTATATACCCGTATATGCCGGCGTATAAGACGACCCCCCAACTTTTCCAGTTAAAATATAGAGTTTGGGATATACTCACCGTATAAGACTACCCCTCTTTCTACGCATCCCAACACCTCCTTCTCTGACATTGGTAAACACAGACATCATGCCTCCTCCATCCATCTGGCCCACCCCTGTATCCAGCCGCTCGCATGAGTAGCAGCCAAACGCAGCCTCCTGGTTCCTGGTTACATAATCCGGCAATCTACCTCCAGCCCTGGTTCCTAATGACATAATCCGGCAATCCACCTCCAGCCTGTCCCACAGTTTCCTCCAGCAAACGTCACTACGCTCCCCGCGCGTCATCAGTCAGCTGACCGCGGAACCAGGAAGCTGCCCCGCCGCACCATTTGTTTTCTCCACTGCAGGTAATTGTGACTTAAGGCAGTGACACCCAGCGTATAAGACGACCCACGACTTTTCAGAACATTATAAGGGGCTAAAAAGTAGTCTAATACGCAGGAATATACAGTAGTATTCCTGTACCAACCAGAACTACAGTATATGTATTAATACCATTAATTCTCATTATATAGTATCCCTGTACCAACCAGAATTACAGTATATGTATTAATACCAGTAATTCTCAATATTATATAGTATCCCCGTACCAACCAGAACTACAGTATATGTATTAATACCATTAATTCTCAATATTATGTAGTATCCCCCTACCAACCAGAACTACAGTATATGTATTAATACCAGTAATTCTCAATATTATATAGTATCCCCGTACCAACCAAAACTACAGTATATGTATTAATATCAGTAATTCTCAATATTATATAGTATTCCCATACCAACCAGAACTACAGTATATGTATTAATACCAGTAATTCTCAATATTATATAGTATCCCCATACCAACCAAAACTACAGTATATGTATTAATACCAGTAATTCTCAATATTATATAGTATCCCTGTACCAACCAGAACTACAGTATATGTATTAATACCTGTAATTCTCAATATTGTTGAGAATTACAACCACTTTTAAAGCTATTCAATCAACTTGCCATTACCACATCTGCTGGAAGACAGTTCCACAGTTTCACCGTTCTCACTGAAAAGAAACCTTTCCTAACCTGAAGATGAAACTTCTTTTCTTCCAATCTTAAAGGATGTCCAGGTGTCCTCTGATATGACCAATTAGTAAACAATGCACCAGTGATCATATCCCCACGCAAACGTCGCTTCTCTAACGTAAACAGCCCTAATTTGTCTAATTTGCCTGCATAGTCAAGCCCCTCCATTCTCTTTATTATTTTATTTGCCTCTCTCTGAATATGCAGGCAAATTAGACAATATGGCTGTTTACGTTAGAGAAGCGACGTTTGCGTGGGGATATGATCACTGGTGCATTGTTTACTAATTGTCATATCAGAGGACACCTGGACATCCTTTAAGATTGGAAGAAAAGAAGTTTCATCTTCAGGTTAGGAAAGGTTTCTTTTCAGTGAGAACGGTGAAACTGTGGAACTGTCTTCCAGCAGATGTGGTAATGGCAAGTTGATTGAATAGCTTTAAAAGTGGTTGTAATTCTCAACAATATTGAGAATTACAGGTATTAATACATATACTGTAGTTCTGTTGGTGTACAGGGATACTATATAATATTGAGAATTACTGGTATTAATACATATACTGTAGTTTTGGTTGGTATGGGGATACTATATAATTGAGAATTACTGGTATTAATACATATACTGTAGTTCTGGTTGGTATGGGAATACTATATAATATTGAGAATTACTGATATTAATACATATACTGTAGTTTTGGTTGGTACGGGGATACTATATAATATTGAGAATTACTGGTATTAATACATATACTGTAGTTCTGGTTGGTAGGGGGATACTACATAATATTGAGAATTAATGGTATTAATACATATACTGTAGTTCTGGTTGGTACGGGGATACTATATAATTTGAGAATTACTGGTATTAATACATATTACTGTATTCTGGTTGGTACAGGGATACTATATAATGAGAATTAATGGATTAATACATATACTGTAGTTCTGGTTGGTACAGGAATACTACTGTATATTCCTGCGTATTAGACTACTTTTTAGCCCTTATAATGTTCTGAAAAGTCGTGGGTCGTCTTATACGTGGGTGTCACTGCTTAAGTCACAATTACCTGCAGTGGAGAAAACAAATGGTGCGGCGGGGCAGCTTCCTGGTTCGCGGTCAGCTGACTGATGACGCGCGGGGAGCGTAGTGACGTTTGCTGGAGGAAACTGTGGGACAGGCTGGGGTGGATTGCCGGATTATGTCATTAGGAACCAGGGCTGGAGGTAGATTGCCGGATTATGTAACAGGAACCAGGAGGCTGCGTGGGCTGCTACTCATGCGAGCGGCTGGATACAGGGGTGGGCCAGATGGATGGAGGGGCATGATGTCTGTGTTTACCAATGTCAGAGAAGGAGGTGTTGGGATGCGTAGAAAGAGGGTAGTCTTATACGGTGAGTATATCCCAAACTCTATATTTTAACTGGAAAAGTTGGGGGGTCGTCTTATACGCCGGCATATACGGGTATATAATATTAGAATTACTGGTATTAATACATATACTGTAGTTCTGGTTGGTACAGGGATACTATATACGGTAATATTGAGAATTACTGGTATTAATACATATACTGTAGTCTTCTGGTTGGTACGGGGATACTATATTATATTGAGAATTACTGGTATTAATACATATACTGTAATTCTGGTTGGTACAGGGATACTATATAATGAGAATTAATGGTATTAATACATATACTGTAGTTCTGGTTGGTACAGGAATACTATATAATATTAAGAATTACTGGTATTAATACATATACTGTAGTTCTGGTTGGTACGGGATATATTATATTGAGAATTACTGGTATTAATACATATACTGTATTCTGGTTGGTACAGGGATAATATATATGAGTTAATGGTATTAATATATACTGTAGTTCTGGTTGGTACAGGAATACTATAATATTAAGATTACTGGTATTAATACATATACTGTAGTTCTGGTTGGTACGGGATACTATTATATTGAGAATACTGGTATTAATACATATACTGTATTCTGGTGGTACAGGGATACTATATAATGAGAATAATGGTATTAATACATATACTGTAGTTCTGGTTGGTACAGGAATATATATAATATAGATTACTGGTATTAATCCTATACTGTAGTTTAGTTGGTCGGGGATACTATATAATATTAAGAATTACTGGTATAATACATATACTGTAGTTCTGGTTGGTACAGGGATACTATATAATATTGAGAATTACTGGTATTATACATATACTGTAGTTCTGGTTGGTACAGGGATACTATATAATATTGAGAATATGGTATTATACATATACTGTAATTGGTGGTACAGGGATACATAAATGAGAATTAATGGTATTAATACATATACTAGTTCTGGTTGGAAAGGAGACTATATAATATGAAATTACTGGTATTAATACATATACTGAGTTCTGGTTGTTAGGGAATACTATATAATATTAAGAATACTGGTATTAATACATATATGTTTGGTGGTACGGGGATCTATATAATATAAGGATTACTGTTAATCATGTATACTGTAGATGGTTGATCCAGGGATACTTTCCGATGCCATTTGGAGTCAGGAAGGAATTTTCCCACCTTTTTTGCTGTTTTTTTTTTACCTTCCTCGTATCAACTGTAGGTAGGGTTAAAAGGAGGGTATAAAGGTTGGACTTGATGGACATATATACTTTATCAACCTCAATTACTAGTTACTTAGTTAAGCAAGTGGTAGATCAAGAGCTGACACAGTTATATTTTAAATGCAGTTATTGCAAATCGTTGTTTTGTTTACATGTGCCCTCCAACATCAGATATCTTGTTAGGTGCCGAACTAGGCAGGGCGCATATAAGGAGGCCGCATGCACTGCCCACCTCACAATAAATTCTTTGTCTACATACTCCTGCGATAGGGAGTGTGCCTAAACCTAAATGTGATGTAAGCCATCATAAGAAGCTGCATTGCACTATGGCCCAACTATATGGTAGGATGCATGGCATGAGGATAGACCAGGTGTATGTTTGGATGGGCAGGTTTGGGAAGATCTTACTGTGTTTTCAAACCTCCCAAAAAGGGGACAGGGAATCTTAAAGGGTATGTCCACCTGAAAACTAATTTTTAATATGCTGTTCCCCCATGTCCCCCAGCCCCAACCGCATAAATTTTTTTTTCAGAAAGTCCCCCAACTCTTACTTACCTCCCCTCGTTCTCCGCCGCACTGCCGGCCCTCTGCTTGCGAGAAGCAAGCTGAGGGGCGGGACCGGCAGTCGCGTCTGTGATTGGCTGAGCGGCAGCATCACGGACGCGGCTGCCGGTCATTCAGTGCAGCGGAGGAAAGGGAGAGGTAAGTAAGAGTTTGGGGAGCTTTTTGAAAAAAAAAATATGCGGTTGGGGCTGGGGACATGGGGGAACATCATATAAAGGGGGATTTGTGCTAGGGGGAGGGATAGTAGAACGGGGGGGGAGGGAGGGGGGAGAAGGGTTGCAGTACGCATGGCAAATCTACCGGAGGCATGATAGAGGCAGAGCCCTGCTATCCTCCTGGTGGTTAGTTTTGGGACTTTGGGGGGGGGGGGTCTACAGGAGAACCCTATGGAGCTGGGATGTGAGGTAAGGATTAAACTACACTACATGGTGGGGCCAGTAGTTGGGGAGATTATATTGGGGTGGACATGCCCTTTAAGTGGGGCCTATTGATGCTACACCCACCTCAAGAATTCAGTTTTCCATGCTCCATGAATGCACTGCCACTGCAGGACAAAGACAGTAGTTCCGGAAAACTGGGATAGACCCTTCTGGGATGGTTGGAGAATATGTATATTATGTTGGGGTAGACGAGCAGTAAATCTATTTCATTTAGCTGTCCAGGTAATAATTCCTGCAATTTTTTTTTACTAATCTTGTAACTTAATTTTTTTCCAGGTTCCATAGGACACTTTAAAGGGCAAGTCCAGCCCCAAAATGAAAACTTCATACAGGTAAATCACCCCCCAAAACCTAAACTGTAATGTTTGAGGAAAGTGGTAAGCAGTCAATACCCTGTGTGGTGGTTGGTTATTATAACCCCATACTTATTTCACTGGTGGGTGAGGTTTATAATGGATAGAAAGTGTCAGTGACAACCGTTTGGGGGTGGTCTGCACACTGACTAAACCAAGGATAGGCAACTCATAGCCCTGCAGATGTTTGATAACTACAACCTCAGCCTTTCCTTACCAACTCTCTGCAGCCAGGGGATGCTGGAAACTGTAGTTATTAAAACATCTGGAAGGCTGCTCGTTGGTTATCTCAGTTCTAAACTGTCAATGTGTAATAGTGGTAACTCAGTTGCGCCATGATAAATTAGACTGCATATACAGCTAGTCTGTTCTAACCTGGCTATACACTATTAGATTTTATTTTGGCAGATTGGTTGACTTAATCAAGTCTGGACAATATTTGTTGTTCCATCTTGCCAAACCCTTGTGAGAACTGATCTTTGGTACCATTGGCCACATATCCAATAATGTTCACAGCTTATGGGGAACTAAAGTCCCAAACTAACCCTTCTCTGTTATGTACAACAAATCTGTCTAAAGTCTTAATAGTGTTGGGCAGACGTCACTAATAAATTAAATAGGATAGGGAGAGAAACAGGCTTTGAAACTCCCTTTTCAGCAATAGCAAATAACGAACAAAGACTTTTTTCATGTTCCATGGAAGCTCTTAGGAAGCTATATGTTTGAAAAGACTTTTACAGCTTCCACAAGCTAAATGCAAAACCAGAGTGCCAATTGCTGAAAAGGGGTTTCAAAGTCTGAGTTCTTTCCCTATCCTATTTAATTGATTAGTGACGTCTGTCCATAATGCTGAAACTGGTCTGTAGTTGGCGCTCTGGTTTTGCATTCAGCTTGTGGAATGCTGTAAAAGTTTTTTAGAGATATAGTTCCTAAAAGCCTCCATGGAAACATGGTAAATTCCCAGAAGTCTTTGTTCCTTATTTACATAGTGTATGGGCAGCTTAGGATCCTGTTACAATACTATTACAGTCCTAATCCATGTGTGTTCTGTCATTTTATATTGGCAGCCTTATCTCCAGTCTCTGTGGACTGTGGGTTATTACCTATATGCTTACAGGTGAGAAACACAGAATTAAAGAGAAATTCTATTCCTCTGTCCATTCGTATTACCCAGGATGAGGACCTTAACGCTAAAGCTGGGTTGCACATGCACAATCGTTACAAAATGTGGCACATAAACAGTCCCCGAGCCTCCTCTATGTAAAGTATGGGGAGAACGCTCAGGACTGCAGATTACCCCCAGCTGACTCCCTATACTTTAAGTACAGGAGACACCGCAGCTGCTGGGGCAAATTTTCTGGCATTTCCAAACGATCCGGAGACCAACTGTTAACGTTCTTTGGCCTCGGGAGCGCTCGGGAATGCACTGCCCACAGTAATGAGATCCGTAGGATCGTCCCTTTCAGTCCTCACTGTTTATTGGGCTAAAGTCTCAATGCTCCGGTCCACTCCGCCCCTTCCAATCCGTCAGCAAGGAGACCAATTGGAAGACCAATTGAATCTGCAATAAGCGCATCTTCTGATTTGTCACTTGTGGACTGAAGGTAGAAGATGGAAGTAGATTGAAGCAGCAAGAGCCAAGGGGAGTGTTAAACATTCTACTTTAGAATGTACCACAACCCTTATAAGGCTATTCTCAACACAAAAGTATTGTAGTGGTTTCAGAAAAGATCCGTATGTTAAGCGCTAGGAAAACACTACATGTATCCTTTATCAACAGAGACCGCTCAGAAAAGGGCTAGGCCAGACTTACGCGTTTTAAACATGCAATCCGATTGTGATTCAATCGGTGTAAAAAAGAGGGCGCTAATGTTAGCCAATGGTCGGCCACAGTAGCTGAGATCGTTTTTTTCGGAGCAATCTCCTTTTTTTTGCGTTTCCGGTGCGATAGCGCACGTTGTCATGTGTCCTCGGCCTAACCGCTACCTGACCTAAACATGCCACTCGTGGGTAACTGGTCTAAATGTTTTATTTGCTGATATCGGGTAATTTATTTGCAACTGGTTTGTGCTTTGTTCCACATTGCATAGATACAGATATCTCCGTCGACACACAGACCTTGTGGTTATGTGATGTCATGGGATCTCTGATGGTTTATAGAGAAGAGAACCTGGCATGATTTAGACAGATATTAAAGTCAGTTGACCATTTATTTCTTAAGGGCTAGGCCCCACTTATGTGCATGTAAAATCGCAAAGCGATTGCGTGCGTTTTTAGAAGCGATTTGATGCGCTGCCTCTGATTTTTAATGCGTTACATGCGCTGCGATTTTAATTTGTGCGATTTAAGTGGTCTTGTGCGTTGCGATTGCGTTTGCGATTGTGTTTTTGTAAAATTTAAAATTTTTTGTCACTTCCTGTGAAGTCACTTCCGTGAAGTCACTTCCTGTCACTTTGTCGGTTGGTGGTGCAAAACACAAGGCCCAATGGTATTAATACATATACTGTAGTTTTGGTTGGACAGGATACTATATAATATTGAGATTACTGGTATTAATACATATACTGTAGTTTTGTACCAACCAGAACTACAGTATATGTATTAATACCATTAATTCTCATTATATAGTATCCCTGTACCAACCAGAATTACAGTATATGTATTAATACCAGTAATTCTCAATATAATATAGTATCCCCGTACCAACCAGAACTACAGTATATGTATTAATACCATAATTCTCAATATTATGTAGTATCCCGACCCCCTACCAACCAGAACTACAGTATATGTATTAATACCAGTAATTCTCAATATTATATAGTATCCCCGTACCAACCAAAACTACAGTATAGTATTAATATCAGTAATTCTCAATATTATATAGTATTCCCATACCAACCAGAACTACAGTATATGTATTAATACCAGTAATTCTCAATATATATAGTATCCCCATACCAACCAAAACTACAGTATATGTATTAATACCAGTAATTCTCAATATTATATAGTATCCCTGTACCAACCAGAACTACAGTATATGTATTAATACCTGTAATTCTCAATATTGTTGAGAATTACAACCACTTTTAAAGCTATTCAATCAACTTGCCATTACCACATCTGCTGGAAGACAGTTCCACAGTTTCACCGTTCTCACTGAAAAGAAACCTTTCCTAACCTGAAGATGAAACTTCTTTTCTTCCAATCTTAAAGGATGTCCGGTGTCCTCTGATATGACCAATTAGTAAACAATCACCAGTGATCATATCCCCACGCAAACGTCGCTTCTAACGTAAACAGCCCTAATTTGTCTAATTTGCCTGCATAGTCAAGCCCCTCCATTCTCTTTATTATTTTATTTGCCTCTCTCTGAATTTCTTCCATTTCCAAGATGTCCCTTTTGTTTATGGGATTCCAAACCTGCGCCACATATTCCAAATGTGACCTTACCAGTGCCTTGTAAAGAGGGAGAATAATATTTTCCCCTTGAATCTATTCCCCTCTTTATATAAGACAATATCTTGCTAGCTCTAGCCGTTGCTGCATGTTATTGTTTGCTACAGTCTGTTATCTACCAGAACCCCCAAATCTTTTTCCAGTTGAGATTAACTTAACACAGTTATTTATGGTGTATCTGTTGTATTCAATTAGATCAACTGGACTTGAAGTTTAGTTCTTGAAGACGTTTCGCTAGTCATCCGACTGAACTAAACTTCAATTCCAGTTGATCTAATTGAATACAACAGATATACCAGGACCTGGATAAATGAGAACCTTCACAAGCATATTTATGGTGTAGGTGGCACAGGGATTATTAAACCCCAAATGCATCACCTTACATTTATCAACATTGAATCCCATCTGCCATTCTGCTGCCCATTTTGATAATCTATCTAGGTCTGCTTGCAGCTGATCCAAGGTGCTGTATTGCTGCCTATTTAGCTCTATTGTAGTCCTCAATGTAAAAATGTAATCGCTTTCCTTGCACTCTTAAATTTTTCAATAAAAATTGCTTCAGAAATGGTTGGATCAATGTGTAAATAACTAATTTAAACAAATTCATTAAATTAATATCTTTCTGCTAACCCAACTGTGCATATTTTATGCTTAGCTGTTTGCAACAAAATGACAAACATTTTCTGAAATTAATTGAGGTTATTTATCCGCAAATATCTGATATCCTCGGCATGTTACACAAAGAGGGTGTGTGTTGTGTATATGGAAAATATAACTGAACTTTGATTAGTAAACATGTCCCAAAATGTACTGCATTCAGTAGGTGCCCTAGAGCTCCATCCAGGGGACAATCCACAGATTGCATTTTGTTTTTCTCAAAGAACAATACAGCGTACAGTCAATAAAAAAATACCAGCAGAGTCAGAAAGCTCTGTGATTGCTTTGTACTGCAGGCATTTACTGTAGGAACATTTGTTATGTACATCCCTCTATACTATAAGAATAAAATTGGGCAATTAGAAATTATTCCAACGCAGCAAATAATAATTGTCTTATATTAACGGAAGCAGATGTTTAACTAAAAAAATGCTTAAATTAATTATACCTCCCAACATTTAGAAATGCCAATGAAGGACAAATTGGTGGGGAGTTACAGCTCGCGCATGGAACTTTGGAACCACACCCACTTTTCTAAACCCACTCCTACTTTGTTCAGGTTAAACCCATTTTAAAGACCACTTTTCCATTTTACATTGTTGCCCACAACACTTTCAAGTATATTCAAGTATATGATGTGACTAAGATAGCAGAAACAGACTAATAAACTGAAGGCTCTGTCTAATAAATGGAAAGGAACTGCCCAATGAAATGGAGGGCTGACAACACTGCCCAATGAACTGGAAGGCTTACAACACCGCCCAATGAACTGGTGGTCTGACTAACAATGCTTATGTACTGGAGGGCAAATAACACTGTCTCATGAACTGAAGGGCCGAATAACACTGTCTCATGAACTGGAGGGCTGACAACACGGTCTATGAACAGGAGGGCTGACTACACTGTCTAATGAACTGGAGGGCTGAATAACACTGGCTGAAAGGCTGGTTTAACATTCCAGTGGAGGGATGATAGTTTTAAACTTTAAATAATTGAAACAGTTTAAATATGGTCATATCCCCGAGACACCCATACAGTCAGGGCAGCAGGGGAGGACTGGGGCCTTTTGGCCATGGGTGCAAAAACAACCAAGTGGCACTTTTACAGTAGATTGCTAGCATGTGCAAACATTTTGGCCATGCCTACTTTGCTAAGGCCACACCCAGTTTAAGTTATGCCCATTTTTAAGAACATTATTGCTATTTTACATTGTTGTCGGCAAAATATTCAAGTATATGATGTGGTAAAGATAACAGATTAATAAACTGTTTCCTTAACACTGGCTAATGAACTGTCAAACAGAGTGGCCAATATAAGTGTAAGATGCCTACTACAGACTTATATGCGCGTACACGAGGAAACTCGTCTCCTGAGTCCTGCAGGCTGATCTCAATGTGCGGTCAAGCGGCGCGCAAGTAACTGAACAGCGGCCTTGTTTTTACGTTGGAGACCATTTGCAGGGTAGGACTTTGTAGGTAGCAAGAATATAACAATGTATGGGGGTCTCAAAGATAAGAACTCCCACCACTCCCACTTTCCAGGCTGTCAACCACATTTTAACATGTAACTATGGGCTGCCTGGTATAGTTCAGTGTTACACAGACACATAACATGTAACTATGGGCTGCCTGGTATAGTTCAGTGTTACACAGACACATAACATGTACTATGGGCTGCCTGGTACAGTTCAATGTTACAGAGACACAAAACATGTAACTATGGGCTGCCTGGTATAGTTCAATGTTACAGAGACACATAACATGAACTATGGGCTGGTGGTATAGTTCAATGTTACAGAGACATATAACATGTAACTATGGGCTGCCTGGTATAGTTCAGTGTTACACAGACACATAACATGTAACTATGGGCTGCCTGGTATAGTTCAGTGTTACACAGACACATAACATGTAACTATGGGCTGCCTGGTATAGTTCAATGTTACAGAGACACATAACATGTAACTATGGGCTGCCTGGTACAGTTCAATGTTACACACACACATAACATGTAACTATGGGCTGCCTGGTAAGTTAATGTTACAGAGACACATAACATGTAACTATGGGCTGCTGTAAGTTCAATGTTACACACAACAAAACATGTAACTATGGGCTGCCTGGTATAGTTCGTGTTACACAGACACATAACATGTAACTATGGGTGCCTGGTATAGTTCAGTGTACACAGACACATAACATGTAACTATGGGCTGCCTGGTATAGTTCAATGTTACAGAGACATAACATGTAACTATGGCTGCCTGGTAAGTTCAGTGTTAACAGACACATAACATGTAACTATGGGCTGCCTGGTATAGTTCAGTGTTACACAGACACATAACATGTAACTATGGGCTGCCTGGTATAGTTCAATGTTACAGAGACACATAACATGTAACTATGGGCTGCCTGGTATAGTTCAATGTTACAGAGACACATAACATGTAACTATGGGCTGCCTGTTAAGTTCAATGTTACAGACACATAACATGTAACTATGGGCTGCCTGGTATAGTTCAGTGTTACACAGACACAAACATGTAACTATGGGCTGCCTGGTTTAGTTCAGTGTTACACAGACACATAACATGTAACTATGGGCTGCCTGGTATGTTCAATGTTTCAAGACACATAACATGTAACTATGGGCTGCCTGGTATAGTTCAATGTTCACACACACATAACATGTAAACTATGGGCTGCTGGTAAGTTCAATGTTACAGAGACACATAACATGTAACTATGGGCTGCCTGGTATAGTTCAATGTTACAACAAACATAACATGTAACTGGGCGCCTGGTATAGTTCAGTGTTACACAGACACATAAAATGTAAATATGGGCTGCCTGGTATAGTTCAGTGTTACACAGACACATAATGTAACTATGGGCTGCCTGGTATAGTTCAATGTTACAGAGACAATAACATGTAACTATGGGCTGCCTGGTATAGTTCAGTGACAAGACAACATAACATGTAACTATGGGCTGCCTGGGATAGTTCATGTTACACAGACACATAACATGTAACTATGGGCTGCCTGGTATAGTTCAATGTTACAGAGACACATAACATGTAATATGGGCTGCCTGGTATGTTCAATGTTACAAGACACATAACATGTAACTATGGGCTGCCTGGTATAGTTCATGTTACAGAGACATATAAACATGACACTATGGGCTGCCTGGTATAGTTCAGTGTTACACAGACACATAACATGCAACTATGGGCTGCCTGGTACAGTTCAATGTTACAGAGACACATAACATGTAACTATGGGCTGCCTGGTATAGTTTAATGTCACACACACACATAACATGTAACTATGGGCTGCCTAGTACAGTTCAATGTTACACAGACACATAACATATAACTATGGGCTGCCTGGTACAGTTCAATGTTACAGAGACACATAACATGTAACTATGGGCTGCCTGGTATAGTTTAATGTTACACACACACATAACATGTAACTATGGGCTGCCTGGTATAGTTCAATGTTACAGAGACATATAACATGTAACTATGGGCTGCCTGGTATAGTTCAGTGTTACACAGACACATAACATGTAACTATGGGCTGCCTGGTATAGTTCAATGTTACACAGACACATAACATGTGACATACACTGACCCTTTCCCTTTATCCCCCACATGTCCCACTCACTCCCACACTATATTTACCTCCTGTCCCGGATCACATTGGAATTCACTGGGTTCCCTGCAAAGTCCCAGCCGGCAGTGACAGGTATGAATAAAGTTTGAAGAAAAAAAAAGAAAAACCGGAAGTTCTGTTTCCCCCCCAACTTTATTCATACCTGACAGTGCACAGCCGATAGGAAGTGAGGGAACTGAGACAGGAACCTCCCTCGCCTGCTGAGTTCTGCTGAGAGTGGGAAGAACTGGGGAGCAGGAGGAGCAAGCTGGCGCTGAGCTGGAATGGGCTGTTTGGAGGTCAGTAGGTTGGGGGACACTTTACTGTCTCCCTGTTTAATGTCTATGTGCTCCCTGGGAGGGGGTTGTGGACTGTGCTGTCTTATTAGCCAGCCCTCCAGCCATTGTTATCCAGCCCTCCATCCATTGTTAGCCACCCTCCAGCTAGTGTTAGCCAGCCCTCCAGCCATTGTTAGCTAGTATTAGCCAGCCCTCCAGCCATTGTTAGCTAGTATTAGCCAGCCCTCCAGACATTGCTAGCTAGTATTAGCCTTCCCTCCAGACATTGTTAGCTAGTATTAGCCGACCCTCCAGCCATCCAGCCATTGTCAGGTAGTATTAGCCAGCTCTCCCAGTCATTGTTAGCCAGACCTCCACCCATTGTCAACTAGTATTAGCCAGCCTTCCAGCCATTATTATTCAGCCCTCCAACCATTGTCAGCTAGTATTATCCAGCCCTCCAGCCATTGTCAGCTTGTATTAGCCAGCCCTCCAGCCATTGTCAGCTTGTATTAGCCAGCCTTTCAGCCATTGACAGCTAGTATAAGCCAGCCCTCCAACCATTGTTGGCTAGTATTAGCCAGCCCTCCAGCATAGTCAGCTAGGATTAGCCAGCCATTGTCAGCCAGCCCTCCAGCCATTGTTAGCTAGTATTAGCCAGACCTCCAGCTAGTATTAGCCAGCCCTCCAGCATTGTCAGCTAGGATTAGCCAGCCCTCCAACCATTGTCAGCTAGTATTGGCCAGCCCTCCAGCTAGTATTTGCCAGCCCTCCAGCCAATGTTTATGGGCATAACCCAAACAAACTGGGTCAAAAATTTTTATTCATACCGGACATTGCCATTTGGGACAGTGGATAGAATGGATGGAAAAGTGTCAGTGATACTGCTTTGGGGGGGTGGTCTGCACACTGACTAAACCAAAGATAGTTAACTCTTAGCCCTGCAGATTTCTTAAAAACTACTAAACCCAGCCTTCCCTTACCAACTCTCTGCAGTCAGGGAATTCTGGAAGTTGTAGTTATTAAAACACCTGGAAGGCTGCTGGTTGGTTATCTCAAGACTAAACAGTCAAAGTGAAATAATAGGTAACCATGATGCTGCCATAATAAAATTAGACTGTATATACAGTCAGTTTTTCTCTAAATCTGGCTATACACGAATAGATTTCCTTGTGGCAGATTGGTTGACTTGAACAGGTCTGGACAATATCTGTTGCCTTCCATCTAGCAAAACCCTTGTGAGAACTGATCATTGGTACGATTGGCCACATATCTAATAATGTATCACTAGCTTATGGGGAACTAAAGTACCAAACTAACCCCTCCCCTGTTATGTACCACAAATCTGTCTAAAGTGTATAGTGTATGGGCAGCATTGGATCTTGTTACAATACTATTACAGTTCTAATCCATGTGTGTTCTGTCTGAGGTATTGTCCACTGATATGAGTTATATTAATTGTTATTTTATATTGGCAGCCTTATCTGTTGTTCTGTGGACTGTGGGTTTTTTACCTATATGCTTACAGGAGAGAAACAGAATTAGGGCACGGCCACACTGTGCTGCACAATTTTTGTACCGTAGTAATACATTTGGTTGCAAGGACATCGGTTTTTCATTTTTTATTTGAATTATAATAAAGAGACAGAGCTGCAGTTTCATTCTCAAGCTTAGGCTATTTTAATAGTTCACCCGGAATACAAGACAATGTCTGGGTTACCAGATGTGAGAGGGGCATGCTTAAAATAGTAGTTAACAGGGCTGCATTAATTGCCATGCCATATGTGTTTTTTTTTTTTTTATAGAGGGTCCTTTGATTTTTCACTAATATGGCAAACCTGTCTAGGCTGGCTGCAATTATAGCAAAAATGTGTGTTGTGATGAGTGTTTGTATTTTGTAGGAAAAAAAATAAAAAATCTTTGTACCCTTGTAATTTGACTGTGACCCATTGATTCCATTATCTATTTCATATTAAAATATGTGGTTTGTGTGTGGATAATCCTTTTCTGTGCATTTTCAGATTTGTCTTGCGTTTTCAAAAAAAAAAAGTCTTTACTTTGTTTATTTGTGTTGTCACTTTCATCCGGTTGATTGCCTTCTATCTTCTCATAGTTAACAGACTAAATTAAATCATTTTAACACATCAGGTGGCTTTATAGGGAACTGATCCCTGATGTTCCAGTGTCCCGAACAAAAACTTTTCTTGCCCTATTTTACTGAAAGCCAATATTTGTATCCAGTCTCACTTCTGTAACAGTTTCTCTGTCCTTCCTTATAAATAATTGCTGACAAGAAATTGTTACTCTAAAAGTTAGGCTAGATACATATTAACCCCTCTGCATGGATAGACATTTCTAAATAGGGACTGTTAAGATGTAGATTATAACCTACCCCTGTAGTGGATTTCTATGGGAGGAACTGTAAGATTATAGCCTTATAACCTACCCCTGTAGTGGATTATTTCTATGGGAGGAACTGTAAGATTATAGCCTTATCTTACAGTTCCAGGAGAAGAAGGAAGCCAGAAGCCACAAAGGGGTGGGTTATAATAAATAATGCACCCCAAACTGTAAATTAAAGTGACATTAGAAGTCGCCTTGGAGTTCCATGCCCTGTATAATAGGTACTCGGCCTGACGGCTTCGTGCTTTTATATGTCACGGAACTCCTCGTTGACTTCTAATATCCTTATAATTTACAGTTGGTGCATTGTCCACTATATTACCCACTCAATGTAAAAATGTGATGGTCTCAGCACACAGATTGCCAGATGTCATTTTGGGGAAATACAAGTGATACATCATTACAGTTGTTTCTCTTTCTTTCCCCAGCAATATTTGATGACCAGAGTTGTAACTGTCAGAGAAGTTAGGCTGGATACATATATTGACTCTTTGGGGAAATTTTAAACAAGGGTGATATGCATAGAAATTGTCACTTGTAATGGAGACTATAATTTCCACCACCCCCACCAGGTCCTCCAGTGTTGCCTAAGTTCCCCCAAACAAGTACTTCAAAGATCACCTCGTACTGTTGGTTTGGCCACACCTTCTCCAGCACCTAGTCAATTAAAACACACGATCTGCAAGGTGTTCAGTTGGATAACAGTCCAGGACTCTGAGAGGGGATGTGGCCAGATTGGCAGTATGAGCCTGACTTTGAGTGACTTGTTTGGAGGAACTAATGCAAATCCAGATGTTTAGGTTCTCATCCTAGTTACTATGAGTGGATAGGGGGTTGTTCTAATCTGTATGATTGTCCTTTTAGTACGAGACTCCTACTGTACCATTGTGATACATTAGATAGAGAGGCAAAGAAAACCTTTTATTAGGACCTACACAAGGTGCAAGCTCTTTATCTCACCTCAGGGATCAAGAAATGATTGTTGACAAGTGTGAATAATAAGTTTAAGCTAGGCACATGCATAGCCATTTCTAAATAGGGGCTGTTAAAATGGAAATCCAAAAACAATGTATCCCTGCCCTCCTTATTATTTATATTGGTGCAGTGCTCTCCAGGCTGCTACTCAAAAGCTATTTACTGCAAATAGCGACCAGCTGTTGAATGCTGTTCAAGTCTAGATTTTTACCCACTTGTTAGTCTAAAAGTGTTAAGGTCCCAAAACAGAGATTTTCTCTGGGGAAAGATAAATGATTTCATGATAATTTCAATCAGAAATGTCTGGTCTGTAGGCCAGGAAAATGTGTTTTAGGTTAGAACTACCCTTTTTGTGTGTTACTAGAAATGTAAATGGGTTACAAGACTGGAAGTTGTGTTACTGTACTTGATAATGTGAGGTTTTCAAAGGGAAATAAACATGTTAAGGTTATTGACACTTTAGACCTTTGTGTTTTGCTTGGTTTCAATCTTTGTTTGATTCCCAGAAACCTATAGTTAGCACACAGCAATCTAATGTTACTGTGTGTCATCTTCCTGTCTGTAGGTTAAATTAATGAATCCAGCGTAATGGGAATAAGACATGAAATCTGCCTACAGACTGGATGGGGCCTTTCCTCTATGCACATTCTGCCAGTTTAGAAAGAAGGAGTATCTTTAGGAAACGGTGAATTTTGGAGTACAAATATGGGAACTAAACCCCAATATTAACTTAGGGGGTTAGATAAGGCAGCAATCTTGGAATTGCCATGTTTTTTACTCTCGGCTACCCCTGTGCTGAACAGTAAATATAAACGTGTGTTTCAAGGGCTCATTGCTTCTTCCTGTATGCAAGAACGACTGGCGCTCTCTAACATGAAAGAAGAAGAGATAGTTATGTTGGAGGGCCAGAAGAAGGAGCAGTGAGCCGTCCGCCATGGCATGTGTGGATTGACAGTTTGCTGGTCCTTATACTGACCAACCAAGGAGGTAGGAGTATGTTTTCTTACCTCCCTGGGAAATGTACTTTGTTTAAAAGCATTTTTTTTTAAAATTATATGTTGTTGCCCCTTTGGATTTGTCTACAGAACTGCCTGTAGTTGCAGATTTGACCAAACATTTTTTCACAATAAATACCGTATCCTTGGTTAAAGCAGAACATTTTGTTAATGGCTTGGAGACTGATTGACCTGTGTTTGGCTCAAGCAGAGGAATATTAATAGCCAGGACTTGTCCGCTTTCTAATACCAGAGATTCTGTTTGTTGCCAGTGTTCACAAGGGGAAGGAAGATCAGTTTTATCTTGGATTACATGTTTGATAACCTCTTTAACCATTGCGATGACATTGTGAAACCTGCATTCCCATTGGTCCTTTAAATGTAGTTAACAGCTGCTCACTGCTTTCTGACTGGATAATCAGTTTTCTGTCCAGGACGTCCTGTCTAATTGTTGGGTCATTACCTCTATTAAACTGTAAGTGATTTTATAGGAGCTTTGGATGCTGCTGTTTTTCCCAAGTCATAATATGATTAGTGATCATTAGCAGCCAAAATCCTCTTATGCTTCTTTTAGGCCTTCTATATGCTGTTAAAGGAGAACTAAAACCAAATGTGTATACTCTATAATCTGAAAAAATCCCTCCCAAGAACACCAATAAACTGTACAATACCATTGCAGTGAATGTCATTAAAATTCCTGTAACCCTAAAAGACTAGACTGGATATACATGTGCGCACAGTTATGTAGCCTAACTGGCAGCACGCCCCTTTCTCGGCAGTGTGTGTACTGTTCCCGATGGCATTGAACGTTCACCGACGGGATCGCTTGTTATGTTTGGAAAATTTCCCTTAGCCGCGGTTGGTCCCCTATACTAAAGTATAGGGAGTCGCCCGGAGTCATGGGTAATATGTCAGTCCCGAACGTTCTATACTGTGTATAAGGGAGAACACTCAGGTCTGTGCGTACCCTCATCTTACAGACTCTGTCTTTCATTTTTCAGATATTGATTCTGTGTGTACTCGGCTTTAGTCTGATGCTCACTTGCCTAATTTGGACTGTAATAGGATTGGCTAGAGGCTACTAGTGGGTGGGACATACTGTTACAAGCCCCCGCAATAGTTAAAGCTGGGTACACATCTTTAAAAGGTGACTTGAAAAATTAAAGAATCTTTTAAAGATCACCTTACACCCAGTCCTGAGATTTCCCCCTATATAAAGCATAGGGAGAATGTTCTGGGCTGCATCCGACTACCAACACATCAGTAAAGGGGAGCCGACTGCGGGTAGGGAAATTTTTGTCCGTTCCGGGTGATACAGAGGCCTATGGTGAACATGCGCTGGTCTCTGGAACACTCGGTAAGCCCTATAACAATAAAGGGGCGATTCTGTCGTAAGGTAAAGTTCCTACCACCCACATCAAAATGGGAGGCCAGACACATAACATATTACTGCTTTCATGTCAAGGTGCTATTTGATTTAGTGTTTGTCTGAGGTTCCAGATGAATTCTGGGTGGGATTTCTTTTTTTTTTTTTTTTTTTTTTTGTAGCTTGTTGCATTAGATTTGGAGGCTTCATTTTGTATGTTTTGTACTGCAATTATGGGTGTGTGCGCCATACATTAAATGATTAAAGGAGAACTATAGTGCATAAAAAAAGTTAAAATAAAAATTGGTAGTTGCAAAATCCTACCTCCCAATATTGTTTCTGTGAGGAGCACCAGCACAAAGAAAACTGCTTCTGCCAGGCTCCCTTGGTGCTTCAGCACTATCTTTAATACAGGAAAGTCCAGGACACTAACCTGGCAGATGAAGACTGTACGAGCTGTAGCTCCTCCACAAAATGATATTGAAAGAAGTGTTTCCTCTGAAATGTGTTCTCGCTCACACAGGTTAAAGTGGTGTTTTATTTTTTAAGCGCAGAGACAATTTGTTTCTGCGCACACAGATTATTGTAAATTTGAGGGAACGTTGATTGGGAGATGAGGATAATCAATTCTACCACCCTGCTCCAGAAATATTTTTACAGTATATTTTGTCCTTAAATTTAAATTAGATGATTAAACTAAACCCTGCTTATATTAAAAAACAGGATCAAGACGCACCTCTCTGCATTGCTCTGAGTCCTGGAATTGCTGTCGTTAACTCTACATCTGACTCTTTCTGTCAAAAGTTTTCCCAGCGTGTGTTGTGCGAGTCACATGAGAAAGTGAGGAGCTTTTAGCTCGTGTTTTACTGGCAACGAGACAATGATCAGATTTTATGGTTGGATTGGTTTACTTGCTGTAAAGGAAAGTGGAATATACATGTTACTAAACCCCTAAATCAACAAGGATCTTGTTTTTCATTCAATATCATTAAAATATAAGCAGTGCTGTTAAATATATCCAGCATATTTTAAGGGTGTTTTTAAATACCTTGGAAGTAACAGCTTTGCGAACTTGGGTAGTTTAGCTCGCTGAGTTGTTTCTAGATGTATAAATCTAGGTCACTAGTCCTAATTAGTGTTTAAAATGTATTTCTCTGCCTGTTAATATATTCTGCCGTGCATTGTTTGGAATCGACTGCGTGGGAAGAACCTTAATTAACCCGGTTATGAATTAGGATAACATTATGAATTACTTAACAATAAATTGTATTTGGTGATTTTGAAATTTGCATTCCATTCAGTCAGTGAGGAAATAACAGGCTCATTTAATAAGAGTTGCAAAAATTTGCCCGAGCTGTTAATTTACCCGAACCATTGGGATGTTGCCTTATTACTGGTCTACAACAATGTTTTACATCTGATTGGTTGCTGCAGATTAAAGTTACCCATACACAGGCAAGTGTTACCCACCTTGTGCTGCCAATCTTTCTGAAATCTAGGGAGAGATGGGGACTTGAAGATGGAGTCGGAAGAAAATTTTCCACCCGGCCTGGTCTTCCTTTTTCCGATAGGCCACTCGATATTGTAGGTCAAGCGGCATACACAAGAACAATATTTTGCGTGATTAATTAGTTTAAGCTTAAGACAACAGCAAAACTTTTGCGCTAATTATTGAATAATGCCAAAATTTGATTTTGAACTTTAAAATTTGCTGTTTTGAAACCGGAACAGTTAAAAGTAGCAGCTCATTACTAGGTAATTGTAGTGTCTGTTTGTACAGACTGACCCATTGTATTGTGGCTTTCACTTGGATAGATGAGATTTACGTCAGGTTGTTTTTCTTTAGGATATTAGTCTCCGAGTACCTAAAGCTATGTACACACCTAGCGATTTTTCCTCCTGACCGACCGTTCGATACTTTCGAACGGTCGGCCAGGAGGAAGGACTGTCGGTCGCGGCAAAAGCAGCCGCGTCCGATAGTCACCGCGACCGATCGTGCGGTCCATAGAGGACCGCACGATCGGACGAGGTTTTCCACCCTGTCCGATCGTCCTTTCGTCCGATTCGGACGAACAGTCGATCGGACATGGGCACATTCGGATTCGATAATTTCGGTCCGATCGACCGATACACTGAACTATCGGTCGATCGGACCGAAATATCTAATCGTGTGTACCCAGCTTTAGTCAGTGCTGTACAAGGTGTGGCAGACATTGTAACAAATAAATCTAATTTACCCATCTACAGATATACAGAGGGTTCTAAAGAATTCTTAATGTTTGTATAGAGATTTGCTTTTTCTGCAAACTCTTTTATTAAGGCTGAGGCCACAATATGATGGGCGGCAACATGCCTGGAAAGTGTGTGCGTTACCGTCTGTTTGTGATGCGATCTGTGCTATGTTGTGCAATTGGATCACATGCGATCCGTAGATAAATCATGATCCGATGCGATCCATTTTCAGAACACGGGCAACCATGATTTTTTGGTGAATTGCATGCAATGTGGCCACCCATTTTGACATACATTGTGCTGGGTTTCTCACGTGCAAATGGAATGCAAAACGCGTTTGTTAGAGGCTCTAGTGTGGCCTAGCCTAAATCAACATTATTCCATGTCTTGCTTCTCTTAGTGTAAAGAAACCTTTCCTAACCTGAAGGATGTCCACGTGTCCTCTGATATAACCTATTGGTGAACAATGCACCAGAGAGTTTATTATATGGCCAATCAATATACGTTGTCATGTAACATAGTAATTGAGGTTGAATAAAGACATGCGTCCATCAAGTCCAACCTTTTCACCCTCCTTTTTAACCTTACTGAACAGTTGATCCAGAGGAAGGCAAAATACCCAGCTAAAAAAAGGGGGACAAATTCCTTCCTGACTCCAAATGGCAATTAGAAAGTATCCCTGGATCAACCAGAACTACAGTATATGTATTAATACCAGTAATTCTCAATATTATATAGTATACCTGTACCAACCAGAACTAGAGTATATGTATTAATACCAGTAATTCTCAATATTATATAGTATCCCTGTACCTACCAGAACTACAGTATATGTATTAATACCAGTAATTCTCAATATTATATAGTATCCCCGTATCAACCAGAACTACAGTATATGTATTAATACCAGTAATTCTCAATATTACATATAAGTTCCCCATACCAAACCAACCATAACTACAGTATATGTTTAATACCAGTAATTCTCTCAATATTACTATAGTATCCCTGTACCAACCAGAACTACAGTATATGTATTAATACCAGTAATTCTCAATATTATATAGTATCCCCGTACCAACCAGAACTACAGTATATGTATTAATACCAGTAATTCCAATATTATATAGTATCCTGTACCAACCCAGAACTACAGTATATGTATTAATACCAGTAATTCTCAATATTTTTTAGTTTTAGAAACTACAGGCCACTTTTAAAGCTATTCAATGAACTTGCCATTACCACATCTGCTGGAAGGCAGTTCCACAGTTTCACCGTTCTCACTGTAAAGAAACCTTTCCTAACCTGAAGATGAAACTTCTTTTCTTCCAACCTTAAAGGATGTCCACGTGTCCTCTGATATGACCGATTAGTAAACCATGCACCAGAGAGTTCATTGTATGGCCCATTAATATATTTGTATAAAGTGATCATATCCCCACGCAAACATCGCTTCTAATGTCGCTAATGTAAACAGCCCTAACTTGTCTAATCTGTCTGCATAGTCAAGCCCCTCCATTCTCTTTATTAATTTAGTTGCCCTTCTCTGAACTCCTTCCATTTCCAAGATGTCCCTTTTGTATATGGGATTCCAAAACTGCACCACATATTCCAAATGAGGCCTTACCAGTGCCTTGTAAAGAGGGAGAATAATATTTTTCTCTCTTGATTCCATTCCCCTCTTTATACAAGACAATATCTTGCTAGCTGTAGCCGTTGCTGCCTAGCATTGTTTGCTACAGCTAAGTCTGTTATCTACCAGAACCCTAATTACCAAGATTTAATGTTTAAAAAAAAAAAAAAGTATGTGATCAGGGGAAAGGACCCATGGGGTTATGTCTTTGTATTCCAGGGAATGAATATATTGCCTACCACTGCTTAAAATACCAGCGTGGCCATTACTGTTCAATGGTGCCATTTGTGGTACACAGGCACACATTGTATATGTAATTCAATGTTAATGGTGTTGTTTTCAGTGAGATGTAACATGCACACTTTGAGAACCCTTAACATTGGTTTAAGCTGATTGGTTGTTGTGAATCTCGTCTTATGTTAACCCTTCAGTTACTGATTGACACTACTGCAGTCATCTCTACTAAGCAAACTGATCACCTGGTCATCTCTGTAGGTAGAAGCTTTAATATTTAAGCTTCGTGTCCTACCAGCCGTGTGTTTTGCATTTATTCTCTGTGATACCTTCAGTAGTTAAGCTGTCCGTACACGTTAGAGGCATTGGGTAAATCTCGTCGGCCCACAACTGTATTTACCCTAAT
This sequence comes from Hymenochirus boettgeri, assembly GCA_019447015.1. Taxonomy (NCBI): domain Eukaryota; kingdom Metazoa; phylum Chordata; class Amphibia; order Anura; family Pipidae; genus Hymenochirus; species Hymenochirus boettgeri. The sequence continues at coordinate 123,467,681 of CM033476.1, forward strand.
ATTGCTAATGTGTGGCAGCCGAATCTGACCGACCGTAATGCCAACCAATGTCTGTGGGGAAACGTAAAATTTCCATCTGTCAGCTCCCTTTACTTTAAAGCAAAGAGCCGAAACCATTGGCCTGTGTATGGCATATGGCCAACCAATCCCCACCACGCGTATGGGTGATTGGTCGCTTCCTTGTGTGCGTTTCCCTTCACGATGTGCCGATCGAGAACAGTATGATCTGTCCGCACATTGAGATGGAAATCTCATGTTTATGGCCACATTTATTCAAAACGGCGTAGGGTAATTGTACTGTAATCCGTAGGACCATTGTATAGATTACCTAGAGGCAAATCAAAAAAATCACCTTGTGCAAATCCATTTTAATCTAACCGTTTGGAAGATGGAACGCTAGTAAGAAGCGATTGTTATGAACAGAGATAGGGAATCGTTCCTGGTTATTTTTTTTTTCTTGGCTTAAAATGTCTTTTCTTTTGCTAAGAAAGTCCCCCCGTTTCATCAGAAAAGACCCACCCCAACTGCTAATTGTAAACAGGTCAATAATATGGGAAGACAATGAAAATCTAAGGCTTGGTACACACGGGGCTATTATTTGTCCCGACCTGTGATTTGACAATGGACCTGTTTTTCCAATTCGGACCAACAGGTGACCGAGCTTAGTTGAGGCCAGCCGCCCCACACCAGCAGATATTTCCGGCTGGCCGACTGATTCACCACTATTGGTCAGTCGGCTGGAAATATCTGCTGGTGTGTACCCAGCCTAACACAGAATCAACACACAAAAAAACACACCTGAGGATATGCTAGAGAATACTCCGCAGCATGAATACGATAGTCGCACCTAATTAAAGAAGAACAGCAAATCAAATTTATAAAGAACATAGCAATCCAGCATCCCAGATCACATCTGTCCCTTATACATCTGATTGTTTGTTAAGAATTGTGCTGCCCTGGAGAGCTGATCTTGCCAACCAGTCAATGGTGCCACACCAACACCAGATAAGTCTGGCAGAGGCTTCTGTGCCAGCTACCATGGAGTGACAGCCCAGATGGACATTTCTGTGCTGCAGATCTGTTATTAAGACTCATATCTAGGGTGCTGGACTGCTGCGTCCTGTGGAAGTTTGTTCTGTATACACGTATGATCTGTTTTGCAGCTGCTTAGTCTGTCTCTATGTCCTTTGCCTTTTATTTACCTAGTTTGGAGGAGGCACAGATGACGATCCTGCTGTGACCTTGAACCTCCTATCTCCAGTCACCAGCACGCCCAGGATACGGCAGCATGGCCCAACCAACCCATGTGTGGGAGCATCTGTACCTTCTAGAATCTTCAGACCTGCAACAACTGGATGAGATCCACAAGCTAATCAGAGACCATCTTAATGCAGGTACCCATGTCACACGGGGCTGTTTTCAGGGGACAGTATACGCCCCTATTGACAGGATTAACCAATTGGGTTAAACCCCCTGTTTACGTGGCGGTATACAGCCATATCATTGTAGACTGTTAAAAATAAAATGTTTCTCCTCGCAGCATTTTCAGAATAAACGACGGATTGATAATGGGATTAGTCATAAAAGAAGTGGACCTGTCTCTCTAACGGCCAATCTCCCTACCGCCTCCTAATACACTGTTTATATCACAGAGAGATGTTCCCTTTAACTGATATACTGGATGAATGCACATGTGTAGATCCCAGTGCATCGATTAAACCCCCATCCATCCCATTTATAGATCGGACGCCGATCGTTCCCTTTAACACTTGTTTCTTTTAATTCCTCAGATCGCTCCCCGATACTAGTGAACCACCTGGTGGATTATTACTTGGAAACCTCATCAGAACAAGCTATGCTAATCCTCTCAATGGTCCAGGAACCCCACGATAAGGTGGGTCTGCAGCGTTGGGTCCTGTCCGTTTTGTTCAATGTCAACACATGTTCAATGCTAATGCGCTCTACCCACAGTAGTAAATGGCAAACCCAGACATATGCATACAATACAAGAGGACGCATTGCGTTTCTCATGGTCATCCAATGGGACCATAGCCTAGGGGCTCGTAATATTACACGCCATTATTCAGGCAGAAGGAAAACATCTTAGTCTAATGAATGGACCTTTTAAACACACTGATCTGGTGGAAATACACAGCCTTAATGTATCAAACATCGCCACAAAAATCGTCTGAAATATTTACCACATCCGACTTTTTTTTTATTTGTGGGTTGCCACGTTCAGACGAATGCGCCACAGGTATGTGGGGAAAATCGCTGTTGATCGTGCGGTTCCCTATGTACCCTATGTGGCGAACTGTTGGCCATGGCTATTTTTGCTGCTGACCATGATTTATCCCGGCGAGGATGAAAAAAATTTGCTGGCGTGTACCCAGCTTTACAGTAAGATAAAGGATAATGATAAGTCTTTTATTTGCACCATAGCACAGCATTACGTAATATGTACAAAAGGCTTTGCAACACCGATAATTCCAACCTTGGGTATTTGCCAAGATGATGGTAGCACACTGGTTAAAGGAGAACTAAGCTATAATGTAAATAACCAAGCAATGTCTCTGTAGACAATGTGCTCAGTGAATTTTCTATCCCCCTTCCAGAGCTGTCAATTATCTATTGAGTGACTTCTCTGTTATCAAGGGGGGGGGAAACAATTGTTAATCACTAAGAAGGAGGACATTCCAGAAACCTTATAACTTATTATCATGGACTGGTTAGGACTCAATGGGGCCATAAAATGCAACACAGGATTTTTTTTATCTGTGGAATGTCTCCTGTAGACTCGCACGGCTCTGATTCGCCAGTTCAGCTTTATATCTTGAGCCCATAATCATCGTTTACATGCATATACCTCTAAGCCCTGGGTGCTCTGCCCTCACCAGACCCTTTCTCACCCTTAATTTGCAAATACCCAACCTGCTCACTTCCGTGAGCTACCAGGTAACCCAATCGGGCACCACTGGTCTAACAATGAGTTAGTAGGCCATCAATCACTGATAACCTGCAATACATTCTCAGATGGAATTCTGGAAGGTGCAGTCGGACCTTAATGTTACAGATTGTACACCTTTTTGTTAACTGTTTGTTAACTAGGCTGTTAATGCGCTAGACCCTACTGGTAGACAAATAACCGTTAAAAGGATTTAATGAAGTAACTGCGGTAAATGACATGTTTAAATTCTCTTAGTAACTTGCAGAGCTCATTACCTGTTTGACCAGAATCCCTTCCACACGATCACCGGATTATGAAATCTCTCCCTTTTTTTCCTTTCTTTTCATTTAGGGTTAATGTCGTTTCTCACGCCCTTTGATTGTCTCTTATGGCATGTTAGTCACAGCTAAGCTTACTAATGCTTTGTAACTGTTCATTCCTCTACAAAGTATCACAGACAGGAAGAAAGGCAGCAGTTTGCTTTTTAGATTCATTTAAAGAAACACTATACTCATGCAGTGCCTGGCAGCTCTCTGGCTCCTCCCTTAGCCAGGGTCGCTGAACCTCTTCTTTTTCTCCAACATTTTCAAGCATATGTTAATGAAGGGGAGGGAAGTTTGAGGGAGGAGCCAGAGATCTGTCAGTTACTGTATAAGTATAGTGTTCATTATTTTCTCCATTAATTCTTAATTAATATGCCTTAAACAATAAGGAATGTGTACTCTTTGCTGTATCTGAAATGTGACTGATAAAAAAAAAAAAAAAAAGCATGTGTAGGTTCTGAGCATGCCCAAGCTATAAAATACAGTAACGGGTAGACATCAGAGCCCTGTCTACTGTGTCAGATATACATTATAGAGTTTCTCTCTTCCCAGTAGATAAATTACTATGAGTAAACGTTACAGTTCAAAATGCTGTATTTCTGTAAAGAAATCCCAAAGATAAGTGATGTATACAGGACTAATGCGTTGAAAGGGGTAAGAGTTAGTCAGTGATAATTTGCAATGACCAATCAGATGTCTACTTTTTACAGAGTTACTGTGGTCAGATAACATTTGATTGGCTGCTGCAGATTAGAAATACAGGTACTTCTTATTACATAAGCCCATTATCTCTAAACGCGCCAGTCTCTGACCCATAAGCCTCCCAAACCACTGGTTTAATTAGAATGCAAAATCCCAGTAAAGTCCAATTATTTTGAAATCTATATAATCAAGCTTAATGAAATGTGGTTGGTTGAAAAGACGTATTTTAATTACGTTTCTTTTTACAGCACCTTTTAGATAAGATAAACGAGTATTTACTTAAAGCTGTTACCCGTTTACCGACGCTAACGTTACTAGGCCATGTCATCCGTCGCCAGCCATCTTGGAAGCACAAACTGTCTCAAGCGCCCGTCCTTCAGTCTTTGCTTAAATGCCTCAAGGTTTGTACTAAAGTATGCAAGCATGGGTTACATATTATAATTTCTGCTTCTGGAGTGACAGGTCTTTCCCTGTAAATGCTCTGATTAAAATGATAATTTCTTAGAATCTACTGCTCAGATTTTAAATCTGAAAAAGTTTTGGAGGGGTGGAATCAAAAGTAGTAATGATAGACGCATTTGTGATAGTGTCTTTGGCAGGTTTTAAAATGAAGTGGAGAGGGTGGACATACCCTTCAAATATTTTTAGCAGGAGTATCAAGGGTAGTTGTCGGCTTGTAGCATAATTGCTGTATAATACACAAAAGGCAGGAATATAATTGAAATGATATACTTATAAATGGACCATAGCTATGTCATCAATTATAATCAGTGCCTAGAAATGTCTCACATGTCACACGACTCACTGAAACTTGTTTCTTTATGGAATAATGTATGCGCTACTTTATAATATATGGATATTAGTTTGTCTGTAGCCTCATTAGTAACTTCCTATATTCTTATATTTAAATATAGAGGATATTATTTATTGTGATTATTCTACATTATTAATAACGATTTAAACATTTTAAAGGGTAACTGTGGTCTCCATACAAGTGTCCTTTATTTTAATGAGCTCTCTCATACCTTTCAAACAAAGCCTATGAAGCTGTCTCTAGTTTCTCTGGTTCTTAAGTTATAGGCTTGTAACGTTACACTCTAACAGACAGGATAAACAAGGAAGTGTGTCAGTCACATGATATGCTGTGTAAGAAGCCCCACCCCCAAAAATAAAACCAGCTTTTCTGACGCTTTTTAAGACCATTAAAGCAGTAAGATACAACTGGGCATGCTCATACCTAAGGGATGGGGGGGCGGAGCAATATTGCTGGTGATGTCACAGCTCACGCTGCTAGCTGGAAACACCACCCTTTATACTGCATAGATGCATGATTCTGGAGTCGTTTTCAGGGTAGGAATGTGCTCTTTTTAATAAAGGGTACTTGGTACCCTTTAAGAGTTGTATCGATTTTGTAATTTTTTTTTTTTATTTCTTAATTATAGGGAGACAATGATGTTGTAGTTCTCACTTCCGGAGTGTTAGTGTTAATCACGGTGCTGCCCATGATACCGCAGTCCGGTAAACAGTATCTTTTTGAGTTCTTTGACATATTCGGACGCCTTGCAGCTCGGTGCTTAAACAACCCTGGTAAGTTCCAAGGCATTGTTCACAGGCCTCAGTACTTTCCCACCTGGGCAAGGCAGATCCTAACATTATACCCTGGAGACTTTCCTCGCTTTCTTACAAGTATATATTTAGTTAGGATTATATATACAGACAAGTAATAATTTGTTTAATCAGCTATTTCTAACAGGGATTATTTTTATAATGAGCACCTACTGATTATTCAGTGTAGGTAGGTCTTTTATTGGGCCTGTCCAAACTCTAAAGGTGGCCATACACACGTAGTCGGCACTCTGGTCGATGGGAAATGACTGGAAATTTCCGTCGGTCGGTATCGGCTCCCTTTACTTTAAGTAGAGGGAGCTGATCCGATTGTACTGTATATAGGCGCATGGCCGACTGATCTGTCGGCACACATGCTGTGGAAATCACATGTGTATGGCCACCTTAATATTTACACAAAAGTAGATCAACCCCTCACCCTTACCCCCCCCCCCCAAAAAAAAAATGTTCCAAAGTTGTTTCCGGTGACGCTTACCTGCTTAGCAGCCTGATGATCAGTCAGTCATGTTCGTGACAGAGGAAGTCATTGCCAGTGACTGCTGTATCCCGAGTTGCCTCCTCTGTGCCTGTAAATAGCTCATACAACTTTAAATGGAGGCAGCAAACTAACAGGAAGGGGGGAGTGGAACTTTGGGCTGCCTACTTAGGAAGTGTTACAGGTAGGAGCTTTTTAATTATTGGGATGTGATCTTACCTTACAAATTCTTGTTAGGGGGTGGACAAGCCCTTTAACAGTTTCATATCGGCAGATTAGTAATATTATAAAATGTTGCAGATGTGTCCACTGACAAAACTGTATTTCTTTTAACATTAACCAAACTGTTCACTAACTGTATCCGTGTCCCCCCCCCCATCCTTTCAGATCATATAGCAGAAATATGTCTTGTCCATCTCCATGCCAGCGTATACGCCCTCTTCCATCGCCTTTATGGGATGTATCCATGCAATTTTGTGTCTTTCCTGCGCTCCCATTACAGTATGAAGGAATATTTTGAGACATTTGAGAAAATAGTTAAGGTAAGAGAGACAGAAGTATTTACAGTACAGTTGGCACAAGCCAGGGACATCACACCCACTGCAACTGTGTGTTCTCCCCCTTAGAGAAAAACTTGTATATTGTTTAATCACCCCCACAAACTCCAAAACTGCAATAGTTCAAAAGCTGAGAGATGAAGGACAAACCCGTTATGCAGCAAAATGCCTATTCTCCAAGCTCTCTGAGCCCGTTATGAGCTTGCACATGCTCAGAGGGATTAGCATTCAGTCTGTGATGTCAGCTGTCATATCCAGTTGCTAATGGGGAAGAAGCAGGGATCGGAAAGAGGGGTAACAGGACATTGTGCAGCATTTTAAATTAGTCTTATATCTGTAACCTTTGTAACTATTGCAGTTTTACCTATATACAATTTTCATTTGAGGGGTGGACTTGCCTTTTAAACAGTTGATTGGCAGTACTGGGCCTGTCCCAAGCAGGGAGGGGGCGGGATCCCTGCCTTATTGTGTTCTGTGACATCTGCTGCTCCCCCTGAGATCACTCTAATAAAAATATATCCGACCCTCTTTAATACTCCTGTATCCTGGTGAATAACAAGGTTTAGAGGGCAGTGTTCTAAGTGAATTATTCCTTATCACACTTTATATGCCTGCAATGTCCTGCCTATTGTACCTTCTATATCATCTTTGACTTAGATTTTGCTCCAACCACTGAAAGTGATGGTAGAGAATGGCATGATAAACGTATATTCGTTCTATCCAGATCAGTCTGATGTTGTGTGTTGTTTTTTTTTCTACAGCCAATGATGGAACATGTGAGAATTCATCCAGAGTTAGTTACTGGATCAAAAGACTATGAGTTAGATCCAAGCAGGTACTGCACTGATTTAAAGGGGAACTGTGGTCTACATACAAGTGTTTTTTATTAAAACAAGCTCTCTCATACCTTTCTATGGAAAGATCGGCGGCTTATAGTGGGGAAATTTCTCATTGTTGCACACGATTGGAAGAACATCTGCCCATGTATGGCTACTTAACAGATTTTAAACCATTTTCTGTCCATTCCTCTAGCTATAGACACCTTAAGGAGAGGGAAAAAAATTGTTCAGGCTTTAAAATGATTTAGAAGTTCAGGGCTTATGATGCAGCTGATGATGCTCTATCCTAGCAATGGGCACGCTCCAACCTTAAACTTGGTAGCAGACCCCAAATGCTGGTGATGTCACAGATCACAGTACTAGCAGGAAATAAAACACCCATTATACTGCTGTAACTTTGGATAGACTGCAGCTAGAATCATGATCCTTGTGCCCTTTTTAATAAAGGCAACTTGTATGGAGACCTCCGTTCCCCTTTAATTTGAGATTCACTGACATCCCGGATTGCTCCTGGTTACTAATCTGTTTCTTCTTGCCAATACCTCTCCCTTAGGTGGAAGAGATTGGAAACACATGACATTGTAGTAGAATGTGCCAAAATATCTCTGGATCCTACTGAGGCTTCCCATGAAGAAGGTTATTCACCACTTTCAAGTTGTCTTCGACAAAGACATCAAGACATCACAGCAAGCCCATACACCGATACCGGCAGTAACTATGGTAACCAGAGATACACATTTCCATTTTATTTCCTGTTGCTAATGACTCTTATTAGATTTCTAGATGCAATGGCTACCTAGCTGCTACGATTGGTCTACACCTGAATACCAGTCATGACAAGCAACATGGCAGCTCCACCATATGTATAGCTAATACATAAATCTTGGACAGATGTATGCAGTATTTCATATAAGTTATATAAACCGGCAACTAAACTTGTTGACCCCTGTCCAGCATCAGGCAATCGCTCTGTAAACTCAAAAAGTCTTTTTAAAACGTTATCCCCTGTGAAGGCAGTATGGCAGCTCCATTCCATAACAATTGTTTGATTTTGATGGAGAGATTTTTGCCATTAGAGAATGTTTTCTCTCTCCTGTGTAGGAAGCAACTCCAGTACTCCTTTCTCCACCCCTAGAGCGTGTATGCAGAAGGCGCTACTTCACCCAGCAGGCGTAGAGCCGCAGCAGGTAACAGTCTTTCAGTAGTTCCTGTGCTTGTGACCTCTGTTTATACAATTACATGCTTTTCATCTGAAGCAACCAATCGGATGTCGTCTAACTGCAGTAAGTCCGTAAAAGGTAACTTCTGATTGGTCGCTTCAGGGCAGCTGTTTCCCCAAATATGCAGCTTTGTAAATAGGACTTACCTTTTATATTAACTATTCGCTGGGCAGTTACAAAATTCCTTGGTTATTATTAATACATTATGGGGAAAGTATAGCTTGTGCACGCAGAAAATACCTTCTAATTATATTTTAATTTATCCAAATGTACATTTTTACACGCACATTAAATGGTATGTCCACCACCCCCAGCAATTTTTACACATAGAACCAGGACTTCCCAAGATTGCAATCATTATCTTGGTTCCTGGCATATCTGAACATAGAGATCTTCCAGTCCCTCTTCTAAAGGTTTCTACCTTCTCTGACTGCTTTACGAGCCATAAGTCATTTTTCGTAACGTCACTGTTATGGTGCTACCCGGAAGGACTAGAGAAAGGTATAAGGAACTGACAATCTCTTGCAATGTTAGAGTTTGGGAGGGTTCTGGTTCTATGTTTGACATTTTCTGTGGGGGGTGGACATGTCTTTTAAATAATTCATTCTACTCCACAGAACATCCACGTCAAGTGATCATAAATAAGTTGTGTATCTGCTGTAAATGTGCGAGAAGAAGCACACAGAATGAAAAGATTTTTTTAAATATACTTTAATTTCTCCTTAATAGGCATGTCCACCCTTAAAACAAAAAAAACGGTGACTTGTTAGTTATCTGCCCTCAGTCCCAACTGCTATTTTTACCAGTTTATTACATGCATTAGGCACCGGTATTTAATTATATCTTTGCCATAACGGACGAGAAATTAGCTGCCTCCTCCCTCTGCTCAATGAGCTTTTTTATAAGCTTGAGCACGTGCAGTGAAGGCAGGTGAAACAGCAGTCAATGATTGGCTGTGATGTCAGTTATCACAGCCTGGATTGACTGCATGGAGAGAGGGGCCAGCTTACTCTACCAGAATGGGGACAATACCATATATACTCGTGTATAAATAGAGTTTTTCAGGCTGTAAAATCAGCCTGAAAAACCGAACTTGGTTTATACTCGAGTCAGTTACCTTAGAGCAGAAATCAGGCAGCCACACCCGCGCTCTCACACTCCCTATCCTGGCACGCCGGCTGGCGTCAATGCCTGGTGCTGAGTAGTGAGGTCAGCCAGCACTATAACTTACCGGAACATGCAGAAGCTGCCAGTAAGGATCCAGGAATGCCACAGAAGCATGCTCACAAAAGGTACACACTTAAGTGGGTGGAAGGGTGAGGGTTCAGATGTTTGGAAACTACAATTCCCAGCTACTAAAGCATGCTGGTAGTTGTAGTTTCCAAACATCTGCAGTGCGAAGACTATAGTAGTCTTTTAAATGGACACCAGAATACTGATACAGTAATAGCCATATCCAGTATGACTATTACTGTATGGGAAATCTGCTGTCCATTTAAAGGGCAACTAAAAAAACAATACAGAGTTAGAAGGATTGTATTGTTTTGAGGCTTTAGTTGCCTTTTAAATGGACAGCAGAATTCTCATACAGTAATATCCATACTGGATTTGGCTATTACTGTATGGGACTACTATATTGGGATTTTTAAAGGGCAACTAAAGCCTCAAAACATCACAGAATCAGAAGGCAGTAGTGGTAATAATTTATACCCTTGGTTTATACTCGAGTCCATCGCTCGAGCTTTTCTAGTAAAAGTAGGTACCTCGGTTTATACTCGTGGCAGTTTATACTCGAGTATATATGGTAATTATCCTTAAATATCTGGTTAGTAATGCAGGTAATAAAGTGTAAAATATATCTGTTGGGGGCAGGTAACTGACAGCTGACCATTTTTTTTGTTTTAAGGGCAGACATGTCCTTTAAGTGGAAACCAAGTCAAGATGTGCTGTTTTCATGGCGTTTGAATACTAATCTGTTACCACTCCAATCAGATAGTGTGGTTATCTTGCTTAGTTACCCATTTCTAGTTGATGCCACTCTTTCTACCGCTGTCCTTGTTTGACCCATTAGGACTGCATCTGGAGCCCGTCCAGCATATGTGGAATGACCACCCCTCCTAACTCGCCTGCCAGTGTGCCAGCGGATACATCCATCACTTCCTCCCGTCCCCCTAGCAAAGCTCTCGATACTCCTGGTAAAAATGTTGTTTTATACTTTAATACTAAATGAGTCTATGGGTGTAATATTTGGTTGTCCTGTCCGCACCTTCCATGAGTGGATCTCTGTTTTCTGCTATTTACAGTAGCCCGGCAACAACAAGACTTAGACCAGGGATGTCCAACCAGAAAACTACAACTCCCTGAATTTTACATCCAATGAATGCTGGGAGTTGTATTCTTAGAATTAGCTGGAGGCTTTATTGGCACCCATTTAACTGTACTAGGTCTAGGTGAATGTCCAGTTTGGGTTTATTCCCTCCTAGGTTTACTTTATTCTCTATGCTACAGGCAAAGCAACTCCTCTAGGAACACCAGCAATCTCACCGCCTCCTTTGTGCAACTCTGACGAATGTACGCCTGCTACCGGTGCTTCACTATCACTGACACCCCAAAGAAAGGCAAGCAGGAATTGGCCAATCAGATTGTCCGTCTCCTTAGGTCCCATATACACCTACATTCATGATATGTTTAATTTGCAGATTGAAGTTGCTGACTTAGGAAAGGCTGCAGTGAGCAGGCAACTACACAAGGGAGACAAATCCTTTGGTGAGATGCTCTATAGTGTTTTATGGGAAGGATGTGTGGCCTTGGGACTGTATGTGTTTATGTATAATTAACAAAGTAGGTTTGTTGGTTTGTTAGTAGAGGGCGCTCTCAGATCCATTTTGTCTATATGCAAAGACCACAGTGAATCCAACACACAGATTTCTTATGTATCACCTGATACTGTTGTTGACGTGAGATAGTTATTTTGATCGGGATTTTTTTTTAATCATTAACTTTATAAAACACATTGATCTTTTACCCAGTGAATGGTTCAGTGGTAACAAACACAGGGAAATATTAAAAAGCTGCTCATTCAAGAACAGGAACAATTACCTGCTCAGTTCACAAGAATCAATCAGTGGTGTAATAAGACTGGTACAATGTTATCCCTGCTGTTTAGTCAGAGCAACCAATCGGATGGGTTTCTTTTTCCCCAATACTGCAGATGACCTAACAGACCACGGTTCTCCCTAGTGTCAGAGTGGAGGCTGCATCAGTGTAATGTCTATTTATGTCCTGACCATGAGGTACTAGACAAGTGTAGTTAGAAAAATCCAAGCTAATACTATGTAGCTCTACCTAGCTGGTACAATGGACATTGTTTCTATTACCAGCACCTTTAACTACCATTGGAGCCTGACACAAGTGATTGCATTATCTGCAGATATCGTTTTCCTTTATTGACCCTCGTTTGTTTTCCTTAAAGATGAACCAATGAAAAGCCAGGAAACAGTGTGTCTGCGTGATCTTCCAGATATCATTGGCGTTCTGTCTGCTGATCACAATAACACAGAGGAAGGTAAAAAGCTTTGGATTTTGCAAGGGGCGGATTTACTCCCAAGGAGCCTGTAGGTACAAAAAGCCTGGCGAATAAAGAGATCACGCCGGCACTCACTGTCTCCTCCGGTGTTTGATCGTCTCGCCGTGCACGTCCGAGGAGAAAGGGTCGTGTGACCCGAAACGTCATACCTGCCAGTTACCATATTTGCCATGATGAGCATGTTGGGCCGATGTTAACGATGTTAATAATAAAGCAAAAGTTTTAAGGAAGCAAGTGCTGTCCAGTCTATATCTACAAAAAGCCTGGCACCCTTAAATATAGACCACACCCATCTTCTCTTTTTAAATTAAGAAAATAGACTATATAGGGGTAGAGGGGTGGGGGTAGGTTGTCAGCTGCCCCAAAAAACACAGTCACCACATGCGTGCCTAATGCTAAATCCGGGCTTGACCCCTGGAACCATTCCATTAAGTTGAACCAGATCTTCTTTGGATTTGGTCACATTACAGAGATATTGTCCTCATAATGATGCCGCTAAACCACCAAATTAACTATTTCCCACCTGGAGCTATCATTTTATGGGTGGTAGCAACTTTCTGCCTTACATTTTGCTTTCATTAAGGCTTTACTGCAATTGCTCAACCCTTCATTCTGCCTGCTTTACTTGAAAGAAAAGTATTGTTACAATATTGTCCTGAGACAGGCAGAAAATGAACTTCCCTGACCAGCAACACTGGCTATTAGTAACTTCTAATGCTGGAACACTAAACGGGAGGTAGGGTTACCTTGGACCAGGTGTGGCATAGACACTACAGGTTGGATGTTGGATAGTATTTTATGTAAAAGCTTCTTTTAGTTGTGTAACCTTTGCCAACAGCAATCTGTTTAATTTGATCTTATTACAGCTGCTATATGCCAGGAGTTATCTCAGATCACCACCACTGACCATGAACCTGCCATCCGTAGAGGAGGCTTTGATTCCCCTTTCTCTCTCCGATGTGACAGCCAGCCCGGCTCTCAAAAAAAGCTTCCTTCCTACAGTGTCTCCCAAGTCTCTGAACCTCATGACAAGCCCCGTTACAATGTGTCCCAGGAGACCCCCAACAAAGCCTTCACTCCCATTGAGCCACCCAACGGCGTAGAGAATGCAAGCCATTCTGACAAGCTGCCATCTACCATTTCTCTTCCTGGTGCTGGGAACATCTTTACCCCCAAAGCTCAGGTGAAAAGAAATTCCTCCTGTTTTAGCTCCGCCCCTTATGAGCATCTTTTTGAGGTGGCGTTACCCAAAACGGCGAACTGGTTCATCTGCAAGAAAACGGAGGAGCTCTGTAAAAGAGACCGAGGAGGGTTGGCGGAGAGAGAAGAAAGCACAATGTCCATGTCCCCAGCAGAGGTGCTTGACCATCTCATTCAGTTAGGAGCAGATACACACACCAAAGAGCTGAACAAGTAAGGAATTTGCTAGGTAGTTGATAATTTTACCTTAATAAGGGCTAGGTCACACTGCAGCGTTTTTTCTGCATTTGCGCATGCCCTGCGTTTTTTCAGATCATTGGAAACGCGGCAACGCACCGAAAACGTTGCGATTTGCGTTCCGCATTTTTAATCGCAGTCGCATGCCTTTTCCTATACCTAACGAAGAAACCGCATGCGCAAACGCAATGAAATCACATGCGATTCCGTGTGTGATTGCGTTTGCACCGTAGTGTGGTCGAGCCCTAATTGTACCAAATAAAAGCAGAGAATAAACCAAAGTGCATTTGGGCTTATTTATAAAGAGGTGCAAAGATGTGTTCATTTGATTGGTTGTTGCCAATTAACAGCACAAACTTTGCAACTCTTATTAAATCATCCCAATAACATCATATCTATAAAGACTGGTGTAATGTCTACTAAATGTATCCTTGTAATCCTCCCTGACCCTAAATCTCTCTCTGCAGGTTGCCTTTACCGAGCAAATCGGCAGATTGGACTCACTTTGGAGGTACATCGTGTTATTGTTGCATTATAAATGAATGGGAAGGTTCGGATTCCTAGGTACAGTTGGTAAAGGTTCAAGGATGATCGATAATTTACAGTCACATTGTTCATTTTAATGGCCGCTGGATAAATTAATGGTCACAGTGGTAAAAGGATTTGATCTGCGTGAACCGATATCAACCTTTTATAAACATCATAATTTACTCTCTAGCATTGAAAGTTTGTAATGTTGTTTACATTTTCGGCAGATTGTATAACTTAGAGGGTATCCCTCCCCCCAATTACTTTTTCTGTAGTGTAGACTCGGCCCACCCCAACCGCCATGTTTTTTTAAAAATAAAAGCCCTAGAAATCGACTTACCATCCTTCATTCCCTCGGCTCTCTGCTTTAGTGCTACTATGTTCCCGGAAGTAGCAGTAGCGTCCAGACTTGCAGCCACGTCTGTGAATGGCTGAGAAACAGCCAATCACAGGCGCGGCTGCCGGCTATGTAGAGATCAGAGGGAACTAAGCCTTGTTAATCTATTTCTGTGATTGGTTTTTAACCTATTAACATGGTGGTAAGGGTTGGGGGGGTTACCTACACTACAGAAACGTTATTTTAGAGTTAAAAGACCCGGCAACTTAAAGGGATTCAGAGGGTGGGAGGGCTCCACTGGACATGCCAGAGGCCTCCAGGAGGACATGGAAGTAGAAGGCACCGGATGACACTAAGACAGCTCTTCACTTTTTGGAATTTTGAATAGGAACTGCATGAGAACCATAAGGAGCAGAGTTGTAAGGTAAAGATTTTAACACTACACAGTGGGGCTAGTAGAGGGTTAAATTTATTTTGGGGGTGGACATGACCTTTAATGTTGGTTCTACACTCAAATTTTCATACAAATAAACTGTAAATACCACTCTAGTAAATCAACAAGATAAAGGTGAGTCGAGATGCGCAAGTCACATTGGTATCAAAACATCTTTATTGGAAGTCCGTATAAATATACAGGAATCACCCCAATAGTGGGCTGCTTAATGTGTTTCGTGGGTAAACCCCACTTCCTTCAAAAATGGTAAATGGCATTACAAATAGATGTAACAACCTAAAGAACTGGATAAGATAACTGTGTTTAGTATGACCATGCCTCCTGACCTCTGTCACATGCTCTTTCCTAATCTGGACTATGACAGGATTGGCATGAGCACTACTAATGGGCGTGACCTACGGTTACAAGTTCTGCAGTAGTTTGGTCACTGACTCTTTGCACATGCTCAGTCCTAAACTGGAATGCACAAATGCCATGTTAGTGCTCTGCCTTCTAATACAGTGCTATGCTGAGCCTTTATTTATTCTTTAAGACTAGAAAAGCTTTTAAAATGTGACTTAAGTCTTGGACTAAGACTATATATTTTTCCTATACCTGTCGGGGAAATTACAGGGCCTCCCCCATCTGATGAAATGCACGTCCTGCGAAACCAGTTGGTGCTACTTCACAACCAGCTTTTGTATGAAAGGTTCAAGAGGCAACAACATGCCCAACGCAATCGTCGACTCCTCCGCAAAGTTATAAAGGTGACTGTGCTGGAGGAGCAAAATGCCGCTATGGTGGGTAATTTTAGGACCTTTTATTGCTTTAGCCATTGGGTGATAAGGTAAAGGGGGGTTTATTACTTTTGCTGCTTACACAACAATTTTTCGTCTTCCAGAAAAACCAGTTGAAGTTGCAAGAAATGGATATGCAATCTATCAAACAAAGCCTTCTTCAGGAACAGACGCGACACCGGAGGCTGCAGGAAGAGCGTGACACTGTGGTCACTCAGCTCCGCAGCCAGATCAGGCAGTTGCAGCACGACAGAGAGTTGTTCTTTAACCAGAGCCAGGAACTGCAGGTATTATAAACCGTCCACGTGTTACCTTGGCAACAACTGTTAGACAACTTTTGGGAAAGCTACTAATTCACTAACCCTATTCCTATTTGGTGTGCCGCCTCCTTCCTTCCTTCTCTCTTTTTCTCGTGCTACAGACAAAACTGGAGGATTGCCGCAATACAATAGCAAATCTACGCCTGGAGGTGAAACAAGCCAATAATAAGGTGTGCCATACTGAGCTTCGGCTAAGCCAGGTTTCTCAAAAGGTAAGTAGAACCTGCCTCCATCCTTTCAGATGTGCAGTGTTTTCCTTTTCTGGTTCAGTGTTTTTGCTCTGATAATCTTGTTTGTTAAAGGGTAAATTTGGTCTTCAATTTTAGTCAGGGTTATATAAAAAGCTCTCTATCCTACTTTCAAAATTAACCCTAAATCGCATCTCTAGGTAAAATTTGTGAGACATTATTGCTGGAAAGGATCAGCAATATTACTTCCTGCTCAAACACTTCCTGTTTTTAGCCATGTGACCAGTTTTTGTAGTCATGTGACCAGCCTTTTTTTTTTTTTTTTTGTCTGTGCAGGTACTTCCTGTTTAACCCAGCAGTCTTAACTTGGCATGCTTCTCCCCTTTTAGCCCATGCTATTGATTTGCAGCAACCTTTCATATGTTGGCTTTTTAACTGGGTTACAGCTGTTAAATAACATCTGATTGGTTGCTGCAGATAAATATCTCAGGAACACTTTTGTACATTTTATACTAGCCTCATAGATTCCAGGGCATAAGTGGCAAAGTTTTGAAAAACCTGTAAATGTTTTAATCGAAAAGAAATGTTCTAATGTGTGAACAATATTCGAGTCTGATACATGGATAAAAAGAAAATAAATTTGTTTGAGTGAAGAGAGGAACTGAAACTAAGATATATCTAGGACTTGCTGGTAGATAGGCAGAGGACATTAGCAGGTCACCAAGTAGTTACATGACGCCTCTTGCAGGGGAGAGAGGGAGGAGATAGAGAATTCACTGAGCATGTGCAACTGTGTATCTGGGTCAGTGACCCACTGTGTAAGAGAGAACCCTGCAGAATTAGAGATTTCTGTATAGTGCTGATGATTCCATAGATGACGGATATAAGCGGTCTGTTATCTATTATAGAATTAATGCATTTCTATTTTCGCTTTATTACTACTTTAATCATGGTTACTATGTAATAAATGTTTACTTCTTCCCTGTTTGTGACAGTATCCAGACCTAGTGTCCCATTAATTGTCTCTCTGCTACTCACTCAGCTCTCTAACAGCGAGTCCGTGCAGCACCAGATGGAATTCCTGAACAGACAGCTTCTAGTTCTGGGAGAGGTGAACGAGCTGTATGTTGAGCAGCTGCAACACAAGCACACGAATACCACAAAGGTAAGTAGCATTTTCCCACTGCACCTACTGTATTCACAATGGCTTCCATGTCTGCCAAGTCTCACTTCTAAACATGACACATTTAAAGGGACGTAGGTTACATTTCAGTGTCATTTCCATGCAAGACGATCTGGGTGACTTCTGCTTCCCACTTTCCATCTCTATGTCAGAGAGAAACTTTAAAAAGAAAGTTGGTGTTTGGATTAGGATTGCTGTCATTTTGTGTTAAATGGCATCCAAACCAGGGCAGTAAGGTACGTCACTATCTTTCGCCTTCCTAACAGGAAGTGGACATGCTGCAGGCTTCCTTTAAAAAGGACCTGGAGAAGGCGAGATCACTTGTTGTCCAGCTGAGCCAGAGAGTGGAATGTGCCCAGAAACGCGTAACAGAGCTAGAGGACCAGTTAGCCAAGAAGGAATGTTGTTTATGGAACAGAAAAAATTCTTAGAGGATGTTAAAGCGAAGAACAGGTAATGGGCTCTTTATCTGTGGCTCCGGCCTAAATATGCTAGATCTGCTTGGATGACGTGACCATTTGCATGCTGGGTAGTTTCATAGAAAAATACATTAGGCTATGTAGGTAGAAGTGCATGTTACCATTACGCAATGTACAGTGCAGTAGTTTGACCTGATGTTTCTTAGTGATCATAACAGTAAAAACTGTTTAATAAACTGTTGCAGTTGCAGATTGCAGTTAAGAAGAAAAGCAATGTATTGTAGACATTAAAGGGTAACTGTACCTAGAAATGTTTGGCAGTACGATTGGAGCAATCTCAATTTAAAGGATTAATGTTACATTGCGCTGTGAACTGTAATAGGCCAATTGCACATTCTCTTCCCCTTATAAGCATGTATCTACAGGCTGAAAGTCAGGACAGCCTGGGAGGGAAGCTACCCTAGATTATACCCTAGATGTAGATTATATAATGGGTATAGATAACCTCAGTTAACCACAGACTGTGCAGAATCTTCAGGGATCACATGATTGGCAAATGTTAAATGAATTGTGCAATTACAAATGTTTTTATTTTATCTCTGTCCTGTGCGCAAAGTGGTCAGCTGCAAGCAGCAGAGAGCAGGTACAAAGCTCAGAAGAAGATAAGTCAGGTTTATGAAGTCAAGATCCTTAGGCTGGGTACACACTGAGGGACTATTTATCCTGGCTGAGCGCTCGCTAGGAGCGAGCGCTCGGCCGGAACAAGTGTCCGTCAGTCGCGGCAAATTCGTCTGCATCCGAAAATGCGCATGATCGATCGAGCGTTCCCATAGGGAACCGCACAATCTATCGTAATTTTCCAACACGTCTGATCATTCGTTTGGACGTGATCAAGGTCGCAGCCGCCCGCCCCACACCAGCCGTTATTTTCGACCGACCGAAAGTGCCATGAATCAAACGGGAGAGAGAGCAGATCCAGCTGAGGCCGCTGAGGAGAGGTAAGGAGTTTATCATTCCTGTGGTGATATCTCAAAGACATGCAGGGATGTGGGACAAAAGGGAACATGGATATTATGCAGCCATGTTGTTCTATTATAGTTTAAAGGACATTATATCCCCTACCCTCTTATTTCTATAAAAAGTGCACAGGGTAAAGAATCTAAACCACTAGGTTCTCATCCGTTTCGCTTGCCAGTACCATCCACTAGTCCTTTATCTGTTCTGGACCTGACCAGTAGGAAGATGCACGTCTTGCAGAGCATGTCTTCCCATTGGTCTTGTCTCCAACAGATCAAAAGGTGGACCAGACCAACAAGGTAGACTATAGGTAAGTGAAACCCAAGAAAACCAAGGAATTGGGTTTAAATCCTCACCATAGGTACAATAAATGGTGGGGAGGTGAGTGGGAATGGTATAGTTGTTCTTTAAAGGATAACTGTGGTTTCTATACAAGTGCCCTCCATTCAAACAAGAGGATGATGTCTCTAGCTTCTCTGCATATTAAGTTATAGGCTTGTAAAGTTACACTTCCTGTCCTGTCTGAGTCTCAGATGTGCTGTGTTACAGACCTGCAACCATTCTCTGTCCTTTCTCTACCTCACCTTAGAGAATACAGTTTCTTTCAGCTTTAAAAACGATTAGTAGTTTAGGGGCCGGGCTTATTATGCAGCTGATTATGCTCTGTCCTAGCTGTGGGCATGCTCCAACCCGAGACTTGGGGCAGATCACATGTGCTGGTAATGTCACAGCTCACTGTGCTAGCAGGAAAAAACATCCTTTGTACTGCTGTAACTTTGGATAGACTGCAGCTGAAATCATGATACTGGAGTCTTTTTTAAAGGAATAATACACTGAAAAAGTGAACTGTACCTTTAATGCATTGATTGAAGTCTGGAAGGTTAAGGAGCTATGATTTATTATTATTCCTTATAGTGGCACCCTACATTTTCCTGACATTATGGCTTATGGCAGAGGAATTAATTCTTTATTCTTTCAGGTGTGACATCCCCAATGCAAGCGCTTACAGCCCTGATGAAGGAACAAAAGAAGAGTTAAATGGCAGTAGCGAAAACGACAGGTCTCTTAAGCACACAGGCACCTGTAGCAGTGGAGAAAGCAGCAGAAGCGGGAGTAGTAGTACCCTGTCCACCCCTGAGAAAGGCGGCACCGCCAGTCGTAGGGAGCTATTGGAAATACCATCTGGTGGCCACCTGACTATTGGCTCTTATCCGAATGCTAAAAGCTTGCTCGGCATCCGGGCTCGCGAGCTGTTCCGTAACAAGAGCGAGAGCCACTGTGACGAGGAAAGTATCAGCAGTCTCTCTGAGATTCTGAAAACTGAACTCTGCCAGGAGCCTATTACAGAGACTACCACAAGGGGGCGCCCTGTTCCGAGAAATGCGGATCTTCATATCATGGACTACGACTAGAATAAGACCCTGACCGCGTTCCCTTCATCGCCCAAAGTCAAGAGGCAAACAATCAGTGTTACAGACCTTCTGGCTTCCTGGACCCAGAAATCTCCTGGCCTCACTACTTCTGCAGTGTAATGTTTAAACATATTTCAAATGAAGAAGACTCAATAAACCATATTTGGAAAATAATTAATTAAAAACAAAAAATCCCTGCTTAGTTTTACCATCACCGTTTCCTATATCTCCCTTTTTCTATTACCTGACACTGCACCCTTTCAATAACAGACTGGATGTGCCTGTGGATGGAAAGTGTTTATTTCATCAGAGAACAGGGATGACCTTTCAGGTCATAGGTCGGAGGTCAGTGCTTTGGGCACTCCCCCATTTAACCTTGTTTCAGTGATCATGGTATAAATGAATTGCAAGCACTTTCTGGTTTGTAATCACACAATACCAGTACTTTAAAGGGTATTTTTCTAACCCTATCAGGCGACCTTAAGCTTTAATTGGACATATTTCCTTAACCCACTTAGGTAAATGTGTTACATATCATTTTTATTTTTTATCTATTCATCAGCCTTAGTGTACACTATGGCAGCTCCAGCATGTTGTTTGCTTAAAGTGACCTTACCAACAGCAGGAGGCTAAAACAAGGGACCAACTGCTTTCCTTGTACAGCTAAAAATAATGTAACAATTGCAAAGAATTCCTATTGTGAACCCCCCTTAAAACAAACATTGGCTCTGCTATAAATTGTCCCTTATAAGCTACCGTCAGTCTGTTCAGCCATTCACGCTGTGTACAGCCTATAGGTAATGGAGGATTTTAATATGGATCTGTGGCGTCTATCAGAGAGCATTTCAGTTCTGATGGTTACATGTTGCACTTTCTAACAAACACTACACATGCACAGCCTGCAAACATT
The DNA here is from genome assembly GCA_019447015.1 of Hymenochirus boettgeri. Lineage (NCBI taxonomy): Eukaryota > Metazoa > Chordata > Amphibia > Anura > Pipidae > Hymenochirus > Hymenochirus boettgeri. Next base: position 123,488,937 of record CM033476.1, read on the forward strand.
TGGAATCCCACAACAATGGAAATAATAATATATTTTTATTTAATGTAATCAGTTCTATCGACCCATATTCCTCAAAAAGACACAATCGGGTTTAATACGGGCAGCAACTTCTGTTTTAGAATAATAAATGTAACACTTTATCTTGTGGATCTCTGAATATCAAGTAATATTGCACAGTTTATGCTGTAGAACAGAGAACTTCGTTATTGTCCTTGCAGTTTCTCCTTTGGAGTTTTCGAATCTTTAACTTTAAAATGATGATTATGATTGATAACTAAAGGCAAGAGGGAGTCCATGATGGCGACTCACATCCACTGTGGGCTTGTTTCAAAGCCTAACTGAACGTGTCCAGCTGATCGGACACCATCCATCTAATGCATTCTCATTGCACATCAACGTCTTTTTACATGACGATTATTTATAATTTCTGCTGTTTGCCTCCCACCAATTAAAAAAAAAAAAAAACGTCTGCCAGGAAAAGAATTTTTAAGATGAAAGCTAATTAGCCGACAGGAGTAGAAAACAGAATGTTAGACTCAAGCAGTCTCTGCCAGGATTCTCGGGAAAGATTAAGACTATTTTGCTTGTGTTTAACTGTGAACAAAAAATAAATAAAACCAGTTGTTTTGCACTATTACTAGTGTCTGAGGATTTTCACTGAAGTTATATTTTCGAAGAATGTGCCTGTTTTTTCTTAAATAAGAAACATCACCAGGAACTGGATTTATTTTGATTGTATTATTTGGCGGTGTTTACTGATTTTCTGTCTTGTGATTATTTTCATACCCATAATAACAGGATTGAATGGATCCTAGGAAACTATTGTGATCAGATCTGATTTCAGGTTGTCAAAATCAATTTATCATTTTTATCTGGCATGGGCAGAAGGTTTTTGCTGGGTACACCCATGAACTATAAAGGGACTTTCTCGGTAATGTGTGTACCCCACAAACTAACATTCCTGACACTGAAGAATGTTTGGTGTCTGCGTCTGGATCGCTCGTTACGTTCAGAAAGCTTCCCTTGGTCGCCCCCCTGTACTAAAGTATAGGGAGACAGCTGTAGTTGTGGGAAATATGTCAGTCCTGAACGTTCTCCCTATACTATATAAAAGGAGAAAGCTTGGGACTGTGTGTAGCGTAATCTTTAAAAAATGACAATCTGTAAGGTTTTCAAAGACTAGTACTGTGTGTACCCAGCTAAAGTATTTAAAGGGACACTGTAGTTTGTGTATGAGAAATCACAGAGAGACCAGAAATGGAGCTCTGTCCATAGCCAATGAGCTGCAGAGAGGGACACCCCTAGCAGGCACTTATAAATAAGGTGTGCTCTTACAGCAAGCTCCTTATGCTGGCCATACACTAAACAGATGTTTGGTCAATTTTGATCTAATATTGCTGCTTATCAACACGCCTCATTCTGTGTCTGTCTACATACAGAGCATCTTTATCTATGAAATCCCATCCATTTACACACAATCCATTGTGTTAGATGATCCAGTCCCAGTTTTCATTTAAGATCTTTAAAAAGGATTGGAGATTTTACAGTAAGTTTTATTAATATAAATGCAGAATTAAAGGACAGGGTAGCTAAACTTGATTCCAGCTTTTAGTTTAATCAGCGATGAAATTCATAGCAGGCGTTTTGGCTTTACAAAACCTAAAGAGAGAAGATAATGAATTAGTATTGTGAGTGACCACATTGGTTTAGTCTACTGGTTTTATTCACACAGTTTACCATATAATTTCTTAATGTAGAAGATTGATAACACACGTGACCCAACTATAGATGCATTAAATGTCATAACTATATTTATAAAGGGCAAGTCCTTCCCTTAAATTAAGTATTATTTCTAGGTAAATCAACTCCCCAAACTTGCAATAGTTAGAAGGCAGAAAGGTGTAAGACTAACCTGAAATGCTGCCTGAGGTTCTGTTATCTCGCTTTCTGTTTTATAAGGTTTGCAGTTGCCAGCCATGGGTGTAACAGTCGACATCACAGCCAATGACTGAATGCTATTCCCCCGAGGCAGAGGGAAGGTGGGGAATAACATTTCACAGCATAACTGGCTAGTCCTACACCTGGCTGCATTTTACTGAAAATGGAGATTAATAGGCTGTGATCATGCTCTCCTTTATATTGTATAAAGAGAGGTATGGATTCAAGGGCGAAAAATATTATTCTCTCTTTCCAAAGCATTGGTAAGGCCTCATTTGAAATATGCAGTTCAGTTTTGGAATCCTGTGTACAAAAAGGATTTTTTTCGCCCTTCGAATTGATTTTTTTTTTTTTTCCTTCATCCTCTAGATCAACTGTTAGGCTGGAAATGTGAGTATAGCTGAGTAGGTTGGACTAGATGGACGTAGTCCCAAATGTATTTTTTGGGAGGGAAAATTGTATTACATTGCATTAAACTGAGGCTTTTTTCCTGCCCTGTAATATGTATGTATATATAGTTTATTTATAAAGTACCACTTGGGGACGCAGCGCTGTACAGTAACAAAATACAATAGTCATACAAGGGGGATAAATACATAGATATATAAATTATATAAATAGAAGTGCTAGGACTTTGCCACAAGAGGAAAGGAGGTCCCTGCCCCATGAAGCTTACAATCTAATATGATTATACTGATCCTGATCTGATACAAATGCAGAAAAAGGCCTTTCCAATGCTCCAATGTAAACACTACAAAGGCATTTTGAGTTTGAATTAGATTGTCTCGGTGTGTGAGAGCTGCCATATTTCTACTCAGCTGTGAGATGTTCTTCTTGAACAACAGTAAATCAATGTAATCTGTTTTGACGGTTGGGTATGGGAATAACATCAACCAAATATTCAGTATGGTAGCTCATAGTCGTATAAATGCAAATACAGAATAAATATCCTTTGTACACCTTAAGCTATAAAAATGGAATAAAACTCCCTCTATGTAAGTCATAATTTAATGCTGCAGTACAGTGCTCTAAATCGGGGATTCTCAAGCTGTGGGTGCACCGAGGTTTTTTGAAAACTACAAACTCCCAGCATTCCCTGTAGTTGAGGAATGCTAAAGTTGTGTTTCAAACATCTGGAGGCACATTGTTTGGAACCCTGCTTTAAATTATACAATCTAATCACGCTATCCTTGCCCTTAGTGGGGGATTCACCAATGGGGGGTGTTGGAAGGGATCTGGGGGTTTTTTTGGTTTAGTAATTAACCATTATGTCCCATCATTATAATTTTTATGTATGTAGGTTAATAAGAAAATGAATTAGCCTGTTGAACCTTGAAATTCCAGATGTTTGAAAACTACAATGCCCAGAATGCCTTGGTAGCAGAATGCGATTGTAACAGAGAAGAGAAGTGAATCTGGCAGCAATTTAGGTTTGAACATAATTAGAACACTGGAGATTTAGGACATTGACTTGCTGTAGACTAGGGATGTCCAACCTGTGATAGCAGCCTTGGAATGCTGGGAGTTGTAGTTTTTAAACATTTGGTGGCCTGCACTGTGGGACATTCCTGCTGTAGACTAAATGCAGTTCTCAATTCCCCTTCCCTCATCTTTTTATTTTTCAATAAATGATTAATAATATGGGCTCGTTCTGTAAATTTACCCATCGGTGTAAAGGCACGTCAACCACTGGTGGAGAATGCGGTTTAAAGCCTTTAAAGGAATCAGCCTGGAGAAAACAAGAGACCATTGCATTTGGACAAGCCTACCCTGTCCCGAGGAGCAGGATGTTAAGTGGTGTAGAATCTTCCTGTTGGCCTCCAGGCTGGTTTTAGGGACCCCAATGTGTTTTTTCCTTTGCGGTCGCTTATTCTTTGGGTAACAGTAGTCTGGACCCCGGTGGCCTTTATAACTTGGTCTGCTTTTGTCTCAATATATTGCTCTTTTTGCTGACCGCTTCCATGGCGATGAGATTCCACTTCCATATCCATCTCCTTCACCGCCGCCTTTACTTTGTCCAGGACTATGGAATCAAGCTGCCCACTCCGCCATAAAAGTTGTTGGCTTCTTCATAGCTGAGATGGTTCAGGACGTTGTGAGGATATCTAAAGGAATGTGTGGGCAAGAAGATGGTTAGTGGTAAGATGCCTTGGGTAATCCAATGGGGGAAGATATAAGATGTTTTATAAAATGAGTTAGTTTGAGCATTGGCAACAGTGTAAACATCTCAACAAATGTACCTGTGACCTCAAGCAAAAATCTGCTTCACAATGGATTGGTACTATTGTGCAGCTGGTTGAGCCATGTATGGCTACAGTATGCCCATTCCTGGAAACTATGATTCTTTCCACTGCAGCTGGAATGGGGGCAATCAATATGTGTGAATTGCATGGTGGGAAATCCCCACTTCCAATGGTGCCTCATAGTGATGAGCATGCTTGACTCCCAGATACAGGTAGGTCAAATAAAAGGATCAGTCAAATAAAGGTATCCTTGTAATTCTATCACTTTTATTGAAGAACGGGAGGTAAAATGAGTTGTCTTACCTAATGTTCTTCAATAAAACGTTTAGAAGCTGGTAAGTTAAGCAACTTACCCAGTCTCTTGCTCCTCTTCCGCATCCTCTGGACAGGTCCCGGCGGATTCTGTATTCTATGGGCCTCGTTTACCCAGAGCTGCAAATTTCTCCGGGCAAATACCGGTAAGGCTTCCGTATTTAATACTTGATTTGCACCTGGGGATAAATCCCACAGGGGATTTTACCCCAGCGCCACTTTAAGACCAGCCCATTAACTGGTCTTAACTTGTGAAGTTAAAAGTGGTGCAAATCCTTTATTAAACAGATTGCGCCACTTGCATGGGTGTCTTTTGTGAAACTGCTGCAGTCAGTGCAAATATGGAGTTAAACTTGCGCTAACCTATTCAATATAGGTTAGCACGAGTTTAACCCCTATTTTTAGCTCAGCAGTAAATCAGGCCCTATGCGCATAGAGTACTACGTCTGTTGGGACCTGTCACAGGACGCGTCAGAGGACCAAGAGACCGGGTAAGTTGCTTAACTTCATTCTGGGCTCCTGAATGTTTTATTGAAGAACAGTAGGTAAGACACAGCTCCTTTACACCGTTCTTCAATAAAACTGAATGGCAAAAAGTGGTTTTAAGTTTAACCACTGGAGATGGTGGGGACGGGAAACTGAGCCTGAGGAAAAAGTACTGTATTTAAGGCAACACACACTTAGGGGCAAGGTTCCATGCACACTTCCGATACCACAGACAAGGCAGCGAACGCATACACACGATTATCACCCGAAACAACTATTCGTTGCGCACAGACACATTGTCGTGCCTAGTCCATGGCATTAGACTTATGTACAAGGCTTTAGCTTTTAGATGTATTTAATAAGATCTCCCTGTGCTAATGGATGAATCAATAAGTACATAAGACAAGGTTCTTTTGTAAAAAGCCCTTTTTTTTTAACCCACATTACCCTTAATAGTTGATACAAGGCTACACTTAATTTTAAATGTCATTGTTTAATCCTCCTTAATACAAGGGCAATCTATTCCAATCGACTTAAACGGTATTTATTTGTACCCTCTTGTTACACAACTGTGGCTAAGATTGTGTGACGATTGAACAGATCGGATTGTCATATGTATGGCCATTTTATTAATTAAGGTGCCCATACATCTATAAGATTTTACTTACCCGACCGAGCGCTCACCCGATGTTCATCGATGCTGCCGGAACCGCTTCTCCCGATCTTACATTCGGCCGACATGCGATCGCAAAATCCCATTCATTTGCGATCGCATGTCGGTCGAATGTAAGATCGGGAGAAGCGGTTCCGGCAGGATCGAAGGAACATCGGGTGATCGCTCGGTCGGTAAGTAAAATCTTATAGATGTATGGCCACCTTTACTCTTGGAAGATCTAAATTGGAAGGAATGTTCTTTACTTAGTTGAATGAATTGACATACTGGCTCTCGACTGGAAAAGTTATTGGATGGTTTCAGAAGGGTCAGACTTCTTCTAGCAGAGATTTCGCTGTATCCCCAGGATGCATTTCGCACAGTTTGTAGCAATGTCCTCCAGATCTGAGCAGAATTCCAAAAACCTTTGTAGGACTTGCTTGTCCACGGCACTTTTGCAGTGGGAATCCATGTAGCTCTGTACCTAGAGATCCCACATATGTAAAAGGGACAAAACAACTGGAGTTGTACATTAAGAACATTCAGTATATAATATATTTATGTTGGTGATAAAATCTAGAATAAAATACTGCATAATAATTGGTATTCATCACGCCTAGAAGAAATCTTCTCCATTATTCCCAGGAAATTATACATGTTCAAACTTATTGGCCCGTGCTGTAAATTTACAGCAGCTAATCAGACGAGACCATTTAACTGGTCTACTACAGTTGATCTACTAACATCTGATTGGCCAATGTAAGCATCCAATAGTTTGATGTACAGTACTATGACATTGTCCATTCTCTACTTCTTGCAAACCCAGGATAGTGTGCCAAAGGGAATGATTATTTTCTCCTGCCAGATCTGTCAAGTAACCACTGGGTGACCTGCCCATGTCCTCATTGTAATTAAGGCTGAGCAGTAAGATTAAAGGGTATCTCCACCCTGGAAAAAAACTTTTGCAGTAGAGTAGCCCATCCCTAACTGCCAAGTTCGTTTTATAAAAGAGGCATCAGAAATGTACTTGCGCTCCTTTCCCCCCCTGGTGCTCTGCTCCAGGCTCTCTGCTTGCCAGAAGTTGCAAGCAGGGGCCTGACCGGCAGCCGTGTCTGTGATTGTCTGAGAGGCAGACTATCACCGACCCGGCTGCCAGCAATGCAGAGATCTGAGAGAAAGAAGGAGCAAAAGTACATTTCTAATGCTTCTTTTACCAAACAAACTTGGCAATTGGGGGTGGGCTACTCTACAGCAAAGGTTTTTTTAGGTAGGGGGTGAAGAGGCCAAGATGAATCCAGAGGGATGGAGGGAGGGGGGCGAACTCCCCTGTGCATGCCAGAAACAGACCGCTCCTACTCATTTTTCTAAAATTTGAACAGGCAGTGCAGGAGAACCATCTGGAACAGAGATGTAAGGTAAGGATTTCTGAACACTACACAGTGGGGCCAGTAATGGGCTACATTTTAGTTTTGAGGGTGGACATGACCTTTAACCAGTTGTTACGCACTAGAAAGGAATGGCTGCAGGAAATGCCAGAAATCTGACCAATTACTAGTATAGTATAGTATTACTATTAGTATTACAGATGTTTTACCCACAATGTTGCTGGATTCACAGGTGAAACAAACTTAATATTACCTGAGCCAATGAAGGTAGAATGTGGATAGGAGCATTCTGGGTAAAAAAAACTTTATATTACCTGAGCCAAAGTTTTTACTGGGTAGATTCTATCGAGTGCACTTTGGTGGCAATGCTTCAGGGCGTTGATGAATGTGACCTGCTGCTGTTGTAGGGTTTTGTAGCGTTCTAGCAGGGATTTGAGAGTCTGCTTTAGTTCACTCATTGCGCTCTTTGTCCTGAAGGCAGAAAAAAACAAAACAAGACCCAGTGTTAACTCAGCAATCTCATATTTATAACAAGACTTCTTCAATATTAATATATACACAAGAGCCATGAATATGCTATAAATTATATCCTTATAACTGCTTAGCTAAGTCAAATGTGCTATAATCGGTGCTAAGTTATGTCATCTGTTTTATATAAACAATGTTAAGCGATGTCATTGGCTATAATTGGAGCTTAGCTATGTCATCAGTTATAATCAGTGTTTAGCTATGTCATCAGTTGTGTGCTTAGCTATGTCATCAGTTATAATCTGTGCTTAGCTATGTCATCAATTATCAGTGCTTAGCTATGTCATCGGTTATAATCTGTGCTTAGCTAGGTCATCAGTTATGATCTGTGCTTAGCTAGGTAATCGGTTATAATCTGTGTTTACCTAGGTTATCAATTCAAATTAGCACTTAACTGTCCCTCAGTTATAATGGGTGCTAAGCTAATTACCGATAACCGATTACATAGCTGTGTCATTAGTTCTAATCAGTGCTTAGCTATGTAAAGGCTATAATTGGTGTTTAGCTATGTCATCAGTTCTAATCGGTGCTTAGCTATGTCATCAGTTATAATCAGTGTTTAGCTATGCCATCAGTTCTAATCGGTGTTTAGCTATGCCATCAGTTAATAATCAGTTGTTTTAGTATTTGCCATCAGTTCTAATCGGTGCTTAGCTATGCCATCAGTTCTAATCGGTGCTTAGCTATGTCATCAGTTCTAATCTGTGCTTAGCTATGTCATCAGTTCTAATCGGTGCTTAGCTATGTTATCAGTTCTAATCGATGCTTAGCTATGTCATCAGTTCTAATCGATGCTTAGCTATGTCATCAGTTCTAATCGGTGTTTACCTAGGTCGTCAGTTATAATCAGTGTTTACCTAGGTCGTCACTTATAATCGGTGTTTAGCTATGTCATCAGTTATAATCCTAGTTTATCTGTTGTATCATGCTGTCATCAGTTATAATCAGTGTTAACCTAGGTCGTCACTTATAATCAGTGTTTAGCTATGTGATCAGCTATAATCAGTGCTTAGCTAGGTCATCAGTTATAATTGGTGTTTAGCAATGTCCTTTGGTTAAAATCCATGCTTAGTTATCAGAAATAATTAATAAGCTTTGTCATCAGTCACGTGACTCACCAAAACTTGTGTACCGTAATCTAGGAAATAATGCACCCCCTTTAAGGAATATTAGAAGTCACCTACTTTTAATCACCTTTTATTTTGCAATATGGTTTGGCGTATTCACTATATACAGTGTTAATGGCGGTTTATTTCCTTAGACAGGACCATATATTGAAGAGGCACAGACACACAGATTATTTTATTTAAAACTTTAGTGGTTCAGGATAGGATCACGTATAAACTGTATCACCACGAGCCAGTTAATCACATTGCAGGCTAATCGCATTCTTTTCATATTGGCTGCACATACTTTATGTCTAATGTGGTAGTATGTACCGTAACTGCAATCTAACTATACAAAAAAACTTTTATAATGGCGAGCAAAAGTGTATTATATACTTCAAACGCAATTTTGGAAAAAAATAGGTTTTTAAATATTAAATCTATAATGGAGAAGGACGTAGGAGACAGTATTCCTACCTCCTGTACAGTTTCTATAACAACAGAAAAGCATGCTGGGGCACTGGGCAGGATTAATTAATACCGTAAGTAACAGTATTTACAGGAGGGTGTAATTACCGCTAATAAAGAAAAGCTGAAAAGGTGTAACACACACAAACATTACAGTAACCTTAAAGGCTCCTATATTATAAACATGTGGGTACACAGGAGTACTAACAAGGGATAATACAATGTAAAACACATCCCATTCATTTAGTCCAACTTAGTAGGGTTCGATGGGGAGGGGGGTCATCCTGGGGTTCTATGGCTATGCCACAGACCAGGAATAGGCAACCAGCAAATTTTCAGATGTTTTTAAAACTACAACTCCCAGAATTGCCTTACAAGCACTCTACAACTTGGGGATGCCGGTAGTTGTAGTTTTCAAAACCCCCGGAGATCTATAGGTTGCTTATCCCTGTCATAGATCATGTGATCACTGACAAGAAAAAAAATTATAAGAACATTCGCCAGTATAAAACAAATGGAACCAAACTGCAAAATAAAAGATTATTATTATTATTTTTGCGGATTTATAATCTATCCCTTAATGTGTAATATAAAGATGAGCAAAGATTAATAGAAATATATATCCCATATATAACTCCATCATTTCTTATACCAGTGATGTTAAACCTTGGCACTCCAGATAGTTTGGAAACTACAACTCCCGGCATGCCTTATTAGTAGAATGCAACCAAGGCAGGCTGGGAGTTGTAGTTTCCAAAACATCTGGAGTGTCCTTGTTCAACATCACTGTCTTATATAATGTGCACTGCCATTAAATAGGATGGCCGCCTCGCCCCTTTAAATACAACAAAGGAAATAACCTTGCTACAAGGCAGATTGTAAAACATTGCAGGCTGCAGCATTCATTGGCCCTATCTATATATCTTAGTGGCTACGACTCCTTTTTAGAACAAATGGAATTTAGAAATGGTGTCCCTGACCCACTGGGCTTACAATCTAGTTCTAAATCAGCTATGGAAGTAGGGAATCTTGATGCCAGACTCACCTATGGCAAATGAATCAAAGCCACAGCTGTTCCATGCCTCGAGCAATGACTAAAATAGAAAGATCAAGAGCCCTTGGTTCTCCTTTCAGCTTTCTCCCTGTGTATAGTAATTTGAGGCATATGTGTGTAAACATGATTTGTTATACCCGTTGCCTAGTGACTGGGACATCCCCAGCAACTGGAATGCATCATTAGCAACGAATTTATGGTATGCATATGCCTGGGTTAGTGTAACATGCCTACTTATTTCTGATGTGCTGTTTTCTTTTTTCTCTTTTCAAACAAGTTTAAAGGGCAACCAATATATTCAGCACATTCTTAGATATATTAATAACCAGAGATTTAAGGATAATTATTGTCCCCATTCTGGTAGTGTAAGCTGGCCCCTCCCTCTATGCAGTCAATCAAGGCTGTGACTGCTGACATCACAACCAATGAATGACTGGAGTTTCCCCTGCTGCCTCCTCTTGCACATGCTCAATCTTACAAAAAGCTCATTGAGCAGAGGGAGCAGGGCCAGATTTATACTTGTTTCTCCCCTAGGCCAGCTAACTTGTACTTCCTGTACACCTGTACGCGGTCATTTATTGGCTGAAGCAGAGCTTTGTAAGAGGGGGAGGGAACTGCCCTCCTAGCAAATCGCCAATCACTGCCCATTTCTGATTTAACAGAAACCGGTAAAGCTCTACTGTGTGCCAACTAACGTGCATTGTGTACATTTAAAATGGGGATGCCATGCTGCTTTACACTTTTCTTTCTTTTTTTCTTTGTGCCGCCCTAGGCCACGGCCTAGGTGGCCTAGTGGGAAATCCGGCCCTGAGAGGGAGGAGACAAGTTCTATTCCCTTCTGGAAAAGTTATCTATCATTAAATATCTGCTGTAGCAGCAGTTTTTTTAGGGGCATGTCCACTGGAAAAAACAACCTTTCTCTAAATTGTATATTAACCCCCAAACCCCACTTTCGCGTTATTCCCAGCTTCCAAAAACGTTCTGAACTTGCTTACCAGACCTGGTCCCTCGCCGCTCCTACGCTGCCGACAGCAGCTCCACTTACTGGTTGTGGCTGTCAGTTAAGGCGCAATGTGACCTCACACCCAATCGCCTGACAGCCACGACCAGAAAGGAAGGCGGCTGTCTGTGCAGAAGTCCCCTGCTCTTGTTTTTGCTCGAATCAGGAGCAAGGGGCGGCACCTAGACTGAGGAACCAGGTCAGAAAGTTCAGGAGTGTTTTTGGAAGCTGGGAATAACGAGAAAGTGGGGTTCCGGGGGGGAGGTAATATACAATTTAGAGAAGGTTATTTTTGAGTGAGCTTGCCCTTTAATTACAGACAAATGATTGCGCCGTGTGCAAGAAGGTGATGCACCGTTAACAAACAGCCGCTTTAGCTAACATTCGTATGTGTGTGGCTGCTCCTGTCAATGTATACAGGTGAGCGCAACTTTAAGAAGGAATTTTTGCCCACTGTATCTGGGTAAATAAGGTTGTGTGTATTTATTTTCTTATATAACACTAAATTATTGTAAAATGCTGCCTAATATGTTCAATCTATTTGCATCAGGCCCAGTCCCAAAACGCTTACAACACAAAAACAACAAAACTGCTGTCTTAACTTCCCCTTTAAACAGACTGTGCCCCTGCACCCTTTAAATCTTTACGCGATAGAGTGAATAAATGCAATGCTTCTGCTTTTGTTACTGATGATTATACACATCTTTTGTTCCGCCATGTCTGCGTCCTGCAGAGTTGCGTTACACTCTTGCAGACACCAGGCAGTCTGCTTTGATGGGGCAATAAGTAGCGGTTGCGTCTTTCTCTCAATTTTTTTTTCAGTCTCTTTCAAAGTCTGGATATCAAACGTTTTTACAGGGCACCGAGACTTGCACAGGAAGAAAAAAAATCCCCAAGCTTTCATGGAGTATGTTATCTCCATAAATGGGGAGAGTACAACACAGATAAAAGCATGTAAGTGCCATTGTATCTTTGCAGATGTACAAGCGACACGCTGGAACACAATCAGTGTCATGCAATCCGTGCTGGATGCATAGGTATTCAGCCTTGTGTGTTAAATACATTAATTTAAATACAATAAGGGCTTATCCATAAGAGGAGTAAAATTTCTGCAGAAACCAATCAGATGTTGCGATTTGTGTTCCGCATTTTAAATCACAATCGCATGCGTTTTTCAATAGTTAATGAAAAAAAACACATACGCAAACGCAACGAAAACGCACATAAAATCGCATGCGTGTGGCCGTGCCCTAACAGACCAGTAAAAAGGTCACATCTGATTGGTTGAGGCAAATTAACAGCTCAGGCAAAAGTTTGTACCTCTTATTTGACCTAACATTTTCTGCAGATGAATGGGTTGCAGGCCACGATTATGGCAAACATTATTGAAACAATTGATAATATTGCTACATATTGGTCACTATAACCATAAAAATGTTTTCCGATGTTAAAGACTCTATCGCAGGGAGGAAGGAAATCCTATTCCCACCTCAGCTCACCACACACTGCAGTGCACGCATAGCTTTCTCTAACAAGGGGTGAGTATCACTTAAGTGAGTGGTGATCTGTCAGCCACTGCACAGAGAAAGTTAACCGATCATGCATATGGCTACCCAGGGAGGTAAGAAGGTAAAGGCTCGTACACACGTGCGATTGTGGGTCCTGACCCGCTACGCACAATGTGTACAAACGTTCCGGCCGATAATCAGCCCGTGTGTAGGCGCTTTATCGGCCAAAACGGTCGTTCGTTCGGAGTTGTACCAAGATATGTACCGATCCTGCCGGTACCACCTTTCCCATTCTTCTATGCGACTGACATGAGATCACAAATCCCATTCATTTTGCAAAAACATGTCGGTCGCATAGAAGAACGGATCCAGCAGCATCGGTCGAATGTCGCGGGAGCGCTCGGTCAGATAAGTAAAATCGTATATATATGTATGGCCACATTTACCGCGGTAGACCTGTAGAAAGCCAACGTCTAATTGGTTGTTGCAAATTAATAGCAAACATTTGCATATCATGGTACATCTCCGAACGAACTACCGTTTCGGCCGATAAAGCGGGTATGGTATATACGGTAAGTATATATATATGGCCACCTTTAATAACTTCTGATTGGTTGTTAATTTAATACCAAACTGAGTAAATAAGACAAAGAAGTATGTAGAAATAAAGTTTGGCTTGGGATGTCTGGTTGCTATTTACTTATAACATGAAGTTTGTTGGGCCGTAAAACCGTTGAAAGAATCTGGTTATTGACTTGATATTGTTATTAATAGATAACGAGAAGGACGGGAGAGTTTAACATGAGATTATAGTGCAAACAATATGAGGGTGAAAATAATCCTTAGCTTATGCAATCCTTATTTACATTCTGAACTAAAGAGAACATTCCTGTATTAAAAGGGCAGAAGGTGTGTTAAATAGGTAGAAATAGCGCAGGTAAAATTGTTGGTGAGAAATCGGACATACAATATAATAGAAAATATAGAACCACATAAATGTTTAAAGATAAAATATGTTGAGCAGGTCAGTAGAAAATAATTAATGTAACTATCTTTGGGTGTCTTTATTGATGTATATAGGACTTGGCTTAAAAGGCAACTGTATAGTGTAAGCTCAGTCTGTGATCTATCCAATGGGAAGTAGCGCTTCTTATAGATTGTGTCTTCCCATTGGTTAAGCCCTGGGCCACAAGGGGGTGGAGCAACAACTGCACAGTTGTCCTTAAAATATTTTTTTTAATGGCTGATGGAATGGGTTATCAGGCTGATACAGAATATCCCAGAAAACATTGGTTTGAATAATGCCTAGCTTGCCTTAAAGGGTATCTAAACTGGAAAAACTTTTTTTTTTTTAAATTGCCAATTACTGGAAATTATTCTACCCAACCACCACTGTACCATTTTTTTTGTTGATCTGTCCCCTATTTCTTTAGATATTGAATCAGAAGCATCTTACTTTTTAGCTTTGATTTAAGTGACTTATTATGTTAAACTATGCTGCTGTGTGCAGTTGGTATGTTTGAAATGCATTCTAGGAAATTCCCACTCCCAGTGCTAGCTCATAGTAATTACAGAGCATGCTTGCCCTCACAGTGAGTCGTGTCTGATAAAGGGGGTGTTGGTTAAGAGTGGGAGGGGGGATACTTAGACTGAACAAAACAAGTACTGGACTGAAGGCATACAGCAACACACACCTCAGAGTATATTGCTACTTGATGGACTTGATCACCCACTGGGTAAAGACATGCTCAGTGTGCTTCATCCTTCACTCTAGAGAGGTTGATGAGCTTTCCATCAAGTTGATCTGTAGGCCCAAAATACCCAGCCTTTGTTGTGTGCTTGTGTGTTCACATACAACTCACACACACAAAAAAAATGTTGGTATATCGTAATATAGGAACTGTGTTGGTAGTGCGTAGATGCTATCAGGATTATCCAATAATAGTTCTTATAGTTTAAGATGGTGCTAATTTTGCCCCAACCAATCAGATGTTTGCTTTCAAATGTTAAATAAGATCTGATTGGTTGGGGCACAATTAGCACCATTTAAAAAGATAAGAACTTTTATTGAATAACACTGAATGTATCTTCACAAACCACAAAAAAAATACCAGGATGATCTATGAACCTACTTCAAAACAGTCAAAGAAAAATATCCTAATAATGATGCTACTTTCGTTATATATCTTAACACAGGGGTGTGTAGATTGTGTAGATATTTTTGCTAGTATGGTAATGGTTTCCTTCAGTGGTATTTTACTGTTACGTTGCACCATTCTCTGTTTAGCCAAGGAGATCCCCAATAGGAATTAATTAAATCTATTTTTACATGGTGTTTTTCTAACACACCAGATCAGGAAGGTTTGCCACTAGCCATTTTCCTTTTGCAAGTAGATTATTTTGACAAGTAATGTGCGTGAAAAGCATTGATGGCAATGCATGCTAGGAATTGAATTTTTTCAAACATCTGGAGTGCCAAGGTTCGACATCACTGTCCTAGGCAGAGGCAGGTAAATACCAGGGGAGGAGGGGGATAACTACTAGAGGAGCAGGAGCAGTAACTGATGGGGGAATATTAACTACCAGGGGAGATAGGAGGTAATAACTACCAGAGGAGATGGGGGGGGTAATAACTACCAGGGGAGATGGGGTAATGGTAGTGGGGAGATGGGGCTAATGGTAAGGGGTACATGGGGGTACAGTGGGGTAATGGTAGTGGGTACAGTGGGGTGATGATGGAGGTAAAGTGGGGTAATGTGGGTACAGTAGGGTAATGGTGTGGGTACAGTGGGGTGATGATGGGGGTACAGTGGGGTAATTGTAGTGGGTACAGTGGGGTAATGGTAGTGGGTACAGATCCCGTTACATTGACGCTGTTACCTCTCCATGTTGAACTTGACCCGTTTCTGCTCCAGGTAAAGTCAGGTCCGTTATTTTTTGTCCTTTCAGTAACTACAACTCCCAGAATTCCCTGTCTGGCGCTCTGCCTTAGACAGGGTCGCGGGTTGGATGTCCAATTCCCCTTCATTGTCAGATTCAATGGTGACTACAATGGGCACAGAGGGGCAGATATTTTGAGTGATTGCACTTTAGCGGGGGCGCGTGCTGGAGCGCATAGCGTTCCGGTCACAGACTGATGACGCACAATGTGTATCTGGTTGCTATGGAAACTTTCATTTCTTGTCTGTAGGTTTTATCACATCATTTGGACAGAATAACAGAGAATGGACGGTACAGCCAAACCCTTAAGGATCCCACCCACAATGTCTGTGTATGCAGAGGAACACAGGGTGTTTGATATCATACAGGTGATTATATTATTATATTTTTCTACAGAGGGTTATGGGAAATGTACCCCACATTAGGGGAAATTACCATTTCTACAGGGGGTGTGCAATGTGGGGTACATTTCCATAACCACCTGTTAGAAATGGTAATTACCACCTAATGAATTTCCATAAACCCACGTAGAAATGGTAATTACCCCCTAATGTGAGGTTACAATTTCCATACCCCGTATGAAATGGTAATTCTCCTCCAATGTGGGGGTAACATTGTCCCAACCAACCCCCGTTGTTAGAAAATGGTTAATTACCCCTAATGATTTCCCATTAACCCCCTGTAGAAATGGTAATTACCCTAATCGATTCCCATAACCCCCCGTAGAAATGGTAACTTACCCCTAATGTGAGGGTACATTTCCCATAGCCCCCTGTTAAGAAATGGTTTAATTTCCCTAATGTGGGGTACATTCCATTTGAACCCCTGTAGAATGGTAATTCCCTAATGTGGGGTACATTTCCATAACCCCTTGTGACAAATATGAATAATATAATGCACCTGATGATATCAAACACCCTGGTTCCTTGCATACAAGACAATTGTGGGTGGGATCTTCTAAGGTTTGGCTGTACACGTCTCTCTCTGTTATTCTGTCCAAATGATGTGAATAAAAAACTACAGACAAGAAATAAAAGTTTCCATAGCAAACCAGATACACATTGTGCGTGCATCGTCTGTTGACCGGAACGCTTGCGCTCCAGCCACGCCGCCCCCGCTATACAAGTGCAATCACCAAAATCTCTGCCCCTCTGTGCCATGTATGTCACCAATTGAATCTGAACAAGAAGGGGAATGGAACATTCCAACCCGCGACCCTGTCTAGGCAGAGCCCAAGACAGGGCATTCGGGGAGTTGTAGTACTGAAAGGAAAAAAATAACGGACCTGACGTTACCGTGGAGCAGAAACAGGGTCAAGTTCAACTGGAGAGGTAACAGACGTCATGTAAGCGGATTCGGTACCCACTACCATTACCCACTGTACCACTACATTTACCCATGTACCCCCATCATCACCCACGGTCCCACACCCAGTACCTACTGTACCCACATTACCCCACTTACCTGACCCATCATACACCCCACTGTACCATAGTTACCCCACTGAACCCATTAGTACCCACTGTACCACATCATTTACCCCAATGACCCACATCATTACCCAAACTGTACCACATTCATTACCCACTACCATAACCCCACTGTACCCCATCATTACCCCACTGTACCCACATTACCCCACTGTTAGCCCCATTATCACCCCACGTACCACTACACTGTACCACACTGACCATATTACTCCACTGTACCCACACCATTAACCCACTGTTCCCACATTACCCACATCATTACCCCACTGTACCCACATTACCCCACTGTACCCACTATGCAGTACCCCACTGTACCCACACATTACCCCACTGTACCCATATAACCCCACTGTACCCCCATCATCACCCCACTGTACCCACATTACCCACTACCATAACCCACTGGTAACCCAACTACCATAACCCCACGTAACCACTACCATAACCCCACGATTACCCCCTCATACCCCACTGTACCCACATTATACCCCACTGTACCCACAACATTACCCACTGTACCCACATAATTACCCCACTGTACCCACATTACCCCACACCTGGTACCCCAGACATTACCCCACTGTACCCCATTATCACCCCACTGTACCCCCATCATCACCCACGTACCCCCATCATCAACCCACTGTACCAATACCCATTACCCCACACTGTTACCCAATCATTCACCCCACTGTACCCCAATCATCACCCCCACTGTTACCACCGTACCCCCACTGTCCCACAAACATTAGCCCACTGTAACACTATATTACCCCACTTTGATACCCCCATCATCACCCACGTACCCCATACCATCTACCCCAGTACCCCCATATACCACTTACCCCATCAATACCGTTCCCACTCACCCCAACGTATCCATCACCCCCACTTGTACCCCCATCATCAACCCCTGTTACCCCCATAATCACCCCACCTGTACCACTACCATCTCACCAACGGTACCCCCATCATTACCCCACTGTACCCACTATCATTAACCCACTGTACCCCATCATCACCCCACTGTACCCACTCCATCATTACCCACTGTACCCACTACCATCTACCCCACTGTACCCACGTATCATTACCCCACTGTACCCACATCATTACCCCACTGTACCCTTAACATTACCCCACTGTACCCACTATCATACCACGACCTCTACATTACCCCACTGACAAACATTACCCACTGTTAACCCAAATTACCCCAACTGTCAGACCACGTAGCCATTATCACCCAATGTACCCACTACACTGTACCCACTACCATTACTCCACTGTACCCACACCATTAACCCACTGTACCACATACCCAAATTACCCATACCCACACTGTACCCACTGTACCCACACGTTACCCCACTATTCAGTACCCACATACTACCCACTTACCCACTGTCCCAATATATACCCCACTTGACTTACCCCCATCTCACCCCTGTACCACATTCATTACCCCAACTGTACCCACCCTTACCCCACTACCAATAAACCCCACTGTACCCACTACCATAACCCCACTGTACCCACTACCATAACCCATGTTACCCCACATTTTCCCCACACCCACATGTAACCCCCATTACCCCACTGTACCCACTATCATTACCCACTTGGTACCCACAATTCCCACGTACCCACTACCATTACCCCACTGTACCCCAATTAACACCCCACTTGTACCCCCATCATCACCCCACTGTACCCCATCATACCCCACTGTACCACTACCATTACCCCACTGTACCCATCATCACCCCACTGTACCACAATAATCACCCATGTACCCAGAACCCCAGTACCACAACATAGCCCACTGTAAACACTATCATTGACCCCACTGATACAACCCATTCATCACCCACGTGTACCCCCATCATTACCCCAACTGTACACCCATTAACACACACTTACCACTATCATTACCCACTGTACCCACATCATTACCACTGTCCCCACATTACCATGTACGGCACATTACCACGTACCACTACCTAAACCCCCACGTACCCAACACCACTTAACCCACTCCTACCCCACGTACCATTAATCACCCACTGCCCTACCCCCATTCCCTATGTACCCCACTGTACCCACATTACCCCACTGTACCCACTATCATTACCCCACTGTACCCACATCATTACCCCACTGTACCCACATTACCCCTGTACCCACTACCATTACCCCACTGTACCCCATTATCACCCCACTGTACCCCATCACCCCACTGTACCCATCATCACCCCACTGTACCCCATCATCACCCCACTGTACCACCCATCATCACCCCCACTGTACCCCCATCATCACCCACTGTACCCCCATACAGTACCCAAATATTCACGTACCCACTGCCATACCCCGACCATCATACCCCACGTACACTAGTACCCACTGACCCCATTTACCCCACTGTACCACAGACAACCCCAATGCATGTACCCACTGACCACTACCACTGTACCCCACATCATTACCCACTACCACGATTACCCCCGTACCCAACTCCACATTACCCATACCCCACGGTACACGACAATTACCCACTGTACCCACATACATACCCCACACCATGTTACCCCACGTACACATCACCCCATGTACCCACACATTACCACCTACTGTACCCACACCATTACCCAAATGGTCAACACAACCCACTGAACACCAGAAGACACATAGGACCCACCATCATAACCCAGGGACCCACCATTACCTAAAGTACCCACATCCCCGTACCCGCAGAACCCCACGGGACTCCAGCATCCACCCCACTGTACCCCCATCATGCACACTCCCCGAGCAACCACTGACCCCCATCATCACCCCACTGTACCCCCTACCATACCCCACCCCTCCCCCCGTACCCCCTACCAGTTACCCCACCGTACCCCTTACCATTAGCCCATCTCCCCACCTCACATTACCCCATCTCCCTCGGTTAGTTATTACCCCCACCATCTCCTCTGTAGTTATACCTCCTATCTCACCCTGGTAGTTAATATCCCCATCAGTTACTGCTCTGCTCCTCTAGTAGTTAATCCCCATCCTCCCTCGTATTACCTGCCTCGGCCTAGGACAGTGTGTCGAAACTTGGCACTTCCAGATGTTGAAAATAAAATTCTAGCATGCATTGCCATCATGCTTTTTCACGCACATGACTTGTCAAAAATTCTACCCTGCAAAAGGAAAATGGCATAGTGGCAAAACCTTCTGATCTGTGTGTGTAGAAAAACACACCATGTAAAAAGATTAATTAATTCCATATTGGGGATCTCCTGGCTAAACAGAGAATGGTGCAACGAGACCAGTAAAATACCATGAAGGAAACATTACCATACTAGCCAAAATATCACACAATCTACACACCCCTGTGTTAAGTATATATAACGAAAAGTAGCATCATTATTAGGTATTTTTCTTGACTGTTTTGAAGTAGGTTCCATTAGATCATCTGGTATTTTTTTTGTGTGTTGTGAAGAAACATCAGTATTCAATAAAAGTTCTTAGCTTTTAAATGGTGCTAATGGCCCCACAATCATATCTTATTTAAACAATTGAAAGCAAACATTGATGTGGTTGGGGCAAAATTAGCACCATCTAAGCTAAAGAAACTATTATTGGATAATCCTGAATAGCATTCTACGCACTACCAAACACAGTTCCTATATAAGATATACCAAACATTTGTTTTGTGTGTGTGGAGTTGTAGTGAACACCACAAGCACACAACAAAGGGGCTGGGGTATCTTTGGGGCCTACAGATCAACTTGATGGAAAGCTCATACAACTCTCTACGAGTGAAGATGAAGCACACTGAGGCATTTGTCTTTACCCAGTGGGTGATCAAGTCCATAAGTAGCAATATCTCCTGAGGTGTGTTGCTGTATGCCTCAGTCCAGTACTTGTTTTGTTCAGTCGATAGTATCACCCCCTCCCACTCTTAAACCAACACCCCCTTTATCAGACACGACTCACTGGTGAGGGGCAAGCTGCTCTGCTAATTACAGGGCTAGCCGGGAGTGGAATTTCCTTAGAATGCATTTCCAAACATTACCAACTGCACAACAGCCAAGCATAGTGTAACATAATAAGTCCAACTTAAATCAAAGCATAAAAAGTAGATGCTTCTGATTCAATATCTAAAAGAAAAATAGGGGACAGATCAACAAAACAAAATGGTCCGTGGTGGTTGGTAGAATAATGGCCAGTTAATTGGCAATTTAAAAAAAAAAAAGTTTTTCCAGTTTAGATACCCTTTACGCAAGCTAGCATTATTCAAACCAATGTTTTCTGGGATATTCGTATAGCTGATAACCCATTCCATCAGCCATTAAAAAAAAAATATTTAAGGAGAAACTGTCAGTTGTTGCTCCACCCCTGTGGGCCCAGGGCTTAACCAATGGGAAGCACCAAATTATAAGAAGCGCTACTTCCCATTTGGATAGATCACCAGACTGAGCTAACTATACAGTTGCCTTTTAAGCCAAGTCTATAGACATACAATAAAGGACACCCAAAGATAGTTACATTAATTATTTCTACGAACCTGTAAACAATTTGATCTTTACAACATTTATGTGTTCTTATATTTTCTATTATTTGGATGCCGATTTTCTCACCAACAATTTTAACCTGCGATATGTTATACCTATAACACCACCTTCTGCCCCTTTTAATACAGGATGTTATCTCGTTAGTCAGAATTAAATAAGGAGTGCATAAGCTAACGGATTATTTTCACCCTCAATAGTGTTTGCACTATAATCTCTGTAAACTTCCCGTCCTTCTCGTATACTATTAATAACAATATCAACGTCAATACCAGATCTTTCAAGGTTTAGGCCCAACAACTTCAGTTATAATAAAATAGCAACCAGACAGTCCCAAGCCAAACTTATTTTACATTATTCTTTGTCTATTTACTCAGTTTGGTATAAATTAACAACCAATCAGAAGTTAGTAAAAGGTGGCATGATATATATACTTACCGTATATACCATACCCGCTTTATCGGCCGAAACGGTTAGTTCGTGGGAGTGTACCTGAGTCTGCAAATGTTTCTATTAATTGCAACAACCAATTAGACGTGGGCTTTTACGGTCTACGCGGTCGGAAAATGTGGCCATAACATATATATACGATTTACTTATCTGACCGAGCGCTCCCGCGGACATTCGGACCGGATGTGCTGAGATCCGTCTTATATGCGACCGACATGTTTTTCAAAATGAAGGGATTTGTGATTATGTCAGTAGCATAGAAAGAAGGGAAAGGTGAGGTACCGGCCGCGAGGCTCGGTACATATCTTGGTACAACTCCGAAGAACGACCGTTTTTGGCCGATAAACGCCTACAACAGGGCTGATTATCGCCGGGAACGTTTGTTACACATTGTGGGTAGCGGGTCAGGACCAACAATCGCACGTGGGTCGAGCCTTTACCTCTTACACTCCCTGGGTAAGCCATAGCATGATCGGTTAACTTTCTCGTGTTGCAGTGGCTGACAGATCACACTCACTTAGTGATACTCACCCCTTGTTAGAGAAAGCTATGCGTGCACTGCAGTGTGTGGTGAGCTGAGGTGGGAATAGGAATTTCCTCCCTCCTGCGATAGAGTCTGTTACATCGGAAAAACATTTTATGGTTTATAGTGACCCAATGTGTAGCATATTATCAATGTGTTCAATTAAGGTTTGCCATAATCGTGGCCTGCTGCAACCATTCATCTGCAAAAATGTTAGGTCCAAATAAGAGGTACAAACTTTGACTGAGCTGGTTAATTTGCCTCCACCAAATCAGATGTGACCTTTACTGGTCTGTTAGGGCACGGCACACGCATGCGATTTATCGTGCGTTTTCGTTGCGTTTTGCGTAGTTGTTTTTTTTCATTAAACTAGTTGAAAAACGCAGCGATTTGCTGATTTAAAAGCGGAACACAAATCGCAAACATCTGAATTGGTTTTGCAAAATTTTACTCCCTTAGGATAAGCCCTATGTGATTTAAATTAATGTATGTACACACAAGGTGAAAACCGATGCATCCAGCACGGATTGCATGACAATGATTGTGTCCAAGCGGTGCGCTTGATACATCTGCAAATAGATTACAATGGCACATTACATGCTTTTATCTGTGTTGTACTCTCCCCATTTAGGAGATACATACTACCATGAAAGCTTGGGGATTTTGTTCTTCCTGTGCAGTCTCGGTGCCTGTACAAACGTTTGTGATCCAGACTTGAAAGGAGACTGCAAAAAAAAAAATTGAAGGAGGAAAGACAGCAACCGCTACCTTATTGACCACAAAGCCGGATGCTGGTTGTCTCAGACAAGAGGTGTACGCAACTCTGCAGACGCAGAAATGGCGGAAACAAAGAGTGTATCAGATATCAAGTACAAAAGCAGAAGCATTGCATTTATTCCACTCATCGCCGGAAGAGGATTTTAAAGGGTGCAGGGCACGGCCAGGTCTGTTTAAAGGGGAAGTTAAAGACAGAAGTTGTTGTGTTTTTGTGTTTTAAGCGTTTTGGGGACTGGCGCTGATTGCAAAAATAGATTGAACATTTAGGCAGCATTTACAATAATTAGTGTTATATAAAAATACATACACACAACCTTATTACCCAGAATACAGTGGGCAAAAATTCCTTCTGTGAAAGTGCGCTCACCTGTATTACATTGGACAGAGGACAGCCACCCAACATACGAATGTTAGCATAAAGCGGGCGTGTTGTTACGGGCATCCACCTTCTTGCACCACGGCGCAATCATTTGTCTTAATTAAAGGGCAAGATCGCACTCAAAAATAACCTTTCTAAATTGATATATCCTCCCCCCCGGAACCCCATTTGCTCGAGTTATTCCCAGCTCCACAAAAACACTCCTCGAACCTTCTGACCTGGTTCCTCAGTACTAGGTGGCCGCCCTTGCCTAGGATTCGAGCCAAAAAACAAGAGCAGGGGACTTTCTGCACAGGACAGCCGCTTCCTTTCTGTCGTGGATGTCAGGCGCTTGGGTGTGTAGGTCACATTGCGCCTTAATGACAGCCAAACCAGTAAGTGGAGCTGCTGGTGGCAGCGTAGGAGGCGAGGGAACAGGTCTGGTAAGCAAGTCAGAACGTTTTGGAAAGCTGGGAATAACGCGAAAGTTGGGGTTTGGGGGTGGTTAATATAACTAGAGATTTAGAGAAGGTGTTTGTTTCCAGTGGACATGCCCCGTAAAAAAACTGCTGCTACAGAGATATAATGAAGATAACTTTCTCCAGAAGGGAATAGACTTTGTTCCTCCTTCAGGGCCGGATTGTCCCAACTAGGCCACCTAGGCCGTGGCATTAGGGCGCCACAAAGAAAAAAAGAAAGAAAAGTGTAAGGAGCAGCATTGGCATCCCCATTTTTAAAATGTACACAATGCCGTTAGTGGCACACAGTAGAGCTTTTACCAGTTTTCTGTTAAATCAGAATGGGCAGTGATTGGCGATTTGCTAGGAGGGAGTTCCCTCCCCCTCTTACAAGCTCTGCTTCAGCCAATAAATGACCGCGTAAGGTGTACAGGGAGAGTAAAGTTAGGGCCGCTAGGGGAGAAACAAGTATAATATGCCTGGCTACCTCTGTCAATTGAGCTTTTTGTAGATTGAGAATGTGCAAATGCAGAGAGCAGCAGGGAAAACTCAGTCCTTCATGGTTTGATGTCAGCAGTCACAGCCCTTGATGGACTGGATAGAGGAAGGGGCCAGCTACACTCAGAGGGACAAGAATGGATCCTTAAATTCTGGTTATTAATAAATCTAAGAATGTGTGAATTAATTTGTTGCCCTTTTATAATGTTGAAAGAGAAGAAAAAAGAAAAAACAGCACCATCAGAAAAAGTAGGCATGTTACATAACCCAGGCTGATGCAACCTAAATTCTTTTGCTAATGAGCATCAGGTGCTGGGGATGTCCCCAGTCACTAGGCAAGGGTGCGTATAAACTTCAATTGTTTTTAAAAAACACCAAATATGCTCAATTACTATACAAGGAGAAAGTGAAAGGAGAAACAAGGGCTGCTTGATCTTTCATTTTAGTCATTGCTCGAGGCAGGAAACAGCTTTGTGGCTTTGATTCATTGTGACATAGGTAGTTGCTGGCATCAAGATTCCCTACTTACATAGGCTGATTAGAACTAGAATGATGTAATGCCCAGTGGTCAGGGACACCATTTCTAAATTCATTTGTTCTAAAAAAGGAGGTCGTAGAGCCACTAAGAATATAGATAGGGCAAATGAATGCTTTGCAGCCTGCAAATGTTTTACAATCTGACTGTGTAAGCAAGGTTATTTCCTGTTGTATTAAAGGGCGAGGCGGCCCATCCATTTAATGGCAGTGACATTATATAAGACAGTGATGTGAACAAAGGACACTCCAGATGTTTGGAAAACTACAATCCCAGCTGCCTTGGGTGCATTTCTACTAATAAGGAGCGGGAGTGGTAGTTTCCAAACTATTGGAGTGCCAGGTTTAACTCAACTGGTATAAGAAATGCATGGAGTATATTATGGGATATATATTTCTATAAATCTTGCTCATCTTTATAATACATTAAGGGATAGATTATAAATCCGCAAAAATAATAATAATAATCTTTTATTTTGCAGTTTGGTCATTGTTTTATACTGGCGAATGTTATATAATTTTGGTTCTGTGTCAGTGATCACATGATCTATGACAGGATAAGCAACCTTAGAATCTCCGGGGGTTTGAAAACTACAAAACTACCGGCATCCCCAAGTTGTAGAGTGCTGTAAGGCCAATTCTGGGAGTTGTCAGTTGTTAAAAAACATCTGAAAATTTGGGGTTGCCGATTCCTGGATGTGGCATAGCCATAGAACCCCGGATGACCCCCTCACCATCAGAACCCAAGTTGGACTAATGAATGGGATGGGTTTTTACATGTATTATCCTTGTTAGTACTCTGGTACCCACCATGTTTTTAAATATAGGAGCCTTAGGTTTACTGTATGTTGTGTGTGTAACACATTTTCAGCTTTTCTTTATTAGCGGTACATACACCCATGGTAAATACTGTTGACTTACGCGTATTAATAATCCTGCCCAGGCCCCAGATGTTTTCTGTTGTTAATTAAAGAAACAACTGTACAGGAGGTAGGATACTGTCTCAACGTCCTATCTCCATTATAGATTAATATTTAAAAACTTTTTTTCCAAAAGTGTCGTTTGAGTAAGTATATAATCACCATTTTGCTCGCCATATAAAAGTTTTTTTTGTATAGTAGATTGCAGTACCGGTTACTAATACCACAGTTGACATAAAGTATGTGCAGCCAATATGAAAAGCATGCGATTAAGCCTGCAATGTGATAACGCTCGTGGGTGATATAACAAACGTTGTTACGTGATCCTATCACTGAACCACTAAAGTTTTAAATAAAATTAATCTGTGTGTCTGTTGCCTCTTCAATATTCATGGTCCTGTCTAAGGAAATAAACCGCCATTAAACAATGTGATATAGTTGAATACGCCAACCCATATTGCAAAATAAAAAGGTGATTAAAAGTAGGTGACTTCTGATATGCCTTAAAGGGGGTGCATGATTTCCTAGATTACGTACACAAGTTTGGTGAAGTCAGTGACTGATACAAAGCTTATAATTATTCTGATAACTAAGCATGGATTTTCAACCAAAGGACATTGCAAACAACCAATTATAACTGAATGACCTAGCTAAGCACTGATTATAAGCTGATACATAGTCTAACACATGATTATAAGTGACGACCATAGTTAACACTTGATATAATGATGGGGGAAACAGCATGATACAAAGTAAAACTGATTATAATGTGACTATAGCTAAAAACACGATATAAGTGACGACCTAGGTAAACACTGATTATAAAACTGACGACTAGGTCAAACACGATTAGAACTGATGGACATAGCTAAGCATCGATGTAGAATGAGACATAGCTAAGCACCGATGAGGAAAACGATGGGCTTAAGGGTGGGTCACTAAGGCGCGGCGGGTGAGCCGAAGCACCATTAGACTGAATGGCATAGCTAAACACGATTAGAACTGAGGAGCATAGCTAAAACATGATTATAACTGATGGCCAGAGCTAAAAAACTGGATTATAACTGAGACCTAGGTAAACACCTGATTAGAAATGATCGGCATAGCAAACACCGATTAGGAAATGATGGCATAGCTAAACACTGATTTATAACTGATGACACCTAACACGATAGAAACTATGTAGCAAGCACCGATTAGTAGAACTGATGGCATAAGTAAGCACGATATTAGAAACTTGATGGCATAGCTAAACACCATAGAAACGATGGAATATAACACTATAAGAACTGATACATAGCTACAACACCGATTAGAACTCGAGGACATAGCTAATAAACACCAATTATAGCCTTTAACATGAGCCTAAGCACTGTTAGAACTTAATGCCACAGCTATGTAAATCGGTTATCGGTAATGTAGCTTAGCACCATTATAAATGATGGACCAGTTAAGTGCTTTAATGGAATTGATAAACCTAGGTAAACACAGATTAATAACGATGACCTAGCTAAGCACAGATCGAAAACTGATGACCTAGCTGAAGACAAGATTATAACGCGTGAAAGCTAAGCCTGATAATTGATGACATAGCTAAGCACACGATTAGTAACTAAGTGAGACCATAGTAAGCACACAACGATGGAACTAGACTAAACACTGATTTATAATGATGACTAAGCTAAGCTCCAATTATAGCCACTGACATCGCTCTTAACAGTTATATAAAACAGATGACATACTTAGCACCGCTTATAGCACATTTGAACTAGCTAAGCAGTTAAAGGATATAATTTTAGCTATTATGGCTCTGTGTATATATTATATGAAGAGTCTGGTTATTAATATGAGATGCTGAGTTAAACACTGGGTCTGTTTGTTTTTTTCGCCTTCAGGACAAAGAGCGCAATGGATGTGCAACTAAAGCAGACTCTCAAATCCCGCTAGAACGCTACAAAACCCTACAACAGAGCAGGTCAAATTCATCAACGGCCCTGAAAGCATTTGCCACCAAAGTTGCACTCGATAGGAATCCCAGTAAAAACTTTGGTCAGGGAAATTAAAGGTTTTTTACCCGAATGCTCCTATCCACATTACTACCTTCATTGGCTCAGGTAAGATTAAGTTTGTTTCACACTGTGAATCCAGAAAACAGTGGGATAAAACATCTGTAATACTAATATAATTACTATACTATACTAGTAATGGGTCAGATTCTGCATTTCCGCACCATTCCATTTCTAGTGGTAACACACTGGTTTAAAGGTCATGTCCACCCTGCAAACTAAATGTAGCCCATAACTAGGCCACCACGTGTAGGTTCAGAAATCCTACCTTACTCTCTGTCCAGAGGTTCCACTGCATGCCGTTCAAACATTAGAAAAATGGAGCGGAGCGGTCTGTTTCTGGCATGCACAGGGGAGTTCGGCCCCCCTCCCTTCCATCCCTCGGATCAATTTCTTGGCTCTCTTCACCCCCTACCTAAAAAAACCTCTGTAGAGTGAGCCCCCCCCACCCCCAATTGGGCAAGGTGTTTGGTAAATAAAAGAAGGCATTAGAAATGTACTTTGCTCCTGTCTTCTCTCAGATCTTGAATTGGCTGGCAGCCGGTTCAGGGTGTAGTCGGCTCTTCAGACAATCACAGACAACGGCTGCCGGTCAGGCCCCTGCTTGCAATATGGGCACGCGAGAAGCCTGGAGCAGAAGCAACCCAGGGGGAAAAAGGCGGCGCAAGTACATTCTGATGCCTCTTTTATAAAACGAAATTGGCGTTAGGGATGGGTCACTCTACTGCAAAGTTTTTCCAGGGTGGAGATACCTTTAACTTACTGTCACCTAATTACAATGAGGGAACATGGGCAGGTTCAACCCAAGTGGTTACCTTGACAGATCTGGCAGGAGAAAGAATAATAATTCCATTTGGCACCACATCCTGGGTTGCAGAAGTAGAGAGACTGGAACAATGTCATATAGTAATGTAATCAAAACTATTGGATGCTTACATGGCCATCATGTAGATGTTAGTAGATCAAACTGTACGAGTATAACCGAGTTAGTCTCTGATTAGCTGCTGTAAATTTACAGCACGGGCCAATAAGTTGAACATTGTATAATTTTCCTGGAATAATGGAGAAAGATTTCTTCTAGGCGTGTGAATCCAATTATTAGCAGTATTTTATTCTAGCTTTTATACCAACATAAGATATAGTATACTGAATGTTTTAATGTACAATCTCCAAGTGTTTTGTCCTTTACATATGTGGGAATCGTCTAGGTACAAGAGTACATGGATTCACCACTGAAAAAGTGCGTGGACGAGCAAGTCTTACAAGGTTTTTGGAATTTGGCTCAGATTGGGACCATTTGCTACAAACTGTGCGAAAATCGCATTCCTGGGGATACAGCGAAACTCTGCTAGAGAAAGTCTGACCTTCTGAACCCATCCAATAACTTTCCAGTCTGAGAGCCAAGTATGTCAATCATTTCAACTAAGTTAAAGAACATTCCTTCTCAATTTAGATCTTCCAAGAGTAAAGGGGCATACATCTATAGATTTTACTACCGGACCGAGCGATCACACGATGTTCCTTCGATCCTGCCGGAACCGCTTCTCCCGTCTTACATTCGACCGACATGCGATCGCAAAATGAATGGGTATTTGCGATCGCCATGTCGGGCCGACGTAAGACGGAGAAGCGTGGTTCGGCAGCATGCGATGGAACATCGGGTTAGCGCGTCGGTCGGGTAAGTAAAATCCTCTATAGAGGTATGGGCACCTTAATTTAATAAAATGGCCATAATATGACACCGATCTGTTCAAATCGTCAACACAATCTTAGCACAGTTGTGTAACACAAGAGGGTACCAATAAATACCGTTTTAAGGTCGATTGGAATAGATTGCCCTTGTATTTAAGGAGGAATAAACAAGACAGTTAAAATTAGTGTAGCCTTTTATCAACATTAAGGGTCATGTGTTAAAGAACCAAGGCTTTTTACAAAAGAACCTGTCTTATGGTACGTTGTTATTGATTCCTCCATTAGACAGGGAGCTCTTATTAATACATCTAAAGCTAAAGCCTTGTACATAGTCTAATGCCATGGACTAGCACGACAATGTGTCTGTGCGCAACGCATAGTGTTTAGGGTGTAATTGTTGTATGCGTTTCGCTGCTTGTATGTGGTATCGGGAAGTGTGCATGGAACTTGCCCTAAGTGTTTGTTGGCACTTAAATTACCGTACTTTTTCTCTCAGGCTCAGTTTCCCGTCCCCACCATCTCCAGTGGTTAAACTTAAAACCACATTTGGCCATTTCAGTTTATTGAAGAACAGTGGTAAAGGAAGCTGTGCTTTACCTACTGTTCTTCAATAAAAATTCAGGAGCCCAGAATGAAGTTAAGCAACTAACCCGGTCTCTTGGTTCCTCTGACGCGTCCTGTGACAGGTCCCAACAGACGTAGTTACTCTATGCGCATTAGGGCCGATTTACGTGCTGAGACTAAAAAAATAGGGGTTAAATCGTGCTAACTATATTGAATAGGTTTTTAGCGCAAGTTAATACCATTTGCACTGACTGCAGCCAGTTCACAAAAGACAACCATGCAAAGTGGCGCAAATGTTTAAAAAGGGATTGCACCACTGTTTAACTTCACAAGTTAAGACCAGTTAATGGGGCTGGTCTTAAAGGGATCTGGGTAAATCCAGTGGTGGATTTATACCGGTTGCAAATCAAGTATTAAAATACCGGAAGCTCTTACCGGTATTTGGCCCGGAGCATTGCAGCTCTGGGTAGTAAACGAGGCCATAGAATACAGAATCCCCGGGACCTCGCCAGAGGATGCGAAAAGAGGAGCAAGAAGACTGGGTAAGTGCTTAACTTACCAGCTTCTATTAACATTTTATTGAAACGAACATTGGTAAGGACCAAACTCATTGTTACCCACGTTTCTTCAATAAAAGTGAATAGCAAAGAGATTACCTTATTTGACTGGATCCTTTATGTGGACCTAACCTGTGTATTCTGAGGAGTCAAGCATGACTCATCACTATGAGGCACCATTCGGAAGTGGGCTTTCCACCATGCCGGCAATTCACACATAATTGATTGACCCCTCCAGCGCAAGTGGAAAGAATCATAGTTTCCAGGAATGGGAATTACTTTGGTAGTAGCCAACATGCTCAACCAGCTGCCAATAGTACCAATCCATTGGAAGCAGATTTTGCTTGATGTCACAGGCGTTACATTTGTGAGATGTTTACACTGTTGCCAATGCTCAAACTAACTATTGTATTAAAACATCCTTATATACTTCCCCATTGGATTACCCCAAGGCATCTGAACCAGGTAACCATCTTTCTGTGCCCACACATCTCTTTAGTATCCTCCACAACGTCCCTGAACCATTCAGCTAGGACGAAAGGCAACAACTTTTATGGCGGAGTGGTCAGCTTGATTCCCATAGTCGGTGGACCAAAGTCAAGGCGGGCGGTTGAAGGAGATGGATAGGACGTGGAATCTCATCGCCATGGAAGCGGTCAGCAAAAGAGCAATATATGAGACAAAAGCAACCAAGTTATTAAAGGCCACACGGGGTCCAGATACTGTTACCCAAAAGAATTAAGCGACCGCAAAGAAGAAAAAAAACATTGGGTCCCTAAAACCAGCATGGAGGCCAAACAGGAGATTCTACACACATAACATCCTGTCCTCGGAAGGGTGAGGCTTGTCCCAGCAATGGTCTCTGTTTTCTCCAGGGCTGATTCCTTTAAAGGCTTTAAAACCGCATTCTCCACCAGTGGTGACGTGCCTTTACACGATGGGTAAATTTACAGAACGAGCCATATTATTAATCATTTATGAAAATAATAAAGATGAGGGAAGGGGAAATTGAGAAACTGCATTGTAGTCTACAGCAGGAATGTTCCACAGGCACGGCCACCAAATGTTAAAAACTACAACTCCCAGCATTCCAAGGCGTGACTATCACAGGTTGGACATCCCTAGTCTAACAGCAAGTCAATGTCCTAAATTCGTCCAGTGTTTCTATCATGGTACTAAACCTAAATGCCTGCAGATTCATTCTCTTTCTCTGTACATGCATGTCTGCTACAAGGCATTTGGGCATTGCAGTTTTCAAACATTCTGGAATTCAAGGTTCGACAGGCTTAATTCATATTTCTTTTAAACTTACATAATAAAAATTTTTATGATGGGACATAATGACGTTAATTATAAACAAAAAAAACCCCAGATCCCTTGCAACACCCCCCATTGGTGAATCCCCACTAAGGGCAAGATTAGGGGATTAGATGTATAAGTTAAAGCAGGGATCTCAAACAATGTGCCGCCAGATGTTTGAAAAACTAAACTCAGGCATTCCTCAACTACAGGGAATATTGCGGGAGTTGGTATTTCAAACATTCGTGTGGCACCAGCGTTGTAGAATCCCCGATTTTTAGGACACTTGACTGCAGCATAAAATTATGACTTAACAAGAGGGATGTTTATTCCTTTTTATAGTTAGGTGTACAAAGGATATGTATTCTGTATTTGGCATGTTATAGACTATGAGCTACCATACTGAATATTTGGTTGATGTATTCCCATACCACCGTCAAAAAGATTACACTTGATTACTGGTGTCAAGAAGGAACATCTAACACAGTGAGTTAGAAATCATGGCAGCTCTCCACACGAGAACAATCAATTCAAACTCAAAATGCCTGGTAGTTTTACATTGGAGCATTGGAAAGGCCTTTTTCTGCATTTGTATCAGATCAGATCAGTATATATCATATTAGATTGTAAGCTCAGGGGGCAGGGAACCTCCTTTCCTATCTTGTTGGCAAAGTCCCCTAGCACACTTCTATTTATATAATTATATAGATCTATGTATTTACTCCCCCGTTTATGACATTGTACTTTGTTACTGTACAGCGCTGCCGTCCCCAAAAGTGGGTACTTTATAAAAAAACTATATTTACATACAATATTACAGGGCAGGAAAAAAGCCCGTTCTCAGTGTTAATGCAATGTAATACAATTTTTCCCTCCCAAAAAATACATTTGAGGAGACACGTTCATCTAGTCCAAACCCCTACTCAGATATACTCACATTCCAGCCTACAAGTTTGATTCAGAGGATGAAGGAAAAAAAAAAAAAATCAATTCGAAGGGGGAAAAAACTCCTTTTTTTTACACAGTGATTCCAAAACTGAAACTGCAATTTCAAATGAGCCATTGGGGTCGTACCAATGCTTGAAAGAGAGAGTAATTTTTCGCCCCTTCGAATCCATACCTTCTCTTTCATACAATATAAAGGAGAGCATGCTCACATAGCCCTATCTAACATTCCTATTTCAGTAAAATGCAGCCAGGGTAGGACTAGCCAGTTATGCGTGCAATGTTATCCCCACCTTCCCTCGCCCGGGGGGAATAGCATTCAGTCAGGGCTGTAGATGTCGACATGTTATCACCCATGGCTGCGCAACTGCAAACCTATATATAAACAGAAAGCGAGAAACAGAACCTCGAGCAGCATTTCAGGTTAGTTGACACCCTTTGCTTCTAAACTATTGACAAGTTTGGGGGTTGATTACTAGAAAAATACTTAATTTAAGGGAACGGGACTTGCCCTAAATATAGTTATGACATTAATGCATTATAGATTGGGTCAACGTGTGTTATCAATCTTCTACATAGAAAGATCATGGTAAATGTGTGAATAAAAACACAGTTAGACTAACCAGTGGTCACTCACACAATACTAATTCATATCTCTCCTTTTAGGTTTTAGTAAGCCAAAACGCCGTGCTATGATTTCACGCTGATAACAAAATCTGGAATCAAGTTTCAGGCTACCCTGTCCTTTTAATTCCTGCATTTATTTAATAAAACTTACTGTAAATATCTCCTAATCCTTTTTTTAAAGATCTTAAAGGAAAATGGGGAAGTGGATCATCTAACAACAATGGAATTGGTGTCAATGGATGGGATTTCATAGAATAAAGCTGCTCTGTATGTGACAGACACGAATGAGGCGTGTTGATAAGCAGCAATATTAGATCAAAATTGACCAACCAAACATCTGTTAGTGTATGGCCACATAAGGAGCGTGCTGTAAAGAGCACACCTTATTTATAAGTGCTGCTAGGGGGTGTTGTCCCTCCTGCAGTCATTGGCTATGGACAGAGATCCCATTTTCTGTGTCTCTCTGTGATTCTCATACACAAACTACCAGTGGTCCCTTTAAAACTTTAGCTGGGTACACACAGTACTAGTCTTTGAAAACCTTACAGGATTTTGTGTCATGTTTAAGATTACGCTACACACATCCAAGCGTTCTCCTTCTGTATATGAGATAGGGGGGGAGAACGTTTTTTTCAGACTGACATATTCCCATCAACTACAGACTGCTCCCTATTACTTAGTTACAGGGGGAGCGACCAAGGGAAGCTTTCTGAACGTAACGAGCGCATCCAGACGCAGGGACACCAACATTATTCAGTGTCAGGAAGGTTAGTTTGTGGGGTACAACATTACCGAGAAAGTCCCTTCTCTAGTTCATGGGTGTACCCAGCAAAAACTTCGCCCATGCCAGATAAAAATGATAAATTGATTTTGAACAACTGAAATCAGATCTGATCACAATAGTTTCTAGGACCATCAAATCCTGTTATTATGGGTATGAAAATATCACAAGACGGAAGAAATCAGTAAACACCGCAAATATACATCAAAATAATGCCAGTTCCTGGTGATGGTGATTCTTATTAGAAAAAAACAGGGCACATTCTTCGAAAATATAAACTTCAGTGAAAAGTCCTCAGACATAGGATAATATGCAAAAACAACTGGTTTTATTATTTTTTGTTCCACAGTTAAACACAAGCAAAATGTCTAATTCTTTCCCGAGAATCTGCAGAGACTGCTTCTTGAGGTCTAACATTCTGGTTTCTAACTCCGGTCGGCGTAATTAGCTTCATCTAAATTCTTTCACTGGCAGAATTTTTTTTTTTTTTTTTTTTTAATTGGTGGGAGGCAAACAGCAGAAATTATAAATAATCGTCATTGTAAAAAGACGGTGATGTGCAATTGAGATGCCATAGATGGATGGTGTCCGATCAGCTGGGACACAAGTTCAGTTGGACTTTGAAACAAGCCACAGGGAGTTGTAGTCGCATCATGGATCCCTCTGCCCTTTAGTTACAATCAAATCATCATTTTAAAGTTAAGAGTTCGGAAAACTCCAAAGGAGAAAACTGCAAGGACAATACGAAGTAGTTCTCTGTTTCTACAGCATAAAACTGTGCAATATTACTTGATATCAGAGACCACAAGGATATAAAGTGTTGGTTAACATTTATATTCTAAAACAGAATTGTTGTGACCCGTTTATTAAACCCGATGTGTCTTTTTGAGGAATATGGGTCGATTAGAAAACTGATTACATTAAATCAAAAATATATTATATTTCCATTGTTGTGGGGGATTCCAAATGTTTTGCAGGCTGTGACATGTGTAGTGTTTGTTAGAAAGTGCAACATGGTAACCATCAAAACTGAAATGCCTTTGAGAGAAACCACAGATCATATTAAAATCCTCATTACACTAGGCTGTACACAGCGTGAATGGCTGAAACAGACTGACGGTAGGCTTTAAGGGACAATTTTAGACAGACCAATGTTTGTTGTAACGTATGGGTGGTCGGGGTGCGTTACACATAGGAATTCTTTGCAATTGTTACATTATTTTAGCTGTACAAGGAAAGCAGTTGGGCCCTGTTTTAGCCTCTGCTGTTGCCGTTAAGGTCACTTTAAGCAACAACATGCTGGAGCTGCCATAGTGATACACTAAGGGCTGATGAAAATAGATAAAAAAAAAAAAATGATATGTAAACACATTACTAATGGGTTAAGGAATATGTCCAATTAAGGCTTTAAGGTCGCCTGATAGGGTTAGAAAAAATACCCTTTAAAGTACTGGTCTATTGTGTGGATAACAAACCAGAAAGTGGCTTGCAATTATTTGAACCATTGATCACTGAAACAAGGTTAAATGGGGGAAGTGACCCAAAGCACGACCTCGACATATGACCCGAAAGGTCATCCCCTGTTCTCTGATGAAATAAACCACTTCCATCCACAGGCAAATCGCAGTCTGTTATTGAAAGGGTGAGGTTGTCAGGTAAATAGAAAAAGGGAGATAGGAACGGTGATGGTTAAAAACTAAGCAGGATTTTTGTTTTAAATTATTATTTTCCCAAATATGAGTTATTGAGTCCTCTTCATTTGGAAAATATTGTTAAACATTAACACGCAGAAGTAGGAGGCCAGGAGTTTCTGGGTCCAGGAGACCAGAAGGTCTGTAACACTGATTGTTTGCCTCTTTGATTGGGCGATGAAGGGAACGCGTGGGTCAGGGTCTACTTTAGTGCGTTGAGTCCACATGATATAGATCCGGCATTCTCTCGGAAACAGGGCGCCCCCTTTGAGTTAGTCTCGTATAGCTCCTGGCAGGAGTTCAGTTTTCGAGATCTCAGAGAGATGCTGATTATTTACCTCGTCACAGTGGCTCTCGCTCTTGGTTACGGAACAGCTCGCGAGCCCGGATGCCGAGGCAAGCTTTAGCATGGCGGATAAGAGCCAATAGTAGGTGGCCACCAGTGGTATTTCCCAATAGCTCCTACGGACTGCGGTTGACGCGGCTTCTCAGGGGTGGACAGGGTTACTGCTACTCCCGCTTCTGACTCGCTTTCTCCACTGCTACAGTGCCTGGTGCTTAGAGACCTGTCGTTTTCGCTACTTGCCATTGAAACCTGTCTTTGTTCCTGTCCAGCAAGGGCTGTAAGGCTTGCTCGGAGGGAATTAAACACTGAAAGAATTAAAGAATTAATCCATGCCATAAGCCATAATGTCAGGAAAATGTAGGGGCAACGATAAGATAATAATAAAATCATAGCTCCTTAACCTTCCCAGACTTCAGATCAATGCATTAAAGGTACAGTTCACTTTTCAGTGTAGTATTCCTTTAAAAAAGACTCCAGTCATCATGTATTTCAGCTGCAGTCTATCCAAAGTACAGGCAGTACAAAGGATGTTTTTCCTGCTAGCACAGTGAGCTGTGACATACCAGCAAATGTGATCTGCCCCAAGTCGGTGTTGGCGATCACTGCCCACAGCTAGGACAGACTAATCAGCTGCAATAATAGCCCGGGCCCCTAAACTACTAATCGTTTTTAAGCTGAAAGAAGAAAACGTTTCTCTAAGGTGAGGTAGAGAAAGGACAGAGAATGGGTTGCAGGCTGTACACAGACATCTGAGACTTCAGACAGGACAGAAGTGTAACTTTACAAGCCTATAACTTAATATGCAGAGAAGCTAGGGAGACCATATCCTCTTGTTTGAATGGAGGGACTTCTTATAGAAACCACAGTTATCTTTAAAGAACAAATATTACCTTCCCATCACCTCCCCAACAGGTTATTGAACTATGGTGGGATTTAAACCCAATTCTTGGTTTTCTGGCAATTAGCTTGTTTCACGTTACCTATAGTCTACCCGTTGGTTGGTCTCCACCTTTTGATCTGTTGGAGACACAGACCAATGGGAAGACATCGATGCAAGATGTGCTCGTCCTACGGTCAGGTCCAGAACACGATACTGGACTGGTGGGACATTAAGTAAAGCCTTTAAAATAATAAAAAAGGCTACAGAATATCCATGTTCCTTTTGTCACACATCCCTGCATGTGTTTTTGAGATATCACCACAGGAATGATAAACTCCCTTACCTCTCCTCAGCGGCCTCCGCTGGATCTGCTGCTCTCTCCAGTTTGATGTTCAAAAGACTTCGTTTCCAACCGATTGTAAAGACTTAAGGTCTGGATTCATAACCGGACTTTCTTCTTCTGAGCTTTGTGCCTGCTCTCTGCTGCTGCAGGCGACCAACTTTGCGCACAGGACAGAGATAAAATAAAAAAAAACATTGTAATTTGCAAATTCATTTAACATTTGCAATCATGGTGACCCCTGAAGATTTGCACAGTCTGTGGTTGTTAAACTGAGGGTATCTATTTACCCTTATATAAATCTAATCTAGGGTATAATCTAGGGTATAGCTCCCTCCAGGCTTGTTCCTGACTTCAGCCTGTATATACATGCTTATAAGGGAACGAATGTGCAATTGGCCTATTACATACAGCCAATGTAACATTTATCCTTTAATTGAGATTGCTCCGATCGATGCCAAACATTCTGAGGTACAGTTACCCTTTAATGTCTACCATACATGCTTGTTCTTCTTAACTGAATCGGCAAATGCAAACAGTTTATTAACAGTTTTTATGTTATGATACAATAAGAAACACATCAGGTCAAAACTACGGCACTGTAAATTGCGTAATGGTAACATGCACCTTTAACTTACATAGCTAATGTATTTCTATGAAACTACCCAGCATGGCAAATGGTCACGTAATCCCAAGCAGATCTAGCATATGTAGGCCGGAGCCCACAGATAAAGAGCCCATTACCTGTTTTCGCTTTAACATCCTCTAGTAAGAATTTTTTCTGTTCCATAAAAAACAACAATTCCTTATTGGCTAACTGGTCTCTAGCTTGGTTACGCGTTTCTGGGCACATTCCATCTCTGGCTCGCTGGACAACACGTGATCTCGCTTCTCCAGGGTCCTTTTAAGGAAGCCTTTTTGCAGCATGTCCACTTCCTGGTAGGAAGGCAAGATAGTGACGTACCGTACTGCCCTGGTTTGGATGCCATTTAACACAAATGACAGCAATCCTAATCCAAACACCAACTTTCTTTTTAAAGTTTTCTCTATGAAAAAGAGATGGAAAGTGGGAAGCAGAATGTCACAGAGATCGTTTGCAGGGAAATGACACTGAATGGAACCTACGTCCCTTTAAAGGTTCAGTTTAGAAGTAGAAGTGAGACGTGGCGACAGAAGCATTGTGAATTACAGTAGGTGCAGTGGGAAAATGCTACTACCTTGTGGTGGATCGTGTGCTGTGTTGCAGCTGCGCAAACTAACAGCTCGTTCACCTCTCCAGAACGAGAAAGCTGTTGTCAGAATTCCATCTGTGCGACGGACTCGCTGTTAGTAGAAGCTGAGGTGAGTAAGCCAGAGAGAAAATAATGGACACTAGGTCTGGATACTGTCACAAACAGGGAAGAAGTAAATAATTTATTACATAGAAAACCATGA
This sequence comes from Hymenochirus boettgeri, assembly GCA_019447015.1. NCBI lineage: Eukaryota > Metazoa > Chordata > Amphibia > Anura > Pipidae > Hymenochirus > Hymenochirus boettgeri. The sequence continues at coordinate 123,528,352 of CM033476.1, forward strand.
TAAAGTAGTATAAGCGAAAAATAGAAATGCAGTAATTCGTATAATAGATAACAGACCGCTTATATGTCATCCATGGAATCATCAGCACTATACAAGAAATCTCTAATTCTGCAGGGTTCTCTCTAACCGTGGGTCCACTGACCCAGGATACACAGTGGCACATTGCTCAGTGAATTCTCTATCTCCTCCCTCTTTCCCCTGCAAAGAGGGCGTCAGGTCCTACTTGGTGACCTGCTTAATGTCCGCCATCTTACCAGCAAGTTCCTAGATATATCTTAGTTTCATTGTCCTTCTTCACTCAAACCAATTTATTTTCTTTTATCCATTGTATCCGACTCGAATATTGTTTCACAATTAGAACATTTCTTTTCGATTCAAACATTTACAGGTTTTTCAAAAACTTTGCCCCACTTTACTTATGCCCTGGGAATCTATGAGGCTAGTATAAAATGTACAAAAGTGTCCTGAGATATTTATCTGCAGAAAACCAATCAGATGTTATTTAACAGATGGAAACCAGTTAAAAAAAGCCAAACATATGAAAGGTTGCTGCAAATCAATTAGCATGGGCTAAAAGGGGCGAAGCAGCCCAAGTTAGGACTGCTGGGTTTTAAACAGAAGTACCTGCACAGACAAAAAAAAAAAAAAATAGGCTGGTCACATGACTACAAAAAAAAACAACTGGTCCACATGGCTAAAACAGGAAGTGTTTGAGCAAGGAAGTAATATGCTGATCTTTCACAGCAATAAGTCTACACAAATTTTACCTAGAGATGCGATTTGGGTTAATTTTGAAAGTAGGATAGAGAGCTTTTAGATTAACCCTGACTAAAATTGAAAGACCAAATTACCCTTTAAAAACAAGTATCAGAGCAAAAAAACACTTGAACCAGAAAGAAAAAGGAAAACACTGCACATCTGAAAGGATGAGGCTAGGTTTCACTTACTTTTGAGAACCCTGGCTTAGCGAATGCTCAGTATTGCACAACCTTATTATTGGCTGGTTTTCCACGCTCCCAGGCGTAGATTGCTATTGTATTGCGGCAATCCTCCAGTTGTCTGTAGCACGATGAAAAAGAGAGCAGGAAGGGAAGGAGGCGAACACCAAATAGAATAGGTTAGTGACTTAGTAGCTTTCCCAAAAGTTTCTGTCTAAAAGTTGGCAATGGTAACACTGGACGGCTTTATAATACCTGCAGTTCCTGGCTCTGGTTTAAAGAACAATCTCTGTCGTGCTGCCACCTGCCTGATCTGGCTGCGGAGCTGAGTGACACAGTGTTCACGGCTCTTCCTGCAGCCTCGGTGTCGCGTCTGTTCCTGAGGAAGGCTTTGTTTGATGATTGAATATCCATTTCTTGCAACTTCAATGGTTTTTGGGAGACGAAAAATTGTTGTGAAGCAGGCAAAAGTAATAAAACCCCCCTTTACTTAACACCCAATGGCTAAGCCATAAAAAGGTCCTAAAAATTACCCACCATAGAGCTTTGCTCTCCAACAGTCACCTTTAACTTTGCGAGGAGTCGACGACGATTCGCGTTGGGCAGTTGTTTGCCTCTTGAACCTTGCATACAAAAGCGGTTGTGAAGTGCACCAACTGGTTTCGCAGGACGGGCATTCAAGATGGGGGAGGCCCTGTATTTCCCCGCAGGTATAGGAAAATATATAGTCTTAGTCAAGACTTAAGTCAACTTTAAAAAGCTTGTCTAGTCTTAAAGAATAAATAAAGGCTCAGCATAGGCACTGTATAGAAGGCAGAGCACTAACATGCATTTGTGGGCATTCCAGTTTAGGGACTGAGCAGGGAAAAGAGTCAGTGACCCAAAACTACGCAGAATTTGTCACCGTTAGGTCACGCAATTAGTAGTGATCATGCCAATCATGGTCATTAGTCCAGATTGGGAAAGAGAATGTGACAGAGGTCAGGGGCATGGTCAACTAAACACAGAGTATATATTCCAGGTTCTTCAGGTGTACACTCTATTTGTAATGCCATTTACATCTTGAAGGAAAGGGGTTTACACACGACAACACATTAAAGCGTCCCCTTATTGGGGGTGATTCTGTATATTTATCGGAACTTCATTAAAAGAGTTTTGATACTCAATGTGACTTGCCGCATCTCGAATCACTTTATCTATGTTGATTTTACTAGAGTGTATTACAGTTTATTTGTATGAAAATTGAGGTAGAACCAACATTTAAGGTCATGTCCACCCCCAAAAATAAATTTAACCTCGACTAGCCCACTGTGTAGTGTTAAAATCTGTACCTTACACTCTGCTCCTTATGGTTCTCATGCAGAGTTCCTATCAAATTCCAAAAGTGAAGAGCTGTCTTAGTGTCATCCGGGCGCCTTCTACTTCCTGTCTCCTGGAGGCCTCTGGCATGTACAGTGGAGCCCTCCCACCCTGAATCCCTTTGAAGGTGCGGGTCTTTTACTCTAAAAAACGGTTTCTGTAGTGTAGGTTAACTCCCCCAAACCTTACCACCATGTTAATAGGTTAAAAAACCAATCACAGAAATAGATTAAAAAAACAAGGCTTAGTTCCCTCTGATCTTACATGCGGCAGCCGCGCCTGTGTTGGCGGTTTCTCAGCCATTCACAGACTGGCTGCAAGTCGGACGCTGACTGCTACTCCGGGAACATGTAGCACTAAAGCAGAGAGCCGAGGGAATGAAAAAAGGATGGTAAGTCGATGTTCTAGGGCTTTATTTTTAAAAAAAAATGGACTCGGTTGGGGGGTTGGGCCGAGGCTACACTACAGAAAAAAGTAATTGGGGGGAGGGATACCCTCTAAGATGATACAATCTGCCGAAAATGTTAAACAACATACAACACTTTCAATGCTAGGAGTAAATTATGATGTTTATAAAAAGGTTGATATCGGTTCACGCAGATCAATCTTTACCACTGTGGATCCATTAATGTATCCAGCGGCCATTAAACAAAATGAAAAATGGTGGACTGTAAATTATCGATCATCCTTGAACCTTTACAAACTGTACCCTAGGAATCCGACATTCCATTCATTTATAATGCAACCAAATAACACGGATTGTACCTCCAAAGTGAGGCAATCTGCCGATTTGCTCGGTAAAGGCAACCTGCAGAGAGAGATTTTAGTGTCAGGAGATTACAAGGCTTACATTAGTGACATTACACACCAGTCTTTATGATATGATGTTATTGGGATGGATTTAATAAGAGTTGCCAAAGGTTGTGCGTTAATGGCAACAAACATCAAATGAACACAATTTTGACACCTCTTTATAAAATAAGCCCAAATGCACTTTGGTTAATTCTCTGCTTTTATTTGGTACAAGTAGGGCTGACCACACTACGGTTTTGCAAACGCAATCACACTACGGAATCGCATGTGATTTCATGCGTTTGCGCTGCGGTTGCTTCGTAGTATAGGAAAAGGATGAGACTGACGATTAAAAAAATTGCGGACGCAAATCGCAAAGTTTCGGTGCTTGCCGCGTTTCCATTGATCTGAAAAACGCGGGAGCGCCAAACAAAGCAAGACAAAACGCTGCAGTGTGACCTAGCCCTTATTAAGTAATAATATCAACTACCTAGCAATTCCTTACTTGTTCAGCTTCTTTGGTGTGTGTGTATCTGCTCCTAAACTGAATGAGAGGGTCAAGCAACTTGTGGGGGACATGGACATTGTGCTTTCCTCTCTCTCCCGCCAAACCCCAAGTGTAGAAGTACTTGTTAGTATGAAAGAGATAAAAATAATAGGAGCCAAAATTAGATGCAGCCAACGTAAATCATCATATACAACTATATTACATCTAATGACAGACGACCACGACCTTACACACAGAATATGATAAGGAACTTGTTTTATATGGGTTATACCGTAACATATCAATTAACATTTATTACACCTATCTGTCCCAGTACTGACCACTGACCTTACACACAGTAACTATGTATACAGGGACAGAAAGGAACAAGGATATATGGAATATTGTTTATACTATAATGAGGGTTATACCTGTTAACATATCAATTAACCCTTTATACACTACTGTCCACAGTACTGACCACTGACCTTACCACACAGAGTAACTATGTATCAGGGACAGAAAGGAACAAGGATTTATATGGTAATATTGTTTATAATAATGAGGGTTTATACCTGTAACATATCAATTAACCCTTATATACATCTCTGCCACAGTACTGACCCACTGACCTTACACACAGTAACTATGTATACAGGGACAGAAAGGAACAAGGATTTATATGTGATATGTTTATACTATAATGAGGTTATACCTGTAACATATCAATGTAACCCTTTATACATCTACGTCCACAGTACTGACCACTGACCTTACACACAGTAAAACTATGTATCACAGGGACAGAAAAGAACAAGGATTATATGGTATACTTGTTTATATATAATGAGGGTTATACCTGTAACATATATCATACCCTTTATTACATCTACTGTCCACAGTACTGACCACTGACCTTACACCACAGTAACTATGTATACAGGGACAGAAAGGAACAAGGATTATATGGTAATATTGTTTATACTATAATGAGGTTATAACTGTAACATATCAATAACCCTTTATTACACCTATGTCCCAGTACTGACCACTGACCTAACACACAGTAACTATGTATACAGGGACAGAAAGGAACAGGATTAATGGTAATATTGTTTATACTATAATGAGGGTTATACCTGTAACTCATCAATTAACCCCTTATTACATACTTCACACAGTACTGACCACTGACCTTACACACAGTAACTATGATATCAGGGACAGAAAGGAACAAGGATTTATATGGTAATATTGTTTATATATAATGAGGGTTATACCTGTAACATATCAATTAACCCCTTATACATTACTGTCACAGTACTGACCACTGACCTACACACAAGTAAAATATGTATATAGGGACAGAAGGAAACAGGATTTATATGGTAATATTGTTTATACTATAATGAGGGTTATACCTGTAACATATTCAATTACCCTTTATTACACTACTGTCCACAGTACTGACCACTGACCTTACACACAGTAACTATGTATACAGGGACAGAAAAGAACAAGGATTTATATGGGTAAATTGTTTATACTATATATGAGGGTTATACCTGTAACATATCAATGAACCCTTATTAATTACTGTCCACAGTACTGACCAGACCTTACACACAGAACTATGTTACAGGGACAGAAAGGAACAAGGATTTATAGGTATATTGTTTATACTATAATGGAGGGTTATACCTGTAACATATCAATTAACCATTATTACACCTTGTCCACAGTACTGACCCACGACCTTACACACAGTAACTATGTATACAGGGACAGAAAGGAACAAGGATTTAATGGTAATATGTTTATACTATATGAGGGTTATACCTGTAACTATCATTAACCCCTTATTCACCACTGTCCACAGACTGACCACTGACTTACACACAGTTACTATGTATACAGGGACAGAAAGGACATGGATTTATATGGTAATATTGTTTATACTATAATGAGGGGTATACCTGTAACATATCAATTAACCCTTTATACTATTACTGTCCACAGTACTGACCACTGACCTTACACCAATAACTAGTGATACAGGGACAGAAAGGAACAAGGATTTATATGGTAATATTGTTTTATACTATAATGAGGGTTATACCTGTTAACATATCAATTAACCCTTTATAACTACTGTCCACAGTACTGCCACTGACACTTACACACAGTAACTATGTACAGGGACAGAGAAAGGAACAAGGATTTATGATGGTAATATTGTTTATACTATAATGGGGTCTATACTGGTAACATATCAATTAACCCCTTATTACACTACTGTCACAGTATCGACCACTGACCTTAACACAGTAACTATGTATACAGGGACAGAAAGGAAACAAGGATTATAGGTAATATTGTTTATATACTATAATGAGGGTTATTACCTGTAACATATCGATTAATCCCTTATTTACATCCACTGTCCACAGTTACTGACCACTGACCACAACAGTAACTATGTATACAGGGACAGAAAGGAACAAGGATTTATATGGTAATATTGTGTATAACTATAATGAGGGTTATACCTGGAACATATCAATTAACCCTTTATTACAGCTCTAGGCCCACAGTACTGACCACTGACCTTACACACAGTAACTATGTATACAGGGAAAAGAAGGAACAAGGATTATATGGGTAATATGTTATCTATAATGAGGGTTTATACCTGTAACATATCAATTAACACTCTTATTACATCTACTGTCCACAGACTGACCACTGACCTTACACACAGTAACTAGTATACAGGGACAGAAAGGAACAAGGATTTATATGGTAATATTGTTTATACTATAATGAGGGTAACCTGTAACATATCAATTAACCCCTTTATACATACTGTCACAGTAACTGACCGACCTTACACACAGTAACTAGGTATACAGGACAGAAAGGAACAAGGATTTTATGGAATATTGTTTATACTATAATGAGGGTTATACCTGGTAACATATTCAATAAACCCTTTATTACACCTACTTCACAGTACTGACCATGACCTACACACAGTAAATGTATACAGGGACAGAAAGGAAAGGATTTATATGGTTAATGTTTATACTATAATGAGGGTTATACCGTAACATATCAATTAACCCTTTATTACATTACTGTCCACAGTACTGACCATGACCTTACACACAGTAACTATGTATACAGGGACAGAAAGGAACAAGGATTTATTGGTAATATGTTTATACTATAATGAGGGTTAACCTGTAACATATCAATAACCCTTTATTACATCTACTGTCCCAGTACTGACCACTGACCTTACACACAGAACTTGTATAGGGACAGAAAGGAACAAGGATTTATATGGTAATATTGTTTATACTATAATGAGGGTTATACATGAACATATAAATTAACCCTTATTACAATTATTCCAGTACGACCACATGACCTTCACACCAGTAACTAGTATACAGGGACAGAAAGGAACAAGGATTTATATGGTAATATGTTATACTAAATGAGGGTGTATACCTGTAACATATCAATTAACCCTTATTACATTTACTGTCCACAGTACTGACCCTGACCTTACACACAGTAACTATGTATACAGGGACAGAAAGGAACAAGGATTTATGGTAATATTTTATACTATAATGAGGGTTTACCTGTAAATCAATTAAACCTTTTTACACCTACTGTCCACAGTACTGACCACTTGACCTTACACCACAGTAAACTATGTATACAGGACAGAAAGGAACAAGGATTCTATGGGTAATATTTTCATTACTTATAATGAGGGTTTACCTGTAACATATCAATTAACCTTTATTACATTACTGTCCACAGTATACCGACCACTGACCTAACACAGTAACTATGATACAGCGGACAGAAAGGAACAAGGATTTATCGGCTATATGGTAATATTTTTTATCCTTAATGAGGGTTATACTCGTAAAAATATTCACATATCAATTAACCCTTTATTACATCTACTGTCCACAGTACTGACCGCTGACCTTACACACAGTAACTATGTATACAGGGACAGAAAGGAACAAGGATTTATATGGTAATATTGTTTATACTATAATGAGGGTTATACCTGTAGGGAAATGTACCCCACATTAGGGGAAATTACCATTTCTACAGGGGGTTATGGGAAATGTACCTCACATTAGGGGTAATTACCATTTCTACAGGGGGTTATGGGAAATGTACCCCACATTAGGGGTAATTACCATTTCTACAGGGGGTTATGGGAAATGTACCCCACATTAGGGGTAATTACCATTTCTACAGGGGGTTAAGGGAAATGTACCGCACATTAGGGGTTATTATCATTTCTACAGGGGGTTATGGGAAATGTACCTCACATTAGGGGTAATTACCATTTCTACAGGGGATTAAGGGAAATGTACCCCACATTAGGGGGTATACCCCTAAGGGGAGGGGTACATTTCCCATAAACCCCTTAGAAATGATAAATAAACCCTAATGTGCGGTACATTTCCTACCCCTCTGTAGAAATGTGAATTACCCTAATGTGGGGTACAATTTCCCATAACCCCCTGAGAAATGGTAAATTACCCCTATGTGGGGTAAACAATTTCCATAACCCCTGTAGAAACTGGTAATTACCCCTATGTGAGGACATTTCCCATAACCCCCTTGTAGAAGATGGTAATTCCCCTGTGGGGACATTTTCCATAACCCCTGTAAAGAAATGGTAATACCCTAATGTGGGGTACAATTCACAATACCCCCTGTAGAAATGGTAATACCCCTAAGGTGAGGTACATTTCCCATAACCCCCTGTTGTAAGAAATGGTAATACCCCCATTGTGTCAATGTGGGGTACATTCCCATAACCCACCTGTTAGAAATAGGTAATTACCACCTAATGATTTCACATAACCCCTGTAGAAATGGTAATTACCCCTCTAATGTGAGGTACAATTTCCCATACCCCGTCCTTAGAAATGGTAATTCCCCCAATGTGGGGTAACATTGTCCAACAACCCCCGTGTTAGAAAATGGTTAATTACCCCTAATGATTCCATTAACCCCCTGTAGAAATGGTAATTACCCCTAATGATTCCCATAACCCCCTGGTAGAAAATGGTAATTACCCCTAATGTAGGGTACATTTCCCATAGCCCCCTGTTAGAAATGGTTAATTTCCACTAATGTGGGGTACATTCCCATTAAACCCCCTGTAGAAAATGGTAATTCCCTAATGTGGGGTACATTTCCATAACCCTCTTGTAGACAAATATGAATAATATAACAACCTGATGATATCAAACACCCGTGTGTCCTTGCATACAAGACAATTGGGGTGGGATCTTTAAGTGGTTTGGCGTGTACACGTCCTCTCTCTGTTATTCTGTCCAAAATGAGTGAATAAAACACTAAGACAAGAAATGAAAGTTTGCCATAGAAACCAGATACACATTGTGCGTGACATCAGTCTGTGACCGGAACGCTATGCGCTCCAGCACGCGCCCCCGCTACAAGTGCAATCACTCAAAATCTCTGCCCCTCTGTGCCATGTATCACCATTGATCTGACAAGTGAAGGGGAATTGGGAAATTTCCAACCACGCGACACTGGTCTAAGCAGAGCCCAAGGACAGGGACATTCGGGGAGTTGTAGTGTACTGAAAGGAAAAAAATAACGGACCTGACGTTTACCTGGAGCAGAAACGGGTCAAGTTCACTGAGAGGTAACAGGTCATGTAAGGATATCGGTACCCACTACCATGACCCCACGTGTACCATACATATTACCCATGTACCCCCATCATCAACCACGTCCCACACCAGTCCCTACTGTTACCACATTACCCCACTTACCTACCCATCATCACCCACTGTACCGATTACCCCACTGTACCCATTAGTACCCACTGTACCCAATCATTTACCCCATGTACCCACATCATTACCCAAACTGTACCCACTCTACCCCATACAAACCATAACCCACTGTACCCTAATTCACTTACCCCACTGTACCCACATTACCCCACTGTAGCCCCATTATCACCCCACTGTACCCACTACACTGTACCACTACCATTTAACGTCCACTGTACCACACCATTAACCCCACTGTACCCACATTACCCACATCATTACCCCACTGTACCCACATTACCCCTAATGTACCCACTATCAATACCCCACTGTACCCACATCATTACCCCCACTGTACCCCCTACCATAACCCCACTGTTACCCCATCATCACCCCACTGTACCCACATTACCCACTACCATAACCCACTGGCTACCCAACTACCATAACCCCACTGTAACCACTACCATAACCACCTTACCCCCTCATACCCCACTGTACCCACATTTACCCCACTGTACCCACTATAATTACCACGGTACCCACATCATTACCCCACTGTACCCACATTACCCCACTGTACCCCACTGACCTTACCCCACTGTACCCCATTATCACCCCACTGTTACCCCCATCATCACCCACTGTACCCCCATCATCAACCCACTGTACCCACTACCATTACCCCACCTGACCCAATCATCACCCCACTGTACCCAATCATCACCCCCACTGTACCCACTACCCCACTGTACCCACAGACATTAGCCCACTGTAACACTATCATTACCCCACATGTACCCCCATCATCCCCACTGTACCCACATACCATACTACCCCAGTACCCCCCATATTACCACTTCCCCACATACAGTTCCCCCATCTCACCCACTATCCATCACCCCCACTTGTACCCCCATCATCAACCCCTGTACCCCCATCTAATACCCCACCCTGTACCCACTACCATATCACTCAACGTTACCCCGCATCATTCACCCACTGTACCCACTACCATTTACCCCACTGTACCCCATCCATTACCCCACTGTACCACTCATATTACCACTGTACCCCCATTACCCCACTGTACGCACATTACCCCACTGTACCCACTATCATTACCCACACTGTACCCACATTACCCCACTGTACCCACATCATACCGTACCCTACCATTACCCTGACCAAAGCTTACCCACTGTAACCCACAAATTACCCCAACTGTCCCCATGACACCTTCCATTTATCAACCCACTGTACCCACTACACTGTACCCACTACCATTACTCCACTGTACCCCACACATTACACCACGGTACCACATACCCAAATTCACTACCCACATGTACCCACGTTACCCACACATTACCCACTATTCGTACCCACTCTACCCAACGTACCCACGTTCATATCATACCCCACTTGATAACCCCCATCTCACCCCCTGTACCACATCATTACCCCAACTGTACCCACCCTTACCCACTACCATAACCCCACTGTACCCACTACCATAACCCACTGTACCCACTACCTAACCCCACTCGTTACCACCACATTTTCCCCACCCACATGTACCCCATTACCCCACGTGTACCCACTATCATTACCACCACTGTCCACAATTACCCACGTACCCACTAACCATACCCCACTGTACCCCAATTGTAATCACCCCACGTGTGTACCCCCATCACACCCCACTGACCCCATCATACCCCACTGTACCACTACCATACCCCACTGTACCCATCATCACCCCCACTGTACCAAATACATCACCCAATGTTACCCGATACCCCACTGTACCACAACATGTAGCCCACTGTAAACACTATCTGACCCCACTGTACACCCATTCATCACCCCACGGTTACCCCCATCATTACCCCAACTGTACCCTTACCACCTTGACCACTATCATTACCCCACTGTACCCACATCATTACCCCACTGTACCCACATTACCCCACTGTACGCACATTACCCACGTCACCACTACCATAACCCCCACGGTACCCAACTAACCCCACTGTACCCCATTACATAACCCACGTACCATAACCCCACTGCTACACCCCACTGTACTATGTACCACATGTACCCACATTACCCCAACGTTACCCACTATTTACCCCACATGTACCCACATTCATTTACCCCACTTACCCACATACCCACTGTACCCACTACATTACCCCAACTGTTAACCCATTATAACCCCACTGATACCCCATCATACCCACTGTCCCATCATCACCCCCTGTACGCCCATCATCCACCCCCACTGTACCACCATCATCACCCCACACTGTACCCCATTCATCACCCCACTGTACACCCATTACATACCCATCATTACCCACGTACACTGCATTACCCCGTACCAATCATACCCCACTGACCCATCAGTACCCCACTGACCCATTTACCCCACTGCAACATACCCAATGCTTACCCAACTACCCTACCATTACCCACATTTACCACACTACCCACGATTACCCCCGTACCCCCACTACATTAACAACATACCCCACGGTACCACGACAATTACCCCACTGTACCCACATCATACAACCACACCCATGATTACCCCACGACCATCATCACCCCATGTACCCACACATTACCCACTGTACCCACACATTACCCAACTGGTCAAACACATAACCCATGAACACCGAGACACATAGACACCCCATCATACCCCAGACCCACCATTACCCTAAACTTACCCAGCTACGTGACCCCCAACCCCACGAGCTCCGCATCCACCCCACTGTACCCCCACATGCACAGGTCCCCAGACAACCCACTGACCCCCATCATTCACCCCACTGTACCCCTACCATGACCCCACCCCCCGTACCCCTACCATACCCCACCGTTACCCTACCATTAGCCCATCTCCCCAATACATTACCCCATCTCCCTTGGTTAGTTATTACCCCACCATTCCTCTGTAGTTATTACCTCCTATCTCCCCTGTAGTTAATATCCCCATCAGTTACTGCTCCTGCTCCTCTAGTAGTTAATCCCCTCCTCCCTGTATTACCTGCCTCTGCCTAGGACAGTGTGTCGAACCTTGGCACTTCCAGATGTTGAAAATAATCAATTCTAGCATGCATTGCCATCAATGCTTTTTCACGCAATGACTTGTCAAATAATTTCTACTGCAAAAGGAAAATGGATAGTGGCAAAACCTTCTGATCTGGTGTGTAGAAAAACACCATGTAAAAAGATTTAATATTCTATTGGGGATCTCCTGTGCTAAACAGAGAATGGGCAACGTAGACCAGTAAAATACCATGAAGGAAACATTACCAATACTAGCAAAATATCACACAATCTACACACCCCTGTGTTAGTATATATAACGAAAAGTAGCATCATTATTAGGATATTTTTCTTGACTGTTTTGAAGTAGGTTCCATAGATCACCTGGTATTTTTTTGTGGTTGTGGAGAAACAGTCAGTGATTCAATAAAAGTTCTTAGTCCTTTTAAATGGTGCTAATGTGGCCCCACCAATAGATTCTTATTTAAACATTGAAAGCAAAACATGATGGTTGGGCAAAATTAGCACCATCTTAAAACGCTAAAGAACTATTATTGGATATCCTGAAGCATTCTACGCACTACCCAAACACAGTTCCTATATAAGGATTATATCCAAACATTTGTTTTGTGTGTGTGAGTTGTAGTGAACACCACAAAGCACACAAACAAAGGGCTGGGGGATCTTTGGGGCCTACAGATTTCAACTGATGGAACAGCTCATACAACTCTCTACGAGTGAAGGATGAAGCAACACTGAGGCATGTCTTTACCCAGGGGTGATCAAGTCCATAGTAGCAATATACTCCTGAGGGTGTGTTGCTGTATGCCTTCAGTCCAGTACTTGTTTGTTCAGTCGAAGTATCACCCCCTCCCACTCTTAACCAACACCCCCTTTATCAGACACGACTCATGGTGAGGGGCAAGCTGCTCTGTAATTACGAGGGCTAGCCTGGGAGTGGGAATTTCCTTAGAATGCATTTCAAACATTACCAAACTGCCAACAGCCAAGCATAGTGTAACATAATAAGTCACTTAAATCAAAGCTAAAAAGTAGATGCTTCTGATTCAATATCTAAAAGAAAATAGGGGGACAGATCAACAAAAAAAAGGTCCGTGGTGGTTGGGTGAATAATCGTGCCAGTTAATTGGCAATGTTAAAAAAAACAAAAGTTTTTCCATTAGATACCCTTTACGCAAGCTAGCATTATTCAAACCAATGTTTTCTGGGATATTCGTATAGCCTGATAACCCATTCCATCAGCCATTAAAAAAAAAAATATTTAAGGAAAACTGTCAGTTGTTGCTCCACCCCTTGTGGCCCAGGCTTAACCAATGGGAAGCACCAAATTATAAGAAGCGCTACTTCCCATTTGGATAGATCACAGGACTGAGCTTAAACCTTACAGTTGCCTTTTAAGCCAAAGTCCTATATACATATCAATAAAGGGACACCCAAAGATAGTTACATTAATTATTTCTACGGAACCTGACTAAACATACTTTGATCTTTAACAAATTTATGTGGTTCTATATTTTCTATTATATTGGTATGTGCCGATTTCTCACCAACAATTTTAACCTGCGCTATGTATACCTATTAACCACCCTTCTGCCCCTTTTAATACAGGGAATGTTCTTCTTAGTCAGAATTAAATAAGGAGTGCATAAGTAAGGATTATTTTACACCCTCATATGTTGACTATAATCTCGTGTTAAACTCTCCCGTCCTTCTCGTATGCTATTAATAACAAATCACGTCAATACCAGATTCTTTCAACAGGTTTACGGCCCAACAACTTCAGTTAGAATAAAATAGCAACCAGACAGTCCCAAGCCAAACTTTATTTTACATTACTCTTTGTCTATTTTACTCAGTTTGGTATAAATTAACAACCAATCAGAAGTTATAAAAGGTGGCAGATATATATACTTACCGTATATACCATACCCGCTTTAATCGGCCGAAAACGGTAGTTCGTTGGAGTTGTACCCTGATTGCAAATGTTCTATTAATTGCCAACAACCCAATTAGACGTTGGCTTTATACGGTCTACCCGACGAAAATGTGGCCATACATATATATACGATTTTACTTATCTGACCGAGCGCTCCCGCGACATGTCGACGGATGTGCTGAGATCCGTTCTTCTATGCGGACCGACATGTTTTTGCAAAATGAATGGGATTTGTGATTCATGTCAGTGCATAGAAAGAATGGGAAAGGTGGGGTACCGGCCAGCGGTACATATCTTGGTAAAACTCCGAAGAACGACCGTTTTTGGCCGTATAAACGCCTACAACAGGGCTGATTACGCCAGGAACGTTGTTTACACATTGTGGTAGCGGGTCAGGACCACAATCGCACGTGGTCGACGCCTTTACCTTCTTACACTCCCTGGGTAAGCCATAGGCAGTGATCGGTTAACGTTTCTCGTTGCAGTGGCTGACAGGATCACCACTCACTTAGTGATACTCACCCCTTGTTAGAGAAAGCTATGCGTGCACTGCAGTGGTGGTTGAGCTGAGGTGGGAATAGGATTTCCTTCCCTCCTGCGGATAGAGTCTTTAACATCGGAAAACATTTTTATGGTTATAGTGACAATAGATGTAGCAATTATCAATTGTTCAATAAGGTTGCCCATAATCGTGGCCTGGCAACCCATCATCTGCAGAAAAAATGTTAGGTCAAATAAGAGGTACAAACTTGTGACTGAGCTGGTTAATTTGCACCTCACACCAATCAGATGTTGACCTTTTTACTGGTCTGTTAGGGCACGGCACACGCATGCGATTTATTCGTGCGGTTTTCGTTGCGTTTTGCGTATTGTTTTTTTTCATTAAACTAGTGAAAACGCTGCGATTTGTGATTTTAAAAGCGGAAAACAAATCGCAACATCTGAATTGGTTATTGCAAAATTTTACTCCTTAGTGGATAAGCCCTTATGTGATTTAAATAATGTATGTAACACACAAGGCTGAATAACCATTGCATCAGCACGGATTGCATGACAACTGATTGTGTCCAAGCGGATGTCGTTGTACATCTGCAAAGATAGATACAATGGCACTTAACATGCTTTTATCATGTGTTGTACTCTCCCCATTAGGAGATACATACTCATGAAAGCTTGGGGATTTTTTTTCTCTGTGCACGTCTCGGTGCCCTGTACACAACGTTTGAGATCCAGACTTGAAAGGAGACTGAAAAAAAAAATTGAAGCGAGAAAGAGCAACCGCTTACCTTATTGACCAGTCAAAGCCGGGACTGCCTGGTTTGTCTAGACAAGAGTGTCACGCAACTCTGCAGACGCAGACATGGCTGAACAAAGAGGTGTATCATATCAGTAACAAAAGCAGAAGCATGCATTTATTCCACTCATCGCCGGAAGAGGATTTTCAGAAGGGTGCAGGGACGGCACAGTCTGTTTAAAGGGGGAAGTTAAAGACAGCAGTTTGTGTTGTTTTTGTGTTGTGTAAGCGTTTTTGGGACGGCCTGATGCAAAATAGATGGAACATATTAGGCGCATTTTACAATAATTTAGGTTATATAGAAAATACATACACACAACCTTATTTACCCAGATACAGTGGGCAAAAATTCCTTCTGTAAAGTGGCGCTCACCTGTATTACATTGACAGGGACAGCCACCAACATACGAATGTTAGCTAAAGCGGCGGTTTGGTTCAACGGGCATCACCTTCTTGCACCACGGCGCAATCATTTGTCTTAATTAAAGGGCAAGACCACTACAAAAATAACCTTCTCTAAATTGTATATACCTCCCACCCCGGAACCCCATTTTCAGTTATTCCCAGCTCTCACAAAAACACCCCGGAACCTTTGACCCTGGTTCCTCAGTCCTAGGTGCCGCCCCTTGCTCAGGATTCGAGCAAAAAAACAAGAGCAGGGGACTTCTGCACAGGACAGCGCTTCCTTTCTGTCGTGGTGTCAGGCGATTGGGTTGTGTAGGTCAATTGCGCCTTAAGACAGCCAACAACAGTAAGGGGAGCTGCTGGTAGGCAGCGTAGAGAGCGCGAGGGAAACCAGTCTGGTAAGCAAGTCAGAACGTTTTGGGAAAGCTGGGAAATAACGCGAAAGTGGGGTTGGGGGTGGTTTATATAGACTTAGATTTAGAGAAAGGTGTTTTTCCAGTGGGACATGCCCCAAAAAAAACTGCTGCATACAGCAGATATAATGAAGATAACTTTTCCAGAAGGGAATAGACTTTGTCTCCTCCTCTCAGGGCGCGGATTTCCCAACTGGCCACTAGGACGTGGCTAGGGCGGCCACAAAGAAAAAAAGAAAGAAAAAGTGTTAAGACAGCATTGGCATCCCCATTTTTAAAATGTACACAATGCCGTTAGGTTGGCACACAGTAGGCTTTACCAGGTTTTCGTTAAATCAGAAATGGGCAGTGATTGGCGATTTGCTAGGAGGGCAGTTCACCTCCCCCTCTTACAAAGCTCTGCTTCAGCCAATAAATGGACCGCGTAAGGTGTACAGGAAGTAAAAGTAGGGCCTAGGGGAGAAACAAGTAAAATGGCCCTGGCTACCTCTGTCAATGAGTTTTTGTAGATTGAGCATGTTGCAAATGCAGAGGAGGCAGCAGGGAAAACTAGTCCCATTCATGGTTTGATGTCAGCAGTCACAGGCCGTGATTGAACTGGCAAGAGAGGGGCCAGCTTACACTCAGACAGGGGACAATGAATTGATCCTTAAATCTCTGGTTATAATAATCTAAGAATGTGCTGAATATAATTGGTTGCCCTTTTTAAACTGTTTGAAAAGAAAGAAAAAAGAAAAACAGCACCATCAGAAATAAGTAGGCATGTTACACTAACCCAGGCGATGCATGACCTTAAATTCGTGCTAATGAGCATTCAGTGTGCTGGGGATGTCCCAGTCACTAGGCAAGGGTTTAAACTCAATCTGTTTAAACACAAATATGCAATTCAATTACTATACACAGGGAGAAAGCTGAAAGGGAACACAAGGGCTGCTTGATCTTCTATTTTAGTCATTGCTCGAGGCATGGGAACAGCTTGTGGCTTGATTCATTTGCAATAGGTGAGTCTGGCATCAAGATTCACTACTTCATAGCTGATTAGAACTAGAATTGATGTAATGCCAGTGGTCAGGACACCATTTCTAAATTCATTGTGTTCTAAAAAGGAGTCGTAGACCACTAAGAATATAGATAGGGCAAATGAATGCTTGCAGCCTGCAATGGTTTTACAATCTGTGTGTAGCAAGGTTATTTCCTTGTTGTATTAAAGGGCGAGGCGGCCATCCTATTTATGGCAGTGACATTATATAAGACAGTGATGTTGAACAAGAGACACTCAGATGTTTGGAAACTACAACCCCAGCCTGCCTTGGTGCATTCACTAATAAGGCAGCGGGAGTGGTAGTTTCCCAAACTATTGGAGCGTGCAGGGTTTAACATCACTGGTATAAGAAAGATGGAGTTATATATGGAATATATTTCCTATTAAATCTTGCTCATCTTTATATACATTAAGGGAATAGATATAAATCCGCCAAAAATAATAATAATAATCTTTTATTTTGCAGTTTGGTTCATTGTTTTATACTGGCGAATGTTATATAATTTGGTTTGTGTCAGTGATCACATGATCTATGACAGGGATAAGCCAACCTTAGAATCTCGGGGGGTCTTGAAAAACTACAAAACTACCGGGCATCCCCAGTTGTAGAGTGCTGTAAGGCCAATTCTGGGAGTTGTAGTTGTTAAAAAACATCTGAAAATTGTGGTTGCCTGATTCCTGGATGTGGCATTAGCCATAGAACCCCGGATGACCCCCTCCCCATCGAACCCTACAGTTGGACTACAATGAATGGGATGGTGTTTTACATGTATATCCCTTGTTAGTACTCCTGTGTACCCACATGTTTTTAAATATAGGAGCTTAGGTTTACTGTACATGTTGCTGTGTGTAACACTTTTCAGCTTTTCTTTATTAGCTGGTAATTACACCCCCTCGTAAATACTGTACTTACGGTATTAATAATTCCTGCCCAGTGCCCCAGATGTTTCTGTGTTATAGAAGAAAACTGTACAGGAGGTAGAGATACTGTCTCCTAAGTCCTCTCCATTATAGATTAATATTTAAAAACTTTTTTTCTCAAAAGTGTTACGTTTAAGTAAGTATATAATCCATTTTGCTCGCCATTATAAAAGTTTTTTTGTATAGTAGATTGCAGTACGGTTACTAACTAACACATTAGACAATAAGTATGTGCAGACCAATATGAAAAGCATGCGATTAAGCCTGCAATGTGATATAACGGCTCGTGGTGTGATATAACAAAACGTTGATACGTGATCCTATCACTGAACCACTAAAGTTTAAATAAAATTAATCTGTGTGTCTGTTGCTCTCAAATATTGATGGTCCTGTCTAAGGAAAATAAACCGCCTTAAACATGGATATAGTTGAATGACGCCAAACCCATTATGCAAAATAAAGGTGATTAAAAGTAGGTGACTTCTATATTGCCTTAAGGGGGTGCATTATTTCCTAGATTACGGTACACAAGTTTGGTGGAGTCAGTGACTGATGACAAAGCTTATTAATTATTCGATAATAAGCATGGATTTTAACCAAAGGACATTGCCTAAACAACCAATTATAACTGAATGACCTAGCTAAGCACTGATTTATGCTGATCAACATAGTCTAACACATGATTATAAGTGACGACTAGGTTAACACTTGATATAATGATGGGGAAAACAGCATTGATACAAAGTAAACTGATATAACATGTGACAATAGCTAAAACACGATTATAAGTGACGACCTAGGTAAACACTGATTATAAAACTGACGACACTAGGTAAACACGATTAGAACTGATGACATAGCTAAGCATCGATGTAGAATGAGACATAGCTAAGCACGTAGAAACGATCGGTAGGTGGTCACTGAGGGGCGGCGTAGGAAGCACCGATTAGAACTGAATGGCATAGGCTAAACACGATTAGAACTGAGGACATGCTAAAAATGATTATAACTGAGGCCCATAGTAAAAACACTGGATTATAACTGAGACCTAGGTAAACACCAGATTAGAAAATGATCGGCATAGCAAACACGATTAGGAAATGATGGCATAGCTAAACACTGATTATAACTATGAAATAAGCGATAGACTATTAAAGCACCGATCTAGTAGAACTGAGGCATAGCTAAGACACCGAATTAGAAACTTGATGGCATAGCTAAACACATAAAATGCATAGTCACACATAAGAACTGATGACATAGCTAAACACCGATTAGAAACTCGAGACATAGCAATAAACACCAATTATAGCCTTTAACATGAGCCTAAGCACTGATTAGAATACATGAACAGTATGTAATCGGTATCGGTAATTAGCTTAGCACCCATATAAATGATGGACCAGTTAAGTGCTAATGTTGAATTGATAAAACCTAGGTAAACACAGATTAATAACGATGACCTAGCTAAGCAAGATCCATAACTGATGACCTAGCTGAAGAACAGATTAGAACGCTGAAAGCTAAGCACTGATAATTGATGACATAGCTAAGCACAGATTATAACAGTGAGACCATAGTAAGCACACAACGATGGAACTAGCTAAACACTGATTAAATGATGACACTAAGCAGCTCCAAGTTATAGCCAACTGACATCGCCTTAAATAGTTTTATTATAAAAACAGATGAAATACTTGCACCGTTATAGCAATTTGAACTTAGCCATAAGCAGTTATAAGGATATTAATTTTAGCTATTATGGCTCTTGTGTATATATATATGAAGGAGTCTGTTATAATATGAGATGTGTGAGT
Source organism: Hymenochirus boettgeri (assembly GCA_019447015.1). Taxonomy (NCBI): domain Eukaryota; kingdom Metazoa; phylum Chordata; class Amphibia; order Anura; family Pipidae; genus Hymenochirus; species Hymenochirus boettgeri. The sequence continues at coordinate 123,548,692 of CM033476.1, forward strand.
TAAACACTGGGTCTGTTTTGTTTTTTTTCGCCTTCAGGACAAAGAGCGCAATGGAGTGAACTAAAGCAGACTCTCAAATCCCGCTAGAACGCTTAACAAACCCTACAACAGAGCAGGTCAACATTCATCAACGCCCTGAAAGCATTTGCCACCAAAGTGCACTCGATAGGAATCCACCAGTAAAAACTTTGGTCAGGGAAATTAAAGTGTTTTTGTACCCAGAATGCTCCTATCCACATTACTACCTTCATTGGCTCAGGTAAGTATTAAGTTTGTTTCACACTGTGAATCCAGCAAACAGTGGGGATAAAACATCTGTAATACTAATATAATTACTATACTAACTAGTAATGGGCAGATTTCTGCATTTCCTTGCAGCCATTCTTTCTAGGGTAACACAACTGGTTAAAGGTTCATGTCCACCCTCAAAACTAAATGTAGCCCATTAACTGGCCACCACGTGTAGGTTCGAAATCCTACCTTACATCTCTGTTCCAGATGGTTCACTGCATGCCGTTCAAAAATTAGAAAAATGGTAGGATGACGGTTGTTCTGCATGCACAGGGGAGTTCGCGCCCCCCTCCCTCCATCCCTGGATCATCCTTGGCCTCTTCACCCCCTACCTAAAAAACCTTGTGAGGAGCCCCCACCCCAATTGGGCAATGTGTTTGGTTTAAAAGAAGGCATTAGAAATGTACTTTTGCTCCTTCTTCTCTCAGATTCTATGATTGGCTTGGCAGCCGGTTCAGGGTGCTAGTCGCTCTTCAGACAATCACAGACCAACGGCTGCCGGTCAGGCCCCTGCTGAACTATCGGCAACGCAGAGAAGCGGAGCAGAAGCAACCAGGGGGGAAAAGGGCGCAAGTACATTCTGATGCCTCTTTGTATAAAACGAAATTGGCAGTTAGGGATGGGTCACTCTACTGCCAACAGTTTTTTCCAGGGTGGAGAACCATTTTAATCTTACTGCTTCACCTTAATTACAATGAGGGAAGGGCAGGTCAACCCAGTGGTTACTTGACAGACTGGCAGGAGAAAATAATAATTCCTTTGGCACACATCCTGGGTTGCAAGAAGTAGAGAGACATGGAACAATGTATAGTACATGTACATCAAAACTATTGGATGCTTAATGCCAATCGATTTAGATGTTAGTAGATCAACTGTAGACTAACCGTCTAGTCTCGATGATTAGCTGCTGTAAATTTACAGCACGGGCCAATAAGTTTGAACATGTATAAATTTTCCTGGGAATAATGGAGAAGATTTCTTCTAGGGTGATGAAATACCAATTATTATGGCAGTATTTTATCTAGATTTTATCACCAACATAAAATATTATATACTGAATGTTTAATGTACAAATCCAGTTGTTTTGTCCTTTTACATATGTGGAATCTCTAGGTACAGAGCACATGGATTCACACTGAAAAAGTGCGTGGACAGCAAGTCTTACAAAGGGTTTTTGGGAATTCTGCTCAGATTGGAGACCATTTGCTACCAAATGTGCGAAAATGCATTCCTGGGGATCACAGCGAAATCTCTGCTAGAAGAAAGTCGACCCTTCGAACCCATCCAATAACTTTCCAGTCTGAGAGCCAAGTATTGTCAATTCATTTCAACTAAGTAAAGAACATTCTTCTCAATTAGATCTTCCAAGAGTAAAAGGGGCATACATCTATAATTTTATCTACCCGGACCGAGCGATCCACGATGTTCCTCGATCCTGCCGGAACCGCTTCTCCCGTCTCATTCGACCGACATGCGATCGCAAAATGAATGGGAATTTGCGGATCGCCATGTCGGGCCGACTGGAGTAAGAGTCGGAAGAAGCGGGGTTCGGCAGCATGCGATGAACATCGGGGTGAGCGCTCGGTCGGGTAAGTAAAATCCTCTATAGAGTATGGGCACTTAATTAATACAAATGGCCATAATATGACACCGATCTGTTCAATCGTCAACACAATCTTAGCACAGTTGTGTAACAAAGAGGGTACCAAATAAAAATACCGTTTAAGGCGATTGAATAGATTGCCCTTGTATTAAGGAGGATTAAACAAGCATTTAAAATTAGTGTTTAGCCTTTTATAACATTAAGTGGGTATGTGTTAAAGAACCAAAGGCTTTTTACAAAAGAACCTGTCCTTATGGTACTTTGTTTTGATTCCATCCATTAGCAACAGGGAGTCTTATTAATACATCTAAAAGCTAAAGCTTGTACATAACGTCTAATGCCATGGACTAGCACGACATGTGTCTGTGCGCAACGAATAGTTGTTTGGGTGTAATGTGTTGTATGCGTTTCGCTGCTTGTCATGTGGTATCGGAAGTGTGCATGGAACCTTGCCCCTAAGTGTGTTGTTGGCCTTAAATTACAGTACTTTTTCTCTCAGGCTCAGTTTCCGTCCCCACCATCTCCAGTGGTTATAAACTTAAAACCATATTTGGCCATTTCAGTTTTATGAAGAACAGTGGTAAAGGAAGCTGTGTATTACCTACTGTTCTTCAATAAAACATTCAGGAGCCCAGAAGAATGAAGTTAAAGCAATAACCGGTCTCGTGGTCCTCTGACGCGTCCTGTGACAGGTCCCAACCGACGTAGTTACTCTATGGCATTAGGGCCGATTTACTTGCTGAGCTAAAAAATAGGGGTTAAATGTGCTAACCTTAATTGAATAGGTTTTTAGCGCAAGTTAACTACCATATTGCACTTGAACTGCAGCCAGTTCACAAAAGACAACCCATGCAAAGTGGCCGCAATCGTTTAAAAAGGGATTTGCACCACATGTTTAACTTCACAAGTTAAGACCAGTTAATGGGGCTGGTCTTAAAGGCGTCTGGGTAAATCCAGCTGGGGATTTATAACCAGGTGCAATCAAGTATTAAATACGGAAGCCGTTACCGGTTATTTGGCCCGGAGGCAATTGGCAAGCTCTGGATGTAAACGAGGCCCATAGAATACAGAATCCGCCGGGACCTCTCCAGAGGATGCGAAAAGAGGCAGCAAGAGAGACTGGGTTAAGTGCTTAACTTACCAGCTCTAATTCTAAATTTTATTGAAACGAACATTAGGGTAAGAAAACTCATGTTACCTCAGTTTCTTCAATTAAAGTGAATAGCAAAGAGATTACCTATTTGACTGATCTTTATGTGAGACTAACCGTGTATTCTGAGGAGTCAAGCATGCTCATCATATGAGGCACCATTCGGAAGTGGGTTTCCACCATGCGCAATTCACACCATAATTGATTGCCCCATCCAGCGAAGTGGAAAGAATCATAGTTTCCAGGGAATGGGACATTAGTGGCTGTAGCCAACATGGCTCAACAGCCTGCACAATAGTACCAATCCATTGGAAGCAGATTTTTGCTTGATGTCACAGGTACATTTGTGAGATGTTTACACTGTTGCCAATGCTCAAAATAACTCATTTATTAAAACATCTTATATATTCCCCATTGGATTACCCAAGCATTAACCAGGAACCTCTTTCTTGCCCAACATTACTTTAGTATCCTCCACAACGTCCTGAACCATTCAGCTAGGACGAAAGCCAAAACTTTTATGGCGGAGTGGTCAGCTTGATTCCCATAGTCGCTGGACCAAAGTTCAAGGCGGGCGGTTGAAGGAGATGGATAGGAGTGGAATCCATCGCCATGGAAGCGGTCAGCAAAAAGAGCAATATATGAGCAAAGCAACCAAGTTATAAAGGCCACACGGGGTCCAAGATACGTTACCCAAAGAATAAGCGACCGCAAAGAAAAAAAACATTGGGGTCCCTAAAACCAGGCATGGAGGCCAAACAGGAGATTCTACACACATAACTCCTGCTCCTCGGACAGGGGAGGCTGTTCAATGGCAATGCGTCTCTGTTTTCTCCAGGGCGATTCCTTTAAAGGCTTTTAAACCGCATTCTCCACCAGTGGTGAACGTGCTTTACACGATGGGTAAATGTTACAGAACGAGCCCATATTATACTCATTTATTGAAAAAAAAAGATGAGGGAAGGGGAATTGAGAAACGCATTGTAGTCTACAGGCAGGAATGTCCCACAGTGCCGGCCACCAAATGTTAAAAACTACAAACTCCCAGCATTCCAGGCTGACTATCACAGTTGGACATCCCTAGTCTACAGCAAGTCAATGTCCTAAATTCGTCCAGTGTTCTAATCAGTACTAAACCTAAATTGCTGCAGATTCATTCTCTTCTCTGTTACATGCATGTCTGCTACAAGGCATTCTGGGCATTGAGTTTTCAAACATCTGGAATTTCAAGGTTCGACAGGCTTAATTCATTATTTCTCTTTAAACATACATACATAAAAATCTTTAATGATGGGACATAATGACGTTAATTACTAAACAAAAAAAACCCCAGATCCCTCCAACACCCCCCATTGTGAATCCCCATAAGGCAAGATACGGGATTAGATGTATAATGTTAAGCAGGGATCTCAAACAATGTGCCGCCAGATGTTTGGAAAACTACAACTCGGCATTCCTCAACTACAGGATATGCTGGGAGTTGGTATTTCAAACATCGTGTGGCACACAGCTTGAAGAATCCCCGATTTTAGGACACTTGTACTGCAGCATAAATTATGACTTAACATAGAGGGATGTTTATTCCTTTTTATAGCTTAGGTGTACAAAGGATATTTATTCGTATTTGCAGTTATAGCGACTATGAGCTACCATACTGGAATATTTGGTTGATGTTATTCTCCATACCACCGTCAAAACAGATTACATTGATTACTGGTGTCAAGAAGAACATCTACACAGCTGAGTAGAAAATTGGCAGCTCTCCCACCGAGAACACTCAATTTCAAACTCAACATGCCTTGGTAGTTTTACATTGGAGCATTGGAAAGGCCTTTTTCTGCATTTGTATCAGATCAGGATCAGTATATATCATATTAGATTGTAAGCTTCATGGGCAGGGAACCTCTTTCCATCTTTGTGGCAAAGTCCCTAGCCACTTCTATTTATATAATATTATAATCTATGTATTTACTCCCCCATTGTATGGACATTGTACTTTGTTACTGTACAGCGCTGCGTCCCCAAAGTGGGTACTTTATAACAAATAAATATATTATACATGACATATTACAGGGCAGGAAAAAAGCGCTCAGTCCGGTTAGATGCAATGTAATACAATTTTTCCCTCCCAAAAAAGTACATTTGAGGGGAACGTCATCTAGTCCAAACCCCTACTCAGATATACTCACATTCCAGCCTAAAGTTTGATATCGAGAGGATGAAGGAACAAAAAAAAAAAATCAAATTCGAAGGGGGGAAAAAATCCTTTTTTTACACAGGGATTCCAAAACTGAACTGCAATTTCAAATGAGCCATTGGTTCGTACCACTGCGTTGTGAAAGAGAGAGTAATCTTTTCGCCCCTTTCGAATCCATACCTTCTCTTTATACAATATAAAGGAGAGCATGCACATAAGCCTATCAACATCTATTTCAGTAAATGCAGCCAGGTGTAGGACTAGCCAGTTATGCTGTGAATGTTATTCCCCACCTCCCTCTGCCTCGGGGGGAATAGCATCAGTCATGGCTTGTAATGTCGAATGTTATCAACCCAGGCTCGCAACTGGGCAAACCATAAAACAGAAAGCGAGAAAAAGGAACCTCCGGCAGCATTTCAGCGTTAGTTCTGACACCCTTTGCTTCTAAACTATTGCACAAGTTTGGGGGTTGATTTACTAGAAATAATACTAATTTAAGGGAACGGACTTGCCTTAAAATATAAGTTAGACATTAATGCATCTATAGTTGGGTCAACGTGTGTTATCAACTTCTACATAAAAGATCTGGTACTGTGTGAAAAAAACCAGTAGGACTAAACCAGTGGTCACTCAACATACAATTCTTCTCTCTCTCTTAGGTTTTAAAGCCAAAAACGCCGTGCTATGGATTTCACGCTGATAAACAAATCTGGAATAAGTTTAGGCTACCTGTCCTTTTAATTCTGCATGTTATTTAATAAAACTTACTGTAAATTCTCCTAATCCTTTTTTAAAGATTTAAGAAAAACTGGGGAAGTGGATCATCTAAACACAATCGGATTGGTGTCAATGGATGGGATTTCAAGAATAAAGCTGCTCTGTATGTGACAGACACAGAATGAGGCGTGTTGATAAGCAGGCAATATTAGATCAAAAATTGACCCCAAACATCTGTGTTAGTGTATGGCCCAGGCATAAGGAGCGTGCTGTAAAGAGCACACCTTATTTATAAGTGCTGCTAGGGGTGTGTCCTCTCTGCAGTCTTGCTATGGACAGAGCTCCATTTCTGCGATCTCTCGTGATGTCGTCATACACAAACTACCAGTGGCCTTTAAAAACTTTAGCTGGGTAACACAGTACTATCTTTGAAAACCTTACAGGATTTGTATGTTTAAAGATTACGCTACACACCATCCCAAGCGTTCTCCTTCTTATATGAGTTAGGGGGGAGAACGTTTCAGACGACAGATTCTCCCATCAACTACAGATGCTCCCTATTACTTAGTACAGGGGGAGGACCAAGGGAAGCTTTTCTGAACGTAACGAGCGTCCAGACGCAGGACACAAACATTATTCAGTGTCAGGAAGGTTAGTTTGTGGGGTACAACATTACCGAGAAAGTCCACTCTCTAGTTCATGGGTGTACCCAGCAAAAACTTCGCCCATGCCAGATAAAAATGATAAAATTGATTTTGGAACCTGAATCAGATCTGATCACAATAGTTTCCTAGGACCATCAATCCTGTTATTATGGGTATGGAAAATAATCACAAGAGGGAAGAACATCAGTAAACACCGCAAAATATACAATCAAATAATCCAGTCCTGGTGATGTGGTTCTTATTAGAAAAAAAACAGGCACATTCTTCGAAAAATAAACTCAGTGAAAACCTCAGGACACTAGGATAGTTGCAAAAACAACTGGTTTTATTATTTTTTGTTCCACAGTTAAAACACAAGCAAAATGTCTAATTCTTTCCGAGAATCTGCAGAGATGTCTTGAGGTCTAACATTCTGGTTTCTAATCCGGTCCGGCTAATTAGACTTTCATCTAATTCTTTCTGGCAGGACATTTTTTTTTTTTTTTTTTTTTAATTGGTGGGAGGCAAACAGCAGAAATTATAAATAATCGTCATTGTAAAAAGACGTGAGTGCAATTGAGATGATAGATGGATGGTTGTCGATCAGCTGGGACCAGTTCAGTTAGGCTTTGAAACAAGCCACAGGGAGGTGTAGTCGCAATCATGGATCCCTCTGCCTTATTATAATCATAATCTCATTTTTAAAGTTAAGAAGATTGGAAAACTCCAAAGGAGAAACAACTGCAAGGACAATAAAGTTAGTTCTTCTTGTTCTACAGCATAAAACTGTGCAATATTACTTGATATCAGAGACCACAAGATAAAGTGACTGGTTAAATTTATATTCTAAAACAGAATGTTGTGACCCGATATTAAACCCGATGTGTCTTTTTGAGGAATATGGGTCGATTAGAAAACTGATACATTAAATACAAAAATATATTATATTTCCATTGTTGTGGTGGGATTCCAAATGTTTGCAGGCTGTGCATGTGTAGTGGTTTGTTAGAAAGTGCAACATGGTAACATCAGAAAACTGAAATGCGCTTGATAGAAACCACAGATCATATTAAAAATCCTCACATTACACTAGGCTGTACACAGCGTGAATGGCTTGAACAGACTGACGGTAGGCTTTAAGGACAATTTTAGACAGACCAATGTTTGTTTTAGGCGTATGGTGGTTCGGGGTGGTTCACATAGGAATTCTTTTGCAATTGTTACATTATTTTAGCTGTACAAGGAAAGCAGTTGGTCCCTTGTTTTAGCCTACTGCTGTTGCCGTAAGGTCACTTTAAGCAACAACATGCTGGAGCTGCCATAGTGATACACTTAAGGGGCGATGAAATAGATAAAAAAATAAAAATGATATGTAAACATTTACCCTAAGGGTTAAGGAAAATGTCCAATTAACGGGGCTTAAAGGTCGCCCTGATGAGGGTATAGAAAAAATACCCTTTAAAGTACTGGTCTTTGTGTGATACAAACCCAGAAAGTGCTTGCAATTATTTATACCATGATCACTGAAAACAAGGTTAAATGGGGAGTGACCCAAAGCACGTGACCTCGACTATGACCTGAAAGGTCATCCCCCTCTGGTTCCTGATGAAATAAACACTTTCCATCCACAGGCACATCAGTCTGTATTGAAAGGTGAGGTGTCAGTAATAGAAAAAGGGAGATTATGGAACACGGTGATGGTAAAACTAAGCAGGAGTTTTGTTTTTAATTAATTATTTTCCAAATATGAGGTTGATGATCCTTCTTCATTTGAAAATATTGTTTAAACATTACACGCAGAAGTAGTGAGGCCGGAGTTTCTGGGTCCAGGCAAGACCAGAAAGGTCTGTAACACTGATTGTTTGCCATCTTGACTTTGGGCGATGAAGGGAACGCGTGGGTCAGGGTCTCTTCTAGCGTTAGTCCCATGATATAAGATCCGATTCTCTCAGGAACAGGGCGCCCCTTGTGAGTAGTCTCGGTAATAGCTCCTGGCAGAGTTCAGTTTTCGAGATCTCCCAGAGAGGGACGCTGATTATTTCTCGTCACAGTGGCTCTCGCTCTTGTTCGGAAACAGCTCGCGAGCCGGATGCCGAGCAAGCTCTAGCATGCGGATAAGAGCCAATAGTCAGGTGGCCACCAGTGTGTATTTCCCAATGCTCCTACGACGCGGTGCGCGCATTCTCAGGGGTGCGACCGGGGTTACTGCTACTCCCGCTTCTGCTGCTTTCTCCCACTGCTACAGTGCCTGGTGCTTAGAGACCTGTCGTTTCGCTACTTGCCATTGAACTCTGTCTTTGGTGCCTGTCCAGGCTGTAAGGCTGCGTGGGGAATGTAAACAAACTGAAAGAATTAAAGAATTAATCCATCGGCCATAAGCCATAATGTCAGAAAATGTAGGGTGCAACATAAGGATAATAATAAAATCATAGCTCCTTTAACCTTCCAGACTCAGATTCAATGCATTAAAGTACAGTCACTTTTCAGTGTAGTTATTCCTTTAAAAAAGACTCCAGTATCATTATTTCAGCTGCAGTCTATCCAAAGTACAGCAGTACAAAGGAGGTTTTCCTGCTAGCACAGTGAGCTGTGACATAACCAGCAAATTGATCTGCCCCAAGCTCGGGTTGGGATCACTGCCCACAGCTAGGACAGACTAATCAGCTGCAATAATTAAGCCCGGGCCCCTAAACTACTAATCGTTTTTAAGCTGAAAAGAAAACGTATTCTCTAAGGTGAGGTAGGAAAAGGACAGAGAATGGTTGCAGGTCTGTAACACAGACATCTGAGACTTCAGGACAGGACAGAAGTGTAACTTACAAGCTATAACTTAATATGCAGAGAAGCTAGGAGACATATCTCTTGTTTGAATGGAAGGGACGCTTAAGAAACCACAGTTATCTTTAAGAACAAAAACTATTACCATTCCATCACCTCCCCAACAGTATTGAACCTTGGTCGGGATTTAAACCCAATTCTGGTTTTCTGGCAATTAGTGTTTCACTTACCTATAGTCTACCTCGTTGGTTGGCTCCACTTTGATCTGTGGGAGACAGACCAATGGGAGACATCGATCGCAAGGAGTGACTGTCCTAGGTCGGTCCAGAACAGATATGGACTGGTGGACCATTAAGCTAAATGTCCTTTAAACTAATAAAAAAGGCTACAGAATATCCATGTTCCTTTTGTCACACATCCCTGCATGTGTTTTTGAGATATCACCACAGGAATGATAAACTCCCTTACCTCTCCTCAGCGGCCTCCGCTGGATCTGCTGCTCTCTCCAGTTTGATGTTCAAAAGACTTCGTTTCCAACCGATTGTAAAGACTTAAGGTCTGGATTCATAACCGGACTTTCTTCTTCTGAGCTTTGTGCCTGCTCTCTGCTGCTGCAGGCGACCAACTTTGCGCACAGGACAGAGATAAAATAAAAAAAAACATTGTAATTTGCAAATTCATTTAACATTTGCAATCATGGTGACCCCTGAAGATTTGCACAGTCTGTGGTTGTTAAACTGAGGGTATCTATTTACCCTTATATAAATCTAATCTAGGGTATAATCTAGGGTATAGCTCCCTCCAGGCTTGTTCCTGACTTCAGCCTGTATATACATGCTTATAAGGGAACGAATGTGCAATTGGCCTATTACATACAGCCAATGTAACATTTATCCTTTAATTGAGATTGCTCCGATCGATGCCAAACATTCTGAGGTACAGTTACCCTTTAATGTCTACCATACATGCTTGTTCTTCTTAACTGAATCGGCAAATGCAAACAGTTTATTAACAGTTTTTATGTTATGATACAATAAGAAACACATCAGGTCAAAACTACGGCACTGTAAATTGCGTAATGGTAACATGCACCTTTAACTTACATAGCTAATGTATTTCTATGAAACTACCCAGCATGGCAAATGGTCACGTAATCCCAAGCAGATCTAGCATATGTAGGCCGGAGCCCACAGATAAAGAGCCCATTACCTGTTTTCGCTTTAACATCCTCTAGTAAGAATTTTTTCTGTTCCATAAAAAACAACAATTCCTTATTGGCTAACTGGTCTCTAGCTTGGTTACGCGTTTCTGGGCACATTCCATCTCTGGCTCGCTGGACAACACGTGATCTCGCTTCTCCAGGGTCCTTTTAAGGAAGCCTTTTTGCAGCATGTCCACTTCCTGGTAGGAAGGCAAGATAGTGACGTACCGTACTGCCCTGGTTTGGATGCCATTTAACACAAATGACAGCAATCCTAATCCAAACACCAACTTTCTTTTTAAAGTTTTCTCTATGAAAAAGAGATGGAAAGTGGGAAGCAGAATGTCACAGAGATCGTTTGCAGGGAAATGACACTGAATGGAACCTACGTCCCTTTAAAGGTTCAGTTTAGAAGTAGAAGTGAGACGTGGCGACAGAAGCATTGTGAATTACAGTAGGTGCAGTGGGAAAATGCTACTACCTTGTGGTGGATCGTGTGCTGTGTTGCAGCTGCGCAAACTAACAGCTCGTTCACCTCTCCAGAACGAGAAAGCTGTTGTCAGAATTCCATCTGTGCGACGGACTCGCTGTTAGTAGAAGCTGAGGTGAGTAAGCCAGAGAGAAAATAATGGACACTAGGTCTGGATACTGTCACAAACAGGGAAGAAGTAAATAATTTATTACATAGAAAACCATGATAAAGTAGTATAAGCGAAAAATAGAAATGCAGTAATTCGTATAATAGATAACAGACCGCTTATATGTCATCCATGGAATCATCAGCACTATACAAGAAATCTCTAATTCTGCAGGGTTCTCTCTAACCGTGGGTCCACTGACCCAGGATACACAGTGGCACATTGCTCAGTGAATTCTCTATCTCCTCCCTCTTTCCCCTGCAAAGAGGGCGTCAGGTCCTACTTGGTGACCTGCTTAATGTCCGCCATCTTACCAGCAAGTTCCTAGATATATCTTAGTTTCATTGTCCTTCTTCACTCAAACCAATTTATTTTCTTTTATCCATTGTATCCGACTCGAATATTGTTTCACAATTAGAACATTTCTTTTCGATTCAAACATTTACAGGTTTTTCAAAAACTTTGCCCCACTTTACTTATGCCCTGGGAATCTATGAGGCTAGTATAAAATGTACAAAAGTGTCCTGAGATATTTATCTGCAGAAAACCAATCAGATGTTATTTAACAGATGGAAACCAGTTAAAAAAAGCCAAACATATGAAAGGTTGCTGCAAATCAATTAGCATGGGCTAAAAGGGGCGAAGCAGCCCAAGTTAGGACTGCTGGGTTTTAAACAGAAGTACCTGCACAGACAAAAAAAAAAAAAAATAGGCTGGTCACATGACTACAAAAAAAAACAACTGGTCCACATGGCTAAAACAGGAAGTGTTTGAGCAAGGAAGTAATATGCTGATCTTTCACAGCAATAAGTCTACACAAATTTTACCTAGAGATGCGATTTGGGTTAATTTTGAAAGTAGGATAGAGAGCTTTTAGATTAACCCTGACTAAAATTGAAAGACCAAATTACCCTTTAAAAACAAGTATCAGAGCAAAAAAACACTTGAACCAGAAAGAAAAAGGAAAACACTGCACATCTGAAAGGATGAGGCTAGGTTTCACTTACTTTTGAGAACCCTGGCTTAGCGAATGCTCAGTATTGCACAACCTTATTATTGGCTGGTTTTCCACGCTCCCAGGCGTAGATTGCTATTGTATTGCGGCAATCCTCCAGTTGTCTGTAGCACGATGAAAAAGAGAGCAGGAAGGGAAGGAGGCGAACACCAAATAGAATAGGTTAGTGACTTAGTAGCTTTCCCAAAAGTTTCTGTCTAAAAGTTGGCAATGGTAACACTGGACGGCTTTATAATACCTGCAGTTCCTGGCTCTGGTTTAAAGAACAATCTCTGTCGTGCTGCCACCTGCCTGATCTGGCTGCGGAGCTGAGTGACACAGTGTTCACGGCTCTTCCTGCAGCCTCGGTGTCGCGTCTGTTCCTGAGGAAGGCTTTGTTTGATGATTGAATATCCATTTCTTGCAACTTCAATGGTTTTTGGGAGACGAAAAATTGTTGTGAAGCAGGCAAAAGTAATAAAACCCCCCTTTACTTAACACCCAATGGCTAAGCCATAAAAAGGTCCTAAAAATTACCCACCATAGAGCTTTGCTCTCCAACAGTCACCTTTAACTTTGCGAGGAGTCGACGACGATTCGCGTTGGGCAGTTGTTTGCCTCTTGAACCTTGCATACAAAAGCGGTTGTGAAGTGCACCAACTGGTTTCGCAGGACGGGCATTCAAGATGGGGGAGGCCCTGTATTTCCCCGCAGGTATAGGAAAATATATAGTCTTAGTCAAGACTTAAGTCAACTTTAAAAAGCTTGTCTAGTCTTAAAGAATAAATAAAGGCTCAGCATAGGCACTGTATAGAAGGCAGAGCACTAACATGCATTTGTGGGCATTCCAGTTTAGGGACTGAGCAGGGAAAAGAGTCAGTGACCCAAAACTACGCAGAATTTGTCACCGTTAGGTCACGCAATTAGTAGTGATCATGCCAATCATGGTCATTAGTCCAGATTGGGAAAGAGAATGTGACAGAGGTCAGGGGCATGGTCAACTAAACACAGAGTATATATTCCAGGTTCTTCAGGTGTACACTCTATTTGTAATGCCATTTACATCTTGAAGGAAAGGGGTTTACACACGACAACACATTAAAGCGTCCCCTTATTGGGGGTGATTCTGTATATTTATCGGAACTTCATTAAAAGAGTTTTGATACTCAATGTGACTTGCCGCATCTCGAATCACTTTATCTATGTTGATTTTACTAGAGTGTATTACAGTTTATTTGTATGAAAATTGAGGTAGAACCAACATTTAAGGTCATGTCCACCCCCAAAAATAAATTTAACCTCGACTAGCCCACTGTGTAGTGTTAAAATCTGTACCTTACACTCTGCTCCTTATGGTTCTCATGCAGAGTTCCTATCAAATTCCAAAAGTGAAGAGCTGTCTTAGTGTCATCCGGGCGCCTTCTACTTCCTGTCTCCTGGAGGCCTCTGGCATGTACAGTGGAGCCCTCCCACCCTGAATCCCTTTGAAGGTGCGGGTCTTTTACTCTAAAAAACGGTTTCTGTAGTGTAGGTTAACTCCCCCAAACCTTACCACCATGTTAATAGGTTAAAAAACCAATCACAGAAATAGATTAAAAAAACAAGGCTTAGTTCCCTCTGATCTTACATGCGGCAGCCGCGCCTGTGTTGGCGGTTTCTCAGCCATTCACAGACTGGCTGCAAGTCGGACGCTGACTGCTACTCCGGGAACATGTAGCACTAAAGCAGAGAGCCGAGGGAATGAAAAAAGGATGGTAAGTCGATGTTCTAGGGCTTTATTTTTAAAAAAAAATGGACTCGGTTGGGGGGTTGGGCCGAGGCTACACTACAGAAAAAAGTAATTGGGGGGAGGGATACCCTCTAAGATGATACAATCTGCCGAAAATGTTAAACAACATACAACACTTTCAATGCTAGGAGTAAATTATGATGTTTATAAAAAGGTTGATATCGGTTCACGCAGATCAATCTTTACCACTGTGGATCCATTAATGTATCCAGCGGCCATTAAACAAAATGAAAAATGGTGGACTGTAAATTATCGATCATCCTTGAACCTTTACAAACTGTACCCTAGGAATCCGACATTCCATTCATTTATAATGCAACCAAATAACACGGATTGTACCTCCAAAGTGAGGCAATCTGCCGATTTGCTCGGTAAAGGCAACCTGCAGAGAGAGATTTTAGTGTCAGGAGATTACAAGGCTTACATTAGTGACATTACACACCAGTCTTTATGATATGATGTTATTGGGATGGATTTAATAAGAGTTGCCAAAGGTTGTGCGTTAATGGCAACAAACATCAAATGAACACAATTTTGACACCTCTTTATAAAATAAGCCCAAATGCACTTTGGTTAATTCTCTGCTTTTATTTGGTACAAGTAGGGCTGACCACACTACGGTTTTGCAAACGCAATCACACTACGGAATCGCATGTGATTTCATGCGTTTGCGCTGCGGTTGCTTCGTAGTATAGGAAAAGGATGAGACTGACGATTAAAAAAATTGCGGACGCAAATCGCAAAGTTTCGGTGCTTGCCGCGTTTCCATTGATCTGAAAAACGCGGGAGCGCCAAACAAAGCAAGACAAAACGCTGCAGTGTGACCTAGCCCTTATTAAGTAATAATATCAACTACCTAGCAATTCCTTACTTGTTCAGCTTCTTTGGTGTGTGTGTATCTGCTCCTAAACTGAATGAGAGGGTCAAGCAACTTGTGGGGGACATGGACATTGTGCTTTCCTCTCTCTCCCGCCAAACCCCTTACCATTTCTACAGGGGATTAAGGGAAATGTACCCCACATTAGGGGCAATAACCATTTCTACAGGATGTTATGGGACGTGTACCCCACATTAGGGGTAATTACCATTTCTATAGGGGGTTATGGGAAATGTACCTCACATTAGGGGTAATTACCAATTCTACGGGGGTTATGGGAAATGTACCTCACATTAGGGGTAATTACCATTTCTACAGGGGGTTATGGGAAATGTACCCCACATTAGGGGTAATTACCATTTCTACAGGGGGTTATGGGAACTGCACCTCACATTAGGGGTAATTACCATTTCTACAGGGGGTTATGGGAAATGTACCCCACATTAGGGGTAATTACCAATTCTACGGGGGGTTATGGGAAATGTACCCCACATTAGGTGTACTCCTCTCATAAGTAATCATTTCTATAGGGGGTTTTGGGAAATGTACCCCACATTAGGGGTAATTACCAATTCTACGGGGGGTTATGGGAAATGTACCCCACATTAGGTGTACTCCTCTCATAAGTAATCATTTCTATAGGGGGTTTTGGGAAATGTACCCCACATTAGGTGTACTCCTCCCATTATTTCTATTGGGGTTTTATGGGAAATTTATCCATCATTAGGTGTATTCCTCCCAACATTTCCCATTTCTCTTGGAATAGTATGAGAAATGTAAACTTAATTAAGATTATTCCTCAAAACATTCCCTTAATATAAGGGGGATTGTGGAAAATGTAGCCCACATGTAGGTGTATTCAGACTTGCCAAATCATCAGTGAACAATCAAAGGACACATGTACCATGGATGACTTAGAATTAGTATAATATTTGAGATATAATAATATATATGAATAAAGACATATGCCCATCCAGTCCAACCCACCTAGCAATATTCTCATTTCCTGCCTAACTGTTCATCTAGAGAAAGGCAAAAAAAACCCCACCAAATTTATGAAGGGGAAAGGTTTACAGGGGGGTAATGATTGTGGGTTAATGTGGGGTACAGTGGGTAATGGTGTGGTTTACAGGGGCAAGAGTAAGGGTAAGTGGGTACAGTTTGTAGTGGGTCAGTGGGGTGAAATAATGGGCTACAGTGGGGTGGTACGGTAATGTGGGTAACAGGTGGGTTAAGTTGTGGGTACAGGGGGGTAATGATGTGGGGGTAAAGTGGGGGTAAGCGTAGCGGGTTACAGTGGTGGTAATGATAGTGGGTACAGTGGGGGGTAAATGGTTTAGTGGGTACAGTGGGGTAATGGTAGTGGGTACAGTGGGGTAATGATAGGGGGTACAGTGGGGTTAATGATGGGGGTTATAACAGTGGGGTCTTATGGCAGTGGGGACAGTGGGGTAATGATGTGGGTACAGTGGAGTAATGGTAGTGGGTAAGTGGGGTGGGTGGATGATGTGGGACAGTGGGGTGATGATGGGGGTACTAGTGGGGTGATGATGGGGTACAGTGGGGTAATGATGGGGGGGTACAGTGGGGTAATGGTAGGGGTACAGTGGGGTGAGTGGGTACAGTGGCGGGTAATGATGTGGTTACAGTGGGCTAATGTTGTGGGTACAGTGGGGGGGGGTAGTGGGTACAGTGGGGTGATGATTGGGTTACAGTGAGGGTGGTGATGATTGGGTACAGTGCTGGGTAATGGTAGTGGGTCACATGGCGGGTGATGATGGGGTACGAGTACAGGGGGGTGATGATGGGGGTACAGTGGGGTGCTAAAGGGGGTACAGTGGGGTAATGGTAGTGGGTACAGTGGGGGGTAATGTGGGTACAGGTGGGGTAATGCATGTGGGTTACAGTGGGGTAATGATAGTGGGTACAGTGGGGTAATGTGGGTACAGTGGGGTAATGATGGGGTACAGTGGGGTTTATGGTAGTGGGTACAGTGGGGTTATGGTAGTGGGTACAGTGGGGTTATGGTAGTGGGTAATGTGGGTACAGTGGGGTAATGATGTGGGTACAGTGGGGGGATGATGGGGGTACAGTGGGGTTGATGATGGGGTTACAGTGGGGTGGTAAGGGGGGTACAGTGGGGTAATGATAGTGGTTACCGTGGGGTAATGTGGTAACAGTGGGGTAATGCTGTGGGTAATGTGGGAACAGTGGGTTAATGGTGTGGGTCACAGTGAGTAATGGTAGTGGTACAGTGTAGTGGGTGACAGTGGGGTGATAATGGGGCTACAGTGGGGTACTGTGGGTACAGTGGGGTGGAATGTTGTGGGTACAGTGGGGGGTTTGGTTAATGATGTGGGACAGTGGGTTAATGGTAGAGGGTACAGTGGGGTAATGATGTGGGTACAGTGGTGGGTTAATGTGGGTACAGTGGGGTAATGATTGGGTACAGTGGGTAATGGTAGTGGGTACAGTGGGGTGATGATGGAGATGGAGGTAAGTGGGGTAATGTGGGTAAAGTAGGGATAATGGTGGGGGTACCAGTGGGGTGATGATGGGGGTACAGTGGGGTAATTGTAGGGGTACAGTGGGGGGTAATGTAGTGGGGTACAGATTCCCGTACATTGACCGTCGCGGTTAACATCCATGTTGAATGTGACATTTCTGCATCCAGGGAAGTCAGTCCGTTATTTTTTGTCATTTCAGTTACTACACTTTCCCAGCCATTCCCTGTTGGCGCCTGCCTTAGACAGGGTCGCGGGTTTTGGATGTCCAATTCCCCTTCATGGTCAGATTCAATGGTGACTACAATGGGCACAGAGGGGCAGCTATTTTGAGTGATGCACTTTCTTTAGCAGGGGGGCGCGATGCTGGAGGCCGCCTAGCGTTTACGGTCACAGACTGATGCGCACAATGTGTATTCTGGTTGCTATGGAAAACTTTCATTTCTGTCTGTATGTTTTATCAACATCATTTGGACAGAATAAAAGAGAATGGAACGTGTACAGCCAAACCCTTAAGGATCCCCACCCACAAGGTCTGTGTATGCAGAGGAACACAGGGTGTTTGATATCATACAGGGTGATTATAGTATTATATTTTCTACAGAGGGTATGGGAAAATGTACCCCACATTAGGGGAAATTACCATTTTACAGGGGGCGGCTATGGGAAATGTAACCTCACATTAGGGTAATTACCATTTCTAAGGGGGTGGTGGGGTTAGGGAAATCCATTCGGGGTATAATTACCATTTATACAAGGGTTATGGAAATATAGGGGTAATTACATTTCTAAACCCCCCCAAGGGGGGTATGGGAAATCATTAGGGGGTAATACCATTTCTTCAGGGGGGTGTGGGAAATGACCCCACATTAGGGGGAAATTTACCATTTCTACAGGGGGTTGGGTTATGGGAAAATGTACCTCAACTTAGGGTAATTACCATTCTACAGGGGGGTATGGAAATATTAGGGGTAATTACCATTTCTACAGGGGGTATGGCGGAAAGTACCCCAACATTAGGGGTTAGGTAATTTACCATTTATACAGGGGGTTATGGGAATGACCTCACATTAGGGGTGGTAATTACCATTTCTACAGGGGGTATGGGAAATGTACACCACATTAGGGTAATTCCATTTCTACAGGGGGTATGGAAAATTGTACCCCAAATTAGGGGGAAAGGGGAAATTACCATTTCTACAGGGGTTAGGGAAATGTACTTCACATTAGGGGTAGAGGTATTCAATTTCTAAGGGGGTTTAGGGAAATGTACCCCCACATTAGGGGTAAATTACCCTTTCTACAGGGGGTTATGGGAAATTTACCCCACATTAGGGGTAATTACCATTTCTACAGGCGGGGTGGGTAGGGAAATGTTACCCCACATTAGGGGTATAATTACCATTTCTACAGGGGGGTTAAGGGAAATGGACCCCAAATTAGGGGGTAATTACCATTCTAACAGGGGGGGTTGTGTGGGAAATGTTACACCCTTAGGGTAAATTACCATCTCCAGGGGGTTAGTTATGGGAAAAATATACCTCACATTAGGGGTAATTACATTTCTAACAGAGGGTTATGGGAATGACCCCAACTTGGGGAGGAAATTACCATTTTCTACAGGGGGTTCTGGGGGAAATGTACCTCACATTAGGGGTAATGTTACCATTTCGACAGGGGGCGGGCTATGGGAAATCTACCGCACATTGGGGTAATTACCATTTCTACAGGGGGTGGTTATGGGAAATTTAACCCCACATTAGGGGTTAATTACAATTCTACAGGGGGTTATGGGAAATGTACCACACATTAGAGTAATTACCATTCTACAGGGGGGTATGGAAAGGTACCTCACATTAGGGGAGGTAATAACCATTTCTTACAGGGGGTGGTTAAGGGAAATTGTAACCCACTTAGGGGTATTACCATTCTACAGGGGGTTATGGGAAATGTACCTCAAGTAGGGGTCTATTACACATTTCTACAGGGGTTATGTTAAGGGAAATGTAACCCACATTAGGGTTTATTACCATTTCTACAGGGGGTTATGGGAATGTACCCCAATTAGGGTAATACCATTCTAAGGGGGTGGGGAAGGGAAATGTGACCGCACAGTAGGGGGTTATTATCTTTCTACAGGGGGTATGGAAATGTAACTAACATTAGGGGTTAATACCATTTCTACAGGGGATAGGGAAATGTTTTACACCACATTAGGGGCATATCAACCATTTCTACAGGATGTTATGGGACGGGACCCCACATTAGGGGTAATTACCATTTTCTATAGGGTTTATGGGAAATTCCTCACATTAGGGGTAATTACCAATCTACGGGGGTTATGGGAAATGTACCTCACATTAGGGGGAATTACCATTTCTACAGGGGGTTATGGGGAAATGACCCCACATTAGGGGTAATTACCATTTCTACAGGGGGTTATGGGAATGCCACCTCACCTTAGGGGTAATTACCATTCTACAGGGGGTGTTATGGGGAAATGTACAACAACAATTAGGGTAATACAATTTACGGGGGGGCTGGGGGGGTTGGGTGGGGGGTGGGGGTGGTTTGGGGGTGGGGTTGGGTGGGGGGTTGGGGGTGGTGGGAGTTGGTGGGGGGTTGGGGGGGGGTTAGGTGTGGTGGGGGGGGGGTGGGTGGGTGGGGGGGTGGTGGGGGGGTGGGGCGGTAGGTTGGTGGCTGGGTGGGGGTGGGGTGGGTGGGGGGGGGAGGTGGGAGGGGGTGGAGGGGTGGGGGGCTTGGGGGGGTTGGTTGGGGTGGGGGGGGTGGGGGGGGGTGGGGGTGGGGGTGGGGGTGGGGTTGGGGGGGGGGGGGGGAGGTGGTGGGTTGGGTGGGGTGGGGTTGGGTTAGGTGGGTCGGGTGGTTGGGTAGGTTGGGTGGAGTTTTATGGGGGGGTTGGTTGGGGGGGTGGGGTTGGGTGGTGGGTGGGGGGTGGGGGAGGGGGGGGGTTGGTTAAGGGGGTGGGGGCGGTGGGGGGTTGTGGGGGGGTTATAGGGTGGGGGTGGGTTTCGAGGCGGGGGTTGGGGGGGGGGGTTGGGGTGGGGGTGGGGGGGTGGGTTGGGGGGGTTGGGGGGTGGGGTTGGGGGGGCGGGGGTGGGGGTTGGGTGGTGGGGGGTAGGGTGGTAGGGGTGGGTTGGGTGGGGTGGGGGGTTGGGGGGTGGTGGCGTGGGGTGGGGTGGTGGGGGTGGGGGGGGGTGGGGTTGGGGTTGGGGTGGGTGGGGGTGGTGGGTGGGGGGGGGTGGGGGGGGGTTAGGGGTGGTTGGGGGGCGTTAGGTGGGTTTGGGGGTGGTGGGTGGGGTTGGGGTTGCAGTTGGGTTGTGTTGGGGGTGGGGGGGTGGTTAGGTTGGGTTGGGTGGTGGTGGGCCGGTGGTGGGGTGGTGGGTTGGGGTCTGGGTGGGTTTGGAGGGGAGTGGGGTTAAGGTTGGTGGGGTTAGGGTGTGGGGGTGGTGGGTTGGGGGTTGGGTGGTGTGGGGGGGGGGGGGCGTGGGTTGGGGGTTGGGGTTGGGTAGGGTGAGGGGTTGGTTGGGGGTGGTGGGTTGGGGGTGGGGTGGGTGGGGGGGGGTTGGTGGGGGGGAGTGGGTGGTTGGTTAGGGGGTTGGTTGGTAGGTTGGGGGGGGAGTGGGGGGTGGCGGGGAGGTTGGGAGGGGGTTGGGGTGGGGGGGGGGTGGGGGTGGGGGGGGGTGGGGGGTGGTTTAGGGTTGTGGGGGGTGTGGAGGGGTTGGGGTTGGGTTGGGGTGGGGGTGGTGGGGGGGTGGGGTGGGGGGTGGTGGGTGGGGGGTGGTGGGGGGGGGGTGGTGGGGGTGGGGTGGGTGGGGGGGGGGGTTGGTGGGTTGGGGGTGGGTAGGGTGGGGGGTGGGGGGGGCGGGGGTGGGGGGTTGCGGGGGTGTAGGTGGGGGGGGGCGGGGGTGGTTGGGGTGGGTGGGGGTTGGTGGGTTGGCGCGTGGTGGGGGGGTTATGGGAAATGTAACCCACATATTAGTGGTACTCATACTCATAACGTAATCATTTCTTATAGGGCGGTGTGGGGAATTTTACCCCACATTACGGGGTAATTACCACTTTCTAGGGGGGTGTTATGGGGAAATGTACCCCACATAGGGATACTCCTTCATAGATACAGCTTTCTTGGGGTGTTTTTGGGAATGTACCCACATTAGGTGTACTCTCCCATTATTTCTTTGGGGTTTTAGGTGGAAATTTATCCACATAGGTGTATTCCTCCCCAACATTCCCATTTCTCTTGGAATAGTAGGAGAAATGTAAATCTTAATTAAGATTATTCCTCAAAAACATTCCCTATTATAAGGGGGATTGTGGAAAATGTAGCCCACAATGAGGTGTATTCAGACTTGCCAAGCATCAGTGAACCCAATCAAAGGCCAACATGTACCATGGATGGACTTAGATTAGTATACTAGTTTGATGATTATAATAATATATATTGAATAAAAGACAATATGCCCATCCAGTTCCAACCCACACTAGCCAAATTTCATCATTTCCTGCCTAATGTTCATACTAGAGAAAGGCAGAAAAAAAACCCCACCAAATTTATGAAGGGGAAAAAATCGCCTCCTTTCCTGTTTGCAGACAAACTCATCCAGCTTTCTTTTGAAACTATCCAATGAACACCGTTTTGACACCTTTACTCTGGGCGTTCCTATAACACCTCTTAGCCCACTATCCAATCACACCCTTAAAACTTGGCTGTGATATGCATAATTGGGATTTTCCGGGAGGTACATAATGCCACAGCATTCTGGTACCAAGTCATTCAGAAAGCCAGTCGGATGACTAGCGAAACGTCTTCAAAACTAAAACTTTTTGTACATGGCAGAGACGTTGGGTGTCGAAACCCCCCCCACCTCTATTTAGGGCTTGGGTTCTTATTTTCACATAAATGGCCTCCTTAACACCTCTCTTGAACCAGTCACGTTCCTTGCCAATATGTTTAACATTACAATCCCTTTGAGGTGTTATAGGAATGCCCAGAGTAAGGTGTCAAAACATTGTACATGGCAGACATTAGTCACCTGTAAACCTCGACCTCACGAGGTTTACAGCTGCCAAAGATGCCTCTAAATGTACTTACCAGCCTCCGTTCCCCCGACACCTTCTGCTTAAAGGGCATGTCCACCCCCAAAATCTATAATCCCCCCAGCAATGGCCCCATTGTGTAGTGTAGTTTAATCCTTACCTCACATCCCAAGCTCCATTGATTCTCCTGTAGTCCCCCCCCAAAGTACCAAAAACTGCCCCCCACAGGAGGATAGCAGAGTCATATAGGACTCTGCCCTCCTTACTGGCCTCCGGGAAAGTTTGGCATTGCGTACTGCAAGCCCTTCTCCCCCTCCCTCTCCCTCCTTCCCGATAGGATTCCCTCCCCCATACCATAAAATGCTTTATTATCCCCTGTCCCCCCAGCCCCAACCGATCATTTATTTTATTAGAAAGTGCCCACAAACATTACTTACTTTACACTCTTTCCTCCGCCGCACTGAACTCCCACGAGCCGCGTCCGTGATTGGCTGCCGCTCAGCCAATCACAGACGCGACTGGCGGTCCCGCCCCTCTCTTGCATTTTCTCGCAAGCAGAAGGCCTGGCAGGGCGGCGGAGGAAAAGAGGGGAAGGTAAGTAAAGTTTGGGGGCACTTTCTAATAAATAAATGAGCGGCGGGGCTGGGGGGACAGGGGGAATGATATACCAAAATGTTTTTTCAAGTGTGGACATACCCTTTACCATCCATGTCTTTCGAGCGCGGAAGTCAAGCAAGAGGGGCTCGACATGTATCTTCCCTTGTGATTGGCTAAGTTACACACAGCCTTTTCCTAGCACATTACAAATTTTGTTTGGGGTGGACATACCCTTTAAAAAATTGGAAGATTAAGGAAAAAGAAGGTTGAGAAACCCTTCCAGGGCATGGCGAAATATTGTTCAGACTTGAACATGTTGCACCCAATGTTTCATTCCAACCAATCTGTGAAGACCGCATGATTGGACACATTTTCCAACTTGTCTGATCGGATGTGCATCCGAATCGTAACGAATGTCATATGGTCGTGTCCTAAAATTACTTTCAGGCCCTGAGCGACCAAAAATAACGACGGTCGATCAGACTGAAAAAATTTGGGACCGTATGTACAAGACTTCATTCCCAACATTCTTCTCAATATAGGTAGGATTGTGGGAAATGTACCATAAAAGTTGTGCTGTAATGTCTGTACACCCCTCCCATATTCTTCTTCTGTTGTATGTACATTCTTAAAAATTCTGCAAGCTAACACTAAACTTTTTCATTTTTCTAGAGAATGGTGGAAAATATTCTAATCGACAGACCTGATGATCCAATTCAATACATGATTGATCATTTATCCAATGACAACGATGAAGGTAAATCCAATATAAGGATATTTCATTCAGCACTGAAAACGCACTTTGCAGTTACTGTAAGCCTTTGCGTGAATGAAATGCGTTGTGCCGTATGTTAACGGTACATTTATATTACACACACACCCTAACAAATGCATTTAAAAGCCTGTTTGTTTTTTTCGAAGCAAAATGTTTTTTTTTGCTTACAAACTTCCATGGATTGTTACAAAATGCTAGGTCCTTTTCCCTGGGCTACAGCTGAATATATGATAACTACCTTCTAGCAGCCCTTGGTGCTCTATTCCATTCTGGCCTGCCCACTCACTAGCTGGATCTGATCGATGATAAGAGCTGTGGGATGGGGCAGGGCCAGAAAGGAACAGTGAGGGCAAATAGAAGTACCCAAACTACCAGCTGCACCCCAGAGGATTGGACCTAGCACTTTAGGTTGGGCCTAGATATTTTGGTGGGGGCCTAGCATTTTAGGTTGAACCTAACATTTTAGCTTGACCAGATATTTAAGTTTGGACCTAGAATTTAAGTGGACCTAGCATTTAGGTTGAACCTAGCATTTTTAGCATGGACCCTAGCTTTAGGTTGAACTAGCATTTAGTTTGGACCTAACATTTTAGATTGAATGTAGAATTTAGGTTGAATGTAGTATTTAGATTGAATGTAGCATTTTAGGTTGGACCTAGTATTGTAGCTTGGACCTAACATTTAGTGGGACCTAGCTTTAGGTAGGACCATTTGGTTGGACAAGGTAGGCTAAATATTTGGTTGGACTAGCATTTTAGGTAGGACCTAAATATTTGGTTGGACCTGATTTTAGGTAGGACCTAAATATTTTGTTGGACCTAGCATTTTAGGTTAGGACCTAAATATTTTGGTTGGGACCTAGCATTTTAGGTAGGACCTAAATATTTGGGTTGGACCTAGCATTTTAGGTAGGACCTAAATATTTTGGTTGGACCTAGCATTTTAGGTAGGACCTAAATATTTTGGTTGGACCTAGCATTTTAGGTAGGACCTAAATATTTTGGTTGGACCTAGCATTTTAGGTAGGACCTAAATATTTTGGTGGTTGGACCTAGCATTTTAGGTAGGACCTACATATTTTGGTGGACTAGCTAGTTTAGTTGGTGGACCTAGCATTTTAGGTTGGACCTAGCATTTTAGCTTGGACCTAGATATTTTGTTGGACCTAGCATTTTAGGTTGAATCTGGCATTTTAGGTTGGACCTAGCATTTCGGGTGTGAACCTAGCATTTAGCTTGGATCTAGCATTTTAGGTTGAATCTAGCATTTTAGTTGAATCTAGCATTTTAGGTTGGATCTAGCATTTTAGCTTGACCTAGATATTTGGTTGGACCTAGCATTTTAGGTTGAACCTAGCATTTTAGGGTGAAATGTAGCATTTTAAGTTTGGACCTAGATATTTAACTTGGACCTAGATATTTTTGCTAGACCTAGCATTTTAGGTTGGATATAGCATTTTAAGTTGAACCTAGCATTTTAGCTTGGCCCTAGATATTTTGGTTGGACTAGCATTTTAGCTTGATAGACCTAGATATTTGGTTGGACCTAGTATTTTAGCTTAGACCTAGATATTTTGGTTGGACCTAGCATTTTAGCTTGGACCTAGCATTTTAGGTTGAACATCAAAATTTATGGGGGAAAGTGAGGGCAAATAGAAGTACCCCAATACCAGCTGCCCCCAGAGGATTGGACCTAACACTTTAGGTTGGGCCTAGATATTTTGTGGGGCCTTACGCAATTTAGGTTGAACCTAAACATTTTTAGCTTGGACAACTTAGATATTTAAGTGGTGGACTAGCATTTACATTTTAGGTTGAAACCTAGCATTTTAGCTTGGACCTAGCATTTTAGGTTGAACCTAGCATTTTAGTTTGGACCTAACATTTTAGATTGAATGTAGAATTTTAGGTTGAATGTAGTATTTTAGATTGAATGTAGCATTTTAGGTTGGACCTAGTATTGTAGCTTGGACCTAACATTTTAGTTGGACCTAGCATTTTAGGTAGGACCTAAATATTTTGGTTGGACCTAATTCAAAAATACGGGTTCCGTTGAAAGCCCGGGGGAACACTTTCGAAACCCTCAGATTGGATGGAAACTGGATTATATTCGAACCCACATTACATCTTAGTAAGAATGCGGAGGTCTGTAGGTATATTAGTAAAAATTATTTGGTCATTTTTTTCTGATAATTACATGTTCCGTGTTTTATTTGATTCTCATTGAATTTATTTCAGCAAAAAAAAAGCTAAGGAGAATTCCCATCTGAAAAAATAATGTCTTATTTGTGATTCTTACTAAATATATAACTGTATGGAATCACTCAAACATGTTCCCCGAGAGAAATACGCGCACGCCGTTCATTTGATCCGACATGGTGAAACGACCTTCGTTCGCAACAAGCTTTCATACTCTGAGCAATGCAATCAGTTAAAAGCCCGAGTGTGATATTTTCTGCAGCAACACTCAGATATCTAATTGCAGTAAGCCGGTTGTTATAAAAAAAAGAAAATAATTATTGGATGCTGCCACCAAGCCCCTTGATTCCATGATCTAGATCCATTTAATGCAAACACCGCTCTCTGCCTTGGTGGCTGGAAAAGGGCAAAGCATGCAGCTCACCAACTGGACCTTAAATCAACAAGATTTCATTAGTTCGCAATTTTCAGTTGCAAACTTTGGTATTCTAACTTTATTGTCTTTAATTTTAACCCTTTGCCACTAAAACAATATAAAAGGGTGTAAGTCAAGGCAAAATAAATACAGGTACTTTTAAGAAAAAGAGCAGTATTTTTACAACTATGAACCTTAAAGGCGGGGTACACATAAGTTTGCGGTGACTTCCAAAAGCCATGGATGATCGTGTGGTTGGGAGGACTTTGAGTGCCGCTCCGGACAGTCACTTCATCCTGCACGACCAAGTAGGGTATAAGAAAATGGTAATCCACTTAGAGACTGCACCATGAGTGGAGATTAACTATGTCTGATTTTGTTAAAATATTGTAACTGTTTAGAGTGGTTGTACAGCAATTATTATTTATCCAAGTCTTCACTTTAAGGAGGAAACTCCTTTTCCACCTGGTAAAAAACAATTTTGGACACTAATATATGAAACTTTTCAAAATGGACTAAGTTTCACTAGTTTGTTGCATGTGGGAAGCACTAGCCACTCTCTGAGAGGAGGAGTTCTATGGATCACTGTGGGTTCTTTTAGGGTGTTTGTGGTTTTGTATAGCTTATGAAGGGGGGGGGGAGGGCATAGCGTTCCCCGAAACGTTGTTTTTGTTGTGATGAGAAATAAAAGGAATCACCACCGTTGAGGAAGTTGTGCACCTACGTTCTTTGACTGCTTGTGCTCTAGCTGGTTCCTGTAGAGGACCAACATTTGGGGGCAGCACCTTGAACTTGATTTGGTCTAAATAGCACAAGAGTGTGCCGGATCCTACTGATTAAAGGACTGTGTATCCACCTTAACTGCCATTCAGCATTTTGCCTGTGTTTACATTAAATGGTTACCAAAATACTGACTTCCTGTTTGCAGGACCCTAATAGAGGGACCATTATGGTCTGGCCTTGACCAGCGCCCTGGGTTGATTCAGGGCTCAGTAGAGATATGAGATGTTGACCCATTCCAACAGCCATCAGTAGAAATTACTGTTAGCAACATTCCAAGGTAGAGTGCCATTCGGGAAGAAGGACCATTAAGAACCTGAAATGTCAGCGTCAAGGGAATAGCAAGGGGTGGTTAAAAATTCAAATGATTTCAAAAAACGAAGACTATGTAGAATAAACTAGGTTATATAAACTGATAAGGTTTACAAAGTAATATTTTCCACTGAAACTTCCCTTTAAATATAGCGATTGAGTTAAACATTACGGTTATGTAACAGTTCACTTATTGTACGAGGCTTTAGTTTTCCTTTAATAAAACAAATGTGTCTTCACCGAACCAGTAAAACCGTAGCTAATTAATTCTAGAAACACGTATACATTAGGGGGTCAGGTGTTCTTGTGTACTTAGCATTCCTCGTGTAGAAAAATGCACCACTGTAAGGCTTTCATGTGGGTTGCCACTGAGTTCGGAAAACTGTGTAAGAGTATCCACCGAATACTAACCCCAAGGATATCAGCTATTAGAAGTAGCAGCATAGGTAGGAACTGACATTCTTACAAAAGCCGATCATTATCAGGATATAAAACAAAGACGGGCAATCACTAATAGGAAAGGACAAGCAATAAACATGTGATAACTTGAACATCATCTGCCCTTTTGGCATTCTCAAACTCCTGAACAGTATTTTTCTGTTTCTTTTTGTTCCCAGACCTCTCCTGTGATGATCTTCTGCCGAATGCGTTTGAAAAGAAAATACGTATAATAAGGAGATGCAATCAGGAACATACAATGTTCCTGCAATCCAAGCTAAGCATAGGAACAGTATAAAAAAAATAAATAGATTTCAATTTTGATGGGAAATATTTTACTCCTCATATAAAATATTTTAGGTTAAAGCACTTGAGCATTTGTTTTTTAAATAATGGGGCACAGGGACAAAAAACCCCCAGTGACATTGGACATTGGGGTTTTCAGTACGCTAAATACAAGACAAATACAATTGAAAACCAGATGTTTCGTTTCGTAGCTAATTTCATTACTAGATAAACAGGCAAAGACACTAAAATGCTAGGTCCAAACCAAATATCTAGGTCTAAGAAAAAGCTATCCAAAAAAGGTCTGCTAAATGTGGTCCCAAAAGTCCTAAATGCAGGTCCCACCAAAATCTAGGGTTGCTAGTGTTCAACTTAAATGATGGTCAACAAAAATACTCTAGGTCCGAAATAAATATCTAGGTCTAAGCTAAAATAACTAGGTCCAACCAAAATATCTAGGTCTAAGCTAAAATGGCTAGGTCAACCAAAATATCAGGGCCAAGCTAAAATTAGCAGGGTTCAAACTAAAATGCTAGATACACCTAAACATGCTAGGCAACAAAAATATCTAGGCCAAGTTAAAAATACTAGGTACAAGCTAAATGCTTAGGTCAACTTAAATGCTAGATCCAACCTAAAGATGCTAGATTCACACTAGCCAGCTAAAATGCTAGGTCCAAGCAAAGATGTACCTAATGTCGGACAACCTAAAATGCTAGATTCAACCAAAATGAGGTCAATCAATAATATCTAGGTCCAAGCTAAAATGCTAGGTCCAAACCTAAAATGCTAGGTCCCAACTAAAATGCTAGGGTAAAACCAAAATATTTAGGTCACTACCTAAAAGCCTAGTA